>CM040123.1:54798189-55398189 GCA_022559845.1 Amorphophallus konjac | reverse complement strand
AATGTTCAACAACATTGAGAAGGCTATTTTAGACCAACTGGAAGATGAGGAGATGGCACCACCTATCTGGAGACGGATGTTGTGGGGAGATTGTGTGGGATAATGTGTGTCTCATGTTGTGTCTCCTTTAACTTGATTCTCTGAATTTAATTTCTAATTAAGTTTTGATGATTGGCAACAATACATTTTGTCTTCAGCTTTTGGATATTAGCAAATTGTGATATTCTGAATCTACTTTTCATTATGGCAACACTATTAGTATCTTATAGCCTCTCATGCTAGTGTGTATGTGTTTCTCACTAAGGTCGGTGCATGTTCATACATGCTGCATTTGAAGGTCGGTGCATGTTCATACATGTTGCATATGAAGGTCGGTGCATATTCATAGTGTTGCATATGAAGGTCGGTGAATGCTCATAGTATTGCATATGCAGGTCGGTGCATGTTCATGCATGTCGCATATGGAGGTCAGTGCATGTCTGCATGTAAGAACATAAGGTCGGTGCACATGTTCAATGTTGCATTTCAGGTCAGTGCACATGAACAAATTGCTGCATGCAAAGGTCGGTGCACATTGTCACGATTGCACAATAAGGTCTGAGCATATGTGCATGAGCGCACACTAAGGTCTGAGCATATGTGCAATTTTAGGTCTGAACATATGAAAGGCAGGTCGAGTTAGAAAGACATGTCGAGTTTAATCAGTGTCGTTTGATGGTTAGGAAAGCTTCAGATTCGTGTTGGTAGAGTTAGGATCGCTAGGACACGGTTAAATCCTTCAAACGAACTTGAGTTTCTTCAAGTTTCACTACCATGAGCTATTTGTCACCGTTACAGAGCTATTTGTCACTTCTAATGGTTATTTGTCACTCATAACGAGCTATTTGTCACCCTTATTGCTCGCTAGGCGTCGCCTTTGTTTTACTTCATCACATATTGTGACTTCTGTTATCGATTTATCACCCTTACGAGACATTTGTCATCCTTGAAGCCTATTTGTCACCACTGATGATTATTTGTCACAACTATGCGGTATTAGCTGTTACAGTATCTCTCTCCGGCCTCTCGTCTACTATGCGGCTGATGTATCCGGACAAAGGAACCTCGGTCCAAGCGATCTCATGACCGACAAAAAGGAAGGATCGAGAGTCAGAAAAGTTGGGGGAGATGGAGCGATCTTCGCGGTCGCGTCGCTTCAATTTCCACAAAGTTGGGGAGGCACGAAGACTCTTTTACCCTCTAGGGGTTTCGTCTCCTTCCTATAAATAGAGACTCTGTGGGGAACCCTGAGGACATCCTGAGTTCCTTTGGCGGTCAAAGACACTCTCGTGAAGATGTCGTCGTCTAAGAAGTCAGATTCTTCGTCAGAGCCGGTTCCTGCCAAAAAGCTGTGCTTCTGAAAGGAAGCCCTGCCGATGCAGGACGAGCCATCAGGGGAAAGCAGCGGCGGTGACTTTTCGGAGGAATACAAGCAGGGGTACCTGCAAGGGTGGCAGGATGCCTTGGCGAAGGTGGACCGCCTGTTTTGTAACAAGGGGGTGTTGAGCCTCCAACCTGACAGGTTCCGTCCCAAAGAGGACGAGTAACCGCTTGTACCATCTTCCCTTATCAATATAATTTCTTTTTCTGTAACCTTTCTTTGCATGATGGATGCTTGATCTTTGTGTGATGTGGTTGCCGTCAAATGAAGGATGTCATCCATCGCAGGTAGGGGTTACCTTTACGAAGGGGAGTTCTTCCCCTATAAGTAGCAGGGTTTGTCGATGGTTCTAATATTAGTAGAGCTTATCTTCATGCTCATAGTTCATCATTAGGATCAATTTGTCACCCTTCATGCGCATTTGTCCCCCCTGTTGATCTATTTGTCACCACTAATAGACATCTTTCACTCTTATCATACAGGAGCCATCGCCTTTGCCCCTAGGAGTCGTCGCCTTTGTGCATTTTTTCACCGTTAAGAGCCTTTTGTCACCCCTCATGTGTATTTGTCGCCCCTGTCAACCTATTTGTCACCACTAATATGCATTTGTTGCCTCTATCAACTTATTTGTCACCACTAATGTGTATTTGTTGCCTCTGTCAACTTATTTGTCACCAATAATATGCATTCATCACCCTTATCATTCATTTTACTCGTTGCTCTCACATACGGAAGGTGAACCCAAAAGAGAAAACAAATATAATAATAATAAAAATCCATAAAAATGATAATCAATAAATAAAATAATTTGTCACATAGGCAAGAAAATAACAAACAAACCATGAAAATTATTCCGACGTATTTCCGACGAAAACTTTTTAGTCGGATAATACTGTCGGTATTTCCCATTTTTCTGAGCTATTTGTCACCTTTACAGAATTATTTGTTACTGCTAACGGCTATTTGTCACTCATAACATCTATTTGTCACCCTTATCGCTCGCCAGCCGTCGCATTTGTTTCACTTCAAAACATATCTTTTACTTCTGTTATCCATTTATCACCCATAGGTGACATTTGTCAGCCCTGAAACCTATTTGTTACCACTGATGACTATTTGTCACCACTATGCGGTATTAGCCGTCGCGCTTGATTTTGGCTTATCTGACTTACTGGCTCCAAAACTTCAAAACTTGTTCTTCATTATGTCTAACAGTGATAATTAATAAATATAATACTGTAATTCTAATAAAATAAATAAAAATGCCAAAAAATCATACAAATTGAAAATTTATAAATATAATAGAATAATAATAATAAAATAATTATGAAAAAGATAAAACTATATAAAATGATAATTAATAAATGTAACATCATAATAATAGTTAAATAATTGTGAAAATGACACAAACCCAAAAAAATTAAAAATGATAATTAATAAATGTAACGGTAAAATAATAATGAAATAACTAAAAATGGCAAAAACATAAAAATGATAATTAATAAATGTAACAGCATAATAATAGTAAAATAATTATGAAAATGACAAAAACCATAAAAATGATAATTAATAAATGTACCAGTATAATAATAAATTAATTATAAAATTGACAAAAAAATATAAAATTGATAATTAATAAATATAACACTATAATAATAATATAAAACAACCTAATTATGAAAAATGATAGAAAAATAATATAAACGTTTCGCTTCATTTAATCAGTGTCGTTTGATGAGTAGGAAAGCTTCAGATCCGTGTTGGTAGAGTTAGGAAACCCATACACGGTTAAACCCTTCAAACGAACTTGGGTTTCTTCAAGTTTCACGGCCATGAGATATTTGTCACCGTTATAGAGTTATTTGTCACTGCTAACGGCTATTTGTCACTCACAACATCTATTTGTCACCCTTATCGCTCGCTAGCCATTGCCTTTGTTTCACTTCAAAACATATCTTTTACTTATGTTATCTATTTATCACCCTTTAAAACTACAATTATACACACAATCTACACAACTCAACATAAAACACACATCCCCTGATAAAATCCACACAACATATAACTCAATGAATAAAAGAAATTACAATTACATTAATTCAAATGTGTCATTTTTTACAATTACAATTACAAATCAACAGATATCTGTTGGATCATCCTCCACCATCACCAGTTGCAGAAGAATCCCCTCTCTCAGACGACTCCTCCTGCCCAACAATTGCTTCATGTAACTCAGTTGGATCGACTTTTTCCACTTCGTCCTCTATACACAACCGAAGTGGCTCGATAGATTCGATCAGATGAAGATTAGAAGCAACCAACTCTACAGTGTCACCCTCGTCTAATTGAAAAGTTTCAGCACTAGAATCCTCTGAGACACCAATTTTTTAGAATACTCTCTCCATTCAAACCACAATTTTGAAAGAAGCTCTTTTCTGAAGCTGGTATCATGATCTCTCTCTTCTGGAGAATCAGCATCGACTAGCCTGTATGTGTAAACCTTCCTCGTCTTTCCTAGTCTAAAAGCACGAACAATAGCTTTGGTATCTCGCTAAGCCATTGGTCCTGCTTTTAGACCAGGACAGACCAAGAAGGTTTACACATACAGGCTGGTCACTATTGATTCTCCGGAAGAGAGAGATCATGATATCTGCTTCAGAAAATAGCTTATTTCAAAATTGTGGTTTGAATGGAGCAAGAATTCTAAAAAATTTTGACAGCATCTCCCTTAAAAATTGACTATTTTCCACTTTTGTACATCCTGAAAAATTATATTAAACAAAATAAAAATACATCCAACATGTGAACTGAAAGATGAAATTAGGAATCATGACATGAGGGATTAAACCATGGCAGTGACACATTGGATGTGATGTTATAGAGGTGGTGGCGGAATGGCGATGGGCGGCCTAGGACGGCGGCTGCAGCGGTGCTGGACGACAGCCGGTTGGCGGGTCCAACTGGAACATCGGTCGGTTGCCACGGCATGGCACCGGAGAGACAGCGGTGCTCTGCCGGAGTGGCTACAAGGGGGAGCGCGATGGTGGGTTGGCCGGCACTCACGACGGTGTTGGTTCGCGGAGGAGAGGGAGGGTGCGCAGGGCACCCGTGGGCACACGGGGAGAAGGTGGCGATGGTCTGCTGTGAGGGGGGAAAAGCAAGGGATGGGGGAAAAATAAATGGCTTCTAAGGGTAAGAAATACGTCGTAAGGGTGACAAATATGTCGTAAGGTGACAAATGCTTCTAAGGGTAATAAATGGGTCATAAGGGTGACAAATAGCTTCTAAGGGTAACAAATGGGTGTCTAAAGGTGAAAAATAGCTTCTAGTGGTGACAAATGAAAGAGAGAGAGAGAGAGAGAGAGAGAGAGAGAGAGAGAGGCATTAACAAATAGAAAAAATGGTGGCTCTTGGCACACGTCTCTACCTCATGCAGTCCTGACGTCCTGCACTCATATTGCTGGTAAAGTATTCGTATTTGTTTACTAAAGTCGGTGGAAGACCTAAAGTCGTTGGAAGACGAAGGGTCTCTCCCAACTTATGCCAACTACTCATGAGTTGAGATTTTTAAAGACGAAGGGTCTCACTATGGCTGGTTTTAATTTTAGAAGTCAAATAGTTAAAATGGAGTAGTTATTATAGTTTCGGGAAGTGTAACAATCTTCCATCTTATCATATTTTTTATATTTTATATTTTATAATATATTATTTACATATATATATATATTATATGATATATCATATTACGAACGAATATTTTATGAAACTAATATTATAATATCTGTATCCGATCTGATTCAAATTTGAATATTATTCGTATCCGAAATAATAAATACGATTTAGAATATTATCCGCTAATTAATATGAATTCGAATTCGAATATTATCCAACTAAACTATTGATATATTTATATTTATTTTTGTTATTTATTACATATACGTATTATGGTTAAACATAAGCTATTCCAAGTGTTTCCGGCGGAATCTTATTCAGTCAGAAATAAGTCAAAATTTACACACATATTTCGGTTCATCTCTGATAATTATTACATAAATATATGTAAATATTAGTGACGAAAATTTTATTGTCAAAAATCAGTGGGTAATTACCAAAATAATTTCGACGAAATTTAAATTGTCTGAAACTTGTCTCTTTTTAGAGACAAATTTTCGCCTGAAATAATAGGTCAGAAATCAGTCTGTATTTACCGACGGATTTGTGACAGTTATAATAGTTCCGACGTCTTTCCGATAGATATATTACCGTCGTAAAATTACGTCGATATTTCTCATTTTTCTTGTAGTGAAAGATTGTTTTTGAATTGAGGGATTGGATTGAGTAAATAGACCTTGCTGAGACTCCCAAGAAAAATTGGGATGATTTCTCCAACCTGGATTGTAGGTGTTAGAATAAGGGTCAAATGTAGGTTTGGGCACACCCTGAGCATATTTATTCTTGGATAAATGGGGGAAGCTGGGCCGCAGTGGGGCAATCAGTAACAGCATGATTAGGGCTAGAACAAAGAGAACAAATCTCTTCATGACTGAGAGCTGAAACGGTTGAAGTTGAGGAGCAGAAAAAGAAGGTTCCTATCTATTCGTAGATAACAACTGATCTAACTTCTGAGCTACTAGATCAACCTTCTCTATCTTCTGTGCCAACAAATCTATTTTGTTCAATTTCTGAGTTAAAGAATTTATATCCATCATGTTCTCAGACTCTCCTTGATTCTTAACTTCATAAATCCCACCCCTCTTAGATGGCCCAATCATTCTCTCATAAGATGAAAGCGAGACATGACTGATGGAATTTTCATTGAGCATCTCAAATAAATCATAAGGCTCATCTTCGCTCTTACTCATAAATGCTCATTCACATGAAGCATCCACCATTTGTCTATAATTGTCTGCCAATCCCTCATAGAATGCCTGGAAAATTTGCCATCTTGATAATCCATGATGGGGTTCCTTAGTAAATCTTTTAATCTATCCCAAGCCTCATGGATTTGTTCCCTAGGGTTTTGTGTAAATCCAGTTATCGCTCTCCTTATGGTATTGGTTCATCCTATGGGATAGAATTTCTTCAAAAATTCCTTTGCATTTCTGCCCATGTATCTACCAGTTATCGCTCTTCTCATGGTATTGGTTCGTCCTATGGGATAGAATTTCTTCAAAGTTTCCTTTTACATTTCGCCATGTATCTATGGATCTTCCCAAGGCTCCTAACCAATATTTGGCTTTGTCTTTGAGAGAGAATGGGAAAAGAGTCAGTCTGAGAGCATCATCAAAAAAGTTTTGAATTTTAATAGTTGAACAAATCTGGAGGAACTCATCAAGATGTTTGTAAGGATGCTCATTGGTATTGCCATAGAAGGATGTCAACATTTGAATAGTGCTTGATTTGATTTCATATTGGGCTGCTTGATTTTGAGGTGCTTGAACATAGAATGCGGGTTGGTATTGATTTGGCAAGAGATATTCCTTCATTTACTTGGGAGCGACGTGTTGCACTTGTTGTTGTTGGTTTTGGTCCGCCATGAGGTTAGGTTGATGGTGATTTCTAAGATGCACTAACCTCTCAATCTCTCCTATGGGTCCTAACAAATGTGGGTGTAGGGATCTCCTACCTTGCATGCAATGCAAAAGGGCCCAAAGAAAGATTGTTTATTTTTAGATTTTAAATTTTTTTTTTCAAAATGATGTAAATGCAACAATAACTATATGAGTTATGTATGAAAAAAATGATGTTTTTTTCGTTTTGTTGTGTTTTTTTTTCAAAAGAAGAATTGGCACTCACTACCAATTGGTCCACCGGCGGCCAGGTAAGAGGTGAGGTTGTGGGAGGCTCCCCCTCCTTTCGTAGGGACCTAATTAAATAATCACAAACCCGCTTGGGCATTTGCCACTTAATCTCTAGCCTAGACACCGATCTTCCAAAATAACAATAAATTCCAAAACTCCTCTCTTTGTTTTGTGTGACCTTCCAAGGCAATCTAACTCTGTGGTACTTCGTGGTACAACCTGTCCGGCGTCTGTGAGGGAATCCACGGGTGTGGGGACTTATGGAGATCTTAGAAAAAGGAGATTTCAATCCAAAGAGACGGAGTGCTCAATGGAGGGTCTTTCCAATTCCAAGAAGGGTGTAAGGAACCTAACTTGCCCTTGAGAAGGGGAAATAGAAGAGAAGAGAAAGATATATTTTTTTCAAATAATGATACAAGTAAATAAGAAATCAACTAAAATGCACAATGCATGCAAGAGATGCAAATAAGATGAGAGCATGATAACATTATGAGATTTTTTACTATTTTCTATTTTTTGAATTTTTTTTCAGAGATTTTTTTTTATTTCAAAAAGATATGGATAAAAGATAAATATCAACTAAAAATATTAAATAACATGCAACCTACTGAAGAATAAAGCAAAAAATCATGCTTTCTGTGTTTTTCTAGTTTTCTGATTTTTTGAATTTTTATAGATTTTTCAAGAATTTTGTTTAGATTTTTCAGAAATTAGAAAAATAGAACCTGTACCTACGCTTACTGACCTTTAGCGACGCTTGATTTTCTAGGATTTTTCAGATTTCCAGAATTCCTGCTTCTTGTAGTGACAGATACAGACTTTCAGCGATACTTTTTAACTTTCTGCAACAGTTGATTTTCTGTGAATTTTAGGTCAGAATTTCCCTTTTATTTGATTTTCTGATTTTTTTTCTTTTTTCCTTTAAAATAAAAATAGAAAAATCAATATACAAATATACACACTAAACACAAGAGTGTCCAACCATAAAAAATTATTTTCATCCCCGACAACGGCGCCAAAAATTGATGTACACAAACTCATCGTTTAGAAACCGTGCCACAATTTCAAAAAAATAACCGAACTCACTCACTAAAAAGATATAAAATCCGAGTAGAGTGATAAGAATAGGTCGATCCCACAGAGAAGAGAATTCCTTTTTGAAGCAAGTTGGAAAATCCTTATGTTTTGAAAACCAAATTTGAGTGAGCTTTTGAGAACTAAACTAAAATTGCATGAACTTGAGACTTAAAATAAACCTACCTAAAGAATTTAAGAGGGTTGAGAAGAGAATTTGGAAGGCGATAGAGAGAGAAAATAAAAGAATAATTGCACAAAATCAGCTTTTATTGTTAAGGGAAGAGTACAACTCTATAAAAACTAAAACATTGCAACTTGAACAAACTAAGGGGAAAAAAGGAAGAAATAGAGCCAAGATGATGAAGAATAGTGCCACCGTCTCCTTGACGAGCCTTGGAAGAGATCGTCCAGCTTTGAAAGTTGACGCTGCCTTGTGAGCACCGAAGGAAGAAGATCCGCCTTAGGATGTGCGAAGAATATGGAGAATGAAGAGATAGATAGAAGAAGAAAAGAGAGTTTAAAATAAAAACATGTGATGTGTGCGTGAATGTGTTTTGAAGAGAGTGAATAGAGAGATACAGGGGGTACGGTGGGAGAGGGTGAAAAATGATGAAGAACAGAAGTGGGTTGCGCAGATGAACAGTGAAAAACCCAGGACAAACCATAGAAAACTTGAAATAACTTAAAAATATGAGAGAATTAGAGGAAGAGGAAGAAGAAGAAATTGCAGAGAACTTAAAAATGAAGAACTTTGTAGAAGAAAGCAACTTAAAAAGACCAACAGAAGAGCATGAAAAATAGGCTAAAAGGCTAACATCCCCTTCGGTCTGCTCTTGGCATCTATTTATACTGTGCAAAAACTTTCCACGATCGTGACCTTCCAGATTAGCTCAAATCTGACTTTTCAGCATCAAAGGTTAATCAAAATAGATATCTTGTCATGATTAGAGTCCTCCTTTCCTCTAACAAGAAGAGATAAGTCCAAAAATTAGAAGATAACTATGATCGGGGCGTTGCATTTACATTTTTGCCTCTCGCGAAAATGGCGACTGGGGCGGTGGGTGCTCATTCCTATGCGCGATTGAACAGGTGGCCGCCCATTCTTTATTTTCCCTTTTCAACATTCTCCTTTTTCCATAAATCAAGGAAATGGCGACTGTTCAAACATGCACTCATTCTTTTTCTATTTTTCTCAATTTTCTTTCTGATTTTCTGTACAATTGAATAAGCACCTGCTTGGTCGGCCGCTCATTCTTTTTCAATGAATTAGCGCTCGAGCATTCAGTCGTTCATTCCTCATTATTTTCCAGCTTTTCTCTTTTTTCTATTTTCATCAAATGAATAGGCGCCTGCATACACGGTCGCACATTCTTTTTTCTTTTTTTATTTTTTGTTTCAGTCAAATAAATGGACGCCCATTTACTGAGTCGCTCATTCTAAAAATATTCAAAAATGGTGTCTGATCCACCGGTCGCTATTTTTTAAAAATTTAGAAAATTTAAAATAATCAATATTCTTCATTTCAAAATAAATTGTAATAATTGTGCACTTTCTTAAATATTTCCCATATTGCTAATTTGACTCAAAATTGATGGTAAAGTCATGGAAACTCAAATTAATGGTGAGAATGTGATTTTTTGCCATATTAATGCACAATCAAGCTCGTTAAATGTTTGAAAGTTATGAATGTGATGCAACTTATGATATGAAATATGACACTTACCAGCGAGTATAGTCAATCTTTAACATAAATGTGTCAGCAATTGTACCATACCTTAGTGATTGTTTCAGTCCACACAGTGATTTTGTCAACCTGCATACCAAAATTTCTTTTTTAGCCACTTTAAATCCTTTTCGTTACTCCATAAAAATCTATTTATCAAGCTCTCCATACAAAAAAGTAGCATTGACATCTAGTTGTTCTAGCTCTAGATTTAGTTGGGACACCATGGCTAATAGGATCCTGATAGATGCATGTCTCACCATTGGTGAGAATATTTCATTGTAGTATATCCATTCCTTCTGTGAGTATCCCTTCGCCATCAATCTTGACTTGTACATTTCTCCTTCTTTATCTGATGTTGCCTTCTTCTTCTTGTAGACCCACTTACATCCAATGGATTTCTATTCTTTAAGTAGTTTTTCCAACTCCCATGTCTGATTCTTATGTAGAGATTCCATCTCTTCCATCATAGCTTCAATCTATTTTTCTATTTTTAGACAAGCTATAGCTTTCTGAAAAGAACTCGGATATCCAAAACTACTAATTAGAGCAAAATAAACCATATCTTCAATACTATACCTCATTGGCGGTCTGATAGCTCTCTTGGGTCTTCTTGAAGAACTCTTTGGCTGCACCTATGGTTGCTGTTGTTGAGGATTTTTTTAAAGTGCCCCCTTGTGATGTGCTTTCTATTTGTGAACTATTACTAGATGGGAACACACGTCATTAATACGCCCTCTACCAAATTTAATTATTGGCTCACAAATAATAAAAGAGAATAGATAAGTGGTGAAACTGAGTCGAATTCACGGAGAAATTTAGATTTTTAAATTGAATACCTTGCTAAGAGGGGCGAGAGAGAGGTAAATAATTATGGGAACTCACATGAATAGATTGATGAAAATAATTCTCAAAAGTATAACAATGCTCAATGACCACTTTCAAGTTACAAAATTGACAAAAATTAAACTAAGACTACACTAGGACTCGTTGTGATACATGCTAGGAAGATGTTCGGAACTCCACGAACTATATGCCAATCATACGCAGATGCCTCCACCACCTACAAGCTAAGATCCAGAAATAAACTAAGTAAGATGAGATGCAATAGAAGAATAAAAGAGTAAAAATAGTAGAGAGAGAAGAATAATAGAGTGAGAGAGATGGGGAGAATAATAGAAAGAGAATAGAGATAGAATAATCGAGAGAGATGAGATGATGTAGAGAAGAGAGAAGGAGAGGGCGATTGTCCTAAATAGCAAAGAAGAACTAACAACCAGAAAGCAAGTAAAGTGAACAAGAGAGTTTTGTGCTAAAAGAGAATAGAAGAAAGAGAGAAGAAGCAAGAGAAGAAGAAGAAGAAGGACAATAGGCGCAATAGAGAAAGAGATAAGAAGGATATATAGAAGAAGAAGAAGAAAAAGAAATAAAAGAAAAAGAAAAGATGGAGATGGTGGCTGGTTAAAAACAGAAAACAAGGTGGTGTGTGCATAGAGATTAGGGGAAGAAAAAAATAAGAGATAGCAAGAATAAGAAGAAGAAGAGAGGGGGATCGGTTGGTGCTTAAAAAGGAAATCAAAAACCAAAGAATAAAGGAGATAAGAAGAAGATTAAGATTGAGAAGAAGAAGAAGAAAGAAAAGAGGTTAGGAGGTGCTGGTGTTTAAAATAGTGAGTAGAAGATAAGAAGAATTAGAAGAATAGAAGAAGAAGATTAAGAAGAAAGAGGGAGAGGGGATGCGTTCGGAATAGAAGGGGATTAAAAGAAAGAAGAAAGAAGAAGAAAAAGATGATTAAAGAAGAGGAAAAATTAGAGGATGAAGAAGTAAAATCGTAGGTTGAAGAAGATTAGAAATTGGAGAAAGAAGAAGAAGAAGAAAACAATAGAATTGAACATAAACTAAATTAGAACAAGAACTTCAATCGAATTAGATTTAAACTAGACTAGAAGAGGAAGAAAGATGGAGAGAACCAAACAGAGAGAAGAAGAAGAAGAAGAGGGGTACGCCCTTAGCCTTCAAGAGAGCTCCACCTTGTCAAAACATTCAATATTTGTGTCCATCTCTCTTGAGGTCTTTTTATAGAACCAAGGCTTGTAGTTTCTTTAGAAGAAAATTCAAAATATTCTCCATTCTTTCTTTCCTTCTACACAAAATTCATTGAGATCCCTTTCATTGCAATTGAGATTTCAAACTAGGCAATAATGGAGGGCATGGAGGCTAGGGTTCTTGGGGTCATGGGGGCACCCCCTCCGGGGCATCATCTTATGAACAATTAATTCCACAAATGCCCTCCTGTAATAAGACAAATTACCCCAATATCATTTTCTCAAATCAAAACAAGAAATTCAAATCATGTATTCAAGTAATTCTCAAATAAATATGCCCAAAAATATGATATGTGCACAATGATCCAAATAATTAAGGAAATAAATTTTCATGAATTTTTGCACATAAAATGATGATTTTGATGAAGATAATTACATGAAATGCACTCACTTAGACCATAAAATATGCAAGTTATCAGCTATGGCCTAGCTCCTGCACTCTAGAGCCCTCTGCATCTTCCTTAGTTCCATTTTTCTTGTCAGTGTGCTTTACATTCTCTTTGAGCATAGATGCCTTATCAAACACAATATCTGCACTAACTCTTACCTTCTTTTCTTATGGATCCTAGAATATGAATCTCTTTACTCCCTTTTTGTATCTAATGAAGATTCATATCCTAGACTTTAGGTCCACCTTAAATCATTGCTCAGTCTGGATATGTACATATGTTGGACATCTAAAAACTTTTAGGTTTGAGTACGATATCTCCTCTCCTCTCCATACTTCCTCAGTAACTTTCCCATCTAACTTTACTGAAGGTGACCTGTTAACCAAATAGCATGTTGTGTTTACAACTTTAGCCCAAAAAGGACTTGGAAAAACTAACTTATAGCCTCATACATTGAGCTCTTTCAAGCAGTGCCCGATTCATCCTTTCTGCCACCCCGTTCTGCTGTGGGGTACCAGGAGTTGTAAATAACCTTACAATCCTCCCATTCCTATAGAATTCCATGAACTCACTTGCTGTGTATTCTATGCCATTGTCAGACTTAACATTTCACCTGCCTACTAGTTTGCTTCTCAAACCTGGCCTTCCACTGCTTGAGCTTAGTGAACACTTCCAACTTTTACTTCATGAAGTAATCCCATAATTTTCGGAAGTAATCATCTATGAAGCTCCTCCCAATAAAGGGGTTGACATCAGTGCCCAAACATTTGAGTATATTAATTTCTAGAACATCTTTAATTCTATGTGTAGAGGTCTTGAATTGGACTTCACACTATTTCCCTAGTACATTTACAGAAATCTACTTTGCAAGATTTTACTTCTGCTAGTAACTTCCTCTTGTGGAGTTCCATCATATCTCTCTCACTCAAATACCCTAGCTGCATATATCATAGAGTGGTATCCTCAGTACTACTCTCTATTAAAGATGATACCATGACATTACCTACAACTATACTCCCAAACAGTCTGCACAAATTATTCTCAGTATGATTCCCCTTCATAACAACCAGAGCACCGTTATTGACTTTGAGCAAGCCACTGCATGGAGCAGTTGATATATTATTGTATCTAGATTTTTTCCCCAAGAAAATAAAGAAATAAAAATTCAAGAAATTTCCCGAACACCTTTCAGGCATTATTTGTTCGACATCTTTATGGCATTCCGGGTCCGATCGAGGGCCCCGACCCACTTGCCATGACTCATGGTGACACTTACAACCAGCGAGGATCACCCCCGACCATCCAGTATGCGGCACAACTTACCTTCAACTTAGCCACCTAGGCCAACCCGGGGGTGCCCTAGTAGCACGCCGCGCTATGCGACACCCAACAATAAGGCCGGGAATCACCTTCCTCCAGCATTCTAACGCTGAAGGATTATCTCTCGTAGTCAACCTTGAGCTCCGAGAGCCGTTAGCCCACTCGTACGGCCCGTAGTTACGTGTTGAGAATTTTCCCAAACACCTTATGGGCACCCATTTTCCAGCAATTCTATAGCAAGCCTGGGCCAACTCACGGCTTGGACACACTTGCTGCATCATGCAGCAACCCTACAACAAGTTGGGGCCATCCCTGATCCTTAGACACACTACAGGAAAATCGGCCTATAGCGACCAAAGTCCATGGTCGCAATATAATAACAATTGGTCGCTAAAAGAATTTGCGACTGCACATTGGTCACTAACCCTTGGTCGCTGTATCATTGTCGCTAATACTCGTAGCGACCAATCTTTATGTTTGGTCGCTAAACCCTTAACCACTAGCGACCCAAATCATTTGGGTCGCTATAGATTGATACTACAGCGACAAAAATAGTGGTCGTAATTGTGAATAAATATTCATCGTTAATTCTCGTTGGTCGCTAAAAAACTCTAAATAGCGACATAGTTGAGTTTGGTCGCAGGTAATATTTAGTCGCTGGTTCTACCATATTAGCGACTATCGCATTGGTCGCTAAACCCTTAACCACTAGCGACTCAAATGATTTTAGTCGTTATAGATTGATGCTAAAGAGACAAAAATATTGGTCATAATTGTGAATAAATATTGGTCGTTAATTCTTATTGATATCTAAAAAAATTCTAAATAGGGACATAATTAAGTTTGGTCGCAAATAATATTTAGTCGCAGTTCCTACCATATTAATGACTATCACATTGATCACTATCATGAGAATATAATTATTATATTTGGTGGCAATTAATTTTTTTATCATTATTTCTATAATATTAGCGACTATCACTTTTGTTTGCATTTTAATATTTGATTTTTATGTATGCAATGTTAACAAGCACACCTTTTGGTCACTGATCGACTATTTATTTATTTTTATTATAATTTTAGTGACTACTAATTTTTATCATAACTAAATATTTAGTCAACATTATTATAATTTTAATGAATTAAATTTAGTCACAACTAAATATTGGGTCACTATTTTCATAATATTAAATGCAACATCCATTCATTTACTACCATCAAACACAAATATTACAAAAATCTCATTCAGTCGTTAGAACCTTACAAAATATTAAAATACCAATGAGCTAATGTCATACCTTCTTATTATACCAAAAAATTATATTAAAAGAGTAAAAAGTGATTGATTATCTTGAAAATGTAAATACAAAAAATAATATGATATTCAACAAAAATAACTTTCATGATCTTATAATCTGTAACATGAATCCACTGATGATTGAGAAGAGGTTGCACCATATATATAATCAAATCATTCTGCAAAATAATGGAGAATGAAAGAAATTAAATGAGAATATTAATATTTAACTTAATTTGATTAACAAGATAAGAAATATATTTTTACCATGATGACGATAGTGGAATATTATTTCCATTCATCCAAGTCATCAAAAAATCTATCTTCCTCTGTTGATCCTCAAGTTGATCTCGAAGAGTGGACATCTCCTGCTCCAATTGTTTCTCTCTAACTGTGAGTTGACTCGAAAAAATAGCTCTAGCTCGCTGAGGTGGCTTGGGTCCATATCCACGACCACGTATATATCCAGACATCCTCCCAAGTACCTCAGCACATATGTCATCTTCAGCTATAGTGGTCTCACACTCCGTAGATTGTTGTTGCATTTGTACCATACACTCCTAAATTATAAAGAGATTTTTAGACATCATATAGCTGTACAAATAAACATGAAAACTAGATAGTGTCGAAGCATGTCATATATCACAAAATCCCATTGGCACATTCTCTCTTCAAAGTTTCTATTTAAACACAGTCAAAGCATGCAGAACTAACAATATGCTTGTGTATGACAAAAGCATTACAGTATGAAAAGAATTCATGAAGAGGAGGGAGAAAACGGAAGGTGATATTAGACTTTGAAAAGTTGATATATATAAATCCTAATTCTCTTAAACAAACCGCATTTTCATATAGGAGATACAATTCTCATATGTTTTGGAAGAAACTGCTCCAACTTATTTGCTTGTAACAAATGAGTTGCTCTGTGTATTGGGTTCAGGTAGTTTCTTTTCTTTCTCACGGTGCCTAAATTATCTCAAGGAAGAGGATACTCAACTCACAAATTTGAAGATCACCTGATTTTTGTTTGGTCTCACAAAAATAATAGCGGCAATAAAAATGGACATCCATCTTACACTTTTCAGCCAAAGGTGTGGTAAGCTTTGGGCCTGGAAAAATACAGGTCAATGTCTCAGCAAAAGCAAACTCTAGTTAGAAGCTTGCACCCTCAACCTAAAATCAACCACATGGTATGACAAAAAGGGTTATGGAAAGGGCATTCCGATAATATATATATATATAAGGGGCATTCCGAGAATTGAACTCGAGACCTCTCGCACCCTAAGTAGACCAAATGCCCAGCTATTGTTAATAACTAGGCACATGAGCTTAAAGAAAGCTCACATTCACTCACCATATACAATCCCAAAGTATACCTAACGACAACAAACTTCATCTCCAGCATTCAATTGCTTGGAAACTTTTCTCAATGATATCAGAATGTTTGGAACTTCTAGCAGTAGAAACCAGCATTCAAACACTTTAACAGGTATTAGATTGCTCAAAACTTGAAAGAGATCTCACTTTTAGTCACCAGAACTAATCCTGAAGTAACTTCTACTGGGGGATAAATTCCAAACCTCACATTCAGTGTTAATGATTTATACTACATCTCAGCTTGTAAGATTTGTAAGATCAGGATATGTTAACTACAGTAAATGGCCGTCCGTTTTTCATTGATGAACATGTTTTCCTTGCAGACTTCCATCAACTCACTATGGCTAGGCCATTTGAAGCAAGAAAAGTGCTTGAATTGTGCATTGTATGGAAAGTGTTGTTAGCATATTAGCATATCTTTTGGCTTTGTTGCCACAGCAATCTTAATATTTATGTTCCTCATCATGGCAATATTTGAGCATATTCTGAGGCCAATTACTCATATCCTACAGTCCCGAAATGGTGCACAGGCATCCCTCAGTATGGGTCAGCAGATGCATAGCGACCAATCATGGTGGCTCGCGACATACATTAGCAACCACACATAGCGACCAATCATAAAACGGTCGCTATTACAACCCATTAGCGACCAATGTTATGTTGGTGGCTGTACGTCAAATATTTAGCGACCATTGAACTGTATTGGTCACAAATATAACTTTTCTGTGACCAATTTTAATTGGTCGCCAATGATTTGGTCTCTATAGACCCATTTTTTTGTAGTAACACGGGGCAACGAGCCACTTACTTTTGACCACTTGGCCAACCTGGGACTACACACTTGCTAGCCATGTGGCACGACACATCTAACTAAGGTCGGGCCCTTACACCCTAGAAACGCCTTCACTCGACACCCACGAGCTACTACCCCGACTGCCAGGCCAGATACGAGCCAAGGGGCCCGCTAGTCAAGCCATTTGGCAACACGGTGCGTATGGGGACCATCCTTGAGAACCTTGTGGACGACAACAATATCACCTCGTAATTAGCCCCCACGAGTCAACACCAGCATCCCAGGAGCATGACCGCACCAAGGGACATTGATAAATGACAAGAGGCAACCCCTGGGGCGGCCCCTTCAGTGGCAGCCCACCCGGGGGGGGGGGGGGGGGGTTCACCCCAGGCACGACCGTGCCCGTGAGGGCGCACCCTCCCCCGACCTTCTTCACCCAGTTCCCCAGTCCCAATCCTAGCCTATTCCAGTCCAATTCTGCATCAATTTTGATCGACGTACCAATCTATAAGATGCCCAGAGTTCACGGAAGGGAGGCTCAAAGAACGGAGAACAACACTGTGCAAAAGGGTTGCACCACACGTAGTTCGGAGCATGCCAGCCAACCAGCCCGTATCCTTTCACACTTGCATTCACACTGGGTCAAACTGGGACCCAAAATATAAAAAATGAGGAATTTATAGAATTCCCCTTCTCTCTCTCTTAAATCACCAAGTGGGTCTACGTAAACCCCATTTTCCCACCAAAAAGAAAAATAAAAAAAACTTAATTTTTTTTTTGCAAATTGTCCCGCGTTAACCCCCCTAGGGGGGTTTACGTGGACTAGGCTACCCCCCCAGCCTGGTCCGCATGGACCCCTCTTCTCTCTCCAGAAAATAAAAAAAAAGAGAAAAAAGAGGGGATTTTTAGCCCATGTAAAACCCCTCTCCCGCTTACAAAATAAAAAAAGAAGAAAACCTCATCCCAGTCTACGTAAAGGGGGGGTGCTTTACGCGGACTAGGTTGTGTTAGTATTGGGTGTCCTACAGGCCAATTTCGGGTCGGGTAGGCCCGATAGTTGTACAATCTGATTCATCATTAATAAAGTGATATTTGAGCGTAAATTTATAATTGTATTTACTTTACATTGTCCCTAAGATATGTGGCTGTAAAGTCAACTCAAGATGGGATCACAATCATGAGACTGACTTTACATGAATACACTACAAGGAAAGCAGGTTTTTCCGACGTCCATATTCCGTCGCAAATCCGTCAGAAATATGTCCCAAAGTTAATTTTCGACGGATTTCAGATGTATTTCCGACAAAATATGGACGTCGGTAAAATTAGGTCGCTAATTTTTGACGTAATTTATTTGTGTCTCAAATTCGTCAGCAATTTCTGATGAAAGGATGCTGTCGAAATTTTCATCGATATTGTTGTCGATAATTAATAATAAGAAAATTAATTAAT
The DNA here is from genome assembly GCA_022559845.1 of Amorphophallus konjac. Taxonomy (NCBI): domain Eukaryota; kingdom Viridiplantae; phylum Streptophyta; class Magnoliopsida; order Alismatales; family Araceae; genus Amorphophallus; species Amorphophallus konjac. Next base: position 55,379,434 of record CM040123.1, on the reverse strand, counting down.
ATTTACAACGGAACATAATATGGTCGAAAATACATCTAAACGTTTTGATGGATTAGCGACATAACTAGGTTTTCGTCAGAAATTTGTGGGTTAAATTAGTTCCAATAAAAATTTATACGTCGCTAATACGTCGGATATTTTCAACGTATTTTTGACGTACGATTAATACGTCTATAATGATTGGGTTAAATTAGTTCCGATGAAAGTTATTTTGGTCAAAAATCTATCGGAACTCTTCGACGGATTTGGGACGAGAAATTAATACGTCGGGAACCTGTTGGTCAGATTAATTCCGACGAAACCATAGTTGGTCCCAAATGTGTCGTTTCTTTGCGACCTATTAGCGACATAATATTATTACGTCGAAAATCTGTGGGTGAATGTAGTTCCGACGAAACGTTAGTTGGTCAAAAATGCATCGTTTATTTGCGATGTATTAGGGACAAAAAAATATTACGTCGAAAATCTGTGGGTCAAATTAGTTCCGACGAAACGTTCGTTGGTGGAAAATACGTCAAAAATTTAAGACGTTTTGATTATGTCAAAATTCCGTTGAAAACTTTCTCTACATTTTTTTATATATATATTGAAATTTTAAAAATATATTTAAAGGTACAATTAACAATCTACACAACTCAACATAAAACACACAATAAACACACAATAGGATAAAATCCATCGAACATTAAAATAAAGAATGTCCACAACACATAACTCAATAAATAAAAAAAGTTACAGTTACATTAATTCAAATGTGTCATTTTTTCACAATATCTTTTTAAAAAGTCAAGAGATGGAGCTCCATCATCCTCATTCAACATTCGTAGCATCTCCACCATCACCAGCTGCAGGAGGATCCTACATCATAGAAAATTAATATTAAATATAGTTAAGTAAAAATAATTAATATTAAATATAATTAAATATCTTTTTGATTTTTTAAATTCGAAAGTAGATAACATGAAGATGATTTCTTTGACTCTCAAGTTATAACTCTAAAGTCTACGAAATTAAAAGTTAAATTAAATACTCACATGAGAGGGCTGTGCTGTGCTCGAGGGTGCTCCCTGAGTCAAAATCCTCGCCTGGGAGAGGAGGGTAGCAACCGCCCGAGTAATGCGTGCCTCGATGCGTTCCTCGATGCCGTCTACCTAACGTTGGACGATGGATGTAATATGGCTCGTAGAATCGCCGGTGGAGGGAGTAGAGAAGGAACTACTACCGAGATAGGATGAAACTGAGCACTGACAAGATGTTAGAATCGGGCTGGTGTCCAAGCTCTGCCCAAAACCGTATACTCGTCCTTTCTTCGGTGGGCCGGCTGGTGCTACCCATGCCTCAGGATCTAGTTGCGGCCACTACATCTCCTCCTCCCCGTACTTTTCAGTTATATGCCTGTCATATGACTCCTGCAAATTGAATAAAAAATATTGTAAATGTCATATTAATCAATCATATTTAAAAATTGAAATAGAAAAGAAATGTGTATGTATATAATCTTACCACTACCGAGTGAGCTCTCTCACTCACATACTGATCGATCCCCTTCTTTTGGTGAACTGTAGGAAATAAATCGCGGTACGAGACCGTACCACCCCTCTTCTTTTCTTGTTGTACATGTTACAGAGAATAAATAGAAACATATAAGAAATAAAATATAAAAAATTAAGATTATTACATACCAATCTCTCCTTCTGGGTCGCGAAGGAAACGAATCCAGAAGTACAGAGATACACGTCTGGATGTAAGGCACGTGTGGCTTTAGCTTTTGCGGATTTGGCCATCCAATTAGGCTCGCCTCATTTATCATAGAGGTCCTCCTAGTGCTCCGTCCTCATCCATGCGGGGCCGTGTGCCTTCCAAAGGCCACGGTCCTCGCTCCTCCCGGCTAGAGCCTTGGCACGGTCCCGACAACTATGTAATTGATGCTTATAATTTACAGTTGTTGTGGCCTCCCATGCACGTCGAGCTCGTCTGGCGTCAGCTCGCCTCACAAACTAATGTCCTTGCTGTCAAGAATTCAAATTTTATAAGTTAGTCAATTGAAATTACGGAGTTGGGAAATATGTAATTTGAAAGATTAAATTATATACCAAGAACTCGTCATACAATCGATCACGGATATCCCGAGGAAACTATTGAAATGACTTATATGGGCCGGTCACATGCCGCTCAATAATGTTGGTAATGAAACGAGAAGCGTCACTGGGCTCTACTTTATCCCTGCAATTACAGATGTTAAAATGATAGCCAACAATTTTATAGTTGATGGATAGATAACGAACATAATTCATGAGTTTAAATATTTACCCAGAGACCCAACATGGCTTGCGCCCCTCTTGCAACACCACCTGCTCGCCCTCGTGATGGCTAACAACATCGTCTGTCGGTTGTGTGCCCAGGTGGGCGGACGAGCCAACTATCGTAGGTGGTGTGCCCGACGTATCTGTTACAAGTAAAATAGAAGTAGTTAATCAGAATTTAGCTCATTATTAAAAAAAGATTTTATTCAACAAGTAAACATATAGAATTTTCATCATTTAACTAAGACTTTAAATAAACATAGTCGTAGAATGTGATGGAAGCAATGTACTATGTAGACCTGATGCAGCGGCACAAGAACCTGTAAATATAAAATATTATGAGCAAAAAAAAGTGCATATTCACTACTCATTTATCTAAGAATTTAAATAAACATACCCGCAGCAAGTGGTGAGGGCGGTGCACTCTGTGTACCTAGTGCGGAGACATAAAATATCGTGAGCAAAACAAAGTGCATATTCACTACTCATTTATCTAAGTGATGTGCGGAAGGATAGGATATAGAGGGGGGTGAATATATCCCCCGATTAAAAACTTTGCCCAAATTAAAATAAAAAATCTGGCCCTATCCAATCTTAAAATAGAATGAACAATATGTTAACAAGAGTTTGCATAGAACATACGTCGAACACTTAAGCACTCAATGCACACTAGAGGGAAATGAAATGAAAGTTAAGTCGCACTCTTGCTGACAGATCTAATGACAATATAAGAGTAATGTTTTGCAAAGAACAAATGTCAAATAGCAAACACACAATACCCACAAACGGAAAGTGAGAAACATAATGTGGCTCGTCTGTTGCACAAATCTGAAAGCGATATAAAAGAAAAGCTTAAACTGGATCACGTGCCATATGATTTGCCTTTTCAACCTTGGGGCATGTGACAGTCGAAGGTGTGAAGAGATCACACATGTTCCTCACGTGTCTGACCCTTTTCTCCACTGGCGAGCTATTTCTTACACCTATCAAGTATTTTATACCCTTAACTAGCTTTTTGTCTACCTTAGGGAGCTATTTGTCACCCTTAGCTTCCCTTTATTAGCCATCGCCACAGCTCCTTTCTCTGCCTTGCTTCCTTGCTACATCGACACCACAGTTTCATGCGTCGACTCTGCCTTGTTTCTTTCCACGTATTTACCCTTGTTGCCCATTTGTCAGCCTAACATAGCTATTTTTCTGCCTTGTCCAGTCATTTGTCTCCACTATCCATACTGAGCCATCGCCCTTGCTGCTTTCTTCTTTAGATTCAGCCGACGCCAAAAGCCATTTGTCACCCTTGTTCCTATATTATTCCGTCTGACTATGGAGCTTGACTTCGTTGACCACGACTAATTTTGACTTTGACTTGGGTCAACATTGACTTAAGTCAAACATGATAATAACGTTGGCTAGAGTTTGTTGACTATTGTTGACTTTTACCAATTCAAAGTTTGATCGATCCACCTTGACTTGAGTCAACCCTTCGATTGTTCTTCTGGCTTCTTCGAGGGCTTTAGGGATCACTGTAGAACACTGTAGCTCATTGTCTTCTAGTGATTTACTATTGATCTTTTGGCTTATAGTGAACCCTTCTCTCTCTCCTCCATTTCCCTTCTTTCTTCATTTGATAACTCTTCTCGGGTTATTAATCACAGATAATAGTTATTTTTCTCCCTTGAAGACCTATTTGTCACCACTTTTAACCCAGAAGTCGTCGCCCTGTCTCATGTAACATAGCCTTGAGAACCGTCGCTAATGTATCTGTTGAGACCTATTTTTCACCTTTAAGAGGGTATATGTCACCCATAGAAGTCTATTTGTCAGCCTTATGTGTGCATTTGTCGGCCTTAGCTTCTTCTGCTGGCGGGTAAACACAAGTTGACTTCCCCTTCATGCAGCTACAACACTTCACACATATTCAGCGCTACAACCTATTTTTCACCCGTAGAGCGCTATCTGTCAGCCTTACTTGTCTATTTGTCACCACTAATGAGTCATTTGTCTGTCTTATCTTCCTGCCTTCTCTTGTATGAATCTTAACAGATTTGTGACCCATTTCTAAAGAATTAAGACTTTGACTGCACTGACTTAGGTTGACCACTGTTTTAGCTCCATTGACTGTGCGTTGACTTTGTTGACCACGTTGACTTTTCTTCAATTCTTCAAAAAATAACTAGCTTTCAGCCTGTTGTTCTTTGTGCAACTGTCAACCTGTTCTTTGTGCAATTTAGAAGTAAACTACACATACAAAATCATTATACCTCCATGCATGACTCTACATCAACAAAACACGTTGACTATCCACATGAAGAGTATACATGACTCATGGTTTTGACACCACTAAAACACAGGGACACAACACTAAGAATTTAAATAAACATACCCGCAGCAGTTGGTGGGGGCAGTGCACTCTGTGTAGCTGGTGCGGAGACATAAAATATCGTGAGCAAGACAAAGTACATATTCACTACTCATTTATCTAAGAATATTAATAAACATACCCGTAGTTGTTGGTGGGGGCGGGGCAGTCTATGTACATGGTGCAGAGACATAAAATATCGTGAGCAAAATAAAGTGTATATTCACTACTCATTTATCTAAGAATTTAAATAAACATATCCGCAGCAGGTGGTGGGGGCGGTGTACTATGTGTACATGGTGCAGAAAATATCATGAGCAAAATAAAGTGCATATTCACTACTCATTTATCTAAGAATTTAAATAAACATACCCGTAGTTGTTGGTGGGGGCAGTGCACTCTGTGTACCAAGTGCGGAGACATAAAATATCGTGAGCAAAACAAAGTGCATATTCACTACTCATTTATCTAAGAATTTAAATAAACATACCCGCAGCACGTGGTGGGGACGGTGTACTCTGTGTACCTGATACAGAGACATAAAATATCATGAGCAAAAAAAAGTGCATATTCACTACTCATTTATCTTAAATAAACATACCCGCAGCACGTGGTGGGGGCGGTGTACTCTGTGTACCTGGTGTAGAGACATAAAATATCATGAGCAAAATAAAGTGCATATTCACTACTCATTTATCTAAGAATTTAAATAAACATACCCGCAGCAGGTGGTGGGGGCGGTGTGTTGCATCCCTACGGTTTTGATGATGTCTCACACTATAAATCAATTTGCTTTTATCTCTAGATCAATTTGTTCTTATACGGTGCATTTATTTGTTTCTAAACATGGAGGGGATATGTGCTAATAGCATCATTTAGGTCCGTGCATTACATGTTATTCGCTCTTTTGCTTAAAGCATATTGAGTCAGTGCTAATTCTGCATCTTTCACATACACATAAAATACTTGCCTCGGTGCAAGTCCTTGGCATTTCTCTAGGTCGTGAGCATTAAGGTCCGTGCATACTCTGTCTCTGCATCTCACCTCTTGAGGTCGGTGAAATTGTTGAGTCGGTGCAATTCTTGACCAGAATGCATTGGTCAGGCTGGTCGTTCCTTCATCTCAGTGCAAATACATCTCGATGCAAGCCTTGTCTTGTACTTCCTCTTGCCATCTTGGTGCAGCTCCTGCCTGGACTGCATATCCCGTCTCGGTACATGCCTTGCTTAAAATAAATTCATCTTCGGTGCTTAGTCAGGCCTATACACCTTTTTGTAGCAATGAAGTCAGTCCAGTTCCTGTTTCATGTCTTATTAGATTCGGTGCAAGTCCTGTAGACAGCTAACGTAGATTTGGGCATCTTCTAATTCATTCCAAGTCGGTGCTTGTCATGTCCGTCTTAGCCGATGCTTACTCTTTTGACTCAGTGCAGTTTCTGTCTTTTTACTCTATACACCAATACAAATTGTGCTAAGTGTATGACAAAATATACATTTCTTCTCTGACAATTTGTCTGTGCATTCACCAGAAATATGGCACGTGATCCGAGGTAGATAGACGTCCAGAACATTCTCACACGTACCTCAACATCTTTAGGCGGGAAATGTGGTATCCACACGCCTAAGGTTCTGGATCATATATATATATATGCTGTGGAAAAGGGTTCGAGAAGTGGATGGATCAGTGAGAAAGAAGAGCAGCGAGAGAGCATAGAAAACCAGAGAAAGCCCACTCCATCCAGAGCTGAGGGAAAAATTTTCTGATAGAGAGAAGTGGTTGTGATCGTGAAGATCTACTTCTACGGAAGCTATATTGCTTTTGGTTTCTAGCAAAGATTATCGTTCATCGATTGTTTTGTTTTCAAGTTTTTCTTTATCTTCATTCCATATTGTTACCCTCCACTGTTCAGAGGAAGGGAGAGGTTCTCCAGTTCCCTCCATTGTCTTGGAGGAAGAGAGGTTTGATCCTCTGGTTGTGTGAGTTACTTGGGAGTAACTGCACAGGGTCCCCTTTGCTGCGTGCAAAGGAAGGGAGATTGGTTCTCCAGCGTTTACTTCTGGTTGATCAGAAGACTGAGGAGGCTGTTCCTCAGGGCAAGCTGTTTGGCAGCGGTTGTTGCAGACTGAGTCTGTTGTGTGCGACTCTATATTGCAAGGAAACCTTACTCTCTTGAGTAAGGGGTGGACGTAGATTGCGGACAACAATCGAACCACCTAAAAATTCCCAGTCTCTTCTGTGATTTGCCTATTTACGTTGTGTTGCTCTCCATCTACTTGTCTCATTGCTTCATTGTGGGCGACTTTCTCGATCTCATTTCTTACACCTGTCTCTTTGTTGCCTGTCTCCGAAATCCTTTTCATTGCATTTGGAGGGGTTGAGAAATCGGGTCTATGTTGTATTATTTTTGGGAGTGATCTATTCACCCCCCCTTCTATCTCACTTTCCGCTACACGTATCATGGTGTAATCTGTGTACCTGATGCGGAGACATAAAATATCATGAGTAAAATAAAGTGCATATTCACTACTCATTTATCTAAGAATTTAAATAAACATACCAGTAGAACCCCTCCCGGAACCACCTCTCCTCGAAGTCCCGGTATGACCTCGAACCATCTAATTATTGACAATAATTAAAGTAGTGCATATTAGTCCACAACTAATTACGAGGTGAGGCGGTAAGTAATAATGATAAGAAGTGTATATATGTTAAATTTCTTACAAAATATTCAATCAATATCTATTTCATCTTCAGATGCTGAAGATATACCAAACTTATTGTCATCTTCGTCATCTTCCTCATTCTCACTAGATTCAGACTCTTCCTCCTTAGAGGACTCCTCCTGCCCAACAATTGCTTCATTTAGCTCAGTTGAATAGACTTCTTCCACTTCGTCTTCTATATATAGACAACCGAAGTGGATCGTCAGATTCGATCAGATGAAGATTAGAAGCAACCAACTCTGCAGTGTCACCCTCGTCTGATTGAAAAAAATTCGGCACTAGAATCCTCTGAGATTGTTTCAATCAGATCTAACTCATCATTAGGCACAAGCCTTAGTTTTACCCAACAGACTACTCACCAATCTTTATTCTTGGACGATGAATAACTTGAATAATACACTTGCTAGGCTTGTGCAGCCAAAATGAACGGCTCATAGGTATTCAATTTGGATCTATGTTTGACATCGACAATCCCATATATTGCATCGTTTCGAACTGAATTATGATCAAACCAATGACACTTAAAAAGGAATATATGGTTGTCTTGTCCAAGATACTGTAATTCTATGACCTCCTCAAGAATACCATAGTAATCAAGATCATTTTCATTGTATGTACTACCTTTCATGCATACGCCGCTATTCATCGTAGACTTATTTCGTCCATAATCTCTGGTGTGAAATCTATAACCATGCATAAAAAATCCTGGATAGGCATGCGCGACCTTCGAAGGTCCATAACTTATCACCCGGACTCTTTCATCAATAACATAACCTTCTTCAACCTATGAATATAAACCACGTTACATTAAAATTAGGCATACACCTTAAGCTTTGTGGAACTTAACTTCTTGAACCTCCATGTCATTGAGGCGTAGACATTGAGTAATTAATTTTGAATCAAATTGCCTGCAATGATGAATGCAACATCACCGTAAATGGGAGGAAGAATGTCAAGAAACTTATAAATTTTAGCACTTGCGGAGTTGAGGACTCACTCAACATAAGGTTCAATCTCAGCACAGTTTAGGAGAACATATATCTCTGTGGCCAACAACTCTCTGTCCTCTAATATGCGATTCGAACAACGTCTGAATGCACATCCTGGATACTTAAATAAGGATAATCGGTCGGACGAACCCACCTCTCCTTCATCATAATTACATGGAGGTCGATTGCTGCGAGTTTGAATTTCAGGTTCAAAGTACATTAAATAGAAGTTTGAAAATTTTTCAATAATATATGTCCCGGTAATCGAACCCTCTACTTTAGACTTGTTGCGAACCTTCATTTTCAGCTCATGCATACACCTATGACAACAATTCATATGACAATGACATACAGTGACAATGATAGACACATGTAACTACTATCAAATAATCTGTAAATACATACTGATTACCTCTCAAATGGATACATCCATCGAAATTGTACCGGTCCTCCAACTTTGGCCTCGTATGGCAAATGGATAATCAGGTGCTCCATGGAATTGAAGAACACAGGGGGAAATATCTTCTCCAACTTGCATACCGTCGTGACCACATTCTGTTCTATAGTTTGCACATCCCCAAGTTTGAGTTCTGATGCACATAGAATCCTAAAAAACTGACTCAACTCAGTCAATGCTCCCCATATAGGCTTTGGCAATATGTCACGGACTGCAATGGGCAGAAGTCTCTCCATGAACACATGGCAGCCAAGACTTTTCAATTCATATATTTTTTCCTCATTGACATTCACACAATGGGCTATGTTAGACACATATCCATCAGGGAATCTTAATTGCTTCAGCCACTGGCACAATTCATTGATCTGTGTGTCTTTCAACACGTAAGCTGCTTTAGGTTCCACAACTTTTCCCCGTACCTACAGCAATTCCAACTCTGGTCGTTTGCAAAGAATCTTCAAGTCCGCTCGCGCCTTGGCATTGCCCTTTATTTTAGCTTTCACGTTCATGATGATGTTGAACACATTATCAAAGACATTCTTCTCAATATGCATGATGTCCAGGTTGTGCCGTATCAAAAGGGCTGACCAATAAGGCAATTCCCAGAAGATACTTTTCTTCACCCAGTAGTGATCCTCTCCAAATCCACGAAGATGCCGTGTACTACCTGACAATTGCACTATATCTAGTAAGTTTTGCACCTGTGTCGCCATTTGTCGACCAGACATTCGTTCCAAGTCTGCTTCATCCTTTTCAACTGTGTTCTTAATGAATGAGTCCTTTTACCTTCGGAAAGGATGGTCAATTGGTAGAAACTGTCGATGACAATTGAACCAGCATGATTTCTTACCATATTTCAGGACAAATGATTTGGTATCACCCATACAGTAAGGACATGCCAACCTCGCGTGTGTGCTCCAGCCAGATAGCATTCCATATGTAGGGAAGTCACTTATTGTCCACATCAATGCAGCCTTCATTGTGAAATTTTATTTTCTATACGCATCATAAGTAACAACTCCATCATTCCATAATCTTTTCAACTCATCAATCAGTGGCCTGAGATATATGTCTAAATTGATTCTTGGATTTTTTGGACCTGGAATCACCAAAGTTAAGAAAAGGTTCTCTCGCTTCATGCACATGCCCGGCGGAAGGTTGTATGGCAACATGATCACTCACCAACATGAGTAAGACGCCACTGAACCTCCAAATGGGTTGAAGTCGTCTGTGCATAAACCCAGCCTAACATTCCGTGGCTCGTGAGCAAAAGCAATATAGGTACGATTGAAATGAGCCCAAGCTTCACCATCGGCGGGATGACACATTATATCATCTGCACGACGTACTCTTTCCGTGTGCCATATCATATGCCGAGCTGTCTTTGACGACATATACATTCACAGCAATCTGGGCGTGAGAGGGATGTATCACAATGACTTGTAAGGCACATCCTTCTGCTTTGAATTTTTCCCTCTCTTAGGTTTAAATCTATCATGCTGACAAATATCACATGATCTTTTATCTACATTATCTTGATAATATAGCATATAGTGATTAGGGCATGCATCTATTTTTTGATATCCAAGCCCTAACTCATTGACCATCTTCTTTGCACGGTAAAAAATTCCAGGCAGCTTCTCATCTCGAGATAGCATACTCTTGATAAGGAGGAGTATACGGTCAAAACAACTCTCGCTAAGGTGAAATTTGGATTTCAAATTCAACAACTCTAAGATAGCAGACAACCAAGTGTGATTTTCACAACCATCCCACATCGGCTCATCAGCATCCCGAAGTAACTGATAAAATCTTTTAGCCATCTTGTTTGGTGGTTCTTCGTTGTACACGTGTTGAAAATGTACATTAAAGTTAGGGTCATCAGCATCGATTACCATGTCTGCGTAATTACTTGTGCCTACAACATTACCGGGCTCATACGACCAGAAGTCCTCACCATAACACACCCAATTCATATAACCTTTCGTGAACTCTTTCCTGTATAAATGATCTTGCACATCCCATAGCGAAAGAAATCTCTTATTTTTACAAAGTAAACAAGGACATCGGATGTTACCACGCTGGTCCACTGATGTTGGATGCCCCAATACAAACTGAATAAAACTATCAACTCCATCTTTAAACTCCTCTGACACCACTCCGTCAACTACTATGCGATTCATCCATGAACGATCAAGTCTAGCCATATTTACCTAATAATTTAAAATAATCATATCAATATGTCTTATCACTACTTCTAAAAAATTTTGACAGAATGTCCCCTAAATATTGACTATTTTCCACATTTGTACATCATGTTTGGTCACATATACATCCATATCCATATCCACTTTCACTTCCATATTCACACACCCACGTTGACATCGACATCATCTTCTGGAAAAAATCATTATCATACTCGTATTCACATACACATTCATATCGGCATCCACACTTATCTAAAAACTTAATTCACATCCAAGCATACTAATCACATATATCATAACAAAAGTCTTGAACGGGCAAAAATGAAAAAAAGGGTCATATCCACATTTACGCACACACATTTATATCCACATCCCTCTTCCCACCCTCCCAATAAAAAAAGGGGCTAGGAATTTCATCTGATGTTGTAAGAGTTCACCAGGTGATAAGGAGAAAAGGTTCATCTTGGAGATCAGGCATAAAGGTTAAAATTTTCAAAGGAGCAGTTGATTTTTTTAAAAGTAATGTCTATACAACTCTTGAGTACATATTACTTGGGGAATTATTGTATTTATTGATTATCATTTTTATGACTTTGTGTCATTTTCATAATTATTTTAGTATTATCATATTTATTGATTATCATTTTTATGGTTTTTTGTTATTTTCATAATTATTTTATCATTATTATATTTTTTGAATATCATTTTTATGGTTTGTTTGTTATTTTCTTATCTAGGTGACAAATTATTGTATTTATTGATTATCATTTTTATGATTTATTATTATTATTATTATCTTTTTTTCTCTTTTGGGTTCACCTTCCGTATGTGAGAGCAGCAGGGTGAAATGAATGATAAGGGTGATGAATGCATATTAGTGGTGACAAATAAGTTGACAGAGACAACAAAAGCACATTAGTGGTGACAAATAGGTTGACAGGGACGACAAATGCACATGAGGGGTGACAAAAGTGTAACGACCCAAGATCCAGATACTGGGAGGAGCCCGATACCATTCGAATCCTAGCCTGCCCACCCATGATCCGGGAGGGCTCGGAAGGGGAAAGAAATAATTAAGTAGGACAGATCAATAATTAACAGAAATGGAGGTACAAAGAAATAGGAAATAAAGTAGGACAGATCAATAATTAACAGAAATAAATAACTAAAACCGCAGAGTCCAGTCCAATAGAAAGTACAGTCTAAAGCAGTAAAACGTACCACATGCCAAGTGACCACTCGGCCCAGTGAGCTGGCAACTAAGAACCTCCGAACAGCACCCTCGAACCTTGAGGTAGAACCGCCGCACCTGAAAAGCAGGGGTGAGCCTCTTGTCACTGGCTGAGTAGGGATCCCGCGGAACCCCAACCGATAAACAACAGCAGTAAGGAAAGCTACGCTAGCAAGAGTAACTACAGCAACAGCAGGAACAGCAAATCGGTGGCCGGTCAAAACTCGGCACTACAGCTACTCCTACTGTACCAGAAAAATGCCCGTGCTCAAAACTCCAGAACACGGCAGCCGATAAACCACGGCTCTAAAGCTACTCCTACCGGCGACAGAAAGGAAATCCCGATCTCACAATCGGGAACCGGACCACTCTAACACCACCTACCGAGGTAAACCCAAGGCAACCCTGCCGCAGAAGCCTGTCACCCAGGACAAGGCCAACCTGGACACGCTGTCCAAGGAGCTATCCCGACCACCCGGTCGTGGACACCGCTCAGCAAGACACAACCTCGGTAAAGCCATCGGCACTCAGGCTACGACCTCAGAAACACCGGACGGTCCATAAAACCACGTCTCGCAGACGGGAAACGGAACCCGAAAACATGAGTCACATCTCACGTGATAGGAGTACCTATCCACCAGAAGCAAGGTCGGATGCGTCCACTGAAGACTTAGTCCACGCCTTAGGTGTCTCCCTCAACCCCTGGTGGAACGGGGACACCGTACAAGTAACCACAGAACAAGTGACTAGCTAGAGTCGCGCTCGTCAGCGCATGTCCAACTGCCCCCAACCACATGTGCACACACAAACCGTGCGTCTCTGGTCTAGCCCTCTGACTGGTTTTCCCCTCAGCCGAACTCTGACTTGTAGACGTAGGGCCCGACGGAAACCAGTCTAAACTGTCTCTCTGGGTAGCCTCGCCACCACTCCCTGGTGGGACCACTATCGTGTCGGAAGGCTACGACTAGTGGGGAGTCACTGAAGTGAACACTCTCCAAGGAGAAACTCCGAGAACTACGCATGCACCCTACACGAAAGTCGAGAAGAACCAAGTGGTGCCAAGCCACTGGACTCTAGATAGTCCTCTAGACTCACTAAATCCAACGGTCCTTGAGTCACAAGACTCTGGGTCAAGACTGTTGTACACAACGGCACAACGCCGCTAATCTAGTCTAATCCCTAGGTCTAAAATCATGGTAGCACGAATACCGAGGTAGCTCATGAGCCGCCGAGACCATCCCCTCAAAAGGGAACTCAAGAGACCTCTAGCCCCAGGCTGGGTGACTGGACACACAGTCCAAGGCCACACATATGGCCAACGCGGAAAGCACAGAAGTATGATTCCCAAGGCATCTCACAAGCCGCCACGCTGATTTCCCATCCCAGGAAAAAGTGGGAAACTTCTAGCTCCAAGCTGGATTATTGGACTCGCAGTCGAAGGCCTTACACGGGGCCCACGCGGGAACCATCTTCCGCAGAAACCAACGACATGCGGGGAAATCCCACTGCACTCACACCGATACATGGTGACTCGATCGAGCGTAACGCGAAAGCCCGAAACACATGGGGTCACTTGGACACACCACACCTACGGGTGCGCTAATCGAGGTAGCACGGTACCTCCAGACATCCCAGAAACACGGTCACGGAACCTACGGGATGTCCGGGACACTCACGAGGCCGATGGTCAACCACTGGGTCACAACCGGGTCGACCGGGGGTCTACATAACACAACCGGAGCACAAGAGGGTCACCCGGACCCTTAAACCCACGGGAACACTAATCGAGGTAAAGCGGTACCTCCGGACACCTAAAAACATGGTCACGGTACTCATGAGGTGTCCGAGACACTCACGGGGCCATAGGTCGGTAATTGGGTCTCAACCGGACTGACCGGAACACAAAAATGGCTAAAACGCTGCATTTCGATCGACCTAACAGGGTCGGTCTACCGGCCCTAGGTTGTAATGCCCTGGATCCTTGGTAGATCTTTCCTGGATCCTTTGCAGGTCTTGTGGGATCTTTGTTGGATCTTTCGAATCTGTTTTGGATTGGTTTCGTTGAGTTTCGGTTCGCTTTTGTGGCTTCCGAGTTGAGTTTGACGAGCCGTGTGGGTTTTTCTCACGTACTAGTTACGGAACTCTACGGTGAGTTTGTTTGTCAATTCTCGAACTCGTGGATGCTGCAGCGACGATGTACTCTTCGAGCCGGTCGTTTCGACTATTTTTGCGTATTTTTCTGAATTTGTGCATTTTCGGCGCATTTTCAGAATTTTCAGAAATTAGGAAAATTTCCTAATTTCTTTTCCTTTTTATTCTTTTTTTCCTCTTTCTCTCTCCTCACTCTCGCGATCTCACTCTCTCTCTCCCGTTCTCTCTCGTTCTCTCCCCCTTCCAGCTCCGGCTGCAGACGGAGGGGCTCGTGGGTGAGGTGGCAACGAGGTGGAGCTGTCGAGGTGCGCGATGGGGCGAGGATCGGATCGATTCTGGCGCGATCCCGATCGGTGGATTCAAACCCGGTGAAATCGGTTCGCGAGTGGATTTCAGCGTGGTTAGTCCCTTCGGGGCACAGTTTCTTCGGTGGAGGTAGGGTGACTGATCCTTACTTCATCCTCTTCATTTTCCCTGCCATTGCACGGTGTTCGGCAAGGAAACGACCGAGTTTGGGCTTGTTTTGCCTAAACCGTGATTTTCGTGGTTTTTAGGGTCGGCCGGTAAACGGCGACCATTTGTGGCGTAGTTAGTTTCTAACTGACCGCTGGGATGTTAGGATCCCATCCACGTTGATTTCGTGTGATTTGGTGTTCATTCGAGGCCGGTAGAAGCCCAGGAACCTCGGTGACCCACTTAGGGTCGATTTGTCTAAATCGCCAGGATCTTACGTTTTTGAGCTTGCATGTGGGGTTTGGAGTCCCCTGATGTTGTTATTTGTCGTTTAGGTGTGTTTCCCCTACGTTTCGGCGTGAATGGGGCGTGGAACGGGTCGGTTTGGCCGTTCCTCTGTTTTCGATCCGTATGGGAAGTAGCGGTCGTTCCAGTGGTCGTTACTTGCTTCTGACGGTCCTACGACAGACCGTTACTTTGTTTGGCATTTTTGAGCTTTCTGGATTTTGGGTGAGTGACGGCCCTAGGGTGGCGCGTCGCTTCCTTGTAACGCGCCTAGGCTAGTGCGTTACTTCGTCTTCGTCATTTTGTTTTGGGGTTGAGTCGGTTGATCTAACGCGCTTGACCCAGCGCGTTAGATGAATGTGACGCGCCTGGTCCTGGCCGTTACTTGCTGTTTGACTGACATAGACCATTAGAGGCGGTGCCTCTGACGATGGTGCCCCTATCCGTTGTTTGAGTGTAACGCGCCTGCCCCCGGCCGTTACATTCTGTTTGGCCGAGCTTGGGCGGCTGTGCCCGTTGGATATAACGGATATGCCCCCATGCGTCGTTGTGTTATAACGCGCCTGTCTCTGGCCGTCGTTTGTTGTTTTGTGCTGGGTTGAGGGTGGCTGGGCACGTTGATAGTAACGCGCCTTCCCCTGCGCGTCATTTGGCTCTGACGTGTTTCCCTTGCCGCGTTGTTTGTTTGTAACGCGCCTGGCGTTGCGCGTTACTTCGCTTTAGTTGTGGGTGGCTGTGCCCGTTGTGAATAACGCACCTGCTCCCGTGCGTCGTTTGGCTGTAATGCGCTTAGTCTAGTGCGTTACTTGGGTCGTGCGTGTTTTGAGTCTTAGAGTTGGTTAGGGTGGTGTGAGCGACGGCCTGTCGTCCGACCGTCGTTTGGTGAGTAACGGCCCTGGTCTAGACCGTCACATGCTAGTAGCGGTCTAGGGGTGGCGCGTTACATGCCTTGTGCTCCGTTTTCCGTGGTTTTGGTTTTAGCTTGTCTTGGCTTGTCCTAGTGGTTTGCCCGTTATCCCGTGGATGTTTCTTGACGTCCTATGAGGGCTAAGACTACGTTGTAAGGTGGCCAGGAGTCTTCTTACTTGCGGTAGGATTGTCTATCCTACTTTTTGCTTGTGCGTTGCTGGGTTCAGGTCAACCCGGTGTGACCCAGTGGTTGACGTGTGACCTTGTGTGTGTGTGTCTCGGTGGTTGTGTCCGGCTCGAGACACTGCTTCTGGATGCCCGGAGGTGTTGTTCTACCTCGGTTTGTGTGTCCAAACGTGTCTGAGGGTTCTTGGTGTTTCCCTCAGGTCTCTGTGTGTTGTTTTTTTTGCGGAGTGTCATTTTCTTATGTGGCTTAGGATAAGACCGATTGGCGGCTTGTTCCGCTGTTCATGATGATCTTGCCTTTGAGTCGTTCGACTCGGGATCGCTACGTTGTAGGTCTAGTTGCCTGGTCCTGAGTCGGTTGTCGGTTGTTTAGCTGCCATGGTGCTTTGTGGTGCACGAGATGGGTCTTTCTAGACTCTCTGTGCTTTAGCACCTGTGTTTCGGAGTCTGTACCTTGTGAGCCTCCACTAGTTGTAGCCCTAGGCTTTTGCCGACCCACCGGGAGTGGTGGAGGGGTTCTCCTATTGCGTTTGGTACGTACGGTTCTTAAGCTAGTTCCGTAGGCCCCGGCCAGCGGTAGCGTCCTACCGAGGGGAATACTAGCTAGAGGCCTGGCCTAGGTAGTGGTCAGTGTGTGCACACATGGTCAGGGACTGGGGACTTGCGCCGACGGGCGTGGCCCTGACTAGTCACTCGCAGTTGGTGCTGCAGTCCTGTGCTGTGGTACCATGTTTCCTTGGAACTGTGGTTCCTCGGAGCTGGTTCTTGGTGTGTCTTGTTCTTGAATAGACATGACACTTGTGGCGCAGTATAAGTCGTCAGTGGACGCTTCTGGCTGTTCTTCTGGGAGGAGGGTGCTCCTGTCACTCGGTGCTGTGACTCTCGTGTTTTCTTGTGCGCTGTGACCTTTGCGAGTTGCCCTCTCGTGGCCGTACTCGAGGTCAGTGTTCTATCGTTGGCATGACATTCTCGTCATGCGTGGGGCTACGTGCACGACGTCTCCTATCGTGTTTTGTCTGTGTTTTCGGCGTCGGCGTCCGCTTTCGCCTTTGTTTTGGCTGACGGATTGGGTTACCCTGCTATGTGAGTTTGGGGTCGACCGTCTGTTGCCGTTTGGAGTAGCTTAGGGTGCCGAGTTCTCCTCGGTGGCCGTGTTCCGTGTTTTACGACCTTGCTCTTCTTTGTTGTTGAGCTCCCCTCTCCTGCCCGTTCCCTACTCTGCTGTACCTGTTCCATTTACAGCTTTGTAGTGTAGCTTTTTCCTGCTTTGCTGCACCTGCCGTTTTTATTGTTGCTTCCGTTTCTTTGTGCGTTTTCCAGTGGGGATCTGCGTGACCCCTACTGAGTTTCTGTTGAGACTCACCCCTACTTTTCAGGTGGGTTTCGCCGTCTGCCTCTGCTGTCCTTGGTGGAGCGCGTTCGCTATAGCTGCCAGCTGTACCTGCGTCGGGCTTCCCCCGACTTCTGTGTACGTTTCTTTTCTGTCGGACTGTACTGTGATAGACTTGTTGTCTTTCCTTTGGGCTGGACTCTGGTGTATAATTGTAAATTTGAATGTTTAATGAAAATGTAATTTTATTTCGGCTACTTTAGCAACCCAATCTATTGAAATTTAATTGCTTACTGCTATATCTGCTAGCTTCAATGTATTCCACACACTCCTTTTTCCCTTCGGCGCTTTCCCGCGCTTGGGAGGCCTCGCGGGTCCCATGTGGTATCACGTGTATTCGGTATTTATACCGGGTGCACCGAGTATCCGGAATCTGGGTCGCTACAGGTGGTATCAGAGCAGTGTTCTAAGATGTTCGGAGTTTCTTTTCTGAGCTATCAGAGCATTGTCGTGTGAAATACATGGAAATCCAGATATACAGTTACCAGAGTCCTTAAGGTCCAGTACAGTCTCTTGCTGGCGTAGGTGTTGCGATGGTTTATCGCGGTACTTTTTGCGCGTGGTCTTGTACGTGCTTTGTTGGCACTGTGCGAGATGGTTTTTGCTCTCGTCTGGGTGTGACGAGGTGCTTTGTTCGATTTTGAAGTTGTCTTGATCATGTTGCACTTGGCAGTGTTTGTCGGTTGGCATGAACCTGCAGTGCCTTGTTCGAGCTGTTTTCTGTGCTTTTGCTCAGGTGGCTTATGACTTTCAGCGTTGGTGTGATGGCCATGCACGTTCTTACGTTGCTTTGGTTGTCCCAGCTTGAGTCTGTGTAGCTCCTGATGTATCGTTGTTTCGGTTGTCTCGATTATCGTGTTGCCTCGATTGAGAAGTTGCTCGAGCGAATCTAGGATTTTCCCTTCCTGGTGAGCTATTGTTGTCGAGCTTGTTGCTTCTCGTTCTTCTTGGTGAAGCTTTTTCGATGTTAATGTTGGAATTGCTGTCTTAGTGTTGCCTTTGTCCTGCGTCTGCTTAAGTGTGGATAGCCTTGTTTTGAGCTTGATCTGCTCCTTGTTGTACGGTTGCTTGGCTTTGGACTCCGTAATGGTGTTAAGAGCTATCGTGTACCGTATTTGTCGTGCCGTGTCCAACGGCTGATGTATTGTGAAGGCTCATTTGTTGTTCCAGGACATGAAGGTAAACTGAGATTAGCTCTTTCCGCGTGCTTTGTGCTGAAGCTGGTGCTCTTCCTTTGTTGCACTTAGGCCCCTTGTGATCGGTTGTTCGCGAGATCGGTGCTCGTGGCGTGTTAATTGCGATCTTTGTTGATTGCGATGGCGTCTGGCATGTGCTGAGGTGCGATTACCGGTGTTGTTCTGTTGCCTGTGTGCATTGTTGAGGGTGCAGCGGAAGTGTGTGGGTTGGCTACCATCTCGTCGAGAGGTTCGTTCTTTTTCGATGTGACTTCATCTTGGCTTCTCGTGCCTTGACTTTGTATGTTGCCGGGCCATTGTTTATGGTTTTCTGGTGTTGGCATTGGCATTTGCGAGTGTTGGGGAATTTGTCGACATTTTTTGCTGATTGAGTACCCCCTACTCTGTATTTCTTTCTTGGGTATTGTGCTCTCGAGACGTGTTCGTAGTCCTTGAGATGCGTTCCCCGAGAGTATTGTCGTTTCTCGTTGTTGTGGGTCTTCTCTTGGTGAGCAGTCTGATGCGTGACCTGTCTCTTGTGGTCGTGTGCTCAGCTGTTCCTGTGCCTTGATGTGACCCTACTTGCAGTTGTGTTCCTTGGTTCTGTGTGTTGTGCGGAGCCGGAATCTTGCAGGTGTTGCCGTTGTGTTGTTTTTGTGAGCGCTGTTTCTTTATGATTTTGTGTCTCTGCCTTGGACCATGGTCTTGTCTTGTCAGTTGGCTTGCTGTGCTCTCTTTTCCTGGTGGAGTTAGCTTGCGACTCGATCAGATGTGATAGCTGGCTGAGTGCTGACTTGATTGTGTTTGTGGTCCAGTGTTGTTGTTGTCGTTGGTGTCCTGTGTGCCAGGTGTTCCCTGTTGCCTTTGGCACTGGAGCCGATGATGTTGCGAGCGGTCAGCTGTGAGGACTGTGTCTCCTTGTGTAAGTTGCTGCTTGCCGTGCTGTTGTCGTTGTGTTTCTCGGTTGTCTGTTGTTGTGGCAGTCGTGTCTCCTGTCCTGTGAGACGTAAGCGACGTTGCCCTTGCTTCGGAGGTGTCAGATGTGTTCACTTTGGTGCCATGCTCGTGCTGTGGACTTGCTGTCTTGGAAGCTAGAGCGTCTACCTGTAATTGTGGTCTGACAGTGTTCCTCTGAGCTGTGTTTCTCGAGATTTGTGTCATTTATTGTGGTTGTATTGTTGGGTTGTTCTTCCCTACTTCTCCTTTGTTAGTCCTTAATTTCGAGGGCAAAATTTCTTAAAGGAGGGGAGGATGTAATGCCCTGGATCCTTGGTAGATCTTTGCTGGATCCTTTGCAGGTCTTGTGGGATCTTTGTTGGATCTTTCGGATCTATTTTGGATTGGTTTCGTTGAGTTTCGGTTCACTTTTATGGCTTCCGAGTTGAGTTTGACGAGCCGTGTGGGTTTTTCTCACGTACTAGTTACGGAACTCTACGGTGAGTTTGTTTGTCAATTCTCGAACTCGTGGATGCTGCAGTGACGATGTACTCTTCGAGCCGGTCGTTTCGACTATTTTTACGTATTTTTCTGAATTTATACATTTTCGGCGCATTTTTGGAATTTTCAGAAATTAGGAAATTTTCCTAATTTCTTTTCCTTTTTATTCCTTTTTTTCCTCTCTCTCTCCTCACTCTCGCGATCTCACTCTCTCTCTCCCGTTCTCTCTCGTTCTCTCCCCCTTCCGACTTCGGCTGCAGACGGAGGCGCTCGTGGGTAAGGTGGCGACGAGGTGGAGCTGTCGAGGTGCGCGATGGGGCGAGGATCGGATCGATTCTGGCGCGATCCCGATCGGTGGATTCAAAGCCGGTGAAATCGGTTCGCGAGTGGATATCAGCGTGGTTTAGTCCCTTCGGGGCACAGTTTCTTCGGTGGAGGTAGGGTGACTGATCCTTACTTCGTCCTCTTCGTTTTCCCTGCCATTGCACGGCGTTCGGCAAGGAAACGGCCGAGTTTGGGCTTGTTTTGCCTAAACCGTGATTTTCATGGTTTTTAGGGTCGGCCGGTAAACGGCGACCATTTGCGGCATAGTTAGTTTCTAACTGACCGCTGGGATGTTAGGATCCCATCCACGTTGATTTCGTGTGATTTGGTGTTCATTCGAGGCCGGTAGAAGCCCGGGAACCTCGGTGACCCACTTAGGGTCGATTTGTCTAAATCGCCCGGATCTTGCGTTTTTGAGCTTGCATGTGGGGTTTGGAGTCCCCTGATGTTATTATTTGTCGTTTAGGTGTGTTTCCCCTGCGTTTCGGCGTGAATGGGGCGTGGAACGGGTCGGTTTGGCCGTTCCTCTGTTTTCCTGCCGTATGGGAAGTAGCGGTCGTTCCAGTGGCCGTTACTTGCTTCTGGCGGTCCTACGACAGACCATTACTTCGTTTGGCATTTTTGAGCTTTCTGACTTTTGGGTGAGTGACGGCCCTAGGGTGGCGCGTCGCTTCCTGGTAACGCGCCTAGGCTAGCACGTTACTTCATCTTTGTCGTTTTGTTTTGGGGTTGAGTCGGTTGATCTAACGCGCTTGACCCAGCGCATTTGTAGCAACCCTGATAAAATATTAATAACAATAAAGATTTTAAAATAAATCAAATAAATAGATAAATAAAACAATATAAAATAACGCCTCTGATAAAGGCGCTATTCAAATTAGAAACGCCTCTAGATAAGGCGTTATTCAAGAAGTGACGCCCTCACTACACGGCGTCAAATTCAAAACGTCAAAAATGGTAAGGCCAAGAAACGCCCCTATCTTGGGCGTGTTTTAAACAAAGGAACGCCCTAACGAAAGGTGCTTCTTAAGAAACGACCTGAACCAGGTCGTCAATTCAAGAATCGACGCCCTGACCAAAGTCGTTAATTCCATTCGAGTTCCGTTCGACACGGGAGCTTATCCAGGGTAATGGATAAGTATTAGAAGGAGTTAAAAGGTGGTAAGGACTCTATATTGGAAGCATTACTTCCACTAGAACACTAACCCTAACAGGACGTCCAAAATCCTATAAATAGTCTTGATCGAACAAACCCTAAACCTATTTGATTCAAGCCTCTGCGACGGTAAGTGAAGAATAGAACTATTCTTCTTATTCTTTTTTTTTCTCTGTTTCGAGTGTATGAAGAACTAACGTTCTTCATCTCCTTCTCTTCTTACAGGTCGAAGAGAGCACACGTCGTGAAGAACAAAGGTGATGTTCTTCTTTCTTTTACCTTCGGTCAGGAAGTATGAAGAAATACTAATATTTCGTATTCTGTTCTTGTAGGAGTTACAGAACCGGAGAACAAGGGTTCTTCACCAAAGCCTTCTCTTCCTCCTAATACTGGATTCGGTTGCTGTTAAAGCAACAGAACTTCTATTCTCATAGCCTTCACGATTCAAATTTCAAGTCTTCGATCAAGGTAGGTTTTCTCAAGTTATGGTAGCCCAAACAAAATTAATGCAAGATATACATATATATAAGCATGACATGCATTTGGTTTATTATAGTTTTAATACGTTTCTGCAATATTTTGAAAGAGACGCCCCTGTCAAGGGCGCTAATTTACAAGACACGACCCGGCCCAGGTCGTCAATTTCATATTTGACGCCCTGTACACAGGCGTTAATTTCATGTAAATGTTAATCACCTATCTTAAGAACTGATTATTCATGAAATTACATGAAATCAATAATTGTTAACGGTTAAAAGTCAATAAACATGAAACATCAAATCTAATATACTGCATCTGAATTCCTGCCAATTTTCCTGTCATGACTATATGATTGTTATCCTTGATTATCGTGCAAATCTTGCTGATCCTATAAATTCCTGGTATTTCTTGAATTCACGACCTAGACTAGGTCGTTTTCCATGTGTTAACGCCCCATCACAGGGCGTGAATTGAAAATAAACGCCCCTTACTAGGGCGCGTTTCTGTTAAAAGCCGAACAATATATTCTGTAAAGATAAGAATTTAATGATTAACGCCCCTGCCAAGGGCGCGTTTTTGATAATTTCTGAAAATAAATATGTTCTGTAAAATATTGTAAATAAAAAGACGCCTGCTGCTGTAGTCGTCTCATTGAAAAGAAACGCCCCTGTCCAGGGCGCGTTTTAGATAAATTTCTGAATTATTGAAAATTCTGCCAAAATGGAAACATATGTAAACGCCCTTCTGTTAGGCGTTAATTACTTGAGAAACGACTTTACCTAAGTCGTTATTTTCTGTAAACTGATATTTTTATCCTGATTCTGTTAACCGATGGTTTCATATGTTATATAACATATATATCGGCACTATTCTCCATTCCGTGAGTATAGTCCCACGTTTCGCGATTGTTTTATCGATCACACTCAACTCTCATTGACATACAAGCTCTCCATTGGACATTCCGTTCCTTTGGACTAGCGAGTTAGTCATAGAGACCTCCGTAAGACTCCTCGTAGCCTTGGATTCCCTCAAGGCCGACTGAGCTGGTTGTACCCTAAAAACCCATTACACCATTGATGCCATGTCACTCTAAAGAAACATGGGATACCGGCCCTTATGATTATACAAAGAGTATATCATAAGAAATTCTTAATGGAATGATGATATCATGCCATATCATGTCATTCTTGTAAAACTCAATTCTATGATAAGAATGAGGGTATGTTACCTTTGATATACTGTTCATGTGGACCTAAATTCTATATATAGAATGTCCATATTAATTTGTCATGGTACCCAAGTTAAGGGAACCATATTCTACCTAGTTTTATCGATATCGTGATTATACCGTTATTATCGCCATTCTATGTCCTTTGTCATATTTTTGGACTCCATTCTGTCAAAGTTGTCATACATGTCTACAAGCTTGATTATTGAAATTCTTTATTGGCTATGTAAACAAAAGTGGATGTCAAAATACATGATAAATGCCTGCGCATATAGGGCCCGATCTGGTCCTGGGAGGAGCACCCGAAAGTACTTGTGCCCATGGGAGTTAAAATGATAAGGTATCTGGCATTATACCGAGTACTTTACTTTCTAGATTGGACATTCCACATAAATCTTGTACTTGAATCGTACTTGACTTGACATGAAATGCGTGGCCCGAGAAAGGATAATTACTTGCTTGCTTGATACATGATAGCCAAAGTTCTTGACATGACTTGTTAAATGTACTTGCTTGAATATCTCAAATGTCTTGTTATCTTATTGAAAGTTCATGATTAGTTCATCTTATTCTTGATATTACATTCTCTCTATCTTGTCGTTTTATGCGAGCATGCATAGCTTTATTGCATTCATGAAAGATGTAATTACTTAAACCCCTTGCTAGTACTTGAGATATAATTTCCTACTGAGCGTTCGCTCATTCCGTTTGTCCCTTACTTTTCAGGTAAGTCCGACGACGATGGAAGTCAATCGGATGGGAATGGTCAAGAGTGAAAGTGATAGAGCTGCTCAAGTGTCATCTAGTTGTTTCCATAGTTTTCTTGAGTCGACTATATACTTTTCTTTTTTATTAAACAGAGTATTGGATTTGTAATAGCCTATTAATAATAAAGGATTGGGTTATCTTGCTATTTTGCGCATCTCTGTCTTTGTGTCGAATACACGACCACTCTGATTGACATGATTGATATAAACTCGTCACGCGTCTCCGGGTATCTTCCGCGCTCGGGGCGTGACAGTTTTTGTGGTATCAGAGCCTAAGGTATTCAATTCCTAGGAAAAACCCAAGTCCAAGGATAAGTATAAACCTTTTACCAGTGAGATTGGGTAGAACCAAGGGTTAAGAGTCAATGAGTCTTTTAATAAGATCACAGTGATATAATACTAACGTAGCTATGGTAATTGTAGGATAATGGCTGCTGAACGTGCTCAATGGCGCAACATGCAGCGTACCCTTCAAGGAATGACTCAAGTGCTACAACAGGTAGCACAAGGTGATGCTCCACGAGCTGGAAGCTTACACCAAGCCTTTAAGAGCATGAATCCCCCGAAGTTTATGGGATCGACCGATCCGGACGATGCCGAGCATTGGGTTCGGGAGACTGAATGTATATTCCGTGTTATGCAATGCACGGATCAGGACAAAGTCTTATTAGCTACTTTCCAGTTAGAAAAGGATGCTAGATGCTGGTGGGAGTCTATTGAAGCAACCATCGATCCTACTCAAGTAACATGGGAAGAATTTGTGGAATACTTCAATGCTAAATATTTCTCGGACCGAGTCCAAGAAAAGAAGGCTGCAGAATTCGCTGCATTAAAGCAACGATCTTTATCATTAGCAGATTATGAAGCTCAGTTCTCCAGGTTGTCTAGATATGCTAAGCATCTTATTAGCACGGAGAAGATGAAAGCCCGTAGATTTCTTAATGGGCTTAGGCCCCACTATATTACTCAACTGGCGCCTATGGACATCCAAGTTTATTCTGAAATAGTGCGCCGAGCTCAATTACTTGAAGATGCCACGGAACTATCTGATAGGATCCGTGGGAAAGACAAGAAGAGCAAGTCACAGGTTCGGGTTCTTTTAAACCCAACTTTAAGAAGAGGCCCAATAATGGAGGTTCATCCTCTCAAGATTCCAAGTTCAAGAAATCCAAGCCCTTCTCTATCACCACTACACCTTCAAACGTAGTATGCAAGCATTGTGACAAGGCTGGTCACAAGACAGAAGAATGCTGGAGGAAATTAGGAGCTTGTCTCCGTTGTGGGAGTCGCGAACATCGGATTCCCGATTGTCCATTAATGAATGACCAAGCCGGTGACGGTAAACGTCCGGTGACAAAGAACGCTCGACTTCATGCAATAAAGGAGACCGAGCAAGAAGAAGGTGGACTGGTAGAAGGTACATTAACAGTTTGTTCCAAAAGTGCTTATGTCTTATTTGATACGGGTGCATCGCATTCCATTATTTCTAAGAAGTTTGCCGACCCGTTACCGTTAGAACCAGAATGGATAAAAATAGTTCTAACTACTCCTCTTGGAAGTGAAAATGATATTACTCATCACTACCAAAACTGTGAGGTAATAGTTCAAGGTAGGAATTTACCTATAGATCTCATATGCCTCGATCTAAAGGAGTATGATGTTATACTAGGAGCGGACTGGTTATCCAAATACCAGGCAACGGTTGATTGCCGCAATAGCCAAATTGCTTTCAAAGATATTCCAGAATTAGTCTTTACTCGCCCCAAGAGTCGGAGCAATTCCTCTCTTATTTCGGCCCTCCGAGCTAGCAAGCTCGTCAGGAAAGGATGTGTATCCTTCCTTGCATTTGTCACAGTTAAGGAAACAAAGGACACTAAGATAGAAGACATTCAGGTAGTGCAAGAATTTCCAGACGTATTTCCGGAAGATTTGCCGGGATTACCCCCTCAAAGAGAAGTGGCCTTCACCATTGACTTAGTCCCTGGTGCTGGTCCAGTTTCAAAGGCACCCTATAGAATGTCACCTGCTGAACTCAAGGAGTTAAAAGAGCAGTTGATGGAACTAATTCGAAAAGGGTTCATTAGACCAAGTACTTCCCCGTGGGGAGCACCTGTACTGTTTGTAAAGAAGAAAGATGGATCCATGAGGCTATGCATCGACTATCGACAGTTGAATCATCTCACTATCAAGAACAAGTATCCACTGCCGAGAATCGATGAGTTATTTAATCAGATTTCAGGATCCAAATATTTTTCCAAGATTGATCTCAGGTCGGGATATCATCAGTTAAGAATCAAGGATGATGACATTCATAAGACTGCATTCAGAAGCAGGTATGGCCATTATGAATTCGTTGTTATGCCTTTTGGACTAACAAATGCCCCTGCTGCCTTTATGCAGTTAATGAATAGCATATTCAGGCCCTATCTAGATCAATTCGTGGTAGTCTTCATTGATGATATATTGATATATTCCAAGACTAAGGAAGAACATGAAGAGCATTTGAGGATTGCATTGCAAGTCTTGAGGATAAATCAATTATATGCAAAACTCAGTAAGTGTGAATTCTGGCTTGAAGAAGTGGCTTTTCTAGGACATGTGATTTCAAAAGATGGATTATCAGTAGATCCGTCAAAGGTTGAAGCTGTAAGAAACTGGGAAAGACCTACTAATGTAAGCGAGATCAGAAGTTTCTTAGGTCTTGCAGACTATTACAGGCGATTCATCAAGGACTTCTCAAAAATCGCCGTACCACTTACAAGATTAACTCGTAAGGAGATCCGATATGAATGGAGTGAGGAATGTGAAAGAAGTTTCCAAACTCTCAAGGATCATCTTACTACAGCTCCGGTCTTAGCTCTACCAATAGAAGGAGAGAAATTCGAGGTCTACACAGATGCTTCTGGCATTGGCCTCGGATGTGTCTTAATGCAACAAGGGAAGGTCATAGCATACTCTTCTCGTCAACTGAAGAAGCATGAGGAGAATTACCCCGTCCATGACTTAGAACTGGCCGCGGTGGTATTTGCCCTAAAGATATGGAGACACTACTTATATGGAGTGTAGTTTACTGTATACTCCGATCACAAAAGTCTCAAATATCTATTTTCACAAAAGGAGCTAAACATGAGACAAAGACGCTGGCTAGAATATCTCAAGGACTTCGACTTCAATATACAATACCATCTCGGAAAGGGTAATTATGTTGCTGATGCCCTTAGTCGAAAGCCGAGAGCAATGATAGCCAATTGTATGATACAAGAATGGAAGTTACTAGAACAATTCTCCGAGCTCAATATAAGTCTGGACACGGACGCTAAATATGTCACCTTATCTCATGTAAGCATACAGTCGGATTTATTATCTGAGATACAAGCACTTCAGGATGATGATCCTATATTGGTAGAAATCAAAGGCAGATTAGAAGGACAATCCGACTTTCAGATAGCTTCTGATGGAAGATTATTGTTCAAAGATAGAACTTGTATACCTGATTGTCCGGAATTAAAGAAGAAGATCCTAGATGAAGCTCACAGATCAAGGTACACGATTCATCCAGGATCTACCAAAACGTACCAAGATGTGAAGAGAAACTTTTGGTGGCCAAATATGAAAAGAGAAATAGCAGATTATGTATCACGCTGTCTCACATGCCAACAAGTCAAGGCGGAACACCAAAAGCCTACTGGTAAACTTCATCCTCTAGATATTCCTAAGTGGAAGTGGGAGGATATTGGTATGGACTTCATCATGGGTTTGTCTAAATCTAAAGGAGGACATGATGGAATCTGGGTTATCATTGACCGATTAACTAAATCGGCGCATTTCTTGCCAATAAAAAGCTGATGGTCAATTGATGTGCTAGCTGCACTATACATCAAGGAAATAGTCAGGATACATGGAATTCCTGTCTCAATCGTGTCTGACAGAGACCCCCGTTTTACTTCTCATTTTTGGAAGGGACTACAACATTCATTGGGAACAAGGCTCAACTTCAGTACTACTTTTCACCCACAAACGGATGGTCAGACCGAGAGAGCTAATCAAGTTGTTGAGGATATGCTTAGAGCATGCATCATTGACTTTGGAGGAAGCTGGAATGACCACTTGCCTTTAGTTGAATTTGCATATAACAACAGCTACCAAGCTAGTATCCAAATGGCACCTTTCGAAGCCTTATACGGAAGGAGTTGCCGATCACCCTTATGCTGGAACGAAGTTGGAGAGAAACAACTGTTAGGTCCAGACATGGTAAGGGATACAACTGAAAAGATACAAGTAATCAGAGAAAGATTGCAAGTTGCTCAGACCAGGCAAAAGGCTTATGCAGATACAAGAAGGAGAGATCTTGAATTCCAAATCGGAGATCATGTATTTCTCAAGATATCACCTGGACGTGGCATACGAAGATTTGGTGTTAAGGGCAAGCTTACGCCAAGATTCATCGGACCATTTGAGATACTCGAAAGAGTTGGCGAGGTTGCTTATCGCATCGCGTTGCCTCCTCAATTGTCCGAAGTACATAATGTATTTCACATATCTATGTTGAAGAAGTATGTACACGATCCATCTCATATTATTGAACATGGAGATCTGGTGATCCAGAAAGATCTCACATATGAACAGAAGCCTATGAAGATCTTAGATCGTGAAATACGAGCTCTAAGGAATAAGGTTATTCCCATGCTCAAGGTGCAATGGAACAAGAATTCTGAACATGAAGCAACATGGGAGACCGAGGAATCTATGAAGAAACGATTTCCCGAATTATTCTAAGAGGTATATATTCTACACTCTCCACGTATATACATATTATGCAATTGAATTTGGGGACCAAATTCTTTTAAGTGGGGGAGGGTGTAGCAACCCTGATAAAATATTAATAACAATAAAGATTTTAAAATAAATCAAATAAATAGATAAATAAAATAATATAAAATAACGCCTCTGATAAAGGCGCTATTCAAATTAGAAACGCCTCTAGATAAGGCGTTATTCAAGAAGTGACGCCCTCACTACACGGCGTCAAATTCTAAACGTCAAAAACGGTAAGGCCAAGAAACGCCCCTATCTTGGGCGTGTTTTAAACAAAGGAACGCCCTAACGAAAGGCGCTTCTTAAGAAACGACCTGAACCAGGTCGTCAATTCAAGAATCGACGCCCTGACCAAAGTCGTTAATTCCATTCGAGTTCCGTTCGACACGGGAGCTTATCCAGGGTAATGGATAAGTATTAGAAAGAGTTAAAAGGTGGTAAGGACTCTATATTGGAAGCATTACTTCCACTAGAACACTAACCCTAACAGGACGTCCAAAATCCTATAAATAGTCTTGATCGAACAAACCCTAAACCTATTTGATTCAAGCCTCTGCGACGGTAAGTGAAGAACAGAACTGTTCTTCTTATTCTTTTTTTTTCTCTGTTTCGAGTGTATGAAGAACTAACGTTCTTCATCTCCTTCTCTTCTTACAGGTCGAAGAGAGCACACGTCGTGAAGAACAAAGGTGATGTTCTTCTTTCTTTTACCTTCGGTCAGGAAGTATGAAGAAATACTAATATTTCTTATTCTGTTCTTGTAGGAGTTACAGAACCGGAGAACAAGGGTTCTTCACCAAAGCCTTCTCTTCCTCCTAATACTGGATTCGGTTGCTGTTAAAGCAACAGAACTTCTATTCTCATAGCCTTCACGATTCAAATTTCAAGTCTTCGATCAAGGTAGGTTTTCTCAAGTTATGGTAGCCCAAACAAAATTAATGCAAGATATACATATATATAAGCATGACATGCATTTGGTTTATTATAGTTTTAATACGTTTCTGCAATATTTTGAAAGAGACGCCCCTGTCAAGGGTGCTAATTTACAAGACACGACCCGGCCCAGGTCGTCAATTTCATATTTGACGCCCTGTACACAGGCGTTAATTTCATGTAAATGTTAATCACCTATCTTAAGAACTGATTATCCATGAAATTACATGAAATCAATAATTGTTAACGGTTAAAAGTCAATAAACATGAAACATCAAATCTAATATACTGCATCTGAATTCCTGCCAATTTTTCTGTCATGACTATATGATTGTTATCCTTGATTATCGTGCAAATCTTGCTGATCCTATAAATTCCTGGTATTTCTTGAATTCACGACCTAGACTAGGTCGTTTTCCATGTGTTAACGCCCCATCACAGGGCGTGAATTGAAAATAAACGCCCCTTACTAGGGCGCGTTTCTGTTAAAAGCTCGAACAATATATTCTGTAAAGATAAGAATTTAATGTTTAACGCCCCTGCCAAGGGCGCGTTTTTGATAATTTCTGAAATTAAATATGTTTTGTAAAATATTGTAAATAAAAAGACGCCTGCTGCTGTAGTCGTCTCATTGAAAAGAAACGCCCCTGTCCAGGGCGCGTTTTAGATAAATTTCTGAATTATTGAAAATTCTACCAAAATAGAAACATATGTAAACGCCCTTCTGTTAGGCGTTAATTACTTGAGAAACAACTTTACCTAAGTCGTTATTTTCTGTAAACTGCTATTTTTATCCTGATTCTGTTAACCGATGGTTTCATATGTTATATAACATATATATCGGCACTATTCTCCATTCCGTGAGTATAGTCCCACGTTTCACGATTGTTTTATCGATCACACTCAACTCTCATTGACATACAAGCTCTCCATTGGACATTCCGTTCCTTTGGACTAGCGAGTTAGTCATAGAGACCTCCGTAAGACTCCTCGTAGCCTTGGATTCCCTCAAGACCGACTGAGCTGGTTGTACCCTAAAAACCCATTACACCATTGATGCCATGTCACTCTAAAGAAATATGGGATACCGGCCCTTATGATTATACAAAGAGTATATCATAAGAAATTCTTAATGGAATGATGATATCATGCCATATCATGTCATTCTTGTAAACCTCAATTCTATGATAAGAATGAGGGTATCTTACCTTTGATATACTGTTCATGTGGACCTAAATTCTATATATAGAATGTCCATATTAATTTGTCATGGTACCCAAGTTAAGGGAACCATATTCTACCTAGTTTTATCGATATCGTGATTATACCGTTATTATCGCCATTCTATGTCCTTTGTCATATTTTTGGACTCCATTCTGTCAAAGTTGTCATACATGTCTACAAGCTTGATTATTGAAATTCTTTATTGGCTATGTAAATAAAAGTGGATGTCAAAATACATGATAAATGCCTGCGCATATAGGGCCCGATCTGGTCCTGGGAGGAGCACCCAAAAGTACTTGTGCCCATGGGAGTTAAAATGATAAGGTATCTGGCATTATACCGAGTACTTTACTTTCTAGATTGGACATTCCACATAAATCTTGTACTTGAATCGTACTTGACTTGACATGAAATGCGTGGCCCGAGAAAGGGTAATTACTTGCTTGCTTGATACATGATAGCCAAAGTTCTTGACATGACTTGTTAAATGTACTTGCTTGAATATCTCAAATGTCTTGTTATCTTATTGAAAGTTCATGATTAGTTCATCTTATTCTTGATATTACATTCTCTCTATCTTGTCGTTTTATGCGAGCATGCATAGCTTTATTGCATTCATGAAAGATGTAATTACTTAAACCCCTTGCTAGTACTTGAGATATAATTTCCTACTGAGCGTTCGCTCATTCCGTTTGTCCCTTACTTTTCAGGTAAGTCCGACGACGATGGAAGTCAATCGGATGGGAATGGTCAAGAGTGAAAGTGATAGAGCTGCTCAAGTGTCGTCTAGTTGTTTCCATAGTTTTCTTGAGTCGACTATGTACTTTTCTTTTTTATTAAACAGAGTATTGGATTTGTAATAACCTATTAATAATAAAGGATTGGGTTATCTTGCTATTTTGCGCATCTCTGTCTTTGTGTCGAATACACGACCACTCTGATTGACATGATTGATATAAACTCGTCACGCGTCTCCGGGTATCTTCCGCGCTCGGGGCGTGACAGCGTTAGATGAATGTGACGCGCCTGGTCCTGGCCGTTACTTGCTGTTTGACCGACATTGACCATTAGAGGCGGTGCCTCTGACGATGGTGCCCCTATCCGTTGTTTGAGTGTAACGCGCCTGCCCCCGGCCGTTACATTCTGTTTGGCCGAGCTTGGGTGGCCGTGCCCGTTGGATATAACGGATATGCCCCATGCGTCGTTGTGTTATAACGCGCCTGTCTCTGGCCTTCGTTTGTTGTTTTGTGCTGGGTTGAGGGTGGCTGGGCACGTTGATAGTAACGCGCCTTCCCCTGCGCGTCGTTTGGCTCTGACGAGTTTCCCTTGCCACGTTGTTTGTTTGTAACGCGCCTGGCGTTGCGCATTACTTCGCTTTGGTTGTGGGTGGCTGTGCCCGTTGTGAATAACGCGCCTGCTCCCGTGCGTCGTTTGGCTGTAACGCGCTTAGTCTAGTGCGTTACTTGGCTCGTGCATGTTTTGAGTCTTAGAGTTGGTTAGGGTGGTGTGAGCGACGGCCTGTCGTCCGACCGTCGTTTGGTGAGTAACGGCCCTGGTCTAGACCGTCACATGCTAGTAGCGGTCTAGGGGTGGCGCGTTACATGCCTTGTGCTCCGTTTTCCGTGGTTTTGGTTTTAGCTTGTCTTGGCTTATCCTAGTGGTTTGCCCGTTATCTCGTGGATGTTTCTTGATGTCCTATGAGGGCTAAGACTACATTGTAAGGTGGCCAGGAGTCTTCTTACTTGTGGTAGGATTGTCTATCCTACTTTTTGCTTGTGCGTTGCTGGGTTCAGGTCAACCCGGTGTGACCCAGTGGTTGACGTGGTGTTGTTCTACCTCGGTTTGTGTGTCCAGACGTGTCTGAGGGTTCTTGGTGTTTCCCTCAGGTCTCTGTGTGTTATTTTTTTTGCGGAGTGTCATTTTCTTGTGTGGCTTAGGATTAGACCGATTGGCGGCTTGTTCCGCTGTTCGTGACGATCTTGCCTTTGAGTCGTTCGACTCGGGATCGCTACGTTGTAGGTCTAGTTGCCTGGTCCTAAGTCGGTTGGTGGTTGTTTAGCTGCCATGGTGCTTTGTGGTGCACGAGACGGGTCTTTCTTGACTGTCTGTGCTTTAGCACCTGTGTTTCGGAGTCTGTGCCTTGTGAGCCTCCACTAGTTGTAGCCCTAGGCTTTTGCCGACCCACCGGGAGTGGTGGAGGGGTTCTCCTGTTGCGTTTGGTACGTACGGTTCTTAAGCTAGTTCCGTAGGCCCCAGCCAGGGGTAGCGTCCTACCGAGGGGAATACTAGCTAGAGGCCTGGCCTAGGTAGTGGTCAGTGTATGCACACGTGGTCAGGGACTGGGGACTTGCACCGACGGGCGTGGCCCTGACTAGTCACTCGCAGTTGGTGCTGCAGTCCTGTGCTGTGGTACCATGTTTCCTTGGAACTGTGGTTCCTCGGACCTGGTTCTTGGTGTGTCTTGTTCTTGAATGGACATGACACTTGTGGCACAGTGTAAGTCATCAGTGGATGCTTCTGGCTGTTCTTCTGAGAGGTGGGTGCTCCTGTCACTCGGTGCTGTGACTCTCGCGTTTTCTTGTGCGCTGTGACCTTTGCGAGTTACCCTCTCGTGGCCGTACTCGAGGTCAGTGTTCTATCGTTGGTATGACATTCTCGTCATGCGTGGGGCTACGTGCACGACGTCTCCTGTCATGTTTTGTCTGTGTTTTCAGCGTCGGCGTCCGCCTTCGCCTTTGTTTTGGCTGACGGATTGGGTTACCCTACTGTATGAGTTTGGGGTCGATCGTCTGTTGCCGTTTGGAGTAGCTTAGGGTGCCGAGTTCTCCTCGGTGGCCGTGTTCCGTGTTTTACGACCTTGCTCTTCTTTGTTGTTGAGCTCCCCTCTCCTGCCCATTCCCTACTCCAGCTGTACCTATTCCGTTTACAGCTTTGTAGTGTAGCTTTTTCCTGCTTTGCTACACCTGCCGTTTTTATTGTTGCTTCCGTTGCTTTGTGCGTTTTCCAGTGGGGATCTGTGTGACCCCTACTGAGTTTCTGTTGGGACTCACTCCTGCTTTTCAGGTGGGTTTCGCCGT
Organism: Amorphophallus konjac; assembly: GCA_022559845.1. NCBI lineage: Eukaryota > Viridiplantae > Streptophyta > Magnoliopsida > Alismatales > Araceae > Amorphophallus > Amorphophallus konjac. The sequence goes on along the minus strand of CM040123.1, from coordinate 55,345,175 downwards.
CTGCCTCTGCTGTCCTTGGTGGAGCGCGTTCGCTGTAGCTGCCAGCTGTACCTGCATCGGGCTTCCCCCGACTTCTGTGTACGTTTCTTTTCTGTCGGACTGTACTGTGATAGACTTGTTGTCTTTCCTTTGGGCTGGACTCTGGTGTATAATTGTAAATTTGAATGTTTAATGAAAATGTAATTTTATTTCGACTACTTTAGCAACCCAATCTATTGAAATTTAATTGCTTACTACTATATCTGCTGGCTTCAATGTATTCCACACTCTCCTTTTTCCCTTCGACGCTTTCCCGCGCTTGGGAGGCCTCGCGGGTCCCATGTGGTATCACGTGTATTCGGTATTTATACCGGGTGCACCGGGTATCCGGAATCCGGGTCGCTACAGGTGGTATCAGAGCAGTGTTCTGAGATGTTCGGAGTTTCTTTTCTGAGCTATCAGAGCATTGTCGTGTGAAATACATGGAAATCCAGATATACAGTTACCAGAGTCCTTAAGGTCCAGTACAGTCTCTTGCTGGCATAGGTGTTGCGATGGTTTATCGCGGTGCTTTTTGCGCGTGGTCTTGTACGTGCTTGGTTGGCACTGTGCGAGATAGTTTTTGCTCTCGTCTGGGTGTGACAAGGTGCTTTGTTCGATTTTGAAGTTGTCTTGATCATGTTGCACTTGGCAGTGTTTGTCGGTTGGCATGAACCTGCAGTGCCTTGTTCGAGCTGTTTTCTGTGCTTTTGCTTAGGTGGCTTATGACTTTCAGCGTTGGTGTGATGGCCATGCACGTTCTTACGTTGCTTTGGTTGTCCCAGCTTGAGTCTGTGTAGCTCCTGATGCATCGTTGTTTTGGTTGTCTCAATTATCGTGTTGCCTCGATTGAGAAGTTGCTCGAGCGAACCTATGATTTTCCCTTCCTGGTGAGCTGTTGTTGTCGAGCTTGTTGCTTCTCATTCTTCTTGGTGAAGCTTTTTCGATGTTAACCTTGGAATTGTTGTCTTAGTGTTGCCTTTATCCTGCGTCTGCTTAAGTGTGGACAGCCTTGTTTTGAGCTTGATCTGCTCCTTGTTGTACGGTTGGGTGACTGGACACACAGTCCAAGGCCACACACATGGCCAATGCGGAAAGCACAGAAGTATGATTCCCAAGGCATCTCACAAGCCGCCACGCCGATTTCCCATCCCAGGGAAAAGTGGGAAACCTCCAGCTCCAAGCTGGATGATTGGACTCGCAGTCAAAGGCCTTACATGGGGCCCACGCGGGAACCATCTTCCGCAGAAACCAACGACATGCGGGGAAATCCCACCGCACTCACACCGATACACGGTGACTCGATCGAGCGTAACGCGAAAGCCCGAAACACATGGGGTCACTTGGACACACCACACCTACGGGCGCGCTAATCGAGGTAGCACGGTACCTCCAGACATCCCAGAAACACGGTCACGGAACCTACGGGATGTCCGGGACACTCACGAGGCCGATGGTCAACCACTGGGTCACAACCGGGTTGACCGGGGGTCTGCATAACACAACCGGAGCACAAGAGGGTCACCCGGACCCTTAAACCCACGGGAACACTAATCGAGGTAAAGCGGTACCTCCGGACACCCAAAAACATGGTCACGGTACTCATGAGGTGTCCGAGACACTCACGGGGCCATAGGTCGGTAATTGGGTCTCAACCGGACTGACCGGAACACAAAAACGGCTAAAACGCTGCATTTCGATCGACCTAACAGGGTCGGTCGACCGGCCCTAGTTGGTCGGTCGACCAAACTGGGCAAAATGCCCGGTTCGCACTATCGCCGTCGGTCGACCAACCCGCCCGTTGCGGTCGACCGGTTACTATGGGAAACAGGTCCGAACCCCACCGTTCGGTGCCGAACCACGCCCAATCACCCCCGGGTGATGGGGAAAACATGGGGAACCCATTCCCCTATCCCAAAACTCAAAAATGGGAGGAAGAAACGGTGGAAAGGGCACTCGATCCGACGAATATGTTGCACACCCTAAAAACATGATTTTTCCCCCAAACGGCAATAAACCCACGCTCAGCTCACCATGAGCTACCAAACCTATGGAAAAAGAAGTACCGGGGTTAAGAATCCATCTTCCTACCTCCACCGAAGATTTCACGCGCCATGGACGCCGTTCCGACGAGAAACGCCCACGAAACCCCCGCCGGTTTCCGAGACCGCGCTTCCACGCGCCACCACGCCTCAATCCTTGCCCCGTTCCCGCTCCACGCCCCCAGCACCTGGCCGTCTCGCCCTCCTCTGTCGTCGTCGGCCACCCAGGGAGAGGGGGAGAGAAAGAGAAGTGAGAGAGAGTGAAAGAGAGAATGAGAGAAAAGAGAGGGGGTGAGGGGTTTAAATAGAAATTAATTTGGGATTTTATAAATCCAAAAAATATGAAACATAGGGAAAAATACTCCCCGGGATCCTCAGAAGACGCACAACGTAGTGGTAACGTCCCGGAGTCGGAGAATGCGACGGTTCGCCCTACACAGGGTTCCAAAGGTCCGACAGCCAAAATTACGCGTAAACCGCTAAACTCAATCCGAGACCCACAAAGGTGCTCTGAAAATTCCAGAAAAATACCGGCAAGCTCATCGCAATGCCATGGACCCAAGAAAATTCACAGGCACACCACCAATGGGTCCGACAATCCGGTATAAAAAGTCCGAAGCTCACTCGGACACAATCCGCAACCTGTGAAAAGACGATCCGAAACCCACGGATCCAGATCCGAAAAATATCCAAAAAATCCGGGGTATTACAGCCCTCCCCCCTTAAAGAAATTTCATCCTCAAAATTTAGGACAAACACGGGAACACAGGGGAAGAAAGTCTTAACCAACTGACAACGCCGTCAGAGCCCCAGCACAGAAAACCACGTTCCTCACGAAAGTCATAGTTCCTGAGGGACACCGCCAGACCCTAATTACAAGTAACACCTCGCTCCGCACACGGTGCGCACACACACCGATCAAAAAGAGCAGGCATAGCGCAAAAGCACAAGTCTGGCATCACCTCAGTCACCACAAAACCAATCATGGCATCGCAGCCACCATCTCGCTCACCAAGGAGACGCAGTCCTCGACACGAGAAACAGCTACTGATCCAACCTATGGTCGACAGAAAAAACACACATCAGCTTCACAACCAGCTGACCGGTTCACGCACCCTACTCAAGGGAACAACCAATACAGAGACTCCAACAGCTCATACAGCCATCTCAATAGACCGCAACTAGCTCATCGGCTCAACGCCAAGAAGCACCTCACACATGGCAAGCCAAAAGTCAGACATATCACTGTGCCAACTCTGTCAAAAGAAAAACTTCGACAAAGCCCAGATCCCATCCGAAAGGCACATCACGGAAACGACCACTAAAGGTCTCACAGATACACGGCTCTCACCGTGCACGATGCACAACCAACAGCATCTTCTGTCTGTGAAAAGACCATCCACTGGTCGCCAGATACACGTCAACGGGAAACCTTCCACTGGCCCAACAGGCACGAACCAACTCACAGCAGGCCATCCCCTGACTCACGCACAGACAATTACCACATCTCGAGTTGCACTTCTCTCGAACACCGCATCCGATCTCGAGCCTCTCGCCAACTTAACCCTCTCAGGGGAGCATGATGAAACCAATGACAAAGCTCAAGAGTCTTCGGTCATCACCTCACTCGACTCAGACTTACGGGGAAACCATCCCATGCTGGTCACAGACCAAGGACCACCATTTCCGACGCCAACGTCCCATCAAGGACCACCTTAGGCGTCACTCTTCCATCCTGTCTCATCAGAGCCAATCTCAACTTATCCAAGTAGACACCTGCCCATCCCGATTTTGTCCTTACCACAGAGCCACGGGACACCACCGGAACAATTCATGGCACACGCCTCTAGGGGAGGAAAGTGACATCCAACATTACAGCAACCTGGTCGCCAACACCACGACCAATGCACACGGGTCCCCAAACAATACACATCTTGTCATGGTCAACTACGAGACTAGCCTTACCAATCACTCGCAGCTACCAACAAGAACCCATAATCTGTCAGAGATCACTTCTCCAAAACACGATCTCATCCTAGGACACGACTGGCAACACAAGCCGGGCACCAAGCCACCGACTCTGACCAACACGTCCTCGACCTTCGTCAGGCAACATCCTCAACAACCCCATCCGGGTCTAACACCGACGCCTGACACGGCTTCCGTCACATGAATAGGGCACTCATGCGGCACGCTTGCCAACACTTTTCCCAACACTCCATCCTGCTAGTGCCAAGATCCCCCAAGACCTCGAGCAACAGCACGGCAACAAGACGTCTCACACAGAGGAACCAATCCTCTAATGCTCAACGCACCCTCAAGAAATATGCCCGTAGCAACCAATGCTACGATCCTGAACCTGTGGGTTAAGAGCCCACCAGGCTTCTGCTGCGCACTCTGATCCACATGCGCAACCAATACAGACAGCTCGGGATCCACCATCCCGACGATCCACAACTCGGCTGGCTAACACCAAAAGACAGGGTGAGGAAAGCTCCATTACCTCGGACCCCAAGCATAGATTATCTCTCAATCTGGCAATCCACTGTAACTCCGCAGGCTCCGATCCGCCACGCATCGAAAAATCACGACACCAGTGAAGAATTCAAAAGAACACCACCCCACTGGCACGCGTCCTTCTGGAACAGCGCCGGCACACCCTCACACACCAGGGAACGGGCAATGCTCCACACAGGCAACCCCCTTGCCAGAGCACAGAACATGTCTCACACGAATTTCATGGCACACCAAGGCCAACTAATTCGGACACACAATGCAAGACGATGAACCCTAGCCAACCGCAATCTCTCCAACCAAAGGAGAAACCAATCACACCTCCGACCAACGGAAAAACTCCACCCTCGACCTGACCTCGAACCTCGCACATGCTGGGAACAGCACCTTCCAGTACCAAGAAAACCATCGCTTCCATCAGGTCAGCGCCTCCGACACACTCAACGAGTGCCACATCGGACCACAATCACAGCATCTCTCGATCTACCATCACGTAATTCCTCGAACTGCAGCACACCACTCCAAGAGCCACGACACGAGCCACGAACGAAAACGGCCAAAGCTCAACCTCGAGTCCCGAAACCACCACAGAACCTTCACGTCTCAAACAGAGACCAGGCCGAATACAGCACATTCAGACACAAGAGTGCAGGAGCAAGAACTTACTGGGATGCCTTAGCCCAATCTTGCCTCAAAATCCACAAAATAATCGAGACCGACACGTCATTCTGACGCCACAGAGCATGACAAGAACATCAGGCTCGATAATCAGCAGCTCACCGAGAAGATCCTCCACTCATACGAGCGCACCTCTGGACCAGAGCACCCACTCAACCGCTTCAAACCGCAGCCTTAACACATTAGGGGCTGGATAAACCTCGAGCTAGAGTGGCCAAACACAATAATAGCTCCCTCAGAGCACGCTCACGGCCACTTAACCACGGATAATCCGCACCAGCCACCTGACCTTGCTGGAAACACCTCAAACACAACACCACAGCAACGCACCTACCGGCAACCTCTGCTCAACGCAGCACCACCGGGGCCACCACCAATGAGGGAGAAAGCTCTCGACCTCGATCCTCAGACCCCACGCCGGCACACCGACGAAAACGACAACCACCTTCACAGCGCCAACGCTCGGAACTCAAGCTCTTAAGTGAGAAACAAAGCGAAAAACAAACACGAAACCCTATGCCAGCTGCCGACTGTACTAGACCTTATGGACTCTGATCACTGCAATATCTCGAATTCCTATGTACGTCCACAACCACTGCTCTGATACCATATGTGACGACCCAAGATCCGGATACCGGGAGGAGCCTGATACCATTCGAATCCTGGCCCGCCGCCCACGAGCCGGGAGGGCTCGGAAGGGCTAAAAGGAGTGTGGAGGTACAAACAAATAAGAAATAAAGCAGGACAGATCAACAATTTACAGAAATAAACAACTACAACAGCAGAGTCCCATCTAATAGAAAGTACAGTCTAAAGCAGTAAAACGTACCACATGCCAAGTGAACACTCGGCCCGACGAACTGGCAACTAAGAACCTCCCAACAGCCTCCTCGAACCTCGAGATAGAACCGCCGCACCTGAAAAGCAGGGGTGAGCCTGTTGTCACTAGCTCAGTAGGGATCCCGTGGAACCCCAACCGAGAAACAACGGCAGTAAGGAATGCTACGTTAGCAAGAGTAACAACAACAACAGCAGGAACAGCAAACTGGTGGTCGGTCAAAACTCGACACTACGGCTACTCCTACTGTACCATAAAAACGCTCGTGCTCAAAACCCCAGAACACGGCAGCCGATAAACCACGACTCTAAAGCTACTCCTACCGGCGACAGAAAGGAAATCCCGATCTCACAATCGGGAACCGAACCACTCTAACACCACCTACCAAGGTAAACCCATGGCAACCCTGCCGCAGAAGCCTGTCACCCAGGACAAGGCCAACCAGGACACGCTGTCCAAGGAGCTATCCCGACGACGTGGTCGCGGACATCGCTCAATCAGACATAACCTCGGTAAAGCCACTAGCACTCAAGCCACGACCTAAGAAACACCGGACGGTCCAGAAAACCACGTCTCGCAGATGAGAAACGGAACCCGAAAATAGGAGAGTCATGTCTCACGTGACAAGAGTACCTGCCCACCAGAAGCAAGGCCGGATGCATCCACTGACGACTTAGTCCATGCCTCAGGTGTCCCCCTCGACCCCTGGTGGAACGGGGACACCGTACAAGTAACCACAGAACAAGTGACTAGCTAGGGTTGCGCTCGTCAGCTCGTGTCCAACTACCGCCAACCACGTGTGCACACACATACTGTGCGTCTCTGGTCTGACCCTCTGACTAGTTTTCCCCTCAGCCGGACTCTGGCTGGTAGACACAGGGCCCGACAGAAACCAGTCTAAAATCGTATCTTTGGGTAGCCTCGCCACCACTCCCTGGTGGGACCACTATTGTGTCGGAAGGATACAACTAGTGGGGAGTCACTGATGTGACCACTCTCTGAGGAGAAACTTCGAGAACCACGCACGCAGCCTGTGCGAAAGTCGAGAAGAACCAAGTGGCGTCGAGCCACTGGACTCTGGATAGTCCTCTAGACTCACTAAATCCAACGGTCCTTGAGTCACAAGACTCGGGGTCAAGACCATTGTACACAATGGCACAACGCCGTTAATCTAGTCTAATCCCTAGGTCTAAAACCATGGTAGCATGAATACCGAGGTAGCTCACGAGCCGCCGAGACCATCCCCTCAAAAGGGAACTCAAGAGACCTCCAGCCCCAGGCTGGGTGACTGGACTCACAGTCCAAGGCCACACACATGGCCAATGCAGAAAGCACAGAAGTATGATTCCCAAGGCATCTCACAAGCCTCCACGTCGATTTCCCATCCCAAGGAAAAGCGAGAAACCTCCAGCTCCAAGCTGGATGACTGGACTCGTAGTCCAAGGCCTTACACGGTGCCCACGCGGGAACCATCTTCCCCAGAAACCCACGACATGCAGGGAAATCCCACCGCACTCACACTGATACACGGTGACTCGATCGAGCGTAACGTGAAAGCCCGAAACACATGGGGTCACTTGGACCCACCACACCTACGGGCACGCTAATCAAGGTAGCACGGTACCTCCAGACATCCCAGAAACACGGTCACAGAACCTACGGGATGTCCGGGACACTCACGAGGCCGATGGTCAACCACTGGGTCACAACCGGGTCGACCAGGGGTCTACATAACACAACCAAAGCACAAGAGGGTCACCCGGACCCTTAAACCCACGGGAACACTAATCAAGATAAAGCGCTACCTCCGGACACCCAAAAACACGGTCACGGTACTCATGAGGTGTCCGAGACACTCACGGGGCCATAGGTCGGTCATTGGGTCTCAACCGGACCGACCGAAACCCAAAAATGGCTAAAACGCTGCATTTTGGTCGACCTGACCCCTGGGGTCGGTTGACCTAACAGGGTCGGTCGACCGGCCCTAGGCGGTCGGTCGACCGAACTGGGCAAAATGCCCGGTTTGCACTGTCACCGTTGGTCGGCCGACCCGCCCGTGGCGGTCGACCGGTTACGACGGGAAATCGGTCTGAACCCCACCGTTCGGTGCCGAACCACGCCCAATCACCCCCGGGTGATGGGGAAAACATGGGGAACCCATTCCCCTGTCCCAAAACTCAAAAACGAGAGGAAGAAACGAAGGAAACAGCGCTCGATCTGACGAATCTGTTGCACGCCCTAAAAACATGATTTTCCCCCAAACAGCAATAAACCCACGCTCAGCTCACCACGAGCTACCAAACCCATGGAAAAGGAAGTACCGGGGTTAAGGATCCATCTCCCTACCTCCACCGAAGATTTCACGTGCCGTTGACACCGTTCTGACGAGAAACGCCCACGAAACCCCCGCCGGTTCACGAACTCGCGACCGCGCTTCCACGCGCCACCACGCCTCGATCCTTGCCCCGTTCCCACTCCACGCCCCCAGCACCTCACCATCTCACCCTCCTTTGCCGCTGTCGGCCACCTGGGGAGAGGGGGAGAGAAAGAGAAGTGAGAGAGAGTGAAAGAGAGAATGAGAGAAAAGAGAGGGGGTGGGGGGTTTAAATAGAAATGAATTTGGGATTTTATAAATTTGGAAAATATGAAAAATAGAGAAAAATACTCCCTGCGATCCTCGAAAGACGCACAACACAGTGGTAACATCCCGGAGTCGGAGAACGTGACGGTTCGCCCTACACAGGGTTCCGAAGGTCCGACAGCCAAAAACACGCGTAAACGGCTAAACTCAATCTGGGACCCACAAAGGCACTCCGAAAATTCTAGAAAAATATCGGCAAGCTCATCGCAATGCCGCGGACCCAAGGAAATTCACGGGCACACCACCAATGGGTCTGAAAATCCGGTATAAAAAGTCCAAAGCTCACTCAGACACAATCCACAACCCGCGAAAAGACGATCCGAAACCCACGGATCCAGATCTGAAAAATATCCAAAAAATCTGGGAGATTACAAAAAGGCTCTTAACGGTGAAAAATGCGCAAAAGCGACGGCTCCCAGGGATAAAGGTGACGTCTCCTGCATGCTAAGAGTGAAAATTGCCTTTTAGTGGTGGCAAATAGATCAACATGGGCGACAAATGCGCATGAAGGGTGACAAATGGATGGTTAAAGGTGAAAAATGAATGGTTTAGGCAAAATGAATGGTTTAGGTAAAGATTATGCAGAAGCGAGCTCCAGGACGACAACGTTGACCTAGCTCCCGGCAGCGCGTGCGTGGGTTGGCCCCATGGCTGACCCCGGGGGGCCGTCGGGGCCCCCTCTTGTTCCTCCTTCCTCCTCCACTTTGCCCCCAGGTTTTTTGTCATCTATGAGAACCAGAACGTTTGCTGAAGTTATCTCCTCCTCCATGGCGCCGCCCGTCATCCATGGCTCTGTCCATGACCCTGCTTTGACTGACGGTGGCGAACCCGCTGTGTTCTTCAGCCAGGATGAAATCAAAGCTTCGCTTCAGCCTTTCTCGTTTTCTCTGGTGGCTCGTACTTCGCAGGGCATACCTTCTTTCTCAGACATCAGGGCACACCTATCTAGCAGATGCGGCTTTAAAGAAGATTTCTTGATCAGCGCATTGGACAATCATCACCTCCTTCTGCGATTTAGAAACCATGAAGACTTCCTTCTCTTGCTGCTGAAGGAGACATTGTATGTTCACGGTAGATTATTCCGCTTCTTCAAATGGACGATGGATTTATCTCATAATGCTGATTCGCCCATTCTTCCAGTCTGGATCGATTTACCTGGACTCCCAGTAAATTTCTATGTTGAACCCCTACTTCGCTCAATTGCCGGCAATGTTGGTCGAGTCTTGAAAATTGATCAATCGACTCTTAACCTGTCTCAAACCAATGCTGCCCGTGTTTGCATTGAATTGGACATCTCAAAGTCAAGACATTCAAGGGTTTGGATTGGCTTTCCGGGTGGAGGAGCTTGGCAAAATATTTCCTATCCTGACCTCCCCCACTTCTGCACTCTTTGCTCACGGATTGGTCACAACGAAGACTCCTGCAAGATGTCCAAAACTCATGATCAGAATGGGACTTTGCAACCTAAACCCCCCACTCAAGCAATTACTGGCTTTGACAATAAGTCTAAAGCCATTTGGCAACCTGTCACTAATAGGAAAGACATTGCTGATGTGAAGAAATCTGCTGCTCAATTACCACAGGAAGTTCCTGAAACTAGTCCTTGCTCAGAGAAGTCTGATATTGTCATTTTTAAGGAGAATTTTCCGGGAGAATGTTCAAAGGAAGCACCGGTGTTGCTAGGGACACATGATCCTTCAAATTTTGTTCAAGAGGATTTTGAGAAAGCAGAGGATAATTCCTTTAAACCAGCTGCGAACCAGCGGCCACCTAGCCCTCAAACCTTGGCACCTACTCCTAATACATTTATCTGTTCTTTGGCTTGTTCGGGGGAGCCTGTGTCAAACTTTCAAGTGAAACAAAAGACTCTGGATCAAAAGCAGAATCTTATTTTCCAGCAACCGTCCTCTACCTCAACCCATCACGCCTTTAGTGGGTTGTTTGAGCGAGTCCTCGGATATTCCTCAAGTGGAGCTTCCTTCATTCCAAAAACTGGCACCCTCTCCAGGAGTGATTGCCTTGGTTCCTGAACTAGCTGTTGTGGGTCCAGATAAGGGCAATACTGATATAGCTATTTCCCTCATGGGCACTGGAACTCGAATTCATTCAAATAATGTCAAACAGATTTGCACTAAGATTGCTACTGCTGCTGAAATCAACAATCTCAGGGTTATGCTTACTGAACAGACTGGTGTCACTACTAGATCTATGCTCAGAACTATGTCTGCCGGAAATATTGCTGATAAATCCTCTTCTCAATGACTCTTCTCGTTTGGAATATCAGAGGTATTGGTAATGATGTATCCCGAGGCAGATTAAAATTTTTGCTGAAAACTTACAAGATTGATTGTGTGGCTATTTTAGAGCCGAAAATTAATACCTGTAACATGGAAAATATCTGTAAGAAATTGGGTATGAAACATGCTATTGCCAATAATGATATGCTAGCCCACATCTGGATTTTGTGGAATGATACTTTTGACTTCACCCTCATTAATAGGGATGATCAGCAAATTACAATTTTGCAGGCTAATTCTTGTGTTCCAAATTTTTATATGACTATTGTTTATGCCAAGTGCTCCATTGCTGAAAGAAGGCTGTTATGGGCTTCTCTGACTGCCTTAAACATTCAGATTTCTGCCCCCTGGATTGTCTCAGGGGATTTTAACTGTATTTTGGAAATTGATGAAAAACTAGGAGGCAACCCGCCTAATATGATAGCTATATCAAAATTTAAGGACTGTGCCCTGGCATGTGGTCTAATGGATGCTGGCTTTACTGGCTCTCAGTTCACCTGGCATAACAACCAACTTGGAAGTAATGGAATATGGGCAAGATTGGACAGAGCCCTTATTAATCATGAACTAATGCTCCATTTTCCAATCTCAGTAGAACATCTTTCAAGGGAAGCTTCAGATCATGCTCCTCTGTTAATTAAACCTCTTCATACTTCGAAATTCCGAAATAGATTCTGCTTTCAGAAGATGTGGACTTTGCATGATAACTTCCTAACGGCCGTTGACATCTGCTGGCGTACTAGCCCTCTTGCAACTTCTGCAATTACCACTCTTTATTTAAAATTGAAGCATTTAAGGAAAACTCTCAGCCTTTGGAACAGACAAGTCTTTGGTGATGTCCATAGGAACCTTGCTATAGTCGAAGATGCAGTAACTAAAGCAGAATTTAGTTATGACACAGACTCCTCTGAAGCAATCATATCAAATTAGAGGAGGCTAAGTCTTCTCTATCTGCTAGATATATTCAGCAGGAATGCTTTTGGAGGCAAAAGTCTAGGATTCGTTGGCTAGTGGAAGGGGACAGAAATAATCAATTTTTCCACATGACAACACTGGCTAACAGAAGGAAAAATCAGATTACTCATTTTAGGAATTCAGATGGAAGCATAACCTCTGACCATGAAGTAATGAAGAGCATTGTTGTTTCACATTTCCAAAAAGCTTTTCAATCGCAGGATCACTATATTGATAACAGTATTCTTTCTTGTATTCCAAGAATTCTTACTTCAGAAGACAATGCCCTCCTTTGTGCTGTCCCCTCGGACTCAGAAATACATGAAGCTGTCTTTCATATGCCAATTGACAGTGCCCCAGGGCCCGATGGGTTCATAGGTATTTTCTATCAAAAGGCTTGGTCTATTATATCCAGTGTGGTGATCAGTGCTGTAAAGGAATTTTTTATCAATCAGCAACCTCTTCCAAGAATTGCAACAGCCACCCTTGTTGCTCTTATCCCCAAGAAGAACAATGCTATGGACATTACTGACTACATGCCTATTAGTCTGTGTAATTTTTTCTATAAAATCATCTCTACAATTCTCAATAGCAGGCTGGCGCCCATCCTCCCCAGAATCATATCCATGGAGCAGTCTGCCTTTGTGAAAGGTCGTCAGATAGTGGAAAGTATTGCCCTTGCCCAAGAACTGGTTAATGAACTAGGCAGGAAAACCAGAGGGGGAAATGTGATGTTCAAATTGGACATGGCTAAAGCTTATGACAGATTGGAATGGGACTTTCTCCTTGCGATTTTGAGTAAATTTGGTTTCTGCAACCAATTCACTGGTCTCATTGGAAACATGCTAAATAACTGCTGGTTTTCTGTGTTAGTCAATGGAGACATGGCAGGATTCTTTCAATCCTCAAGGGGTCTTCGCCAAGGAGACCCCATTGCACCCTCTTTATTCATTATTGTTGAAGAAGCACTAAGCAGATCTCTGTCAGAGTCATTCATTTCAGGTCAGATTGGTTGGTATGCAGGGCCAAGGGGCTGTCCTAACATTTCTCATCTGTTATTTGCTGATGACACAGTTATTTTCAGTAAAGCTACAGCCATTTCAGTCAGAAATCTTATCAAGGTGTTAAGACTTTATGAAAGATCTTCGGGTCAGTAAATTAATGTGGGGAAAAGTGATTTTTTCACCCATCCGAAAACTGATTCTTCAAAAATTAGATGCATTGCAGACATCACTGGTTTCTCTCATCACTCCTTCCCACATAAATACTTGGGTTTCCCTTTAATTCTTGGTAGAAAAAAGAAAGTCCATTTTGCTGGACTCATCTCTGCAATTCAAAACAGAATTCAAGGTTGGAATGCTAGGCTTCTATCTCAGGGAGCCAAGCTCATTCTTATCAAACATGTTCTTTCTTCAATTCCTATTTACACACTGGCTTCCTCTCCCCTTCTTTCTGGAACTCATCAGGTTATTGACAAATGTCTTGAAAATTTTTTCTGGGGTGAATCTTCTCATGGCAATAAACATCATTGGAAATCTTGGAAAGCCATATGCAGGCTAGTCAGTCAAGGTGGTCAGGGCATCATGTCTCTTCGGAAAATGGAAATAGCATTCAGAGTCAAAATGCTTTGGAGGGCCATGCATACTAACTCTCTATGGGCAAATTACTTCAGAGCAAAATACTTCCGGGGCAACCATCTTATGGAGGTAAAATTCAAAAACATGAAAGGTCATGGCCGAAGGTCTTGGTCTCTTGCCAAAAATCTCATATTACAGCACAAAAGAATAATCCTTGGGGATGGCAGTTCTGCCAATTTCTGGTATGATACTTGGCTCGGCAATAAGCCTCTGATTTCATTTGTTCCTGTTGAACTTATAACCAATAAAAATGACACTGTTGAAGACTGTATATTGCACCCGGCTGCTGAAGTAAAACAACTCATTGACAATTTCCTGTCACCTGAAGTGATCATAGCAATCAGGGATACTACCTTATCCTCTTATGCTGACAAGGAAGCCTGGAGTCTCTCACACTCAGGTCAATGTACGGTTTCTTCACTCTATAAACATGCTAGCAACCTGAACCAGATCCACTTAAATCTGCCATGGCAATCACTATGGTCCTCCTGGCTGCCTACAAAGATCTCTATTCTCCTGTGGAAAATCATTAACAACTGCCTCCCCACGGACTATAATGTACAGATGCTCGGAATAAACTTATGCTCCAAATGTTATTGCTGTCAACAGCCCCAAGTGGAAACCTTAAACCATCTATTCGTCAGCAGTGACAAGGCTGCCTTTATTTGGTCATCTCTCCAAAGCTCAGGCTTAATATTAGATGGTAATTCTGCAAAGTCAAGAATTCTAAATTCTATTTCACACAGCAGCTCAAAATCTCTGTATGGTCTCTTTTCCCTGGCAGCTATTGGCTACACAATGTGGGAACTGTGGTCTACTAGAAATTTGGCCAAGTATGAAGGCCGGATCATCTCTAAAAACTGCTTGCTACACAAGATTAAAGCTCAAGCAAAGGAAATCTGTGATTTATCTGGTCTCAAAGAAACTCACTCCAGCAAGAGGAAAATCCTCACTCAATTTGGCATTCAGATTGTCAATAAAAGAATTCCTCATCTTATGGCAGTTAAATGGTTATGTCCCCCATGGCCATCTCTCAAGCTTAACACTGATGGGGCATGTAAGCGCTCAGGAATTTCTGGTGGGGGGGGAGTAATTAGAGATTCTAAAGGAAACACCCTTCTAGCTTACTCCCACTACTACGGTCCTAGCTCAAGCATCATCGCTGAAGCTAGAGCTCTTCTTGATGGCATTAAATACCTTTCCACCATCAATACACGTCCTGCATTGATTGAATGTGACTCCAAGGTTCTCGTGCATGTAGTTAGCAAACAGATTAATTGTCCATGGGCTATTCTTCCATATATCAGAGAAACTTGGGATCTTCTTTCAAATATGGATTCCTTGATTCACATATACAGAGAAGCCAACAATGTTGCAGATTCTTTAGCTTCTTTAGCTTGCATGAATAAATGTAATATTTTCTTTTCTTATCATGAGCTCCCCAAAAATGTTCAGGGTGCAGGCCGACTGGATAAGCTAGGCTTGCCTAGCGTCCGTATCTTGTAATTGTCCTTATCATTAATAAAATTAACCTCCTAGTGGTATCTTGGGAATGCTCCGTCTTGGGCTCATTCTCCAAAATACTCCTAGGTAGGGTTTTCTTATAAAAAAAAAGAATGGTTTAGGTAAAGAATATATAGCTCAAGTGAAAAAGAGATGGCTAAGGGTGATAAATGAGTGCCAGGAGTGACAAATAGATGACAAGAGTGAAAAATAGATGGTTAAGGGCGACATAGGACCATAAAGGCCACAAATGGATGGTTAAGGGTGAAAAATACATGGGTAAGGGTGACAAATGACTTGTTAAGGCTAACAAATGGCCAACAGAGGTGACAAATAGGGTATTAAGGCTAACAAATAGTCAAATGATGGTTAAGTGTGACAAATGACTGGTTAATGCTAACAAATGGCCAACAGAGGTGACAAATGGGTTGTTAAGGCTAACAAATATCCAACAAAGGTGACAAATGTGTTGTTAAGGCTAACAAATAGCCAACATAGATGACAAATGGGTTGTTAAGGCTAACAAATAGCCAACAGAATTGACAAATAGGTTTTTAAGGCTAACAAATAGCCAACAAAGGTGACAAATGGGTTGTTAAGGCTAACAAATAGCCAATGGAGGTGACAAATGGGTTATTAAGGCTAACAAATAGCCAACATAGGTGACAAATGGTTTGCAGAATATACAATATAGATCGAAGGGCAAGGCATAAGGGTCATCCGGCCCATTCGGCCCATTCACATCTTATCCATTCAAATTATTCTTTTCTTCTCTTTTTTGTATTAGGCTTGGCCCCCCCCTTTCACTATTTTTTAATTCCGTTCTCTCTTTTTTTGTGCCAACAAACACATGCACAACCGTTGCGACCATATAATTTGTTGGATTTTCGAGTTGATTTTGTGTTTAAGTTTTAATGATGACAAATTGTGTGTGCATGTGTGTGTGGAAGACATACGTTCACACATGCAATGTAATCACATTTATTGACCTGACCCCTGGTACAGGGTGGAGGACGTAGGTCCGAGGACCACCATCGCGCATAGTGAGAGCTTTCAGCCAGAACTAATCTGGCCTTTCGCAAATCACCATTTGATATACCGAGAGGTCGGAACAATGACAAACATGCAATAATGATAAACGCGCGTATCCATGTATGTATATATGGATGCATGAGTAAGCGTAAAGAGAGCAAACCCAAGAGAGAATTATTATTGCAATCATCACCATTCTTACTACTCATTTACAGGATGACCATGAGTTAGGCGTGTTGAAAGGGTAGACTGTCATCCCAAAAGGGGGCAATTGATTTGCAGGAGCAACAAGGACCGCTGGGGATAGCACTTAACACCTAAGTGGAAAGCCATGAAGGGTGTCACGCCCCGAGCAGGGAAGGAACCCGATACGCGTGATGAGCTTATATCAATCATGCCAATCAGAGCATAATAATTCAACCTTATAGACAGAGTGCGCAAAAGTAAAGATAATAGATCAAATCATTTATTCATTAATAATACGAACAACCATTACATAATCCATTGACTCATAATATTATTCTATTGAAGACTAGGCTCCATAAAGGGAAAAGTACAATAGTTGCCTCAAGATAATAGGAAAGACATGACTAGATAACAAATCCAATGGTTGGAACGGCTCTACGCTCTTCACTCATGTCCATCCCCATCTGAATGAGGTTCGTCATCGGAGTTACCTGAAAATAGGGGAAAAACTATGTTGAGCGAACGCTCAGAGGAATTATATCTCAAGATCAATCTTGCTTTAAGTAAATTACATGTTACATGAACTATGCAAGTATAATGATGCATGTACGCAAGATAAAAATGAGAGTAGAGTGTCAAGAGATAATATGGATGAACTGGCAAGATTTCATGATAATCATGTGAAGTATAACAAGATTTGCCAAGCATGTAAATAACAAGTCAAGTCATGTGAATTGACTATTATAATATCAAGCAAGTAAATACCCATTCCGGGCCATACAAGTCATGTCAAGTCAAGTCAAGCACTATAGAGTTTGTGGAATGTCAAAATCCTACTTCGATGCAATGCCACACCGTGATCAATCAACTCCCATGGGCACAAGTATTTTCGAGTGCTCCTCCTAGGACCAGATCGGGCCCTATATGCGTAAGCATTGAGTCATGTATATTTTTAGACATCCACTATAGTTATAGCCAATATAGAGTTCCAAAGGAATAAACCATTGTAGGATGATAAGGTAGATTTCACGAATGAAGAAGTTCAAGGACAAAACTTGAACAAGTATGACTTATCGATAAATCACATGAAAAACCAAGACATGTCATGAAACTGGGTAATTGGCGTCCACTCAGTCGCTAATTCTTGTGAACAGTACATGCTCTATGAAATGGTGGCCATACTTTGGTCGCTATATCAGTGAAATAGCACCACTAGCCTGTTCGCCAATTCCTTCTGGCGCCTAGGTCCTGGTCGCTAATTACTGACAGAACAACCTTCTTAAAGAGGGCAGAAACAACGCTCTATGAGGGCTAAAGCATCACGTTTCTTCAAAGTGATATGACAAGTAAGGGTTCCAAGGTTTTTAGGGTACAACCTGCTCGGCTGCCTTAAGGGAATCCAAGACTAGCGTAGACTTACAGAGGTCTCAATAAAGAAAGTACCAGTCCAAAGGAAGGAATATCCTGTGGAGGGTCCAATCATCACCAAGAATTGAGTGTGTAATCGATAGAAATAAAATAGGGACTTGTTGAGTCTCTCTGAGTGATTTTGATGATAACAAAACCCTGAATTAAGTTTCTATCTCTTGCCATGTCAATGTAATCAAAAATGAGGATTGAGTATTCTTAAGCGTTGTTTAAGAACATCTTGTGTAATGTCCAAATCTTAAATGGTTTGAAATTTCCAATTGCATAACAAAGCCAAATCAAATCTCAAAATGCATGAATTGATTGAGGACATGAAGCACTTGTCATATGGATATGATTTACTAGGCTAACAATTTTTTTTTGCAGGTTCTCCACAGTTCGGTCGACTAACGGACAGGGGCCGGTCGACCAATTCTCCCAGCAACGAAATCTGCAAAACCTATAAAATTTTGATCGACCGACCGCCTACCTCCGGTCAACCGAACCCCCCGAGGCAGCCAAGTTTGACCTTGTTTTTCACCAACGTGTTCAAGCCCCCTTTGTGGACTTTTCAGTCCTTTAGCCTCCTAATCCGGAAGGATTCGTGGATCTATGTCTGGGGAGGTTCCTTGACCAACCCAAGACATATAAAAATAGTTCTTAAGGGTAAGAAACCCCAAGGGGGATCACAAGAAGGATTGAAGGAGAGGTTGCCAAGGGAAGGAAGAACTACTGTAGCTCCGTGAACAATAATTCGTGGAAGATATCTTCATCCATCCTCAAGCTCTTCAAGCTCTATCTAAAGCCATTTAATCTCCATTCAAGTGAATAAGGAAGCCTTGTTCAAGATCTGCATCATACACTCAAGGGGAGCCTAAATCAGAAGTTTTCTTAATTGTGTTTCATTTATCTTTGTGTTTTGAGCTTCAAGTCTTGTTCCTTGTAATCTGTAAACATTTGTGTGTATGTGGATCGATTCAGATCTGTGGTAGTGTGAGGTTGTCTAGTTTAGATCCTTGTGTGTGTGTGGATCTTCGTAGATCTGCATGTGTGTGTGTGGATCTATCCAGATTTGGCTATTCTAGTGTGTAGAGTGCTGCATTTGTCGCAGCGTGTGTGTGTGTGTTGTTGATACAATTGTCGGATCGTGTTGGAGACTTAGTCTCCGTGTGTGTGTGTGTGTTGGGGTGCATCCCCGTGTGTGTGTGTGTGCAGGCGTCGCCTAGCGTCTGTGGTTGGAGTGTGTCTCCGTGTTGGGGATTCATCCCCGTGCTAGTTTACAGTAGTGAAGCCTCACCGGGTTTTGGTGAGGGGTGGACATAGGTTGCCGTCGTTGCATCCGAATCACCTTAAAAATCATCATGCATTGTGGTTTGAATTGTGTGGCTTAGCTCATTTCTTCTACCCACATTCCATGTGATTGTTAGTGCATATTACCGTTCCGGATTGATCACTTAGATTTAACATAATCGATCTTTTTACTAAATAGATCTTGGGTATATCAAAAGGTGCCTTTGAATTGACAAGATCATTCCTGTCAGGACAATAGCACTTTATGTGAGAAGAATTCCTGGATTCACACCTCTGCCTAGTACCAAGAACTATCGTGGAGATAGATTTTGATAAATCTAACCTATAGATAAATAGATTTGAATGTCCTAGTTGATGCTTCATCATATTCATTTAAATCGGGTAAAAATTTGCTAAAAGTTATAATCACCCAATTCACCCCCCCCCCTCTTGGGTGTCATTGATCGCAGGACTCCAATTGGTATCAGAGCTAAGGCTCGATTTTTCATAGATTTAACAATCTAGAGAGATCCAGATCAATGACTACCAAAATGTACACCTTGAATTATCCACCGATGTTTGATAGTTCTAACTTTGATTTGTGGTTAGGAAGAATGTGCAGTCTAGTCAACTCATACGATCCTAAGATATGGAAGCTTATTTCACATGGTCCTTATGAGTTGCCTAAAGATAAATCTGTCTGAACTGTAGATTATAAGTTCAAACATGATCAAAATTACTTGGTTCTAAGTTTATTCACTGCCGCAGTAAATGCTAATAGTTTTCCCTTTATCTCCCGTTGCAGCTCCGTAAAGGACATATTGGATAGCTTAGCCGGCTTCCAGGAAGAGCATGAAGACAAATGTCTTATGACAGGCATGAGTGATCATGGCAGTGATCAGCAGAATGGATCACCCTTGGAGGTAAGTTCAGATTCTGAAAATATATCTCTTGATGATCTATTGGTTGCATACGATGAGCTTGCAAATAAATATAAGAAGCTAACATCTGAAAATAAAAAATTGAAAAAGAATGTTGAACAAAATAACTGTGATTCCTCCTATAAAAATGCTCACATTTAGAGGAATTGATTGAGGCTCATGTCTTCGACATTGAATTTCACAAAGATAAAATTTCCTCCTTGAGAAATGAAAATAAAGAGCTGAGAGAGAAAATAAGTTCAATGGACAATGGTCAAAATGAACCTGTTCATGATAAAAAGCTTGCAAGAGAAAATGAGAAACTGAAGGAATTGAACACGGCCATTTCTGAAAGATTGTTGGTTCTAGAAATAAGAAAATATGTGGTTTTGGATGAGTGTGAAGATGTGGATGAAATAAAACAAGAAGTTGAATGTCTTAGGAAAACCAATGATGTGTTGAATGTCAGTCTTGTTACTTGTGAAGAAGAACTCGCCAACACTCAGCTGCACATCACATCTTTAAAAAGTGAAATCCAGGACTTACAAAATTTACTGTCTAGATTCGTGGATGGTCAAGAAAACCTGGATAAATTGTTGGGGATGAAAGTGAACTTTCAAAGAGAAGGGCTGGGACTTAATCCTATGAACAAAAATAAATTTGAAAGTAAGTTACACACTTCATTTGTTCATAGCACATGTACACCCAGCACCTCAAAATCTAACTCCCAGCAACACACTACGTCAATAACTCAACCAAATCCAAAAAAGAGTGTAAATGTCCAAAATGTACATGCTAAAAACATTCATGTGAAACCCCATGCATCCCAGAAAAGAAATGTTTCTTGTCTCTACTGTGGAAAACTTTGACACATGATGCATGACTGTTTCATTATGAGAAATGATGACTTGAGAGCATGTAGAAACAGAGCTGGTCTCAAAAATGCAAAGCAATCATTTACCACAAAATCTTCCATGCATTGTAATCATTGTGGTAAAAGAGGTCATACAATTTCACACTATTGGCTACTAATGAAGAAAAAGAGTTTTCATTCAACACATCATGCTCACATACACAAACTGGTCGAGCCAATGAGAAGAAAAAAAGTGATGCCACGTGCTTCCTCCCATTTCTCTGGCAAATCTGGGCATGTTAAGTATGATTGTTTTCTAAGGAAAAGTGATGAATTGAACACTGTCCAAAAGTGGAAGCCACGTGCCAATTTTCCTTCTAACCCACAAGGACCCAAGATGATTTGGGTACCTAAGAATGCAAATTGAGAAATATATTTTACAGGTGTGCCATAAGAATATGAAGTGTGGAATATGTTTTCAGTTAAGAAGGTAAGGCACACGGGCCAAGCGACATAAGTCAGGGTAAAAGAAAAATCAAAAACTAAAATCTGAATACTCAGGTGATATCTCTCTTACTCTCTCCAGTAATTGTGTCATGTCTTGATTCATATTGTGCTGAATAGTTATGTGATCATGCATATGTCTGTGTGCTGAATGGTTATGTGATCATGCATATCTCTGTACGTTCATTTCATTCGCAGTCAGTTGCATATCTCTATGCATATCACTTGTCACATAGCATATTGTTGAAGAAGAGTTTGGAAACCTTCAAATTAACCTTCACTGCATACATTGAGTTTATCATATGCCTTCACATCCTGTCTTGCAAAATTTCAACATTGTGAACTCATGTCATACTGCCTTGCAATTCTCTTCCCTTCATCACATCCATGACTGCATAGTATATCGAATGGTGACATGTGAAAAGACGGGTTAAGCTTGTCTGGAAACTATCACCATGCGTGAGGTGATCTTCGGATCTAAGTTCTCCGCCCAGTACTATGAGTAAAGTACTTAAAGACTGCATATGGCATTAGAATTTTACTGAACATCTCACAGTCATGCACACATTGAGGGGGAGTCACCAGATTCGTCATATGAACTTAGTATTTAGGTTCACACCTGAGTTATGCATTTAGTCTAGAGCTTCTTAAGGGGATGTTAGTTGTTAAGAGAACTCTTCATGTCATTGTTAATAAATCCGAATGGAAATTCACAAATCAAATCTTTTCAACTTTGGATGCAGATCACACTCCCAAAAATCCAAGTGATGTTGGGCCAGCCACGGCCAAGCTTGAGTCAACTGAAGGAGTATATTGCAAGGATAAAGATGATGTGAATTCCCTCAACTGCTACCAGGAGATGGGTAGTGATTTTGATGAATCTATTGCACCGACTGCTTGATTAGAAGTAGTCCGGACCCTCCGGTCACAACACCTAATCACTGAACCTTAAAATCATCTTAAAATGGATGTTAAAACTATCGTCCCTAATGGGAACATCAAGAGGATGTTTTTGTAAAACAACCTCCAGGATCGACTCAACATCCAAAACATGTGTACAAGCTGCAGGAAGTCTTGTACGGACTGAAGCAAGTACCCAAGGCATGGTATAAGAGGCTCATCTCATTTTTACCTGAAAGTTAACTCACAAAAGGTAAGGTTGATCAGACCCTGTTGACAAGAAATTCAGGTAAGGACATGTTAGTGGTTCAGGTTCATGTAGATGACATCATCTTTTGAACTATTAACAATGTCCTATGTGATAAATCTGGAGAAATCAAGCAAGGGAAAAGTTGAAATAAGCTTAATTGATGAATTGATACTTTTTCTTCTTTCTCTTGCAGCTTAATCAACCGTTCCAAGGAATCCTCACAAACTAAGTCAAGTACACCGTTGAATTCCTGAAGAAATATGGGATGGTAGAAGCAAGTCAATGTCAACACTGATAATCACAACCCTGAGGTTAGACAAAATGAAAATGGTAAAATAATAGATCCATTCTTTCGCGATATGATCGGATCACTACTGTGCTTCGTAGTTTGCCTTAGCATTCAATGCAGCGCATGTCTATAAGTTCATTTTTCAATCATGTCCTAAAGAATTTCATTTATTGGCTGTTAAACGGATTTGTCAATGCTTACTTTGCACAATAGACTCCTACTTGTGGTTTCCCATCGGATGATTTTGTGACTTGAATATATACGCCGATACAGATTATTCAATTGCCTGATTTGAATGTTGAAATGAAATGTTTCCAAGTTTGTGTAACAATACCAGTGCAAATCACTTGTCAAATCCTGTAAAACACTCTAGGTCAAAGCATATTGTCATTCGAAAACATTTTCTGAGAAATCATGTAGGGAAAGGGGTCTTTGAACTGAATTTCATTCACACATAATCAGTTAATTGATATTTTCGTAAAACTTCTAAACCAAGAAGAATTCAGCAAATAAGAAGAAAACTTGGCATGTGCAAGGGTGAGGGCATACATACCTAGGTCTGCACTTAAGTGAAAAACAAAAAAAATGCATAAAGGGTAGATTGTCATGCATGATATATGTATTTATTTTACATTGTGTGTATATACATCCCTCCATACTTGAATGTAATTTTACATATAGCCCTCCTTGAAATTTTTCTAAGGCCGAATATTCCTTAATTAAATAAATGTGGACCCAGTGACTATAGAATCTGAGGCACCTCCTGAGGGGGAGAGTCAGAAGAAATCCTCAATGCCCCATCATCTTCCATCCTATCTCATCAATCCCAAGTGTTGGCTCAATTACAAAAAAAAAAGGAAAGGAAGGATGCAGTTATAATAAAAAAATGCAAAAATGCTGCAATATAGGGGGGTCGACCATTTCGGTCGACCGAAACCGGCGAACCTGCCCGGCCGAACCAAACCCGAACTCCCTCTTAAAGGGGCTTTTGCCATCTCTCTCTCACCTTCTGTAACGACCCGAGAATCCGATTACCGGGAAGGCCCGATAACCCGAGACTCGCACCGCCACCCACGAGTCCGAAGACTCGGAAGGGTTAGAAGGATGGTGTGGAAACTACACAAGTATCACAAATAATTACAGAATTAAATAGTTATATAAATAAGCAGGAAATGAATTAACATTTTAAATGGTCCACAATATAACAATAAAATAACGATAGTAGTCCACAACTAGTACAGAGACAAGAAAGGAAAGTACAGTTACACGGGGCATACCCCGGCTCTGACCTCTGGCACTAACGTTGGGGACCTGAACCGCGCTGAGCCTCAGACGAACTCCCCTGAAGCCTCGCCTCGCCTGAAACACGGTGAAAACACGCAGGGAATTAGTCTCGGAACAAGACTCAGTAGGGATCACTCGAACCCTACCTCCCAAACGGAGAAACCGCTACGCTAGCAGTAAGCGAGTACCTCAAAAGGGAAACCCTGCCATCTACAAAGCACCGGTCTCACGGCACGAAAATCGACACACGTGCCACGGTAAAACAACCGGAACCCAACGATTAACACGGCAGAAACCCGAAGGTCGAAGTCGTAACGACTGACAGCCTGACACTCCCGACTCGACAGGAATACCTCCCACTAGAAGCATAGTCAGTAGCGTCCCCTGACGACTTACACCGCACCGCAGGTGAACTGCCTGACGTGGTAGCACCTACCAAAGGCACGGACACCGAACAAGTACCACAAATAAGTGACTAGCTGGGGTCACGCTCGTCAGCGTGTGTCCAACTGCCCCCAACCACGTGTGCACACACAGACCATGCATCCTAGGTCTGGCCCTCTGACCGGTTTTCCCCCGTAGCCGGACTCTAGCTAACGACGAGGGGCCCAACGGAAACCAGTCTAAAACCATCCGCAGGGTCGGCCCGTACACCACTCCCTGGTGAGACCAGCACCGCGTACTGGTGGGCTACGACTAGTGGAGTGTCACTGAAGGAGTAGACTCTCAAGTCAACGGAAAGTAACGTCACAATCGGATGGTACAAGGAATGCCCCTCGTACAAATCACCATCGCACGGTGACACAAGCCGACAACAACATCTCCCGGCACCGCTCGGTACGACGAGAGACAAGCCGACACGACCCGTCTCCTTGATCGGTCCACCTTGGGCCGCTCAGGGATGTGCGGTCATACTGGGGCTGCACCAGGTTTAAACGGTCAGGACGTGACCGTTCTACCCCAGGTCTAAACGGCCAGATGAACGGCCACCACGGGCCCGTTCAACTGATGTGCGGCCAGCTCCTGGCCGCACGTGGGTGATGAACGGTCCGCTATTGGCCGTTCGTCTCCCAATGGTAATAAACCTGAACGGTTAGGCCGTAGCCGCACTAGGGAAGAGCGGCTATGGTTTAACCGTTCAAGGGTTGTGCAGTCCAGATCTGGCCACACACCCAGGCGATGGCACCAAACGACGTATGGCCAGCCCCTGTCCACACGAAGGGTTAAGCGGCTAGCTCCTAGCCGCACACCCCGGTGCGCTGTATAACGGTAATAATCAACGGTCAAAAATCTAGGGTTGGGCGGTAGTTATGGGGCAGCACTTTAGGATATGCGGTCCCACGATAGATCGCACAAGCCCACTGCGCGCCGAGCCCAGCCACAATGCGTCGAGCCGATAAACGGTTAGAACAGCGCCGCACAAGGGTTGTGCGGCCACTGGTTCGACCGCATATCGCTCACCGGCGCGAAAATGGCAAACCTTGCCGGAATCGCCCATTCCAACCCCAAACAAGCCCCACGAAGAGGGAAACGGTGAGAGAAGAACCCCCAAGCCCCCTAGCATGCTCCTACGCTCCCGAAACGTGGAATCGTGGCTTAAAACGATGGATCGGGCGGTCACTCCCCAAAGCATGCACGACCCTTCCCGGCACGAAATTAACCCCTCTCGACCTCATCTCGAGCTAAAACTCGCGGGGAAGGAAGACAAGAGGCTAAGGAACGTCACCCTACCTCCGGTCTGCGACGAGACGCGCCGATCCAAGCCCGAATCCACGAAGAACGTCGTTAAAACCTTACCTTCCCACGCTTCCTACGCTCGTCGCACGCCCGCACGATCGCCTCGTCGTCACCCACATCCTCGCGCCGTCGCACCGCCGCCGTCTACAGTCGAAACAGAGGTCGCCGCGCTCGAACGGGAGAGAGAGAGAGAGAGAGTGAGAGGGCGGCCACGGTTGTGAGGGAGGAAGAAGAAGAAAGGAAGAAGAAGAAGGAAAAAGAAAAGAAAAGAATTAGGAATTAGGAATTTATAGAAAATCTGGAAATTCTGGAAAATATCAAAAAATCAAAAATTATATTTTCGGGATCCTCGGAACGCACCGATCGCAACGGTACCACTCGTGCCCAGGTGAACGACCCGGTTCACCCGCAGCGAGGTTCCGAAGGAATTACCGAAACCCACACCGGTAATCAGAAAATACGCACGGAAAAAGTCGCGGAACGCTTCCGGGCCTCCGAAACAACTCTGGATCGCACCGATCTGAACACGAAAGATGTCCGAAACGAAATTTCGGACACAACGGAGCCAGACACACCGAGAAACCAGATCCGGGACCCACGAAGAAGGATCTGAAAGGTTCGGAATATTACACCTTCTCACTTCTATTCACCAACCTACACTCTCCTCAAGCCCTAAAACCACCTCTCAAGCCCTAGATCGTGGTGGGTGTGCGTCCACCGCCGGTTGTGAGTCCATCAGTGTTCTTCCACCTCAAGGAAGAGATCAGTCACTTCCATCGTCTCCACAACGGGTTTCTTGTCCGGATGGCACCTAGAAGAAGCTCTCGGTGTCTCACCCAGGGAGAGTCTAGCACCAGGGGAAATGAGGGTCAAGCTCCTCCACTATAGCAGGTAGCCCCACCTCCACGGGTACCACCGATGCGGCTACGGCCGATTCTCGATCCTCGTCTCGTTGACTTCGACGAGATGCATGAGTTCTTCCCAGAGTTAAGTGCTATTTTTGAAGTTCAGGATGGTTGGGTTGATTTCATGACAAGGTACACCTGATATTATCCTAACTTTGTTCAATAATTTTATGGGCATCTGAATGAGAGACATGGAGAATTATTCATAGTCATCCGGGGCATTGAAATCATCGTCAACTCAGATTTATTTCTAAGGGCCCTAGGAGTATCTGCAAGGGGGGCCAATATGGCCTTTGGGCATGGTGAAGTTGAGGATACCTTTATTCTCATGACCTGCAGTGAATATATACATGGTGTTAGTAACTTGCTCATACTGAATTCCAACTACTTCCCACCACTGCATCGTGTTTTACATCACATGTTTACCACTATCATCTATCCAAAAGCAGGAAGCCGAAATGAGGTTACAAAAACTCACAAATTTCTATTTTATCACATGATGAATGGGATAACCATCAACATGGGCAGCCTTATGAGAGACTTGATAGGTTCATGTCGCACACAAAGGTGACGGTCCTTGCCCTATGCATTCCAATTGACAGGGGTATTTGTTTATGCTGGAATTCCATTGGCTTCTGAGGTATCCATTCAAGTGAGGCAAAGCGATATTTACAATGAGCATAAGATGTTAATTGATTTTCGGTATTATTGGGGTCTGGATGGAGAATTGATGAGAGATGTAAGGATGTATGGAGAAGATGTTGAAAATGAGGAAGCTGAGGAGCCACAACAACCAGAAGCTCAAGTACCACCACTACCTCCAGCTCAGCTCGAGGAGCAGCCACCTTCTCCTCCACATATAGATCCGGATATGCCACCGCCTCCACAGTTTTATCATGGGGAACTCTCTGCTCCAGGTGCTGGACAATCTTCTTGGGGGGATTATGAGGCTTTTGATAGGTGTTTCTCTGACTTAAAAACTCGCGTGGACACATCCTTTGGTAGGCTTGATACATTCATCGATACAATGACTGGTCGAATGGATTCATTCTACACTGCCTTGGACAACCTCTCCACCAACATGGCCAACCTATCCACCCAAGTGGCTACTCTCTCCTCCAGCCATGAAGATTCTGGCCACGTTTTCTATCTCATGAACTGCACGCTGTTGGATCTTCAGCGCCGAGACCAGGCTCATTCGACCTCTCTTGCAGATATCCAGCATCACATTGAGCTTCAAGATCATACTCTTGAAGATATCTGTCGCCGCCTTGGCGATCAGTCACCCCCTGCAGATGGACACTGAGGACTTTCTGGTTAACCACCTTAGTCGTGTTCTTGGGTCTTGCACCTCACTTTTTGGTCCACTCTTCTTGTAACCCGCCCCCTCTTTGATGATGACAAAGGGGGAGAAGGAGATGTTGTAACAAGGAGAAGTAGTCTAGTAGGCTAGTTTAGCCATATCTATATTACTTATGCATGCATGTGATATGCTTGTCTGGGTGTTTGTCTTGTGGTAGTTGTGGAGTGTCCTAGTTACATTTTGTGATGTCATTTTCATTAAGTTGAGTCCTTTTGCACATGAAATGTCATTTGTCATGTCCTTGCACCATGTAATGAACAACCATGTAATGAACATGAAAGGAAATGAATGAAATGTACTTGGTATTGGACATACATTTGGTACTTGTATTTCATTTGTATCAATTCGGCAAATATGATTGAATGGTTTGAGTTGGTTTGTTTTGATGTGCTGAGAGTGTACACGGATTGAGGATACTTTGATGGCTTGTTTTGAGTTGACTACTTTGCAAATTCCTCAATTGGGTCTATGTATATCAAATGGTGTTGGATGAAGGACCGGTCTGCCAGTATGAATCCCTCCCTATGAGTGAGTGCGAACTCCGCCACGTACATGAACCATGTGGGAGCTTGCAAGTATGGAATGCGTTGATTTCAAGCTCTAAGTTTGGTTATCGGCACGCAAATGCATCGGTTAATCCAGAGTTTTGTCATCATCAAAAATGGGGAGATTGTTGAGTCTCTCTGAGTGATTTTGAAGATAACAAAACCCCGAATTAAGTTTCTATCTCGTGCCATGTCAATGTAATCAAAAATGAGGATTGAGTATGCTTAAGCGTTGTTTAGGAACATCTTGTGTAATGTCCAAATCTCAAATGTTTTGAAATTTCCAATTGCATAAACAAAGCCAAATCAAATCTCAAAATGCATGAATTGATTGAGGACATGAAGCTCTTGTCATATGGATATGATTTACTAAGCTAACAATTTGTTTTTGCAGGTTCTCCACAGTTCGGTCGACCAACGGACAGGGGTCGGTCAACCAATTCTCCCAGCAACGAAATCTACAAAACCTGTAAAATTTTGGTCGACCGACCGCCTACTGATAAGTGTGTATTTTTACATATTAATTCATGATTATACACATTTTTATGAGCTTAAATAATAATAAATATGCACATATCACACTCACTGTTAATTTAGAATCAAATAATTAATTTTCTGAAATTAAATAATTTTAATGACTATTTTTACTTATTTATGCAGGCACTCAGTACGAGGGAAGCTACAAGAAATAATAATATATATATATATATAAAAGGAAAATAAAAAATATAATAATAAAAAAGGTCAAAAGTCCATGGAGTTATTTAAAAAGAAAAGAAAAAAATAAAATTTTTAGATATTTTTAGGATTTTTTATGAGATATATACAATATATATATATATATGCATATAATATATATATATATATATATATATATATAATAACATGTGAAGTGTGTGTGCGTTGTGTGTTTTGCAGGAACGGAAGGCGCGCCGCGCCTTCAATCGACGCGGGCGCACGCGGCCGGCCAAGAGAGAGAAAGAGAGGAAAGGAAGAGAAAAGGCCAGAAAAATCAGAAAAAAATCAGAAAAATTAGAAAAGTGTGCAACACATGTTAGCACACAATTCCAAATCAACAAGAGCAGCAATTGTCAACAAAAGAAGTAAGAAGTGTTCATATTAGCTAAAGGGTTGTTGTGTTACTCTATATAAAGGGGTTCAATTGTAATGAAAAAAGGGAAAAAAGAGAGGATAGCAAAGAGTTATAAGCTATGGGTTGCTAAGATTTTTAAGTGTTCTTGAAGTTCTTGCTTTGTGGCTTTGGTAGGAGAAGATTTTGAGAGCTTTGTATTTAAGTTTTGAAGTTTGTTGTTAGTTTGTATTGAATACTTTCATTGTACTCTTAGCCATTTTTGGCTCTTCATAGTCAATTTACAAGTTTGTGTGATCCTTATTTCAATTTATTATCTTCTACTAAGTTGTCAATCTGTAAGTGTTCTTCAACTTGTCTTTCTATTATTTCCCTCAATTCCTTATAAATTGAAAGTTATTTTTTATCTTTCTAAGTTCTGTTCTACGTGATTACTATTCATCCGAGGTGATACCTTCTATTATTCTTCTATTTTGAAGCCTTTCTAATCTTATTTTTACTCTGAGTTCTTCATGAAAGTTGTTCGTCTCTTGTAGATCTAAAACTTCTTCTTCTATTACTTCTTCTAAATTTTCTTATTTTGAGAGTTATAATTATGTTTTCACTGTTCTGATTTCTGCCATATTACTGTTCATCCGCACCGATAGCTCTTGAGTTTTTCATATTTTTCACTGTCTTCCTCTTGTTCTCTGATTCTGTGTTTTTCATCAAACTTCTTCATCTTTTCATTCTCTAGAACTTTCATTTATTCCACTTCTTCTAATTGTGTCTGGTTTAAAAGTTATTTCTCTTCCTAGTTCACCTTAGTTTCATTATAGTTGTCTATTTGTTCTTTCTAAATTGCATCTCAATCTTTCTAAGGCGGTTTAAATTCAATTCTCTTGATTTTTAAATCTTAAAAACGTAAGGTTTTCAACTTTTAAATCTACTTCTCCCTGTGGATTCGACTCGGTCTCACCACTTAACTATTCTGTTTACTTAATTTGTGGGCCGGATATTTTAATTTGACAGCGGAGCGTATTAACGACGTGCGTTTTCCGCGTATCAAATTTTGGCACCGTTGCCGGGGAGGTTTGAATTTGAAGTTGATAACTTTGTGCTTTCTTTTGTATATATATTGGTGCTCACTCTTATTTTTGTAGAAAAATAAAAGTAAATAGAAAATTTTGAAAATGTCAAAAAGTATTGTGTCTCCCCGAGGTAAGTCTTCTTTATCTTCAACTCTTGTTATTTTTTATTTACCAAATAAAGAACGAGGGAATGCGATTAAGGTTAGTACTCTTACCCTCTTCTCATTGATTTAGTTTCTTTATTTTTACTTTTAATATGTAATTTGTTTTCATGCTTAGCAATGTTCTTAAAAAAATAAAAAATAGAAGAAATAAAAAATATGGTGGATTAGCTCAATTTACTAACAAAAAAATAGAAAAACAAAAGCAAAAAAAAAGTATAACTTGGTCTCACTATCATCTTCGAAACTGGTGTCTAAGGCTAGAGGTCAACGGCAAACGCTATAAGCGGGAAAGTGGTTACTTAATTAGAACCTTGTGAAAGCAAGGGGAGCCTCCCACTTCCACACCTGTTACCTGGCCGGTGGATAAGTTTGATGGTGAATCTAAGTTAGACTTTAATTGATAATTTGTTTGCATCAAAAAAAAGAAGAAAAAATAAAATATACAAAAAATGGTGAGATCATAACTTTCATCTATGGATTGGGCACACAACTTAGCTAGGTTTGACCAATTGGCTCATAAATTTGATCAATTTTTAGCCATGGATCAAGACCCCTTCATACCACCTAGTCATCATGATAATGATCACATATGGGATAACCCGGCCCATTATGTAGGTGGTTGCCCAAATCCACACTCATTTCTCACCTAAAACAACCCGACCTCTTATGACAGTCCATATTCGTGGTCGGCCCAAAATGAGATCCCGTCACCTATGATGGCCCAGTTTCTATCGTTTACCCAAGACCATGTTCCAACCACTCAGTTTGGAGGCCATGATCTACCTTTCACCCCGGAGCAAGGCCAATATGATCAACGATTTTCTCAACCCGATCACGAATCATCTCCAAATACTTATAACTCTAACTGGGAAGATCATTCACCAATCTCTTGGATGGACCAAGCAAGACAAACTCAAATATCTCAAGACCTCTCCACACCTTATTTTGACCCATGTCCACATACCTTGAATTCTGGTTGGAGAGATCGACATGATTCTTCTTGGGAGTCTTATCAGGATCTAGGCCAAAGTCCTCAAGAATAAGATTTTCCAAATTGGGAACCATACCCAAATGATTCTTACGATCAACCCTATTATGGAGGACATCCCATCCACTCTCCACCATCTCATTCTCGGACTGAGTGCCCTTCAAATTACTATACATCACAATCTGACTCTCAGCTCACTTATCTATCTCCTCCATACACAGATTTGCATAAGGAGGAGATGTTTGATTAATTGACACGGCTCTTCCAGACTCAACAACAAGCCTTCCAGGAACAACTGTAAAACTTTGAGCCTCATGTGAGCCGGGTTGCTAAAAACATCGTAGAAATGGAAGTCGATCCAATGCCTAGCAACTCCACTACAAGTCTTGATGATCAACTTCCTGGATGTGATAACGATAAAAGTCCATATGATCAACCTATGATCCCCCAATCTACCACTCATATCACTGTTGATTTTGAGGGAATCATAGAAGAATCTTATGAGAAGGACCTAAAGGAAGAGCCGCCTAAGATGCCTAAATCCAATTCCACTTGTGAAGAGGATTATGATGAGTTTGAGGATTATGATGATCTTGAGTCGTTGGGGGGAGAAGAAGAGGAAGATGATTTGCCAGTCAATGACCAAATTCCATTACTTTCCCTTCCTAAATTTGATGAATCTTCTTTCCAAGTACATGATGATGAAAATATGAGTGTGGAGGGTGAATTAAGTGTATACATAAATCCATTTTCTTGGGTAAATGATGAACCAGGTACTCCACTGGAAAGTCACTCTGATTGGGCATCTCATGATTTAGAGAAGGATGTGGATCTTTTACCCACCCCTGACCTTGGTGAATCCACAATCATTCCAAATATTTTGCCACTCGCCAACTGGTCGGATCCATCAGACTCTTATGAGAATCCGTATGTTAAGGAACACACTGATTTCATTCCTAATCCTCCGTATCTCCTTGACACTGGCCAAGTGGTGGATTCTCCCAAACTTCATAACACTCTCATCCTCTCTCACTTGAACGATACGTAAGTAACTCCTAAGAGTGAGGATGCAGATAAAAAGCAGAGAAAAATTAAAGTCCGCATTGATGTGTTTAACACTTATAAAGACCTTACGTGTATCGAGGAATATTTTATAATTGAGGATATGATAATTCCTCCACCATTCTCTGGCCGAGGGGGTCCATCCAAATTCCTAGACCCACCTTGGCATGCTTCTAGCCCACATGCACATACATATAATCTTTTCCTCCAATGGTACAAGGGCTGGAGTTTATCAGAGGATAAGATCATTTGGTGGCTCATTCTGAATGCCACCCGTTGGTTAGTGAGCTACATTGCGTCTGGCTGAAGACGTTAAATTTAGCGCTTTTTGGGAGGCAGCCCAACGTTTTCATAGTTTGGTGTGCTAATAAATGATTTTTTGGGAGACAACTCAAGTTTTTTATTGTGGTTTTGTATTTTTATTTTACAGGTTTGAATAAAGGATAAGTTGGGGGGAGAGAGCTGATTGCTTCCTCTGTTTCTCTGATTTTCCAAGTCAAAGTACCGCCTCTCAAATGCCAAAGCTGTCGAAGTACACATCAGGTTGTCCCGTTCTTTCACAAACTATCATGTTTACATTGTTCATTTTTCCATATTGTTCATGCCATTGAGGACAATGTCATTTCAGTTGGGGGGGCGGAAATCATATTATCCTATACAACTTTATTTTGCCTACAATTTTTTTTTCCTAAATCCAAAATAACACCCAATTGAGTTTTCTTGATTTATGCTCTCATGAAAAGTAATTCTGGAATGGAAAAGATTAGGGAGAAGGATGATGGAACATTTATTTAATCGAGCCATGGAAAACTGATCTAAGAATCTTTTTAAAGTTCATGTGCACTTTAGAAAAAAGAAAATCACTTTGCACGCTAATGAAACAAGTAGGACAAGCCTCCTGCTATTGTGGATATAATGTCTGATATTCTGCACTTTTTGAAGAAGAGATCTTTTAGAAGCTTTCTGCAATGTTATCTATTAAAAAATAAAATTTTGAAAAATACACCATGAAAAATGTTCCGATTCTGAGTAACCGGGCCTACTTCACTTAAGACGTGTTGAGGTTCGCGTCAAAAGGAAAAGGGAACTTTGATCTGTGTAACCGGGCCTACTTTACCTAAGATGTGTTGAGGTTCGCGTAAAATAGTGAAGGGTAGTGCAGCATCATGTGTGTAAAGAAAAAAAAAGAAAAGAAAAGAAAAGAAAAAATATAGATGTTGGATACGGACTGAATAGATCTAGAGGGGGGGTGAATAGATCTTTCCCCCTTTTTGATAATTTACTGACTATCGACCAGATGAGCTACTGGTAATTAATGAATCATAGAACTAATGCGGATAGTAAAGATGCAAGCATACGTATAGGAAATCAAACACACACAAGCACACCACAAGAAAGGATTTTTAAGGTGGTTCAGTCTCTTCCTGAGACTTACATCCACCCCTTGCTTAACTCAAGCAAGGCTTCACTATGAGAATCTCTGATCTCAACCAAAACACAGCTGACACACAGCTTGTACCTGCTGACACACAGCTTGTACCTGCTGACACACAGCTTGATTCTGCTGCCTCACAGCTTGACAATAATTGTAATCAGAAATGAAAAGATGATAAGAACAGGTGATGAAAGACAGGACTGAATATTGGCGTGTGTAGAAGAATAGGTGTTCAGCCTGGGACTTGATCACGCTTATGAAGAAGCCTAGACTCCCTGTTGATCTGCCAGTCAGTTGCCTTCGATTGTTCTGCTGCTGGAGATCACACAGTCTTGAGCTAAGTCTTCCTTCTGCAGCAACGAGATTGCCTTTAACCTTTCTGCAGATTTTTGATTGGTGGAGAGCTCCTTCTTCCTCTTCTGTGTGTATCTTCCTTGGCTTCTATTCCGTGCTCTCTCACCGCTTCCTTCTTCGTGATTAGTTACCTTATATTCTTCATATAGCTCTTTTTATTTTCAAGAATAAAGTTCTTCCCGCTCAATTTTCAGATCGAGCGCCAATCTGCTAGAAAACAGGGATTGGTTTAAATCCAATCGTTAGAACGAGTTTGACCACTTCTAAGCAAGATTGATTCCTTGATTCCCGTGCGGAAGCTTATCTCCTGAGCAGCCCAACAACCTGCAACAACCATCTGCAGGTTTTAAGGAACCAAAACAGAATTCGGTTAGAGTTCGGTTTTGGACGATATATAAACCCGTGGTCGACCATGACCCTGTCGCTGGTCGACAATGGGCAGTCCCCAGACGGCCGGTTCTTCTGGCTGAAACTCACGTCGCCCGTTGGTCGACCACAGCCTGGTCGCTGGTCGACAGGGGGCAGTTTCCAGATGGCCAGCAGTTCTGTCTGTTGCTTCTGTCTTTTCTGTGGTCGACCAGAGGCGGGGCTTTGGTCGACAGCCAAGATGTTTCCAGAAGACAGATGATCTGATGCTTTTCTGGTTGAGTTCGTTGGTCGACCATAACCACTTCCCTGGTCGACAAGCGGCCTTTGACACTTCTTCTGATTTGTTGATTCCACTTGGATTTCAGTGGACCTGAAATTACTTAACTTATCAGAGGTAAATTGAATGAGTCCAATACTTTGAAGGAACAATCAAACCACTTGTATTTGTTATGAAACAAGATAGAACTTGATTAATCAAACATATCCTATTGTCATCATCAAAACCAAGGGATGCACAACATTCTCCCCCTTTTTGATGATGACAACCATGAGTCATTGTGACAAACAACAGATTATAAAATTCATTTGATATTGCATGCAAGGCTATCATAGCACAGATTTCATTCAGTCAATTCGTTTGATGTGTCTTTCAAAAACAATAGCACTAATTACATGAGAGACTCAAAAAAGGATAAAGACACTGAGGACACGTAGACAAAGTAAATTTGACAATCTAGACTCACATCTAGACACACAACTAGACACACAATGACACATAAAGTCCTATCTCCCCCTTTGTTAACAGCAAAAAGAAGATCATTTGAACAATCCCTCTGAGGAGGATGAGGAGGTCTCTGGCTTCACGTTCTCTGCCATGCGATCCAGCTTGTCAACAATGTGGGCATAGGAGAGCCTGAGCTTCTGGATCTCTGAGATAGTATCCTTGTGATACTTCTCATTCTGCTGGGTTGTGATCTCGATACGGATTCCCATCTGATCGGACACTTCACCGAGGGTCCTTACTAGTCTGTTGAACCGAGAACTAGCCTGGTCAGAGTGTTCCTTCTGCTTGATGAACCTGGCCTCCATCTGTTGTTCCAGCCGTTGGACTTTATGCTCCAAGCGTCCAGTGGCAGCATTGACATTCTCTTGAAATGATTGGAGTTGGGTGGTGAGAGAAGATAACTGAGATGCCATCTGGAGGAGCACGCCATGAGATTCAGGGTGGGAGATAAATGCTGGTGGTGGAGCAGAAGTAGAGGGAGTGGAGGTAGGTGGTACTGGTGTGGGTTGAGCAGAATGTGATGGAGCTTGGGTAGTTTGAGCAGATGGGGATTGAGCTGGAGGGGCAGCAGTGCCTGGCTGCCAGAGCACTAGTGAAAGGGACGATGGTGGATGGGCAGCAGTGGTGGTAGTAGGTGTAGCTTGAGGCCCTATTGGTGACGGTGTGACAGCAGGGCTAACCGTTGCGCTGAACATGGTCTCCGACCTTCTTAAATCCCAAGAATGTGGTCACGAAGTGAAAATTGTAGACGTGCCATTTGGGAATGACAATGCTTGGGCTGTGAGGAGAAGGTATGTTGGCTGCTTTCAGAATGGAAGTGATATGGGCAGCAAAAGGAAGAGAATTCAGGGGATAATGTAGGATGCTTCTGAGGGAATTCAAAAGGAGTGTGGTTAGGCGAATAGGCTGGCGAGTGATGAGGCCATGGAGTATAAACAGATGGAGGCGACTCACTTGATCTCTGGCGCCTCCTCGAGGTTGTATGATGGTGGTGATGATGTGGTGAAGCAAACGATGAAGAGGAGGGAAGGTATTAGCATTGAGGTACTTGGGAAGGACCTCAGGGGCTGGCTTGCCAGTGACCACTGCATGTGCTTCTCGGAGGTCGAAGTCCTCATGGTTGAAAATAGCTCCAAGTCTGGGAGTCTTCAGCGTCATGTGGAGAAGCTTGACGTCGAGTCTGATGACTTTCCCTTGAACTACAGTGTAGAGCTGACTGTCCACGACTTGCAGGTTGTGGTAGAATTCTTGCACAAGCTGGGGCGAGTACGAATTGTGCACTGAAACGAACGTAGTCCACTCTTGAGCTTCAAAAATTGGCAGTAGATCTGGGAACATCTCCATCAGCTTGTCATCGGAGAAATCGACGATCCTTGGTTGCAGAACTGTCCGTGGCTTGAGAGCTCCAGAAACGGGATGCACTGCGGGTTCCTCTGAAGCTGCTGATTGTCTGCCTGGACCAGGTGCATCAGCCGTGGTCGACCTGTGAGGGGCCGATGGCGAACCCTGTGCGGCCCGCGACTTGGATCGCTTGGACGGCATCGAAGCTGCGGCAGGGGCCTGATCTCTTCTACGCTTAGAGGAACTTAGAGCGCGCTTGGGAGACATTGTGAAGGGAAGCGAGATAGAGGCGAGAGAGAGGCGAGAAAAGAAATCTGGAGAAGATGAAGTTGGGAGAGGGCTAGGGCTGCGGATGGGAAAATTTCAGGGACCCAGCCGAGACAATTTATAGGGTAGGGCATTAAGGCTGGCCCTTAATTGTTAGGGCAGTGAACCATCGCGATGCAAAGAACGAGCGGTCACGATTAATCAGCATAACTCATATTTTGGGAAATTATTGAAGTGTACCCCCTTTCTTTAATAAGACAATTAAGTAACCTTTCCTCCCTTTCTCAAAGACCACCTTGTGACAAATTCGAGTGGGTCTTGTGGTTCAAAGAATTTGAAAGTATTGCCCCAATAAATTGACTCCCCATATCCACTTTCTTACTCACGGCTCCTTAAACTTTTAATATTGTTCATGAGATAATTTTACTAGCTGAACAAGCTGAACAGTGTTTTATGCCTCTATTTGCATATAGTGCATTAGGTCAACCATTTTTGTTGCCTTTTCGTTTTGAAATATTTAAGAGCTGTGGTCAGGTTTATCACATGCTTTTCCACACGAGGAGACACGCTTTTTACACGCCAGAAACCCCGGCTACTTAGCATGCCTAACCATTCCATTTTTAACTGGGACACACTTTTTATCCGTGAGGATATACGTTTATCAGACGCCAATATCCCCAGTTACTCAGGATGCCCAATTAATAATTTTGAGAGTGGCAGAGGTAGATTGAGTCTTCATGACATACATGTCTCCCACTTCATTTTTCAGCCAATTTTGCTTTGTGATAGAGAACAGTAGTTTCTCAGAACTCAGTCCATTGCTCTACCAAAAAGGCAGAATTATGGCGTATTCCATATACATTCATGCTATAGCAGCGTTTATTTTCACTGTCCAACACAGACACAGGTAGAGAAACAGTCTCATTACTAAAAACATAAGTTCTCAATAGTCTTGAGTCAGAGTCATAGTTATGGTTTGAATTTATTGCAGTAGTACAGGTCAAATTCTCATTACTACACTTAACCTTTACTCTCATTGATGACTTTGGTGATTTTCCTGTAAGATATGGTTAGGTTGTTCAATGATTTATTAAGGAATGAGTTTACACTTTTTACTCCCCCTCAATTTGTGAGTCCTTGCTGAAGATAGAAAACAATAAGTTGGCCACAAAGAGATATAGAGACACAAGGAATAGGAAGTGTGAACAAGGATGAGTGAGTAAAGCAAAACTGAGCTCAGAGTCCAAAAAGTTCAGAAGATTTCCCACCAAAGCCAGCAGCTTGATTAGATCCAATTTCCCTTTTTCAGGTCCTTTGTCGACCATGGAGTGGCCTGTGGTCGACCTTTGTGCTGACACAGAACCTGCCTGTTGAGAAGACTGCGTTCTGACAAACCTGTTGTCGACCATTGGATCGCCTGTGGTCGACAGCTGCGATTTCCCAGAGCTAACTATTTCCTGTCCTGATGCCTTGGTCGACCAGCGCCTTGTCTGTGGTCGACCACAAGAGATGAGCCGTAGAGAACCAGTATTCTGTAGAACTTGCTGAAGTAGCACCCGACACAAGACTTTCCAAACTCAAAAACTTGACCAGTACTAGAGACCTAGTTGACATAACTTAGACAGAAATGACAGAATCTATGCAGTGAACACATGAATATGATTATTTCAAGAATTTTCAGGAGAAATTCTACAAATTCCTAACTCCCTTCTTAGAGTTGAAAATCTGTCATTGTTAAGGGGTTTTGTGAAAATGTCTGCCAGTTGTTTTTCAGTTTCTACAAAATGAAGCATGAAATTTCCTTTGGAGACCTCATCTCTTAGAAAGTGATGACGGATCTCAATGTGTTTTGTCCTAGAGTGTTGAATGGGGTTTTTAGACAAATTAATAGCACTAGTGTTGTCACAGAAAATAGGTGCACATCCAAGATCTACATTGTAGTCTTGGAGTTGATGTTTTATCCACAAAACCTGTGTACCACAGCTCCCTACTGCGACATACTCAGCCTCAGCAGTGGAGAGTGCCACAGAATGCTGTTTTTTAGAAGCCCATGATATTAAACATCCACCTAATATTTGACAATAACCACTAGTACTCTTCCTATCAATTTTGCAACCAGCATAATCAGCATCTGAATATGAAATTAAATCTAGTTTGCAATAAGTAGGATACCATAAACCCAATTCTTGGGTACCGGCAAGGTAACGAAGGATACGCTTGACAGCCCCTAAATGTGAATCTCTAGGGCTAGATTGATATCTAGCACACATGCATACACTGAACTGAATGTCTGGCCTAGAGGCAGTTAAATATAGTAGGGATCCGATCATACCTCTGTATTTCTTGGCATCTACCATGTTACCTTTTACATCAGCCTCCAATGTTGCATTTGTCCCCATGGGTGACTCTATTGGTTTGCAGCTCTCCATGCCAAACTTTTTCAGCATCTCCTTTATGTACTTGGATTGATTTATGAAGTAGCCTTCTCTACATTGTAGAATCTGCAATCCAAGAAAGAACTGTAAATCACCCATTAAACTCATTTCAAACTCATTGGTCATTAGATTTGCAAATTCAGTACATAATGAAGCTTCAGTGGATCCAAACACAATATCATCCACATAGATTTGCACAATTAGTATATTCTTACCTTGGGTCTTGGAGAATAATGTTTGATCAATTTTACCTCTTGTGTAGCCCTTTTTG
Source organism: Amorphophallus konjac (assembly GCA_022559845.1). NCBI lineage: Eukaryota > Viridiplantae > Streptophyta > Magnoliopsida > Alismatales > Araceae > Amorphophallus > Amorphophallus konjac. The sequence goes on along the minus strand of CM040123.1, from coordinate 55,304,958 downwards.
GTGAGGAATGAACTCAGTCTGTCGTACCATGCCCTAGGAGCCTGCTTTAAACCATACAAAGCCTTATGCAGTTTAAAGACATGATTAGGAAGATCATCATTTTCAAAACCAGGGGGTTGTTCCACAAAGACTTCTTCCTTTACAAAGCCATTTAGAAAGGCACTTTTTACATCCATTTGCTGCAATTTAATTCCATGGGACGCCACAAATGCTAACAATATTCTAATGGCTTCTAACCTTGCAACTGGAGCATATGATTCTTCAAAATCAACTCCAAATTCTTGGTTATACCCCTTAGCCACCAACCGAGCCTTGTTCCTCATAACAACTCCTTCTTCATTAAGCTTATTTTTATAAACCCATTTGGTTCCAATAACAGGATGAGATGAGGGTCTGGGAACAAGTTTCCAAACCTGATTTCTTTCAAATTGATTTAATTCTTCATGCATGGCATTTATCCAAGATTCATCTCTTAAAGCTTCCTCTACATTTTTAGGCTCAACTTGAGATACAAGGGCTAGCTGATCTAATTCATCAACTGTTTTAAGCTGAGATCTAGTTTTCCTCGGTTCATTAATTCCTCCAATGATGTTATCTAGAGGATGATCTCTGAGAAATCTCAGATTTTCAGAATTGTTACCTGGGATGATCTCTCCTTCGGGTTGATCATTGGAATCACCTTGCTTTGGTTCTGCTTCAGTCTCCATTGGTTCCTCTTTGCCTTCCAGAAATTCCCCATCTTCATCTTTGCCTACCTGTCCAGTTTTGTCAAAGTCATTATTTTCATCAAATGTGATATGTGGGGATTCTTCAACTAGCTGATCTTTGGTGTTGTAGACTCTATAGGCTCTTGATCGGTCAGAGTATCCCAAGAAGATTCCTGGGTCACTCTTTGGTTCAAATTTGTCCAATGATCTCTTGTCATTGTTATGAATAAAACACCTTACACCGAAGATCCTAAAATGAGCTAGAGATGGCTTCTTACCTTTGAACACCTCATATGGAGTTTTCGCACTAGATGGTCTTACCATTGCCCTGTTTACAATATAACATGCTGTATTGACCGCCTCAGCCCAAAATCTTCTTGGAAGATTGGCTTCAACTAACAAGGTTCTGGCCATTTCAACAAGTGTGCGATTCCTTCTTTCCACCACTCCATTTTGCTCTGGCGTCCTTGGTGAGGAGAACCTGTGATTTATTCCTTTGTTCCTGCAGAATTCATCAAACTCTGAATTTTCAAATTCTCCCCCATGATCAGATATTATTGAACACACTTTGGACTTACCATCCTGCTTCATTCTTCTGTAAAAATCCTGAAATTCATGAAAGGCATCGTTTTTATGTGATAAAAACATTACCCATGTGAATCTAGAGAAATCATCAACTAGTACATAACCGTACCTCTTACCACTAAGACTAGCAGTTCTTGTTGGGCCAAAAAGGTCCATGTGCACAAGTTCTAGTGGTCTAGAAGATTGACTTTCAGTTCTACCTTTGAATGATTTTCTTGTTTGCTTACCTTGGGTACATGATTCACATACTTTGACATTTTGAGCAAACGAAATTTCAGGTAAACCAGAAACCATTTTATTCTTAACCAATTTGTGCAGCACCCTGTAGCTAACATGCCCTAGCCTTCGGTGCCACAACCAAGTCAGGTCCTCCTTCTTGGCGGTGAGGCACAAGTTGGAGTGGGCTGGATCATCCAAGTCTATCATGTAGACATTATTTACTCTCTTGCCCATAAACTTAACTTTAGCCGAATTTGGTTCAAGAATTTTACAGATCTTAGAATCAAAGACTACTTGATGGCCTTTGTCGCATAGCTGACTGATGCTTAGAAGATTATATTCCAGGCCATCCACTAGCAGTACATCTTCAATGCAATTTGTAGATGTCTTACCTACCTTACCTTTCCCAATGATCTTGCCTTTGTTATTTCCTCCAAATGTCACATGTCCTCCATCTTTTGAGTTTAGCTCGGAGAATTTTGCCTTGTCCCCTGTCATATGTCTTGAGCAGCCACTATCTAAGTACCACTTGTTGTGTATAGCTGCCAAACACACCTGCATCACAAGTTACACAGAAACTTTTGGACCCCAATGGTACCCGGGTCCAAGATAGCTTGTGAAATTATGAAATTGCTGCAGTAATCCTTTGGGAACCCAGATTCTGTTAGAGCAGTGTAAATTTTTATTTCTGAACTTGTTCAGGTTGGGTTGCTTTTGTTCTAAAGCTTCTTTAATCTGAGTCCACCTTTGTGTATTCAAGTTTTCATTTTGTTTTACCCGAGAAAACCTGTGATTTCTGTTTGCTTGTCTGGCCATGGTCGACTTTTGGTATGTCTGTGGTCGACCATCGCGTCTCCAGAACTCAGCGTCTGTTCTGGCAGATCCTCTGGTCGACAGATGAAGGGTCTGTTGTCGACCAGCCTGTCTCCAGACATCTTGTTTTCCAGATTTATGTCTTTTAACTTGGTTTAGTCCTTGGTTTGTTTGGTGATTTCTGTGAATTTGGGTTTCTTGTTTATTCTTTTGAATCTTATATTGATTGACTGTTTTCTCTTTAAAATTTCTCTCTTCCTTGGTGACATTGTTCCTTTTGGAGGAGCATTCAGCTACATCCTCTTGTTTATCTTGGTATAGATTAATCAGGGGCCTTTTTCCTTTTGAGTCAGCAATCCCAGTTACGGTTTTTATTTGGAATTCCTTTTTAGCCGTAGGATTGTATCCTAACCCTTCTTTTTGAAAGTTTACTTTTATTCCCAAGACAGCATTTAAGTTTTCTTGACCTTGAGTCATTTTTTCCAAGGTCTCCTGTTTGTTTTTCAGGTCACTCTTAATTCTTTCTATTTCTCTTAGGAGTTGGTTGTTTTCTTCCTTGAGTGAATTGTTTCTTTCTTGACTTAACTTAGTTTCCTGTTCATATTCTTGAGTCTTTAGTTTTAACTCATCAATGTCGTTTTTTAGCATTTCATTCTCTTCGGACATTCTCTTGTGGTTTTCTTCATCTAAGTCCATTTGATTCAGCTTGTTTTTCAGTGACTTGATTTCCATTTCTAGTTCAGTTTTGTTTTCCATTGAATTGATGTCTTTATTCAGTTGACTGATCTTCTTCTTCAAATGTTTATTTTCCTTTCTTATTCTTTCATAAGTATCAAGCAATTCTGAATATACTTCTTCCCAATCTGAACTAGAGAAGTCTTGAAATGGGGAACTTACCTCAAGATCACTGTTGTCTCCCTTGGCCATCAGACAGAGCTTTCCTTCTTCTTCCTCGGAAGTTGTTTCCTCTTCACTGCTCTCTTCCTCCTCACTCCAAGTGCTAATCATCGCCTTGGGTTTCTTGCCTTTCCACTTGAAGCTTGATTTCTTAGGAGCTTCTGGACATTCAGCCTTCATATGTCCAGGCTGCCTGCAATTGTAGCAAATGAGTTTGTTAGAAGGAGCCTTATGTTTATCAGATTTAAACTGGGATGACTTCCTTACCATGCCCTTTGGATTTCTGAATCCTTTACCTTCCTTCCGCAGGAATTTTTTAAATTTTCTTGTAAGCATGGCTAGCTCACCAGATTCTTCACCTGAGCTAGATGAGTCATCATTGTCAGACACCTCAGAGGTGCTTGTCTTAGTCTTTAGGGCAAGTTGCTTCTTTTTCTTGCCCTCATCTTCCTTTCTCTTCAGATTGACCTCATAGGCCATCAGGGATCCTACTAACTCATCCACTGTCATTGTTGTGAGATCCTTTGAGTCCTCAATGACTGTGGCCTTGGTATGCCACATCGATGTGAGAGACCTTAAAATCTTCCTCACTAATTCCTGCTCTTTGTATGTCTTCCCTAAGCTCTTCAAGCCATTAGTCAATTGTACTAATCTGGCATACATCTCAGAAATACTTTCATCATTTTTCATCCTAAACATCTCATATTCTGAGACTAGCATATTTGCTTTTGTCTCTCTTACCTCGGAAGTACCTTCGTAGATTACCTTTAGACGATCCCACATTTCTTTGGCTGTTGCGCATTGGGAAACTCTTGAGAATTCTGTGGGGTGTAGTGAGCACTGCATCACGTTCATGGCTCCCCAGTTGACAGTTGATTTCCTGACCTGTTCTCTGGTCCAGGTTTCTTCATCTTCCGGTAGCTCAAAAGGTCCGCGGCTCACTACCCTCCACATCTCGTGGTCTTGCGCACGTAAGAACACCTGCATACGATTTTTCCAATAAGAATAATCAGTTCCATCAAAATATGGAGGTCTAGTTACAGAGTGCCCCTCAGCTATGAGGCTTTTAGAGTTCAGTCCGCCCGGTCTCTCCTGGTTGTTAGACCACATTTTTGGAGAACCTGCTCTGATACCACGTGTTGGATACGGACTGAATAGATCTAGAGGGGGGGTGAATAGATCTTTCCCCCTTTTTGATAATTTACTGACTATCGACCAGATGAGCTACTGGTAATTAATGAATCATAGAACTAATGCGGATAGTAAAGATGCAAGCATACGTATAGGAAATCAAACACACACAAGCACACCACAAGAAAGGATTTTTAAGGTGGTTCAGTCTCTTCCTGAGACTTACATCCACCCCTTGCTTAACTCAAGCAAGGCTTCACTATGAGAATCTCTGATCTCAACCAAAACACAGCTGACACACAGCTTGTACCTGCTGACACACAGCTTGTACCTGCTGACACACAGCTTGATTCTGCTGCCTCACAGCTTGACAATAATTGTAATCAGAAATGAAAAGATGATAAGAACAGGTGATGAAAGACAGGACTGAATATTGGCGTGTGTAGAAGAATAGGTGTTCAGCCTGGGACTTGATCACGCTTATGAAGAAGCCTAGACTCCCTGTTGATCTGCCAGTCAGTTGCCTTCGATTGTTCTGCTGCTGGAGATCACACAGTCTTGAGCTAAGTCTTCCTTCTGCAGCAACGAGATTGCCTTTAACCTTTCTGCAGATTTTTGATTGGTGGAGAGCTCCTTCTTCCTCTTCTGTGTGTATCTTCCTTGGCTTCTATTCCGTGCTCTCTCACCGCTTCCTTCTTCGTGATTAGTTACCTTATATTCTTCATATAGCTCTTTTATTTCAAGAATAAAGTTCTTCCCGCTCAATTTTCAGATCGAGCGCCAATCTGCTAGAAAACAGGGATCGGTTTAAATCCAATCGTTAGAACGAGTTTGACCACTTCTAAGCAAGATTGATTCCTTGATTCCCGTGCGGAAGCTTATCTCCTGAGCAGCCCAACAACCTGCAACAACCATCTGCAGGTTTTAAGGAACCAAAACAGAATTCGGTTAGAGTTCGGTTTTGGACGATATATAAACCCGTGGTCGACCATGACCCTGTCGCTGGTCGACAATGGGCAGTCCCCAGACGGCCGGTTCTTCTGGCTGAAACTCACGTCGCCCGTTGGTCGACCACAGCCTGGTCGCTGGTCGACAGGGGGCAGTTTCCAGATGGCCAGCAGTTCTGTCTGTTGCTTCTGTCTTTTCTGTGGTCGACCAGAGGCGGGGCTTTGGTCGACAGCCAAGATGTTTCCAGAAGACAGATGATCTGATGCTTTTCTGGTTGAGTTCGTTGGTCGACCATAACCACTTCCCTGGTCGACAAGCGGCCTTTGACACTTCTTCTGATTTGTTGATTCCACTTGGATTTCAGTGGACCTGAAATTACTTAACTTATCAGAGGTAAATTGAATGAGTCCAATACTTTGAAGGAACAATCAAACCACTTGTATTTGTTATGAAACAAGATAGAACTTGATTAATCAAACATATCCTATTGTCATCATCAAAACCAAGGGATGCACAACAATAGATCCTAAAAAGGGACAAAGCAATAAGGCAGACAAAAAAAACTATTATGCTTAATGCTCTGATTAAGAAGTGCAGAATTGAAAGGTATTTGTTCGGAATAGCAACTGGAGGATGCAATTGTCTCTACTGTGAATTTAGTATTACACATGCACAAGTGCTACTGAATTTTGATTAGAATTCTTGATCATGCACCTGAATTTCCTACATAAGGCTAGTATGAGATAATGATTTCAGATTCCTAATCTTTAGTAGATTCTATGAACGATCATCTGGAAATGAGGCATGAACATTGTAAACTCTTGTTAGTCCTTATATTTTGAGATTATTTGCATTGCTAAGGGACTAACAATGAATAAGTTGGGGGGTGTGATAAGTGTGTATTTTTACATATTAATTCATGATTATACACATTTTTATGAGCTTAAATAATAATAAATATGCACATATCACACTCACTGTTAATTTAGAATCAAATAATTAATTTTCTAAAATTAAATAATTTTAATAACTATTTTTACTTATTTATGCAGGCACTCGGTACGAGGGAAGCTACAAGAAATAATAATAAAAAATATATATATAAGGAAAATAAAAAAATATAATAATAATAAAGGTCAAAAGTCCATGGAGTTATTTAAAAAGAAAAGAAAAAAATAAATTTTTTAGATTTTTTTAAGATTTTTTTATGAGATATATACAATATAATATATTATATATATATATATATATATATATATATAATAACATGTGAAGTGTGTGTGCGTTGTGTGTTTTGCAGGAACGGAAGGCGCGCGCGCCTTCAATCGACGCGGGCGCACGCGGCCGGCCAGGAGAGAGAAAGAGAGAGAAAGGAAGAGGAAAGGAAGAGAAAAGGCCAGAAAAATCAAAAAAAAAATCAAAAAAATTAGAAAAGTGTGCAACACATGCTAGCACACTATTTCAAATAAAAAAGAGCAGCAATTGTCAACAAAAGAAGTAAGAAGTGTTCATATTAGCTAAAGGGTTATTGTGTTACTCTATATAAAGGGGTTCAATTGTAATGAAAAAAGGGAAAAAAAGAGAGGATAGCAAAGATTTGTAAGCTATGGGTTGCTAAGATTTTTAAGTGTTCTTGAAGTTCTTGCTTTGTGGCTTTGGTAGGAGAAGATTTTGAGAGCTTTGTATTTAAGTTTTGAAGTTTGTTGTTAGTTTATATTGAATACTTTCATTGTACTCTTAGCCATTTTTGGCTCTTCATAGTCAATTTACAAGTTTGTGTGATCCTTATTTCAATTTATTATCTTCTACAAAGTTGTCAATCTGTAAGTGTTCTTCAACTTATCTTTCTATTATTTCCCTCAATTCCTTATAAATTGAAAGTTATTTTTTATCTTTCTAAGTTCTGTTCTACGTGATTACTGTTCATCCGAGGTGATACCTTCTATTACTGTTTTATTTTGAAGCCTTTCCAATCTTATTTTTACTCTGAGTTCTTCATGAAAGTTGTTCGTCTCTTGTAGATCTAAAACTTCTTCTTCTATTACTTCTTCTAAATTTTCTTATTTTGAGAGTTATAATTATATTTTCACTGTTCTGATTTCTGCCATATTACTGTTCATCCGCACCGATAGCTCTTGAGTTTTTCATATTTTTCACTGTCTTCCTCTTGTTCTCTGATTCTGTGTTTTTCATCAAACTTCTTCATCTTTTCATTCTCTAGAACTTTCATTTATTCCACTTCTTCTAATTGTGTCTGGTTTAAAAGTTATTTCTCTTCCAAGTTCACCTTAGTTTCATTATAGTTGTCTATTTGTTCTTTCTAAATTGCATCCCAATCTTTCTAAGGCGGTTTAAATTCAATTCTCTTGATTTTTAAATCTTAAAAGCGCAAGGTTTTCAACTTTTAAATCTACTTCTCCCTATGGATTCGACTCGGTCTCACCACTTAACTATTCTGTTTATTTAATTTGTGGGCCGGATATTTTAATTTGATAGCGGAGCGTATTAACGACGTGTGTTTTCCGCGTATCACCTACCTCCGGTCGATCGAACCCCCCGAGGCAGCCAAGTTTGACCTTGTTTTTCACCAATGTGTTCAAGCCCCCTTTGTGGACTTTTCAGTCCTTTAGCCTCCTAATCCGGCAGGATTCGTGGATCTATGTTTGGGGAGGTTCCTTGACCAACCCAAGACATATAAAAATAGTTCTTAAGGGTAAGAAACCCCAAGGAGGATCATAAGAAGGATTGAAGGAGAGGCTGCCAAGGGAAGGAAGAACTATTGTAGCTCCGTGAACAGTAATTCATGGAAGATCTCTTCATCCATATCCTCAAGCTCTTCAAGCTCTATCTGAAGCCATTTAATCTCCATTCAAGTGAAGAAGGAAGCCTTGTTCAAGATCTGCATCATACATACACTCAAGGGGAGCCTAAATCAGGAGTTTTCTCAACTGTGTTTTATTTATTTTTGTGTTTTGAGCTTCAAGTCTTGTTCCTTACAATCTGCAAACATTTGTGTGTGTGTCGATCGATTCAGATCCGTGGTAGTGTGAGGTTGTCTAGTTCAGATCCTTTTGTGTGTGTGTGGATCTTTGTAGATCTGCATGTGTGTGTGTGTGGATCTATCCAGATCCGGCTATTCTAGTGTGTAGAGTGCTGCATTTGTCGCAACGTGTGTGTGTGTTGTTGATCCGGTTGTCGGATTGTGTTGGAGACTTCATCTCCGTGTGTGTGTGTGTGTGTGTTGGGGTGCATCCCCGTGTGTGTGTGTGTGTAGGCATCGCTCTGCGTGTGTGGTTGGAGTGTGTCTCCGTGTTGGGGATTCATCCCCGTGCTGGTTTACAGCAGTGAAGCCTCAAAGGGTTTTGGTGAGGGGTGGACGTAGGTTGCCGTCATTGCATTCAAACCACCTTAAAAATCGTCGTGCATTATGGTTTGAATTGTGTGGTTTGACTCATTTCTTCTACCCCCATTCCATGTGATTGTTAGTGCATATTGCCATTCCGGATTGATCACTTAGATTTAACATAATCGATCTTTTTACTAAATAGATCTTGGGTATATCAAAATGTGCCTTTGAATTGACAAGATCATTCCTGTCAGGACAATAGCACTTTGCGTGAGAAGAATTCCTTGATTCACACCTCCGCCTAGTACCAAAAACTATCGTGGAGATAGTTTTTGATAAATCTAACTTGTGGATAAACAGATTTGAATGTCCTAGTTGATGCTTCATCATATTCATTTAAATCGGGTAAAAATTTGCTAAAAGTTATAATCACCCAATTCACCCCCCCTCTTGGGTGTCATTGATCGCAGGACTCCAGGACTCCATCTACGGATGTGAGATGAGAGTGCCAAGTAAACCAGTGATATAGGTCAAAAAATGCGATAAAATCAGTGAGAGAAGAATTGGCGACCATCCAGACGGGCGCCCAATCATAATTGTGCGTCCGTGTGAGGTGTCGTTCAATCAGTTAGCCTGACAGAATTTCAAGGAAAATCCTCAGAATTAGTGACCCTGTGAACGGGCACGCATTTTAGTAAATTCCAGAAATCAACACAATTCATTATAAATAGTGACCTTATAACAAGGCGCTCAATCATTAAATAATGTCTATTATTTTGTCGCAATTTCAAGATTTTCATACATTTTCTGTTTTATTAATTTTTCTACAAAACAACGCCTTCACAGGAGGGCGCTCAATCATTAATAGGCAACTGGGTGACAGTCGTCCATTCTTTGTTTGATGCAGCGCATTGGGCAGGTACATTCCTAGACACATAGCACTGTTCATATATTTTGAGTTTACATAATCAGGAAAGTGAAGACTTGGATAGACAGAGAAAAATATCAGGAATCTAGAAACATGCTCATGCAATAATTTTAACGTCAGGTTTACATAGATATTTAATTTTAAACATGTGATATTTATTAAATACACCAAAGAATTAGCGGATTGGGCAAAGGTCGCTCATTGAACTGCGCCCTGGCTACTGTCGCAATTTCAAAAAAACTAGCGACTGTTTACACGGGTGTTCATTCAATAAGCGCCCTTGACCTGGTCGCTATTTACTGAAACTCAGTCAAACTTCATGAAACTCAAATGGAAGTCATGAAATCAATGCTATACGACCTATATGCATGAATGTACTTTGATTATCATATTGGGATTCGTTTCTTGAGAACACCTACCTCTTTGGTTGATTTGGATGTCAGAACGTGAAGAACGGAGAAGAGAAATAAGAGCACTGCAGCAACAACCGCTCTCACGGCAGCAACAGCAGAAGAAGAATAAGAAGCAGCGGGCTTCTCTCTTTCCGTTCAGCGGTAGGAGGCGGCAGATGAGCAAACGGCAGCAACTGCAATAGCAGATCGACAACTACAGCAGCAGGATCAACAGAAGAAGAAACAACAACAGGTTTTCATCTTCACATGTGACAGCTAGAGGATGAGACTATGCAGCGGCAGTAGACCCACCGCAACTATGGCAAGGAAGAAGATGAACTGCAGTATCTACATTAATCTGCAGCAACACAACCGTAGCGGTAGGAAGAACGGCAGGAAGACGTCGACGATGAATCTTTGAACGCAGCAGCTGCAGTAGCTTATGCTCGTTCGGGAGGGGGTCATATTTATAGAACTGGGGTTTAAGCTTCCTAATGGGTTTAAAGTTTCCACGTAAGGAATCCTAATGTGTATAAAACCCTAGGTCATGCACATTTGAACGTGAGGAAAAGGTTTGTATGTGTTTTGAATTTACCCATATTATATATATGTATGTAACCCATCTTCTCTTAAAACACAAGATGGCCATGGGCCTTATTTTGCTTATTAAAGCCCATATATATAAGGGTTAAGGCTTTATAAAAAGGGTTTTATGTTTTGGCCCTTTAGACTTATTGGTTAGAATATGTACGGGAGGCCCTAATTGGAATAACTGAGGGTTGGGCTTGTTAGATAGTGTTTGGTTTGGGCCCCTTTGACTATTTAATTGGAGGTTTTATTTATTTAGGGGAATTTTATTCCTAGGTTTCATCCGGGTTGCTACAAAGGGGCAGATTGAGGCATGGAGTCGACTCCCCGGACATGGAGTCGACTCTATGCGTGAAAAGCAATAGAAGGACTAATAGAAGCACGAGCAGAGGCTAATCCAGCATGGGGAATGCACGAAGGTTAATCCGGCGTGGGATGTGAGAAGGCTAATCCGGCGTGGGATGAGAAAGAGTAGGGTAATCAGGCGCGGCAGAAGGCACGCCGGATTAGCCCCCACGCCGTTTCAGAGAGCCAAAGAAAAGTTGGAATTTGAGAGGGGGATTAATCCGGCGCAACGGTTTGGGCGCCGAATTAGCCCACACTGGTTTAGGGAGAGGGGGTCTTTGAAGAGTTTATTAACTTTGTTAACTCCCGATTCAAGTTGTGGCCTTCTTTTGTCAAAACTTTGTAATTCATTCAGACTTTTGATCATCAGATTTATTAGGGTTGAAGTTAGTCAATTCAATCCTGTGCAAGGTTCATACTCAAGCACAATTTTGTCCTAGTTCGAGGCGGGCCCACAGGCACTACGCCAAATGTTTGTTAACAGAATTATCTTATGTGAGTTAACCATTGTGGGTAGCTTAATTGCTTATTAACATCAGCAAGATGATCATACAAGTCATTAAATTGAGGGCAAAATTCGATAGCATTTCCCCATATCTCGAAGGGTCACGGGGGAAAAGTGGAGGCTCATCCACGGGGTTCCCGAGGTAAGCTCCTAATTGCCGGGAGGTCAACACGGCTACCGGCGAACCCAAACGGACGAAAACCCCGAGGGCTAGCCTACGAAGGGCACCGATGATCCGTGGGTCATCAACGAGTTCAAACGGACAGCCCGGACGAGACGGTGACCCCGAGGGCTAGCCTACAAGGGGTTCCGTAAACCCATGGGCTACCACAATCCCAAGATCGGATGTGGGTTTTAATTTCCTATTGGATCAGAGGATCCATTTATATTTGCCCTTAATGGCCCATTGGGCTCCACATTATGGGAGAACGGGTCCCTGTGGTCTTTTGGCGGTTTAGAAGAAAACGATAGTGGACACATTTGATGGGGAATGTTCCCCCTCCCCGGTTAGCGAATCAATATTCACACATGTAAGAGATATATATGATTACATGAACATTTCATATTACCCTGGTAAAAGGGGGCCGGGAGTCATATTGACGGACTCCTACCCAATCCTTCTTAGGGTGAGTAAAACATGAGGATCGATTATTCCATCATCGGGAAATCGATGACAAGCTAGGCATATAGAAGATCAAGTTGTCATTATTTGGGGGTTAGCCATAAAGACACATATGCTACGGAGCTTACAGAGAGGGGCAGCGTACAGATATAGTTGTATAAGATAAATGTTCAAGCATTTAGCAATCAGAATGTATGAAGGTGATTTTTATGTTTAAGCATATGGCGTCCAGGTTGTGGGAACGACCATACTCCATCCAACTCATGGCTATGAGTGGAGGAGCAATGATGGAGCTGGTTCCAGAAGTTAGCAGAGGGGCATATATCTCCGACGGGGGGAGGAAACACACATCAAACACATGAAATAGCCCGATGTGATTAAAGCACCAAAGGGACCCCGGGGAGGGGAGTAGTGTTAATATAGCCCTTGGGTAGCCCATGGCACATTGTACGCTAAAACACAAATCCTAGCGATAATGCACAGATAGTGGAAGAGAGAGTCATAGCAGGCAAGAAGGGAAACGCTGGAGACTGAGGGAAGATAAATTATCGAAGACGAACCATTCAGACCTGAAGATTATCATATTGCCAAAGAACGGCCAGAGTATTACATGTGCAGAAATGGCCCGGCGTTGTCATCCGGAGACCGGCCATCGTACATCATAACATTAAAATTCCAAAAAGATACAAGGAGCAAATGCTGTATCGAAAGGAAATTAAACAGGAATGGGGGACGATGGGCTCATATCATCGCCCCTCTACAATTCCAAACCATAAGAGATCTGGGAGAAAGGGAACGGGAAATCGCTTGATGCCTTTTGCCAGAACCCACCTCTGCTCTTAGGGTAGAAATAGAGTATCGAAAAGGCGGGACTCCCTCTTCGCTCTGGACCTCTCTTTTGCAGAAGGCTAGGATGGCGGCCGCTCTGGGGGTTCTCTCTTCAGGGTAGGTTTCTTCTTCTCCAACCTTCTCCTTTCTCTTTTTTTCTCATCGGATTTGCCCTTTTTATAGAGGAGTATTCCTCTTCTGCTATTCTGGCGCGGCAATTGGCGCGCCATTTTTAGGCTGGTCAACAGCTTGTGCACCGCTTTTGATGGCGCCGTTTCAAGAGGCATCACACCGGTTTAAGTGGGGTGCGTGCCGGTTGAAGGGGTATGCGCGTCGGGTCAAGCGGCGCCAGTTTAGCATTGGCCACGCCGTTTTAGCTTCTCTTCTTGCCATTCGTTCGGGTCGGATCAGTTTGTAGGTCCCGGACTGACTCTAGGGACTATTTCGAACCCCCATCTTATTCTGGCCCTACTGGACCATCAAACTTCTGTATAATGGCTCCTGACGTAAGCCGCGCTCTTAATTCGGTCACTTGGGTTTTCTTGCTAACATGGCCTTCAGAAACCCATATGGCGGGACCAGAGACGTCTCTTCACCTCGAAAGGCATTTTCTTCAGGTGGCGGGACACCAGGGGTATTTTCATCCTCGTGGACGGGGTTTGTTCGGCGTGACCGAGTCAACACTAGCTTGATTGTCGTTCGGCATCACCGGCTCTGAGAGGTGAGTTGTGTAGTCCCTTTATCGGATATCTTAAGGCTTCAGTAGTTCGAGTGAACCTTCTTCGTTGATTTTTCTTCGGCTTTTGTGCATCAGCAGGCCACATCCTTCCATCATTCAGGCACAATTGCCATATGATCATATTTTGGGCGCCAACAAATGCCCCCAAGCCGCAGGTGTCGCAAGTGAGGAACAAGCGACGCGGGACCGGCGTATGTACTTTCATTGAGTATATTCGTCATTTGATCAGCCCGAACCGTTGCTCCAGTATAGCCATGGTGTTGTTGAAACGGCGTGGAGCATAATGAGCCGTAAAAAGGCGTGGTGACTGATAAGCCGTATTAAAACGGCATGAGGAAATAATAAGCCGTGTTAAAACGGCGTGGGATGTATAAGTCCGTAACACGGTGCGGGAATGTTAATGCAGTTGTAAAAAAAGCGCGAGCTTATGATACAACCATTAAAACGGCGTGAGGAAATTATGAGCCATGTTGAAACGACGTGGAGGGCAGCTCGATGACCTTAAAATGGCGCGGTTAAAAATGACACGCAAAAAGGTTTGAACCGGCATAGGAAGGTGCTAAAATGGCGCGCCCTTTCCCACACCGGATTAGGTCATTGAAACCCCTTCTTAAACCCTTCCCCCCCTTCTTCTTTCTTATCCCATTCTCATTCGAGCCCTAGCTCTCCAGTTCCTTCTTGGCGACGATCGGAGCCCTCTGCTCTCAACGGTGGCAACGGCGTGCTCCTGGGGTCATCAGACGACAAGGGATCTCCTTCTCCTTCTCTAGCCACAGTGACGGTGACTGCGGCTTTTCTCCTTCCTTGCTCTCTTCCCTTCCGGGGGTGGTGAAGGCGACGGCAGCGACGAGCGTCTTCTCCCTTTTGCCTTCTTTTTGCACGAGAACGGCAAAGGCGGTGGTGATCTTGGTGAGGGCAAAAGCTTTGTTTTGGTTGATTCAGGGGGTTCAAACCCCTTCTTTCCATGCCCCGGGAGGCTCCTAGTAGGCTAGCCCTCAGAGCTAAACCCCCGGGTGTCCTATTCGGCCTCGGTGTGATGCCCACGACCTGATTTAGGGACCGTCTCATAATGGACGCGTTCCCACTTTCTTCTGGCACGCTCCCTGACTAGGGGAGACTCTGCCAAAATTTGGTTAGAATTTTGCTTGGAAAAGCCATCTTTTAACCTTATGTTATTTTATTTTCTAGATGCAGGCATAATGGTGTCTGGCTCTTCTTCCTCTTCCCGTGCCGTTGTGACTTGGGGAGACGTCTATTCTCTAGATCGAGGCAACGACCGGCTAGCTATAGTTGCTAAGTCTTCTAGTTCTGACATGGACACAGTGGACATTGGCCGTCTGTTGATCATTGGCAGTGATTCTTTCAACTATGATCGTCGTGAGGTCTATAGGGCAGACCATCCCAAGGACAAGCATTTGGTGTCTTTCATCCGGCATTTTAATCTTCAAGGAAAGTGGGATTTGTTCCTTGCTCGAAAGGTTGAACATGCGATTCTTGCCATGCGAGACAGCCTGACCGACTTTGTTATGCGGGGTAGACCCATATATTTGCCCGGTGAGCCCCAAAAATGGGGTGCCATGCTCGGACTGCAGGAACTGACTCCGCAGAATGGACTACTAACTAGGGTGCCTGAATTTGTCCCGACCCGGTGGAATGAATCTGTAGGTCGTGTTGACCGAGAGAAGCCATCCTTTGGTTTATTCTTAGCCCCGTTGAAGTCGGGGTATAGAGAAGAGCCATTCCTGTTGGGCTGTTCAGCGGTGCGCTTCAAGCACAAAATTACCGTGGGTTGGTTCGCCGATATGAAGGCTACTGACGCCCATGCTTTCAGGGCAAGAGCTGTAGAATTCACTGACTATGTCTTGCAGAATTATGCCCCAATTCTGATCAATACCGGAGTGTACCACAGTGTGTACGCTTTGAGATATCGGTACCCTATCTCCAAAGGGCTATGCTGCGGCATGATAGAAGTATTTTGCCCAGAATACAACACCTTCTATACATCAGAGGGAGAGACTGTAGATCCTAAGAAATCCACATAGAAAGAAATAAAAATAAACAAGCTTGGCTAAGAGTGGGGGAAAAAGAGAAGTTGGAGCATGCATAGGATGCTAATATGGAGTGTGATCACCAGAGGACTCGTGAGCCTGAAAGGAATATAACAATAAAAGAGGGAGGGATCGCGATAATACCTTGAAGCGTGGGGAGATGTGAGTCAACCTTCTCTTCCAAATCGGCCTGCCGATGGAGAGAGTCTTCCTTGAGATTACCCTTGCACAAAAAAAAGGACAAACAACACCAACAAAGAAATAGGAATTAGAACCAAATGAGTGTAGTATCAAATCCCAAATGAATAAACACGACGTGAAAGCATGAATTGAGACACACCTGTTGGGGTGTTGCCCCTTTAACCCCTATGCAAAGGGTGGGATGTAATATGATGAATGATAATGTGAAAGGGTGCATGCAAGTGTTGCACTGTTGGGGAGTTCTCAACGCGATTGAGATGGGAGATAACCAAAAGGAATATGATGCATGCATATATTAACATATGCAGTAAAAGAAAGACATAGAGAAAGAATAGAGGAAGAAAAAGCCTCTGGGGATATTCTCTTGTGAGGGCCGTGGCTTTTGATGGTCGTTCGGGAGAGAGTCTCCAAAAGGATGAAGTAGCAAGATGTAGGGAAGACCCTCTCCTTGAGCCACGAATCCGACAGCACCTCTCCCTCTCCGAATGTAGTCCGACCCCCCTCCTTCGAATGAGAAGCAACGTGCTTATTTATAGAGAAAGATTCGAGAGAAGTTTGAAGTTTGATTCCGAGGATAGTTAAGATAATCATCCATGGAAACAGGATAAACATGCTAAGAGTCCTTCCCACCTTGGAAAGCCACTAGGACTCTTTCCCTAGTTGAAACGGACCTCAAAACGAGGAAAGAAGGAGCTGCCGACGGGTTCAGGAAGTTACAGGGAAATGGCGTCAGACCCCATGGTCGCCCATTGAATGGGCGTCTCCACTATGGACGTTAATTCAAAGTTAAAATGTAGAAATGCAAAATAAAAAGGAATTCGCGTCTGAGTGTACAGACGCTAATTCTAAATAAATCTGAATTTCGGATGGAATCAGGCGCTCAACAAGGGAAATCGCGTCTGGAGTCCCGGGTGCTCATTAGGAATGAGCGTCCGCCGAAACGGACGAACATAATCAAGAAGAATGGGCGTCAAGGGTCCCGGACGTCCATTTAAAGAATTGGCGCCACCTCCGATTGACACCAATTGAAAATACGCAAAAATCACTTCAAAATCAATTAAAAATATAAAAACACAAATTTGCGTCATCCCGGACGGATGCACATTTTCAATTGGCGTCCAGAAAGTTGGATGCTCATTCTCCATGAACAACGGCACCTCCGGAGGGCCTCCTCTTAACGCGGTCGCCCACATCAGAGAATATATATATATATGGCATCCACATGGTCGGTCGCCCTTTAAATGGGCGACCAGGGGTCCGTCGCTAATTCTTTAAACCCTGAAAAATTCCAGAAAAATTCAAAAAAATCTAGAAAAATCTAGAAAAACCCAGAAAAATAGGAGAAAGGTAAAAAAAATCAAGAAAAATGGAGAAAACCACTCAAATAAGCCAATTTGAGGGTTAAATTGGGGCATTACAAAGTAATATGAGATATACTCATAGTAATGTCAATTTTGGTGTGTCTACAGCAGCCCCGCCTTGGCGTCTACTTTGCAAGGGAATAGAGTGAACTAAAAAGTAGGCGCCAAGGTGTGATGAGACACGTGATCAACATCACCTGATGAGAATTGAATCAAAAGCTCGAGATGAAGCAATCTTAGGAGGTTCAATGAAATCAATAATGTTTGGATAAAGGAGGGAGTGAATGTGCACGCGGGCACGAAATAGATAAAAGGATGATCAACTTCCAGCATGGTGGATGTACCCCAGGTCGCAAGCTTGTAGGTTTCACTATTAGAGAGCGGTTACCAGCCAATGTGGACGTACTGCAGCCAAAGTGGATCAAAGGAAAAGATTGTGCACTAGAGAATGAAGAGTCCAAATAAAGGAGTTTTCGAGAAAACAACCCAAAACGGCGACAAGACGAACTGAGGGCTCAATTCGGCAATGAATATCTCATATCTTGAAAATTAAGATCAATTGATTCTCAAAATCAACTTATCAGAATGATTTTTTATTGTTAGTTCAAAGTCCTACATGAATGCATGCTGGTTTTAAAGAGAAAAATTAAAATAAATTAAAATAGAAGATAATCAAGGATAATATTGTTAAGCTGCCAAGACTGAGTCAAGAAACCTATTTTGTGAGCTGATACTAAGCCAATGCCCGTTTATCCGCGCACCAACTCACAAAAAGGGAACCATCATTCCCAGTCTTGAACGGCTCAACGGCCTATCCGTATGACTAAGATTCCTCTAGAATCATCATTATTTTTGATGATGGGGAACTTCAAATTCCAGATTTATCAAAGTCACAAGGTCCTTGATATAATCTAGTAGCGTAGGTAACATATAGTAGGAATGCATACAGGGAGATGGTGATAGCAATAGGCATGAGGGGAACCGAGAAATGCAAACATCGTGGGACTTGGATGATGATGCCTGGACGCTGAGACCAAGAGCTTCTTCATGCACTCAAAAATTTGTCAGCCAAGATATAATGAAAGATAAAACAGCTGAAGCAGTTTAAGCATAACAAGCATAACATGAATAGCATGAAGCAAAGCGTGTGAAGCATGAATTATACCAGAAGCATCACAATACGAGAAAACATGAATAGCAACATGGCAATTACAGTGTGAAAGCATAGCATTATAAAAGTATGAATGCACAAAATCACACAAGCATCATTATTTCCTTTTAAATCCACGAGGATGACAACTTGGCCAATCATCAGATGTATGCATGAAAGATCAAGCTTGGCTGAGATTTGTTCTTGAATGATTAGAATGAATGCCCAGAGTGAATGCCCAGAGTGGCAGGGATAATCAGATGAAATCAGCAAGAATTACTTAGAAAGATGTGGGAATGATATCCAATTGATCATGATAGGGAAGAATCGAAAGGTAGATAGCAATGAATGAAGAGGACTCATCCCAAACTCTTGGGTTCTTACAAAGAGTGTCTCTGTAAAATAACACCATCAGAAAATATAATGTATTTTTTTTGGAATATGTAAATTTTTATGAGTTTTGAAAATATTCAATTTTTTGGGGGGGATTTTTTTGGATATTTTTGGATTAGGCAATGCTAGTGTAATACCAATGAGTATTCAAATTATTGGCAGGGGTTCTTGTTTCTTCCCCTCTCACTAAGAACTGTCCAAAGCCGAGTGTGCATTTAAGGTGGCGCCCTATAGCCAACTACCCATGGTTAACGGTGCCCCTACTAAGGCCATACCTGAGGAACATTCAGCCTTGGAGGGAGAAGAGATTTATAATTGGAGATAAGCCTTATGCAGGATGGGAGACATCAACACTCGAATTCCTTCCAAGGTACTACCCCTCAAAGAGGTAGTCTGTTGCGCCGGGGCTTGTGCCTTTGATTTTTAGACCCTTGACATACATACGACCAGGATTTTTCCTTACGGGGTCTTTGCCTCTCTTGACATGCCTTTATTTCATGATTTTGCATTTATTGAAATTTGACTTTGATAATAGCCCCTTTCTGGCTAGATTTATCATGAAAAGCTCTCTTCATTTCAGGTCAAGACTGCCCCTATTTGTGACTTCTCCCCTATTGGGGATTACCTAGGTTGGTCATCTCATCCGACAACCTCTTACTCCTGCACTTGGCCGAGTCAAGAAGAGAAAAGGCTTTTGACGAATACCAATGGCATGGTCAAAGCAACAACGATGTTTTACCAAAGGAGGCCGGCTAAGGATGCCGTGAAGTGTGTGGACTGCCCAGCTAAGGGTTGCCCTTAACAAGCGGGGAGGGAATGTCGAACTCCCAGCGCGGGGTTCTTAGTAACTAGAGGTGCTGCAAAAGCAAGTCTAAAGACTCTTTTCTGAAATTCAATAAAGATAAAGACCTGTGATAAAGGGCTTGACCACCACTCTTAATCATGTTAAGAAGCGCTTCATTTTGAAAACCGTCCGTGAAGAATGATGAAATCAAGAATGCAAATCTTATGCAAAAATGTTACCTTGCAACCTTATGAAACAGCAGCTGCCATAGGCGATGTTGATAGACATGGGATTTGTCCTCAAGTGGCAGATAAAGGGATTGGAAGCCAAGGTTTGAAGTCGCTTAACAAGAATGAGTGGTACCAATATCGGACTCAGAGATGAATGAGATGGTGAATGCGAAGGATCCGGAGGTTCCGGCAGGTGAGGAAGATACGGGTCCGGAAACCCAGGAAAGAAGAAATGCAAATGCATGTGAATGCAACGCAATGGATGCGATGGATGCAATGAGTACAAAAAATGCATGGACTGAGAAGGTGAGATCCTCTTTCCCAATCCGTGAGTAGCCCATAGGGTGATAGACGAAAATGTGGATGAAGTAGAGTAGAGAGTGGGTAAGGTAGCAGAAGGTCCCTTAGCACTAGGATAACCCCCCCTCCATAATAGTGAAAGTGTGCAGCCCATCGGCCGAAGGGATAAAATCAAAGCCCATGATGAAGCTTTAACAATTAATGACAACTCCCTTGGAGGTTGAAGAGCAATGATGTGAGGGGGTTGGAAAGTTGGTATGGGAAGCATCGTGTTGGTCAAGGATTGTGGCGTATAAAGAGTGTTGACCAAAATGGGCATTCGCCCCTTATACAAAAGAATGGATTTGGCATTGGAGGGTTGAAACAAGGGGTGCCCTGCCCGGCCCTTGGGCATGGACTTACACGGCATCAAATCTTGACTTTTCCTTTTGGTGAGCAGCGGCGGGGACTTGGCGTCTCCAACCATGCTTGTCACAAAAATATGGATTGGCATCCGGCAGATAAACTCTTGCATCTTGAAGAGCATAGCCGTGGCCAACTCCTTCTTGCCCGGCTCTCGATGATCTTCGGCACAAGTACTTGCAACAATACACCCACTCCGAGTGGTAAAAGGAGGTGAGGCGGAGGCAGAGGCGGAAGGCTCCATGGATGGTTGAGGTGTAATGGAAGGTGTTGGAGGGAACATGTCGAGCCTCTCCCATTGCTCGGAAGCGGACGGGGTTGACTTGAGTGCAAAAAGGGGTGGACCCTGCTCAGGATTAGCCATGGGTAAAGGTGAAGGGTTAAGTGGTGAAGTAGGTGTAGTTGGGTTAGGGGTTAAAAGGGTAATGGAGGGCCGAGGTGGCGGCAAAAGAGGGTTAGCTAGAGTGGGTTTAATGGTGGGCTCAGCGGAGGCCGGTGGAGTGGAGTTTAATGAAGGTATAATCGGTGAAGGCTTAGTGGGAGGTTCGGCGGAGGCCGGTGTAGTGGAGGTTAATGAAGGTATAATTGGAGGTATAATGGGAGGTGTAAAAGAAGGAGGTTTGGTGCGCAGGAAATGCCGGATGCGGCGAGAGGTGTTAGGGGTAAGAGAAGACTCATGATGCGCCGGCGTAGGTGATTGGAGTATCGACCCATCATCGTAACACCAATAAGTCTCAAAAATGGGGGTTGGATTAGGGACGATGTCATCGTCTTGAGTAGGAGGTTCATCTGGTGGTAGTGGAGGGAGGCAAAAACGAAGGAAACTTGGAAGGGGTGCCTTCGGAACTTCATCATCACGTGCTGACTTCAATTGTTCACATGTCGGCCCTTCATTGTCAGGCTCAAGTGGACGCCGTAGTGGAGGTGTATTAATGGGTGGTGAAATATAATGTGGAGGATTTTGTATACATGGGTGCGGAGGCGGAGGTGGAAGGCCATATTGATGAGTGGGGTGAATAGGTGGAGGGCAGACGGCATCCACTTGATCATTGAAATCTGCTGGCTCTTGCTCACTTGCATTGATGCCATAATCGTCTCTCCTCTCCTTCCATTCTTTCTCCATCTTAGTGATTTTATTCATAAAGGCATGCAGAGGATTGACTAGAGAAGGAGGAGGAGGAGCGGGCCGCGGGCTCGTGACCCTCTTAAATTGATCCTCCAATGAAGCGACTTTATCAATGAGAACTTGGAGGGGCATAACAAGGGAAGCAGAGGGTTGGCAAGGCCCTGGAGGAGGGGCCACATAAGATGGCCGTGGAGGGGGGTTAATGGGCTGACCCAGGAAAGGACCCGGTCGAGCTGGGTTGCAAGGAATAAAAGGGCCTTGGGGCCGTGAAAGAGGAGGAATAGAAGGAGGAGGGTGCTGGACCACCCGAAGAGGAGTATGAACAGAAGAGGGAGGCAGGTGATGGGCCACCCGAATGGGAGTGGAAAGACAAGGAGAAGAATGAGATGCACCCTCAACAACGGCCTTAATGGCTTAGATTTGTTGAGGGGTGAGATGATCTATAGCATGCAAAATTTGAGAGACCTTCTCATCGTGGGGAGGAGACAGTCTCGAGGGAATAGTGGCTCGCAATTGAGGCGAGGGACAATGAGATTGGAGATTGCCCATAGGTCGGGCAAGACCATATGAATGAGGATGTGGTCCCTTGAAAGAATTGTGGTGAGAATCATGATGAACATGTTGAAATTGAGGAGTGTAGGATGTGCTAGGTTGTGCATCCTCATGATTATAATTGGCATTAAACACGTTGGTTTGATTATCAAAGCAAAACATCATGCAAATTATCAATATTCAATCAAAGTGATTTGTATGAATAGCAAACATGTTGGAATGTCACGCTTGATTTTAATTGTTCCTTGATGTGAATTAAGTATTTTATCAAAGTTGATATGATCCACTAAAGGTCATGAGCCTAGATTCAATAAGATTTTCTTCAATGCCAACTAGGTGCACTCTCACAACGTTTAGGCCAACTAAACCCGGGGACTTCAAAGGTACAACCTGCCCAAGCTTCCGTGAGGGAATCCACGGGTGCGGGGACTTATGGAGGCCTTGGTTTATGAGATTTCGATCCAATGAGATGGAGTGCTTAATGGAGGGTCCTTCCTTAACCAAGAGAGGGGTATGGTCTCCTAAAGTGTGGGGAGAGGAGGTCTCCCAAGCCAAATGCAATATGAATGCAAATGCTAATGCAAAAGAAAAATAAAAATCCACATAATGATATAACTGTAAATAGTGAATGCAAAACAACAAACACACATGAACAGTGGCAATGCAATAAAAGAAATAACGAATGCTGTAAAGAACAAACCGAAACAACAATTCGATGTGCACACTGAACAAATGAAATGATGAGTGCAGAGAAGAACAAATAGAAAAGCTAATTTGAAATGAACAATAACATGAGTGGAAACACAGTGAATTGGCATCTTTGTCAGTGGCCGCCCATTTAAGAATGGACGTCCACTGATATGGACGCAGCTCTTTTTTTTTAAAAAAAAAAGTGGCCACAGATTTATGGAGGATGCACACAGAACCGATGGAAGGTAAAAAAAAAGTCACATTCACAGGCCCATGGCAATCAGTAATAGTAAGAAATAAATCATAGCATGCTCTCAGGGAATGGGCGTCTACGAGAGTGGGCACTCATTCACTGGGCGCCCATAGAACTGGACGCTATTTTTTTTAGGATAACAGGAGTGGAATAGAAACTACCAAATTAGTTAATCACTGTGGGGGGAATGTGCACGGGGTGCACAAAGGATGAAAGAAATAGTCATAAAGAGTGCTACGTGGAGCACTTGAGGGGGATGCACCGTGGGTGCAAAATAGGAGGTGGCACACGTGGGTGCCCAATGGGGAAGGGTAATCAGAGAAAAACTAAAGGCAGTCTCACCACGATCGCCAATTTGTAGATCCTAAGAAATCTACTTAGAAAGAAATAACAATAAACAAGATTGGCTAAGAGTGGGGGAAAAAGAGAAGTGGGAGCATGCGTAGGATGCTAATATGGAGTGTGATGGCTAGAGGACTCGCGGGTCTCAAAGGAATATAACAATAAAAGAGTGAGGGATCGCGATAATACCTTGAAGAGTGGGGAGATGTGAGTCGACCTTCTCTTCCAAATCGGCCGGTCGATGGAGAGAGTCATCCTTGAGATTACCCTTGCACAAAAAAAAGGACAAACAACAACAACAACAAATAAATAGGAATTAGAACCAAATGAGTGTAGTATTAAATCCCAAATGAATAAACACGACATGAAAGCATGAAGTGAGACACACCTGTTGGGGTGTTGCCCCTTTAACCCCTATGCAAAGGGTGGGATGTAATATGATGAATGATAATGTGAAAGGGTGTGTGCAAGTGTTGCACTGTTGGGGAGTTCTCAACGCGGTTGAGATGGGAGATGAACAAAAGGAACATGATGCATGCAGATATTAACATATGTAGTAAAAGAAAGACACAGAAAGAATAGAGAAGAAAAAGCCTCTGGGGATATTCTCCTGTGAGGGCCGTGGCTTTTGATGGTCGTTCGGGAGAGAGTCTCCAAAAGGATGAAGCAACAAGATGCAGGGAAGACCCTCTCCTTGAGCCACGAATCCGGCAGCACCTCCCCCTCTCCGAATGAAGTCCGACCCCCCTCCTTCGAATGAGAAGCAACGGGCTTATTTATAGGGAAAGATTCGAGAGAAGTTCGAAGCTTGATTCCAAGAATAATTAGGATAATCATCCATGAAAACATGATAAACATGCTAAGAGTCCTTCCCACCTTGGAAAGCCACTAGGACTCTTTCCCTAGTTGAAATGGACCTCAAAACGAGGAAAGAAGGAGCTGCCTACGGGTTCGGGAAGTTACAGGGAAATGGCGTCAGACCCCATGGTCGCCCATTGAATGGGCGTCCACCACTATGGACGTTAATTCAAAGTTGAAATGTGGAAATCCGAAATAAAAAGGAATTCGCGTCTGAGTGTACAAACGCTAATTCTAAATAAATCTGAATTTCGGATGGAATCGGGCGCTCAAAATTAACAAGGGAAATCATGTCTGGAGCCTTGGACGCTCATTAGGAATGACCGGATGCCAAAACGGATGCACATAATCAAGAAGAATGGGCGTCAAGGGTCCCGGACGTCCATTTAAAGAATTGGCGTCACCTCTGGTTGACACCAATTGAAAATACGTAAAAATCACTTCAAAATCAATTAAAAAAATAAAAACACAAATTCACGTCATCTTGGACGGATGCACATTTTCAATTGGCATCCAGAAGGTTAGATGCTCATTCTCCATGAACAACGGCGCCTCCGGAGGGCCTCCTCTGAACGCGGTCACCTAGGCGACCGCGTTCTCATGAACACGGTCGCCTGGGCGACCGCGATCAGAGAAAAAATAATTTTTTTTATAAAAAGAAATGGCATCTACATGGTCGGTCGCCCATTAAATGGGCGACCAGGGGGTCGATCGCTAATTCTTTTAAACCTCAAAAAATTCCAAAAAAATTCCTAAAAAATCCAAAAAAATTCCAGAAAAATCCAGAAAAATAGGAGAAAGGTAAAAAAATAAAGAAAAAATGAAGAAAACAACCCAAATAAGTCAATTTGAGGGTCAAATTTGGGCATTACAAAGTAATATGAGATATATTCATAGTAATGTCAATTTTGGCGTGTCTACAGAGACGTCTCTAGACCTCTGTAGCCTTTCCCAGCTGAGCGACCTTCCAATTGACGGTGAGCCGTATGAAGAGATTTGTTGGCCAGATTGGCTGAAAAACCAAACCGACGGCGAAGGGCGATATCTGACTAGATTCGCCTACCGATATTTGATGAAGGCATATCATACTCTGCCGTTCGTCGTACGATACCAGAGAAGCTCGCAAGCCCGGAGACAAGAGGCGTGTAGGGATGGGTTCTTGGCTCCAATATTTCTTCATAGGGGAGCGAAAATGTGAGGATTTCCCTTCAGTGGCGCCAGCTCCAGTTTGGTGGAAAAAGAGGGTTCGATAGCAGGCAGCTTTCCCTCCCTCACTAAAGGAAGGTCAAAGAGGAGGGCCCAACCCCACTGGTGTTGACGCAGTCACCCACTGTGCTGCGTACCTAATGTACTGGATTTGTTCCTTCGCTCTCTCGCAGGGTGATGAGAGCATGATTAGAGTTGAGGCCATTTATGTTGCTTGTCTGATGGCATGGGGCATAAAGCTCTCACTTTGCCTGGTTGCATTGTGCTTAATATATAAAATGTTGGGGGACCTTCATTGATATCATCCTCCCAGAAATGTGCGGACGATTGGTCCGCTTCACTTCTTCAATACCTGGGTATGTACATTGTTCCCAGAGGCTGCTCCTCAGGCGCTCCAATCACCGAAGTTGGTCCCGATGATGATAGAATTTGCAGGTGCCGAGCCGACCCAGACGTCGGATCAACTTTTTGCTATTCGGGGGAAGTTAACCAAAGTCCCGATGGATTCGCCTGGCATCCTGCACTTCTGGAGCTTGGCCGCTCATTCAAGCCCATTGGTGAACAAGATGTGGGAATGCCGCCTTCACGAAACGGAGGAGTATATTCATCCCATCTCCGACGACAAATGCACAAGGCCAATTCTAGAGCTAGAACTAATTGATTGGGCTCTGTCAATAAGACTGAGTGTCTTGGTTTTTCGTAAGGGCGGGTCCTTGTGGTTGGAGCCCTATTATCCATTCCGATTCAGTCAGAATTTTAGTTATGATCAGCATATTCCCCCTTGCTCAACACAGTTTGCATTGCCAAATAGAGTTCGGGCTGGCCAGGCAGTAGCAGATGAAGCCCGCATTTGGTGGGATTACTTTCATTGTCGAGAGGCGACTTCATTTAGAGTCCCAGCTCCTGCACGTTTTCCCCGTGTGACCCCGTAGTACATCAAGTGGTGGAATGCCCGGATAGGATTTCACCGAAATTCCAGGAGAGAATGCTAGGTTGTTGCTAAACGCATGTTCTTGGACTCCCAGTCAGTGCCGGCTCTGGATGTGGACCCAGCCTATCTGAAGAAGTTGAAATTTCAGACAAATGCTGAAGTGACGGCTTATCTAGAGGCTCGTAAGACTGTCAAGTGCCGCTCATCCAGGATTGAGCCAAAACTATCGGAGATTAGCAAAGATAGTTTCATGGAGATGCTTCAGGGATTATGCCGCATAAGCGGCGAGCGATTAGTTCTTCAGTGGATCCCCTTGCCGGTCGAGGAGCCTCTACCTTCCACGGCCAGCTGGCACCCGAAGAATGACCGACTTTGTCCTTACAGGACTTTCATTCGAAGAGAAGACCGACGGGACACCCTTTATAGTGATACCCCGTGGCTATTTGCTTTGCTCCTTTCTCATGGCCTTTCGGTGGGTGGCCCTAGTGAGGCCATATTGGGCCAGCCACTTCAAATCTCTTCAAATATGCTGAGAGGTGGGGACTGGACCACCTCGGCCTTTACTATCATTTGTCCTCTCATGGACATTCGGACTTGGCGCCGTTGGCCGAGCGATGTGAGTTAATAGGGGATATCTGCTGGCTTATTCGCGAGGGTGCCTCAAGAAACAAAGAGCCGTCACTATTCTATTGGCCACTTTCTCCTCTGTATACGAGGCCGACAAATATTCTTCATTCATTAATTTTAGCTTTTAACTCATTCCTTTCCCTTGCTTTTTATTGCGATATGCATCTTCTTCACCCCGTGTTTGTGTGGCGTGCAGTTCGACTCACCTCGGAGGAGACCAAGCACTATAGGGAGTTAATCATCAAGTCTCAAAAGCCATCATATTTTGAAATTCCAGAGGTGGCTCTAACCACCACGCCTCTGCCATCTAGTGGTTCGCGGAAGCAAACGAGGTCCCAAGTGGGGGAGGCGGTTACTTGAGCGAAGCGAGCCCGCAGGAAGAAGGCTGTGGACACGGAGCCTGCGGTCACTCCCCCAGCCGTGGTCACTTTTTTAAAATTTGAGGCTTCTCAAGCACAAGTGTGCCCGACCGAAGGTATATCCTCCCTTACACCTCTTCTCTATACTAGTTGTATGAACTAACCTTCATATTGTAGCTCCCGCCACTTCGCCCGCGACAGTCACGCAAGAGGTTGCCGCTTCTGCGGGGGTTGAAGAGAGGGGGGATGAAGCACCAGCGGCTCCCTTTGCTGAGGAAAATTTGCCTTCTCCAACACCCAGCCATGAGATGGAGGGTAAGTCATGGCACGTCCTTTGGTGTTTAGACAATTTATTATATCGTGGGCTCATGTGAGTGTTCCCCCGTTTCAGCTTCGGTCGAGGTTCGCCTGCCTTCTCCTCCTGCTGCAGAGTCGACTGAGGGAGTTTCTGCCGAGCAAGTTGCTCTCCCAGAAAGTCATTATGTACCCGAAGTTTGTTCACCCATTCCTTCTACTGCGGAGCCGGCTGAGCAGGCTCCTGCTGAGCAAGGTGTGCCTCCTGCAAGCCGTTCTATTGAAGAGCCAACTACTTCTGGAGAGAAAAGTTCAGTGCCAGAGCAAAGCTTATCCTCAAAAGAGCAAGTGGATTATAGTGGCGACTCTAGTGAAGAAGAGTCTCCCAGGGTGGAGACAGAAACTGAAGATGTCGTGCTTTCTTCTGCTTATGAGAGCAACTTCATGAGTTTCAGCCCACCGCGGCTAACGTGGAGTAGCCTCGGGTCGCTTGGCCCTTCCGAGGGAGACAGGGCAGCAATGATGAAGATGGGGGTTTCCACCGCTGGAGATTTAAGCTTGGTGCCAGCTGAGGTAAGAGTCCTCATTCTAGGCTTGTGCTCATTCTGATTAGTCATTATATCAACCCTCTGAGATATTTTATGCGTATCCTTATTGAAGGTCCCCATTGTTCTAGTTGATGTGACCGTGCCGGTCGTAAGTATGAAGATGCCTCTTCCATCTCTTGGCATGGTTCCACCAGCGTTCCTGCCTATCTTGAGGCCCATAGCTTTGAGGTATCCGAAATACTATGCTACGACAGCGGGCTTCGAGATGCCGGGAGTAATTGCAGGGTCTGACTAGCCAAAAATGGTTCTGGAGCAGCTTCAGCTTGGCATTGGTGATGAGCCACTTCAGGGCGAAGAAGACATTCCCGCACCAGAATCGGGAGACACTGTAGAAGAAGCAGCCGACGTTTCCACAGCTTTAGCACTTGCCATTGAAGCGGCATTGGTAGCGGCTAGTCGAGCCGAAGAGGGTGAGCAACCACCTCCTGCTCCCGATGCTCGAGATATAATGCCTTCGCCAACGGTCGGGAAAGAGGTCATTGTCATTGATTCTCCCTTAGCGGCGCAAATTGTAGGGGCTGGTCATGGTACGGGTGCAATGTTGGACATGCCATCGTCATCTTCAGAGCTGAGCGAGGATATTTGGGCCACTGTTGATAGCCGGGTAGAATTCCATCTCCCTAATATGCCATCACTTGGTTTACAGTCATCGAGTGAGCTGGTATGGAAAAATTTGGAGACACTGAAACAGATTGTAATGACCCGCTACTACTTGTCCTATGTGCAACTGCGGGGACTGGTAGAACACCTCTCCCGTACACTTTTGACTTTTGGCTGCCCCATGGAGGACTGGACGCAGTGGGTAATTTTGCTGTTAAAATATGTGAACCGGAGGGAGTTCATCAGCCATGGCTTGGTGGACTTGGCCTTGAAATTTGAGCGGGTCGAGTGTCAAAATGCCCTCCAGTCATTGAAGGAGACTGCCCGGCAAACGCAGGGTGTTGCTGACGCTACTACTCAACGCATCACTTCTCTGAAGACTCGGATAGCTGAACTACGAGCTGAGCTTGCCTGGAGTGAAGCAGAACTGGAGATGAACGAACAGCTGGAGATTCAGAACATAGAGGAGGCCGAGCTGGCAGAAGGTCAAGCTACATCTCTCGAGGAGAAGATGATGAAACTGCAAGTCGAGGAGTCCCACCTACAGGAGCTGATCCGCCACCCGTCTTTAGGGATCTTGGAGTTCGAGGACATTTTCTGCCGTCCGGCTCAATAGTTGACTAGATCTCTTGTTCCTTTGTTTCTCTTTTCCTTTCTTCTCTCTTTTTTTGCGTACATCATGTACATCGGGGGATGCCCCGCGATGCCATGTATTCCTCTTTTTATGCACACTACTAGAAAAATAGAAATATAAGGCAAAATTCTTCTGCCTTTTAAAGTGTCAAAATCTGTCATCTATTCTATTAGAAGGCGGAAAGAGGGCGAATTATATTCTGCCTTCTATTCCACTGTCTTCTATGTAAATAGAAGGCGGAAAGTGAATTTTAGATGGCAGAAACTTTAAAAGGCAGAAATGCTAGTTATAGAAGGTGATTTTTTTTCACCATATAAATTCAAGATTGAAGTCACTTATATGTGCCCTCTATTATTTTTTAGAAGATGATAATTTCTGCCTTCTAAATCTATATAGAAGACAGTTATTTTTACTTTCTATTCCTTTTAGGTGGCAAAATTTTTTACCTTATAAATTGTCAAAATAAGTCAGTGGAAGGTAACTTTTTACCTTCTATACTTACATCAGAATATAAACTATTATCCTTTAAAAGGAGTCTTGTTCTCCATATAACCTGTTATATTTAATGATAATTCTTCTAAAATATTTTCTCACGAATAAAATAGTGTTTATGTGCTTTTGGGGTAATAAAAAGCACGTGTGAAAGCAAATGAGGAATGACCTCAGACGGGATTTTGCAACGCCAGAAAGAATAGGGAAACGTGCACTCTCATCGTTGAATGGATTCAGAATGAATTCTAGGTAAGTCAATATGGATCTTGAGTACACACTCTGTTTCACAACATGTAAAATATGGCGTGGAATACAAAGATGGACAAGAATCGTCATATAGCCTCCAAAGTAGTGGCTCAATGTTGAAAATTTTTGGTTGAACACTGACAAAGGCATCTATTCCACATTCAGGAGTGTAAATACATCGCCATAGGAAGAAGAAAAATGGATTTAGAATGCGTTCCGGACCATCTGAAATGGCTTGTGTATCCACCTGTCTAAAAAAATATATGTAATTTCGCTTCACGCTCCTTCGCTTCTCCACTTTGGCAACTTCTTTTGATATCTTTCCAGCTTCGTTTCCGGAAATATATGTTGCATTCTTTGCCTTCTTCCCCAAGATTTCCAGTCTAACCTGTTCATCGGGAAAGAAATTGCCATCTTAAAATAGTCCTGTGCATCTCTGTAGGATCAGGACTTGCACACAAGATCATTAAAATCTGACTTATCATCTTCAAATGAATCCTACAAAAATGGAAGACATTAGAAGGGAGGGGGAAAAAATCTATCAATCATAAAAAATGCAAGTCAAGGTTATATGTTGGGCAAAGAAGCTTACGTGTAGTAACATCGTTAGCTTGCTATCTCTAAAGGTGACATGAGAATCACCATTTGCAATTGATTCAACAACTCTTTTCTGAGCTGTATTTCCCTAGTTGATTTTGGCAATCTGCAATTTAAGGAAATGCTTCAGGATGAAACACTTGTTAAATCTAAGTTTTTATCTGAATGAAGTCCAACTAAAAGCATCTGTCCATCCGAAGGTACTCTAACTTAACATCAGATGGAGAGCTGAAGGCAGTCCAAGTAAAAATCAAACACCACTTATGGAAACCACACAACCACTTTAGAATCTCTTAAAGAAAAAGAAAATGTCAACTGATAAATAGAACATCTTCAGTAAGGCTGCTACGTGCATAAACTATGGGGCACAAAGGCTATATATATAGCAGACCAGACACTATGCAAAGAAAAATCACTATAATGAACAGATTGCAAGAATATGAGAACATGTGCCTTTCATGCACGTAGATCCACTAGTAAATTAATCTCTCCACAATTGCAAATTATCTAAATTTTACATGTAGATTCTTCATACGAGAAATGATATAGCAATACCACTGAAGATAAGACAGAAGATGTCAGATGCATCCGGGATCGAGAACATTATTTGAAAATATATATATATATATATATATCATAAAGGTTTACCTCAGGGCATGATTGAGAATCATCAAGGTTGTTATTAAGGAATATCCATGAAAGAATCCCCTGAACATGTAAGAGATTACATGGTATTTACTAAACTTCAAAAGGATCATATGCTTTGAATTACAAGATAGGCAAAAAAATGACAGCATGAATACACAAATCTTCAAGCTTACTTGTTCATGACTGCATCAAAATCCTGAATAACAATTGCAACCACATTGAATATCATCCCGAACACATATAACCAAAAGTTTTGAACATTGATATTTCTTGAAGGGCGCTTTTTCATAATAGCCTGAATTTCGGACAGGTAATGTGTAAAAGCAATTATTCATTAGAGAAAATGAAGTAGATCATTCTAAGTGCATGAAATAAGAAGAGAAAAAAATCCACAAATGCAATGACATTTTCTATCTACAAGAGAAAAAAACAAATGCACCCAGACAAACTCTCAATTCAAGACTGATGCACAGGATTTTCTGGCTCCACAAAACCTAAGTACCATTTAGAGTGAATTCATAACTGAGGCTCAAGGGTGGTACCTATGTGTAAACACCAGCAAAACAACTTAAGAGTGACATAACCTGTAAACGTGGCATACATTTAAATGTTTTTAAGCATAGAGAAGACCATGGAAAAAAATATAGTCAATTAAATGTGCCAAAAGCTCATGAATTCTAGAGCTCACAATGGCCATCATCCATCCTTGAAAAGGAGTTAGAAGAACACGATCTGAACTGCAACACATAAAACGTTGCAAATATACATATGGACTTTTTCTCAAAACTAATCAAGCCACCAATTGGGCTATTTGAACTGCATATCAAACATAACATGGTATGGCCCTATTTTACTGCATAGTCCATTGGTGATACAGTCAAGGCTGTCACAACAAATGCACGTATGTACCACATTTTTCAACTAATTGCTGACTAATAGATTCGGTGTTTGCAATTTATTACATTAAGACTATGGAAAATTGGAGAATCATCAAATATTAGGTAATATGCAGCCACAAAATAAGTCATACTCACGAAGAATTAAGTTGAGCAGTTGTGCACCCTGCACATAAGGATAAAAGCAGTCCATTGTATCTCACTTAACCTACAACCAGTCAGCACAAGAGTTAAATGCCTCACGAAATCTGAATTAACATTTGAATCCCTAAATGCTTCAATCAGCAACAGAGAGAAGCATTACTCTTACATGCTTCTTTGTCAAAGGAAATGTTGCCACTTTAACAATGACAGTGAGCAAGATAATGGCAAAGCCATATGCGTAAGGCACATGTACAGCTTGAAGTCCATCTTTTAGTACCTGAAACCAACAGAAAACAACATAATGACACAATCCATGCATTATCCATGGTATACATTTAGATATAGTTTAAGGTGTTTTTTAATTGACCAAGGAACATGTGCACAGATTTAACACCTCCTCTGATAATTTAGTCCAATTCTAATTAAACAGACATGTTGAAAAAATAAAAAAGAAGATGAAAGACAGGATATCAGAACAATATAACTTCTAAGTTGATATACAGATGAACCCCATGCATCAAAGGGTAAGTCCAGAAGAAAATTGATTTACTCGTGAAGATAAAGTTTATCAGACCTATTTCCAAAGTTCTATTATAAACATCTAAGCACTCCTGTTCCAATTGAAGCAGCACTTTGTTGTTGGAGTAGCGGAAGTGAGATGGGCACAAAAGGTGAAGAAAGTAATAATTTTATTGAAGAAATAGTACAAGTACAAAAGATCTTGTACAATGTAGAAGGGAGATGGAAGATAGAAAGGCTTGGTAAAGGCTTGGAAGGTTGATGGAATGGAGTGAGGCTCTTTGACTCACTTCTACTTCTACTTGGATCTCTTCGATCTCTCTTGGATACCCACAAGGGTGCCTAGGTGGTGGTATTTATAGTCTCCATAAGAGGTATAAAGTTCTTTCTAGATACTTCTTATGCACTGCCATTCTAGAGAATTCTTCTCTCATCTTCTCTCTAGATAAGTGTTTCTAGAGTTCTCTTTTTTTAATGGCATTCTAGAACCTTCTATGCCTCCATCTTTCTTCCACAATATTTTGGAGTTTTCTTCATGCTTCTAGAGAAGTCCAGCACATTCAAATTATTATTTTAACACCCCCTCTTAATTTGTAATGTGCATACTCCTTCTAAAGTGTATAAACTTGTCGGTGGCCAAAGGCTTCGTGAAGATGTCAGCGACTTGCTCTTCTGTCTTTATAAACTTCAGAATGATTTCTTCTTTCTCGACCAAATCTCGGATATAGTGATGTCGCAGCTCGATATGCTTCGTCCGTGCATGAAAGACTGGATTCTTTGTCATAGCGATGGCTGACATATTATCACAAAGTATAGTAGTTGGTTCTTCTTGATTTTGTTGAAGCTGTGATAATATTCTTCTTAACCAGACAGCTTCGCATGCGGCACTTGTAGCAGATATATATTCGGCTTCTACTGATGATAGAGCGATTATTTGTTGCTTCTTAGATGACCATGAAATAGGCTTTGTTCCAAGACAAAATAAATATCCAGAAGTACTCTTTCAGTCATCTGTCGAGCCTGCCCAATCACTGTCTGTATAACTAATAAGATGATTATTTTCTTCAGAGACATACTTGATGCCATAATTTGTGGTTCTTCGGAGATATCTCAAAATATGCTTGGCCGCTGCAAAGTGTAGTTTGTTCGGCTCATTCGTAAAACGTGATACCACACTTACTGAATAAAGAATATCCGGTCTTGTATTTGTGAGATATAAAAGAGAACCAACTAAACTTCTATAGACTGAAGTATTAATCTTCTTTGCATCATCATGTATAGAGAGCTTTGTGTTTGCTGCCATAGGTGTAGCCACGATCTTGCAATTGGCCATATTGAATTTTTTCAACAAATTTTCACAATACTTTTATTGGCTGAGAAATATTTCTCCTTTGATTTGCTTTACTTGAATGCCAAGAAAATAACTCAACATGCCGAGATCGGTCATTTCAAACTCTTTCATCATTTTCTTCTTAAAATTGTCTAGCATATCATGGCTAGTACCAAAATAGATTAGATCATCAACATATAGACAAAGGACTAGGAAGTCCATACCTTTCTTCTTTATATATAATGAGGGCTCGCTCGGACATCTTAGAAAGTCATCTTATTGAAAATATTGATCAATCTTGTTGTTCCATGCTCGAGGGGCTTGTTTTAACCCATATAATGCCTTATGTA
Source organism: Amorphophallus konjac (assembly GCA_022559845.1). NCBI lineage: Eukaryota > Viridiplantae > Streptophyta > Magnoliopsida > Alismatales > Araceae > Amorphophallus > Amorphophallus konjac. The sequence goes on along the minus strand of CM040123.1, from coordinate 55,270,194 downwards.
GGCGATAAACTTTGTCTTCTTGTCCTTTGATTTGATAGCCTTGTGGTTGCTCCACATATAGTTCTTCTTCAAGATTGCCATTCAGAAATGCAGATTTGACATCAAGCTGAAATACTGGCATTTTCAATTGTGCTGCCAATGCTAAGACAACCCGTATAGTTTCCATCCTTGCAACTGGTGCGAATGTCTAGTCAATACCAGGTTGTTGAGAATACCCTTTTGCTACGAGCCTTGCTTTATATTTATGAATGGAACCATCCTCATTATACTTAATCTTGTATATCCATTTTAAACCAATAACTTCTTTATCTTTTGGCTGCTCAACTAGCTCCCATGTGTGATTTTTCTCAATCATATTCATTTCTTCATCCATGGCCCTTATCCATTTCTCATCTTTAACTGCCTCCTCATATCTTTGTGGTTCATAGCAGAAATAAGCAACATTACTTTTTTTATATATTTCTTTGAGAGAGCGTTCCTTTTGTCGTGGTGTGTTTGAGTCATTACTTGACTCGCCTTGCTCTCTTGGACTTTGTGGAGGAGAAGGAGCTACTAATTCTTTTTCTTCTATAATTTTTGGTACTTGTTTTTCTTCTTCTTCTTCCCATTTCTATGATGATGTTTCATCAAATATCACATCTCTAGAAATAACCAATTTATTTGTCTTAGGCTCAAGCAATCTATATGCCTTTGATTCCTCACTATATCCAATGAATATATATGTTTCTCCTTTCTCATCAAATTTTTCTTCTCTAACTTGTGAAGGAATATGGCCATATGCAATGCATCCAAAGATTCTAAAATGACTTACCTTGGCCTTTCTCTTAAACCAGGTCTCATATGGTGTTTTGTTTGGAACTGCTTTTGTTGGAGACCTGTTTAAAATGTAAACTGCAGTATGTACAGCCTCAGCCTAAAAACTATTAGGAAGATTCGTACCTTTTAGCATACTCCGAGCCATCTCTACTATTGTCATGTTCTTTCGCTCGGCTACTCCATTTTGCTGAGGTGTATATCTTGCTGTTAGCTCCTTCTTTATTCCTTCATTCCTGTAATATTCTTGAAATTCTTTTGAAGTAAACTCTCCTCCACGATCAGTCCTTCAAACCTTGAGCTTTTTGCCACTTTGTTTCTCGGCAAATGCTTTAAATCGTAAGAACATTGTAAATGCCTTTGATTTTTCCTTCAGAAAGTATATCCACATCATTCGGCTATAATCATCCACAAATAGTAGAAAATATCGTGAACCATTGAGTGAGACAGTCTTTGTTGGACCACAAATATCAGCATGTACCAATTGTAATGGCTCTTTAGCTCTCCATGATATTTTAGTGAAGGGTAATCTGTGCATCTTTCCATAGATGCATCCTTCACAAATTTTGTTTTCTTCTTCTTTAAGATATGGCAATCCAATGACCATTCTCTTCTTCTTTAGTAATATAAGACTTCTATAATTCAAATGGCCAAATCTCTTATGCCATATGAGAGAGCTATCTTCTCCTTCAATTTTTAGAGCCATATTTTCTAGTGGCATTTTTAGCGGAAAGACTTTATTGGGAGCCATCTTGATTTTTGCCACTATCTTTTCACTTCTGTCTTCTATAATGATGCATTCATCTTTTCTGAAATTGGTTGAATAACCCTTTTGCATCAACTGTCCAACACTTAATAAATTTTGAGCTAGGCCAGGAACATAAAGAACATCTGTGATAAATTTCGTCTTACCTCCCTTTGTATGCACCGCTATCACTCCCTTGCCTTTTACTTCATGTAACTTGTCATCTCCAAGCTTCACTTGAGAATGTATCTCTTCATCCAATTTGACAAAGCTACTTTTATTTCCTGTCATATGATTGCTACAGCCACTATCCAAATACCATATATCGCTAGAATTTGAATGACTGGTAAAGCAAGAGTAAAATAGTTGATCCATCTCCGAATAATTAGCTTCATTTTTCTGTTGATAATAACAGTCTCTTTGGGAGTGATTAGCGTTTTTACATTTGGTGCATTTAAATCTGCAATCTTCCATAACATGTCCAAACTTTTTGCAAATTCGGCATTGGAGGTAGACGTACTTTTTGGAAAATTTTTCTCATATCTTCTACCTCTGTCCTGACCTTGTTTCATGAACTTCTTCTGCCTTGAATTGCCTTTCCTGAACTGATGTTGTGAAGAATAGCCTTCCATGTTCTCCTTCTTTGACTCCTCTCTTTTATCAAATAATGATACCTTTGATTGAAATGCTTGCTCCATATTCTGATGAGAAAATCTATTCATTCTTTGCTCATGCGCCTCCAGAGAACCCATTAGTTCGTGCATAGAAAATTTTGATAGATCTTTGGATTCTTCAATAGCAGCAACAATATGATCAAACTTGAATGGAAGACTTCTCAATACTTTCTCAACTATTTTCTTCTCTTCTATTTTATCCCCATAGCTTCTAATTTGATTTATGATGCCGGCAACTCGAGTAAAAAATGCTTGAACAGTTTCATTTTCTTTCATCATAATATTATCAAACTCTCTCCATAATGATTGTAACTTGATGGAGATTACCTTCGATGACCCTTGAAATTCTTGCTTTAGAAGATCCCAAGCATCTTTCGAGGTTGCAGACGTCATAATACGGGGAAAGATAGATTTGCTTACCCCTTGTTGGATGAATAATAATGCCTTCGCATCTTTCTTCTTGTTTTCTTTGTACTCCTTTTGCTTTGCCGACGTCCACGATGCGAGAGTTGCCCCGTCCTCTGGTACCTCATATCCGCCTTCAACGAGCTCCCAGAGATCTTGAGAGATAAAAAGAGTCTTCATTTGGAGACTCCAAAAATCATAATTCTCTCCATCAAAAATGGGGATAAGATTTTGAGAATAGTTGAAAAGAGTTGTGCTAGGTGCCGCCATGATTGGAACTTGAGGGAATGGAGGCTATGGCTATGATACCAAATTTGTTGGAGTAGCGGAAGTGAGATGGGCACAAAAGGTGAAGAAAGTAATAATTTTATTGAAGAAATAGTACAAGTACAAAAGATCTTGTACAATGTAGAAGGGAGATGGAAGATAGAAAGGCTTGGTAAAGGCTTGGAAGGTTTATGGAATGGAGTGAGGCTCTTTGACTCACTTCTACTTCTACTTGGATCTCTTCGATCTCTCTTGGATACCCACAAGGGTGCCTAGGTGGTGGTATTTATAGTCTCCATAAGAGGTATGAAGTTCTTTCTAGATACTTCTTATGCACTGCCATTCTAGAGAATTCTTCTCTCATCTTCTCTCTAGATAAGTGTTTCTAGAGTTCTCTTTTTTTAATGGCATTCTAGAACCTTCTATGCCTCCATCTTTCTTCCACAATATTTTAGAGTTTTCTTCATGCTTCTAGAGAAGTCTAGCACATTCAAATTATTATTTTAACATTTGTCACGTTCCTCATCGCATTTGCCCACCTCATCCCATATTTGCTGAAACACAAAACCACTCTTTGGATAAAACTTCCCTGCAGATTATTTTTGATTATGAGAAGTGAAGCTAAAGCAAAAAATACTACCTGCAATTGCTGCAGTAGAGATCCACATGTGATTTCACCCAGCAACATATTTTGAGCTACAGCAACTGCCATAAGTACTTTAGAAAGCCCTGTGATGCGAAAGTAATTCAAATATTCAATAGAATTTCAGACCGATGGATTAATACAAAAGCAAGCATCTAAAGGGGAAAATTCCTGGCCTATTCAATTTGGAAAGGCACTCCAATACAGCACATGCAAGTAACACCAGTTGTCACCAATACTAAAGTATAAGACAAAAAAGATATGGTTGGTTAACAATGTGGGAGAGGAAGTGATTAACTGTTTTAGTCTACAAAGAGATAATAGAAAGAGATGACAGATGATAGCCAAGAGAAACAAAAGGGAGGAGGATGGATGAGATGATAGGTTCATTCAGCAAGGGAGGAAACAAGAAGGTAAACGTGGGAGGCACTAATGCCTACCTGTGCTGACAAGTATAGTACAGATGGCCCATACTGCAACAACTGTTGGTGAGTCACAAGTACAAGCACAACACAATACAAAGAATTGGAAATAAGTGTGCTCAATAAATGCATTGTCATATTTAGATACTGAATAAGTGTGCTCAATACAAGCATATATATGCACAACACAATACAAAAAATTGGAAATCATCAACACACAGTCTCTGAAGAATCTTTAAAAAGCCCAAAATATATATCCAGCCACTCAAACACCAAAGCAATGCAAAAGAAAATGACTGCTAGCAACTACTTGGGCAAGCCTTAGGACCCAGTCTTTCAGTCTAGTGCCCTCCAATTCTCATTGTGATGCACAGGAAAGGTCAAAGAAGAGACATTCAAACTTCAACCACATGATATGTTAATATGAAAAACTGAAATATGACATCCGCTCGAACTCTTCAGGAGAAGATCTCTAGGGAAGCAAGTTTTATTTCAAAGAAATTTGGGTTGACAAACCACTTTACAGAATCTTCTTATTACACAACCATTGTCAAAGCTTCAATTGGCAAAGTAGACAACAAATGAGCAGAGCTTGCCATTCTTAATAAATAGTCTCCAGTTCCAGATTCTATATGCACAATGCAGGATGTCCATGTCAAAGTTTCTCAGCACCATGATAGGACTGCAAGCCATATCTTGAACACCGCATGTTCACACCACATTGCAAACATTAGGTTAACATGACTATCTTATCACGTACAAGATACATAATAAGATATTGGTGGACAGAACCACTGATGTTGTACCAGATTGTTGGGTTGGCATCCCAAAATTCATCTCATTAGTTTAGCATTGAAAGAATCTCTACTTCACAAGGACATCCATCTCTGATTTATTTAAGAGACCCCCATTAATCATGCAATTGAATCTCTGAACCATTGTCACATTCATTGAACAATTCTGCAAAGGCATCATAAACCTCCCTAATCAGTGTATGATGCCATTAAAATTATTGCCACAATCTCATCCTGTGAATATATATATTCTTAACCTACCATCACACAAATTGACTTCTTAAAGCATCCAAGGATAGATCTTTAAGAAATGACAAAACTGAAATTTAGAAAATTAAAGGGGGGATGTTGATATCTGAAATCATATTGTACGACCCCTTTTACTTGCTTAGCAGTCAACCTCAAATCTTTTGTAGTAATCTCGTCTTAGGTAATTACAAATATTGTGGAAACATAACCCAGATCCAATGTATTTTCTTTCATTCTAAACTCAAATATGCATATAGCCCATTGATGTTTAGCAAAAAAAAAAACAGAATCGATTCAGGAATTAAACAGTAATCTTTTTTTAAACATGAATTAAACAATAATCTATCTATATCTTTGTTTTAATATAACCTACTCATCTTGACAATTTCATGTGTTTTACAGAGTTGCTTCCACTCCCATGGTCAATCAAAATGAAAATTGCATTTGGAGCTGCCCCAGGGCTCGCTTTCCTCTAGGACATGCTTACCTGACAGTAAATGCTAATGATGCACGAAAGATCATTTTCTATGCGAAGAAAGACCACTTGGATGCAAAAAAGGACCATCTTATGGTATTTTTACACGTCATTGGCATTGTTAATCATATAAATGAGAATTCGAATCCAGGAGAGATAGACATGCAATTTTCATTCTAAGAACGGTTTACTCATGTATGTACCTTTTTATCAGAAAGATCATTGTCATTCATGACCTTTCTTTTGGATTATTGTCTAAATGGTTGTCCAAATGGAGAATGTTATTCTTACGTGATTATCAAAAACACCAAATTTTGGATGGTTGAATTTATACTCATGTCTTGACACCAGCAGGTTTGCTAGGACACATTGTATTAGATGGCATCTAACTAAAAACTTAGATCATGATTAGTCTGCACTGAACTGATTACATCCTGCACATGAGAATTGACATGAATACAAGGGGATTTTGTCTCAAAGGATTTCAACAGGACATGCTTACCTGACAAGTAAAAGTTAAGCATGTGAACTTAGAGAGTGCAAAAAGTAGTAAAAATAGAGCTATGTACTAACCTGTGTTACGATCATATGATCATAACAAGTAGCATTAACACATATTGCTGTAATTTCTCCATTTCTTCTGTATTTTCATTGCAGGTCGAACAGAGAATGTGAATTTCTGTTAAAGGCCGGTAATGGCTTTGTTGGCTATTAGAGTCCACGTGGAATAAGCAGAACCATTGTGGCTTAACCACCAATCTTGTAAGCTCTATAAATGCTAATGGAAGGCCCACAGGAGGGCAGATTTCGATGCGAGCCAATTCCTTCTCCTCCTGTGACGACCCCTTCCCCCCTCTTCCCTCCTCTCTTCCCTCCTCTCCTCCTCATTCTTCCCAGATCCAGCCCCCTATTCTTCCCAAATTCTCCCGATTCATCAGAAATATACCTACTGTTCTTCAGGAAAACCCCTCTGTTCTCGTTACAATTCATCGACGGCGGCTACCAGAGCTCGGAGTACTCCTGCGGGAGCAATCCTGCCAGGATTGGATCGTGAGCCTAGGAAGCTCTCTTCCAAAGTGGTGTCTGAGCCCTCTCCGAGCACCGCTCCATCATCTTCCATGGCATCTGATGACAGCACTGATTTCAAATCCATGCTCCAGTTATTGCTACAGCGGATGGACACTCTGGAATCAAAACTCTCCGCCCAAGAATCTCGTCATACAGAGTTTCGAGCTCAATCAGATGAGAATATTTCTTCTCCTTCTCATTTTTCATTCAAACCTAAACCGTTGGAATTTCCTCGGTTTAATGGCTCATCTGACCCCATCGAGTGGCAATATAAGGCCAACCAATACTTTGTATTTCATCACACGCCGGAGGGTCATAAGATTACAATTGCTTCTTTCCATCTTGAAGGAGAGGCTTTAGGTTGGTATTGGCATTTTCTGAGCATTAAAGGTTGTATTTCTTGGGCAGAATTCATAGAAGGGCTTATCAGCAGATTTGGCCCTGTAACACTCTTGGATTCTCATGGTTCACTGAGCAAATTGAAACAATCTGGCACAGTTCTTGAATATCAGAGGGAATTTGAGACCCTAAGCAATAGAGTAACTGGTGTTTCTGAGGAACACCTGTTAGGAACATTTGTTAGCGGGTTGAAGGAGGAACTAGCCTGTGAAGTTAGGTCTTTCAGACCTCAGACCCTACTAGCAGCCATGGAGCTTGCCCGAATTCAAGAGGCAAAGTTCTTGACTAAGAGGAAAATCAATTATTATTCCCCCAACCAACCACCTTTGCTTTCTAACCCGCCAAAAAGCCATGCTCCTACAGTCCGGAAATTGTCTGCTCAACAATTGCAGGACAGGAAAGCACAAGGATTATGCTACAACTGTGATGCGAAATGGGTACGTGGCCATGTGTGCAAACCTCATAAACTTTTCTTCATACAGATGCTTCCTGATGAGCAATTAGAATCGGAAGATCTTTTAGTCAACTCAGAATAAGACTCTGTGGAGTTAAATATGATCACTCCGGTCATTCTGTCCCAGGCCACATTGCAACAGAATTCCCCGGGCACCATGAGACTTCTGGGGACTGTTAATGGTCAAGAACTAGTAGTGTTGGTTGACAGTGGTAGCACCCATAATTTTGTGGATCCTTCGGTGGTTCAGAAACTGCAATTAACTCATCAGAAGCTTAGTAATATTCCTGTACGGTTGGCATCAGGCATAGAACTAAATTGCAGTGGGATTTGCAAGCAAACTCAGATTAATTTGAATGGGCTACAGCTTACATTAGACTTGCTTATACTTCCCTTAGAAGATTTCGACATAGTATTGGGTGCTAGTTGGCTGAAAACTTTAGGTGACATTATCTGGAATATGAACACCATGACTATGAAATTTTATTGGCTTGGTCAGGAGCATTGTTTTTCGGCCTTGACAGACCAACAGGTCCAACTGATTTCTGGGAAACAGTTACACAAAGCTCTGCGCGGACACAAGAGCCTTTATGCAATTAGATTGTGCTCAGTTGAAAAATTATCACCTGATGTCACAACAGAACCCTCATATCCACCTGAGCTTTCAGAATTGTTGTCACACTATACATCTGTGTTTGAGGAACCAAAAGGCCTACCACCCAGCAGAACTTGTGATCATACAATTCCCTTGGTCAATGAATCAAAACCAATCTATGTGCCACCATATAGGCACTCTCCACATCATAAGAATATTATTGAAACACAAGTTAGGGAATTGATGCAGAATGAATTATTGAGGAACAGTAATAGCCCTTTTTCCGCACCTGTCCTGTTAGTTCAAAAAAAAGACGGATCATGGCGCATGTGCATTGATTACAGGGCCTTAAACGACCAGACTATCAAGAATAAATATCCCATTCCTCTAGTGGATGACTTATTGAATGAATTACATGGGTCTCAGTTTTACTCAAAATTGGATTTGCGGTCCGGCTACCATCAAATCCGGATGCGTGAAAGTGATATACACAAAACAGCATTTGCCACCCATGAAGGCCATTATGAATTTTTGGTCATGCCGTTTGGTTTATCAAATGCACCATCTACATTCCAGGGACTTATGAATCATATTTTCAAACCTTTCCTCAGGCATTTTGTTCTTGTATTCTTCGATGATATACTTGTCTACAGTAAATCATGGGCAGACCATTTGACACATCTAGACACAGTTTTAGCACTTCTACAGTCCAACAATTTGTGTGCCAAAAAGTCTAAATGCCAGTTTGGGGTACAGGAAATTGAATATTTGGGTCACCGTACAAGGGTGAATGGAGTATCTATGGAGCCAAGCAAAGTTCAGGCAATCATGGATTGGCCTATTCCCAGATCTGTCAAGAGTCTACGGGGGTTCCTTGGCTTGACTGGGTACTATCGGAAGTTCATCAAACACTATAGTCTCACTGCAGCCCCATTAACCAATTTACTGAAAAAGGACAACTTCTATTGGGATACCTCAGCTGAGCTCGCCTTCAATACCTTAAAGCAATGTATGATTTCAGCGCCTGTACTAGCCCTTCCTAATTTTAATGACACCTTTGTCATCGAGTGCGACGCCAGTGGTGTCGGTATGGGGGCAGTACTGATGCAATCCGACAGACCAATTGCTTTCTTAAGTAAGCAATTCACTGTGCGACAATAGGGTTTTTCAACTTATGAAAAAGAAATGGAGGCAATCATTTTTGCAGTCCATAAGTGGAAATCTTATTTGACTGGGCAGCAATTTATCATCCAGACGGACCATCAGAGTTTAAGGTATTTGTTACAACAGCAGCTTCATACCCCCGCACAACATCGCTGGTTGGTTAAACTCTTGGGTTTTGATTTTAAGCTTGAGTACAAGGCAGGGCATCATAATCAGGCGGCGGACGCTTTGTCCAGAATATATGAAGATATTCATTTGTCCGCCATTTCATTAATACAACCAACTTGGTTTCATGACCTTCAGAAAGATTACCAAGTGGACCCTTCACTGGTGCAACTTATGGATCAGTGGAGTTCAGGTGACTTAGACCCCACTTCTTACACTCTTAGAGCTGGCATTTTATATTACAAAGGACGGATTGTCCTACATCCAGATTATAAACTTATTCCATAGATCATTAGTGCACATCATGATTCACCAGTGGGCGGGCATTTTGGATTCCACAAAACATTGCACCGACTCAAGGCCAGTTTTCATTGGAGGGGTATGAGTAGAGATGTAAAAGCCTATATCAGAATTTGTGCAATCTGCCAAAAATGTAAATATTTGACTCAATCTCCAGCTGGGTTGTTGCAGCCATTGCCCCTGCCTGAAACAGTTTGGACTGATATATCCATGGATTTCATTAAAGGGCTTCCCCCTTCAGGGTCTAAATATGTTATTCTGGTAGTAGTAGACCGTCTGTCTAAATATGCACATTTTATACCCTTAAAGCACCCCTACACTGCCTCTTCAGTAGCAACTGAATTTATTGCACATATTGTCAAACTCCATGGCATTCCCAAATCCATTGTTTCAGATAGAGATAAGCCACTTCTGGACAGAGCTGTTTAAACTCCAAGGGGTCCAACTGAAGATGAGTTCTGCATATCATCCACAGACTGACGGGCAAACAGAAGTCATGAACAAGTGTTTAGAAACGTACCTCATATGTTTTTGCAGTGAGCAACAACACCGTTGGCTACAATGGTTACCTTGGGCAGAGTTTAGTTATAACACATCGGTGCACACAGCAACTGGGTTCACTCCATATCAGGTGGTTTATGGTGTTCCACCGCCTTCTGTCTTATCATATGTGTAGGGAACTGCTCAAGTTCAAGATGTAGCAGACACTCTTATCACCCGGGACCAAATCCTCGCACAACTAAAACTTCACCTGTGCAGGGCTCAACAACGAGTGAAACGACAAGCAGATTCACACCGCACAGATATTGAGTATTCAGTGGGTGATTGGGTGTACCTTAAATTGCAACCATATCGACATGATTCTCCTGTGTACAGATTCAATTATAAGCTCCGGGCAAGGTACTTTGGTCCCTATCAGATAACAAGAAGAATTGGGTAGGTAGCTTATCGTCTATCACTGCCTGCTACCAGTAAGCTGCATCTTACTTTTCATGTCTCACAACTTAAGAAGCATCATGGGGACCACCCGGTCTCTACCACATTGCCACAGGACCTTCCCATTCTCCCCACAAGACAGCCCAAGCTTTTGTTGGGACGACGGCTTTGCAAGAGAGACAATAAACCAGTAGCGCAGCTGTTAATACAATGGCAAGATGAGCATGCTGAGGATGCCACTTGGATAGATTACCATGACTTCGTTGCTCAGTTTCCCACTTTTGACCTTGAGGACAAGGTCCAATCTTAGGGGAGGGGATTTGTTACGATCATATGATCATAACAAGTAGCATTAACACATGTTGCTGTAATTTCTCCATTTCTTCTGTATTTTCATTGCAGGTCGAACAGAGAATGTGAATTTCTGTTAAAGGCCGGTAATGGCTTTGTTGGCTATTAGAGTCCACGTGGGATAAGCAGAACCATTGTGGCTTAACCACCAATCTTGTAAGCTCTATAAATGCTAATGGAAGGCCCACAGGAGGGCAGATTTCGATGCGAGCCAATTCTATCTCCTCCTGTGACGATCCCTTCCCCCCCCGCCACCAGCAAGTCGCTGTTGCACAGCTCACTCCCCGCTGGCGCCAACTGCCGCAGCCAGCCGCTGTTCCTACCGAAAAATAAAAAATGGTTCGGTACCCGCCCCCGTCAACTCAACTCAACTCAACTCAGCGCGGCACGGCACAAACAAATAAATAAATAAATAAATTATTTACTTATATTCTATGAAACCATTTAATTCGACACACAACTCAAGCCCACATCCTATGCCCCTTGGGTCCTGACCCAAGGGTGAGCTCTCCAACATATAAAGCTAAGTAAGTCTTTCTAACTTCCAATATGGGACTAAACATAAAAACTCTATTTCCAACATATAAATGAAGATATTTGAATCAACATAAAGGCTCTATTTCCAACAAGTAGTTACAAGTTATTCTCTATATACATGTATGTTTATTTATTTTGATCATTATATCTTATTTGAGTTATTTCTTATTGTATTAGGTTATAGAATCGGGTCGGACTATATATCAATATTATAATGACATCACGGTTCAAACTGGTTCGAACCAACGGTCAAACCGGTTCGAACCGAACCAGCTCATTGTCCGGTTCAGGCACCGGTCCGGTTCTGATAACATTGGGCGGGGGGTAAAAAAAAGGTGTTTCCAAAAGAATAAAAGGCATAATCATAGTAGTCCCTGTAATTTATTAAATCTTATAAGACATAATTTAATATTCTATCTTCAATAGAAGATATTTAACATAAATAGAAGATAAATTTTATTTCTACCTTTTAATCTTTGAAAGATAAGACATAATTTATTTCTGTCTTTTATTTTCTACTATGTGTAAGTTTTTAGTAGTGGCAGTGAAGTTTCTCCAATCTCTGCCTTACACATTTGCCACCGAATCACAACTTTTTCTTCTTCTTTCTCTTGGCCAAACTAGATAGGGGAATATTGCTAATCTATCAAGCCTGGGGCACATTAGCTGCTAGGGCAGGAAAGCGCTTATGCCTTGAGGGAAGGTATGAGGGGTTCGCTCCATCGCGGCACAGACTTTTCCCAAGGATAAGACTCGATCAGCATGGGTAGCAAGTGTCGTCGACTGAACGCCGAAGGATAAGGAAGTTTATTTGCCAACAAGGCTGAAGGGTTGAATCAATAGTTTGCCTATAGATCTCGCCGATGGCGAGATTTGAAAATGACATATTCGTCGGCGTGCTTAGATTCCGAGGCAAGGAAAAGGGTTTATCTCTTGACAGGGGACGAAGGGTCGAGTCAATGTTTTGCTGATCGATCTTGCCAATGGTGACGAGATTTGCGAGGCGCCGAAGCGAGAAAACAAGGGGTTTATTTCCTTGACAAGGACGAAGGGTCCGAGTCAATATTTTGTTTATCGATTTCACCAATGATGACGAAGATCAAAAAATAGGCTTCTTCATCGGCATGGGTTAAATGCCGAATCAAAGGAGTTTGTTTATCGACGGGGATGAAACGTCCGGGTCGACAGCTTGTTCATCGATTTCGCCGATGGTGACGAAGCTCGAAGGTAGGTTTGTTCATCGGCACGGGTTAAATACCAAAGCAAAGGAGTTTGTTTATCGACGGGGATAGAAGGTCCGGGTTGACGGTTTGTTCATCGATTTTGCCGATGATGACGAAGATCAAAAAAATAGGCTTCTTCATTGGCATGGGTTAAATGCCGAATCAAAGGAGTTTGTTTATCGATGGGGACGAAAGGTCCGGGTCGATAGCTTGTTCATCAATTTCGTCGATGGTGACAAAGATCGAAGGTAGGCTTGTTCATCGGCACGGGTTATATGCCGAAGCAAAGGAGTTTGTTTATTGACGGGGACAGAAGGTCCGGGTCGACGGTTTGTTCATCAATTTCTCCGATGATGACGAAGATCGAAAAATAGGTTTCTTCATCGGCATGGGTTAAATGCCGAAGCAAAGGAGTTTGTTTATCGACGGGGATGAAAGGTCTGGGTCAATAGCTTGTTCATCGATTTCGCCGATGGTGACGAAAATCGAAGGTAGGTTTGTTCATCGGCACGGGTTAAATGCTGAAGGAAAGGAGTTTGTTTATCAACGGGGATAGAAGGTCCGAGTCGACGGTTTGTTCATCGATTTCACCGATGATGACGAAGATCAAAAAATAGGTTTGTTCATCGGCATGGGTTAAATGTTGAAGCAAAGGAGTTTGTTTATCGACAGGGACGAAAGGTCTGGGTCGACAGCTTGTTCATCAATTTCGCCGATGGTGACGAAGATCGAAGGTAGGTTTGTTCATCGACACTGGTTAAATGCCGAAGCAAAAGAGTTTGTTACAGTATAGGCGTAAGGCTTATGCCGGTGAGACATGTAGGAGTATTCTTATGCGGGAACCCCTGCGAGCAAGCTGGGAATTCGACTGTAGGAGAGACTTCTTGAATGGAAGGTATTGTATTGCTAACTTTTAGTTACAACATTACCGGTGCAGGCGGGGTACATGCCCTTTCGGGTTTTCACGTGGCGGGATACCCGATTTTACCTGCAGTGCCCTTACAGATTTTCACCACAACTGAGTTATAGCCATTTTTACCCTCGTCCAGGATATCTGAACGAGTCTAGCGAGACATCTCTATTTTAAACCTCATTTTTTTGATAAGTAGACATATTTGCCATTCCCCAAAGAGGTGTCTAGCAATGGTTTGGTTTGATTATTGCCGCCGAACTGATGCCGAAGCGAAGGTGGGTTTAGTCGTCGACAAGGGCGAAAGATCCTGGTCGATGGTGTAATCACTGATCTCGTCGATGATGATAAGGATCAATGTTGGTTTATTCATCGGCATTGGCGAAATGCCAAAGCAAAGGAGGTTTAATCATTAACAAGGATGAAAGATCCAGATTAATGGCATATTTGCCGATCTTGCTGATGATGATAAGGATCAGTGTTGGTTTGTTCGTCGGCATTGGCAAAATGTCGAAGCAAAAGTTGGTTTAGTCATTAACGAGGACGAAAGGCCCAGGTTAACGGTATAATTACCGATCTCACCGATGATGACGAGGATCAGCGTTGGTTTGTTCATCGGCATTGGCTAAACGCCAAAGCAAAGATAAGTTTAATCATTAACAAGGACGGAAGGTCCAAGTGAACAGTGTATTTGTCGCTCTCCCCGATGATGACGAAGATCAGTGTTGGTTTGTTCATCGACATTGGCAAAATGCCGAAGCAAGAATAGGTTTAGTCATTAACGAGGACGAAAGGCCCAAGTTAACGGTATATTCGTCGATCTCGCTGATGATGACGAGGATCAACGTTGGTTTGTTCATCAGCATTGGCTAAACGCCGAAGCAAAGGTAAGTTTAATCATTAACGAGGATGAAAGGTCTAGGTTAACCGTGTATTCGCCGATCTCACTGATGATGACGAAGATCAGTGTTTGTTTGTTCATCGACATTGGCAAAATGCCGAAGCAAGAATAGGTTTAGTCATTAACGAGGACGAAAGGCCCAAGTTAACGGTATATTCGCCGATCTCACCGATGATGTCGAAGATCAGTGTTGGTTTGTTCATCGGCATTGCCTAAATGTCGAAGCAAAGGTAGGTTTAATCATTAACGAGGACGAAAGGTCCAGGCTAATGGTATATTTATCGATCTTGCTGATGATGACAAGGATCAGTGTTGGTTTGTTCGTCGGCATGGGCTAAATGTCGAAGCAAAAGTAGGTTTATTTATTGACAGGGACGGAAGGTCCGAGTCGATGGTTCAAGAAAGCAGATTTTTGATGGGACTTGTGATGAGTGTCCTATTCGAAGTTTTATAGGGATTGATGTAGAAGGGAACTTTTGGTTACCACATTACTGGCCCAAGCCCCCTTTTTGGGTTTTCGTCAGAGCCAGCCTCCTCTTGCTTTTACCCACGCGTCCTTTTTGGGTTTTCACGTGGCAGGGCTCTCGATTTTGCCTGCAGCGCCCTTTTGGGTTTTTACCATAGTTGAGTTGTAGCCATTTTTGTCCTTGTCCAGGATGTCTGAACAAGTCTGGCGGGGTACCTCTATTTTAAGCTCCATTTTTTTTGAGATAGCTAGAAGACGACGGGTCGACCCTTTATACTTGATCCCGACTACTTCATTTGCTCGCATGGTGATGATATGCAGATATTGGCTAGGGCACGAAGCCTTGCGCCGGAAGAAGATTTATTCATTGACAAGAAGGTAATGTTAATGCAAGGAAGAGAGTTTATGCGCCGATTTGGACGTAAGGCCCGCAATGGCGATGATGTGTAAATATCGGCTAGGGCATAGAGCCTGGCGTCGGAGAGGGTATGTTCATTGGTAAGAAGGTAATGCCAATGCAAGGAAGAGAGTTTATGCGGCGATTCGGACATAAGGCCCGCAATGGCGATGATGTGTAAATATCGACTAGGGCACAGAGCCTTGCACCGGAAAGGATATGTTCATTGGCAAGAAGGTAATGCTAATGTAAGGAAGAGAGTTTATGCGCCGATTCGGACGTAAGGCCTGCAATGGCGATGATGTGTAAATATCGGCTAGGGGATAGAGCCTTGCGCTGGAAAGGGTATGTTCATTGGCAAGAAGGCAATGCCAATGCAAGGAAAAGAGTTTATGCGCCGATTTGGACGTAAGGCCCTCAATTGCGATGATGTGTAAATATCAGCTAGGGCACGGAGCCTTGCGTCGGAAAGGGTATGTTCATTGGCAAGAAGGTAATGCCAATGCAAGGAAGAGAGTTTATGCGCCGATTTGGACGTAAGGCCTGCAATGACGATGATGTGTAAATGTTGGCTCGGGCGTGAAGCCTTTCACCGAAAGATGTATGTTCATAGGCGCAGGGGTACTGCCAGTGCAAAGGAAATGATTTATGCACCAATGTGGACATAAGGTCCAACATGGTGGTGGATGTAGTGGTAGCCCAGTGGGACTATGTGGGGTTCTCATTATCATTATTAATTGAGCTGTGTGTATATTTCAGAGAGCTCGGCCGGCGGAGTGCCACTAGACCAAGTTGCATTTCGGTCATTCTTCGAATGCTGGTAAGGCTGCATGATACAGCTTCAGGTGTTTCCTATTGAGAGGAGAGAATTGAACTACCCCCTTGTGGTCTACGAGAACATAGGCACCACCCTCATAGACTTGGTGGACAACATATGTTCCCACCCAGTTTTCAATCAACTTTCCTTTGGAGTTGAAGGCCATTACTTCTCTTCTTTTGACCATGACTAGGTCACCCTTCTTGAATTCTCGCTCCTTGACTAGCTTATCGAAAGCACGGGCCATGTGAGATTGATATAGTTGGATGTTTTGTTGTGCCTGAAGGCATCTTCCTTCGAGCTCAGCAAGCTCTTCCAGTCTTCTTTCCATGTTTATTTATTCACCCTTGACCAGGCCTTGTTGGATGGTGACCCGGAGGGACGAAACTACTAATTCAATTGGTACTACTGCCTTTGACCCATACACTAGGGAGAACGGCAATCAACCGGTCATGGTTTTATAGACGGTACGATAAGTCCATAGTGCCTTGTACATCTTGATGGGAATCAACACCGAGCATGTATATTTTATTTTGTATTTGTGTCCTTTAGTTTATTTTTATATCCATGGGAAAGTATATGCGCAATTGTAAGGCTTTGTAAGCCAATGCGTCATTCCCTTGGATTGTGTGGGTTTTTATGCAATTGTGTAGTAGGTCCATCTAGGGGGCCCTCAACCCTTTCCCATTGGTCCATGTCACCCATGTAGGGATGGTCAAACCATCCTAGGTAGCATCTAGAAGGGTTGAATGTCAAATGATACATGGGTAGACAAAGGGAGTAAAAAGTCTAAGGTAGGCTACCTACCATGTCAAGCTTGTCTCCCACTTGGGTTATTTTATTTTTTTTGTGTGTGTTGGTCACATTTAATTTAGGCCATTCCTTCCCCATCCCTAGATCCAATGGTGGAGATTGGATTTGATGTGTAGCATATATATACTTGTATTTTTCCATTTAGAACAATTAATGAGAAGAAAAAAAGTATTGTGCAAGAGCCCCTTGTGAGAATTTCGACCCCCCTCTCTCTCCCTCTGGTTTTCTTCATCCCCAACCTCATTTCTAGAGTGGTATCCCTTCTATCATCTCCTCTTCACCTCCGTTAATCATCTGTGCCGCCGCCGCCGCCATTCGTGCCGCCATCGCGCCGCCGCGAAGCTATCGTCGGAGTTCTATCTACACAGGGTAGAAGTAGCTTCCACGAATTACTGCTCTCATATCCGAGATCTTCTTGAGCTGGGATTTTGAGGGAGTGTTCCAGAGGCCCACCCCATGTTCTACAAAAATCGGTTGGGCATTTAGACTCCGAAATACAATTTTTCATTTTCGTTCCCCATTTTATTTCAGATCTGGCTACTTTCTGTCCAGATCCACTTCCTCCCTGATTTTATAGTCTTCGGACCTCATTTCGATTTTTTCAGGGGCTCCCAAATTTACTGGGAGTTCTGTCCACCTTCCTCTTTACCTCCAATTTTTCGTGGAATTTCAAAAACTCATTTCATATTTTTACAATTTCCCTTTCCGATCCATCTACAGTTATGTCAGCCTGTTTCCAGATCCGACCACCAGTCAATCAACAATCCATAAAAAATCGTAGCCTCCACCAATCCTTCCACAAAAATTATTGTCGTTTTCCTTGTTCAAATCTCTACAACTTTGATGAAGAGATCAGGAGCTGAATCGGACATCTACATCACGGTCAAAGGTAACTCTCAGGAAAACTCCCTACTGTTCTGAGAGCTCGGGTACTATATAACAGCAGCTTCAAAAATAGTTAAGGCCCAAATCCGGGAAGATCCAGCTTCTCTCTCCAGTTCCATCTTGAAGGGTTTCGAAAGAGCTTTCCAACGGTACCTCTTGATTGTCGATCTGACATCGGGATTGGTCGCAGCAAGCAATCTTGCCGGAGTGCATGCCTGAAAACAGAAGTTGCAGATCCGTGGGAAGTTTTTCCGACGGGTGCCGATCGGAGCCGCCCGGCTTCCGACCGACGTTCCAGCGCACCGCCATCCCAGGGAGCGCTCCTCCGGGCGTCCCCCACTACAGCGGTGCCACCGGGTCCCACACGGCCACTCTGGCTAGCACGCGGGCCCCACGGTCGTGAGTACGTGTATTGCCGAAGAGACGTGAGAAGCCGCCCGTCAACCCGGAATCGGTCCTTCCGGGCCCACTTGTGTAGCCCTTTACCTCCCTGCGTGGAGTGGGCAGTAGTTATTTGCTGTAACAATTGCGTATTACTTATCCCGGGAGTACGAGTTCGGCCGGGTCCGTCTTCCCCACGCCCAGAGCGTGGAGGTATCGTATTCACTCCTACACTTAGCATTTACTTTATTCATATATATCTCTTTATGCCGCTGCTAGAGAGCATGTTGTAGGGACATTAGCTCGATATATTTTTCATATCACTGCTGCTGCGAGAGAGAGTGAGACCGTCCCGTGACCCGATCCGGGCAAAAAAGAGCCGACCACCCTAGCTCACTACCGGTTTCTCAACCGTGCACGTCCGACGCTTCCCTCGCTAAGGGACGATCGTGAGTTTGCATAGAGTCCAAGGATCGCATTCCACATGGAGTCGAGTCCGTGGTCCGTCCCGCATCAATTTGGTATTAGAGAGAGTTTGAGTCTAGGGTGTCAAAAAAGTGTCATTTAAGTCTAAGTGTCTAAGTCGGTCTAGGTGTCTCAAGTCTAAGTCGGTCCTAGGTGTTGCATTTGCATACCATTGTTCGGTATATCAAAAGGTGTTGTCCGAACGTTAGGCTACACCTATCGGAAAGGCCACACACTTGCGCGAGTGATCTTCGGATCGATTAACTCCGCCGCGTACCGAGTCTTGGTCGTGTCTAGGTTGGTAGTCGAGTCGGCATTCCACCTTTTCATTACTTAGGGTCGTGTCTAGTGTTTTGTCCGAGTGTCGGCATGGCCATCCACTAGCTTCCCCGTGTCCCATGGATTACCGAACACCCGGATCTTATCCTTGGTATCGATACTATTTAAAATGGAAGGACCACCCGAACCACTCCAAGAGGCCCGAAACCCGAGACTTCTACGGCTTCGATAACCCGAGTGATTACCTAGAGTGGGAAGCCATCATGGATGATTACTTCAAGGTGTACAATATGTCCGGGCCCATGCAAGTCGATGTTGTCAAAAGGTGACTTTTTGGTGAAGCCGCCGAAACATGGAGGGACATCAAATATTGGAGGGAGCATAGGAGTCTAAGGCCCATCGAGTCATGGTGGGAGATGAAGAGAGCACTTAGGAGGGCCTACCTTCCCCACCCACCTACCTCCAATCACGGGGGTCATACCACTCGCACACTCCACCAAAGCAACCCCAATCTAGTGGCCCGCCCAGTCACCTCCAACCAACTGTCCCTTGGCACCTCCATCCACTCCCATCCAAGCACCTCCAGTCAAGTGGAAGCCCCGCTCCTAGTTGGGCCTAGGCCCACACCCGAGCCGAGAGTCAAGGAGCTAATCCACCCCAAGGTCCCTACTCCAACCCGCACCTTTGAGGAATTCGAGAAAATGATTTTGGATATGTTGAAAAGGACACGTGCTCCTTCACCACCTGTGAGTGCTCCGTTATCACCCTTACCTTCCGATCCTCATTCGGAACCATCATGATTGGAGCCACTTCACCCCGAGCTACCCGTGTTCCTTACGGGGACACTATACATAGCCGAGCCGCTTCTTAGTTGGCTCAAAGATGGCTTGATCCCACCTCCATATCCTTCAATGGACCCCACCTTACCTTTAGTACCCATCAACTCCTACCATACCACCTTCCGATCTAGTCACCATATCGATACCTTGGATGACCTTGTTATGGGACTAGACACGCAATGGAAGTTGACACATATGTTGGCCCGAGGCTTCGACCAACCCACGAGTCGTAGCTTCACCCACCCCGCCTTAGGGTCCATTACCTCCGTATACACCGTGGGTTGTGTCACCACGGAGGTTCTTCTACTTCTCCCGCTACCGGACGAGCCCGACTTCATTACTTTTCTTCCGAGGGAGAAGTCATATCTCCTATGCACGGTCCCATCTACCACGATGGAGGGAGATGATCATCACCTTCAGGAATTTCACCCATGGGACTATGTAATGGGGGAATCAAAGGGTCACACATTCTTGGACCCATTCGACCCCTTCTCTAGTGGGCCTAGTGATCCATCACTTCCATTCTACCTTGTTGGGGAAGTCCACTTTCATACCTCTTTCCTACGGGCCGGGTCCTCCATACCCACCAAGCCCGTCCACGATACACCTACACCCGGCTCTTCCACACCCGGCTTTCCTAGCCCTCTCAAGTCTCCCAATTCCAAAGGGCCGTCCATGCATGACTGAATCATACTTGGACATTTAGGTGTTCCCCATGCCACCCATCTCTGGTTACATAACATGCATGCATGACACACGTTCGGGTGTCCTGGTCCGCCGTCACCCATGTACGGGTCCGCCGTCACCCATGTCTAGAGTCCTGCATGAGTCAGTCTGTTTGTTTGTGTGGTGTGTTTTGAGTCGATTGTTTGTGTGGTTTGCATACGTGTGTTAGTGCATGGTGAGTCTGCATGTGTCTTGTGCAAGCTCGTTGTCGGTCTCTTATGAGTAAGAGGCGAGTGGACTCGCTCGATGAGTATGGGATCAGGTTCTATATCTATACCCGGATCTAGTCACCTACAAGGACTCAGCGGTGATTCCTAGTGAGTCTTCGAGCCACCTCCTATTTTTAAGAGCGCCCCACTCGGAGTGTCCACCTCTAGCCCATAGTAGCTTGTGCATATCGAGTATATATGGGATGAGCAGGTGATGGTCCCTTGGAATGGAGCATACCCGCGTTACTTGGCATGGTGACGGATCTGCCAGAGTACTTGAGTAGCCGCACCTCTTAGTCGACGGGGTCGAGTTCCTCCCACCCGGGGAGAGTTGATGGGAATCGACACTGAGCATGTATATTTTATTTTGTATTTGTGTCCTTTAGTTTATTTTTATATCATGGGAAAGTATATGCGCAATTGTAAGGCTTTGTAAGCCAATGCGTCATTCCCTTGGATTGTATGGGTTTTTATGCAATTGTGTAGTAGGTCCATCTAGGGGGCCCTAAGCCCTTTCCCATTGGTTCATGTCACCCATGTGGGGTTGGTCAAACTATCCTAGGTGGCATCTAGAAGGGTTGAATGTCAAATGACACATGGGTAGACAAAGGGAGTAAAAAGTCTAAGGTAGGCTACCTACCATGTCAAGCTTGTCTCCCACTTGGGTTATTTTATTTTTTTTGTGTGTGTTGGTCACATTTAATCTAGGCCATTCCTTCCCCATCCCTAGATCCAATGGTGGGGATTGGATTTGATGTGTAGCATATATATACTTGTATTTTTCCATTTAGAACAATTAATGAGAAGAAAAAAAGCATTGTGCAAGAGCCCCTTGTGAGAATTTCGACCCCCCTCTCTCTCCCTCTGGTTTTCTTCATCCCCAACCTCATTTCTAGAGTGGTATCCCTTCTATCATCTCCTTTTCACCTCCGGTAATCATCTGTGCCGCCGCCGCCGCCGTTCGTGCCGCCGTCGCGCCGCCGCGAAGCTATTGTCGGAGTTCTATCTACACAGGGTAGAAGCAGCTTCCACGAATTACTGCTCTCATATCCGAGATCTTCTTGAGCTGGGATTTTGAGGGAGTGTTCCAGAGGCCCACCCCATGTTCTAAAAAAATCGGTTGGGCATTTAGACTCCGAAATCCAATTTTCCATTTTCGTTCCCCATTTTATTTCAGATCTGGCTACTTTCTGTCCAGATCCAGTTCCTCCTTGAGTTTCTAGTCTTCGGACCTCATTTTGATTTTTCAGGGGCTCCCAAATTTACTGGGAGTTTTGTCCACCTTCCTCTTCACCTCCAATTTTTCGTGGAATTTCAAAAGCTCATTTCATATTTTTACAATTTCCCTTTCCGATCCATCTACAGTTCTGTCAGCCTGTTTCCAGATTCGACCACCAGTCAGTCCAAAATCTATAAAAAATCGTAGCCTCCACCAATCCTTCACAAAAATTATTGTCGTTTTCCTTGTTCAAATCTCTACAACTTTGATGAAGAGATCAGGAGCTGAATCGGACATATACTTCACGGTCAAAGGAAACTCTCAGGAAAACTCCCTGCTGTTCTGAGAGTTCGGGTACTATACAACAGCAGCTTCAAAAATAGTTAAAGGCCCAGATCCGTGAAGATCTAGCTTCTCTCTCCAGTTCCATCTTGAAGGATTTCGAAAGAGCTTTCCAACGGTACCTCCTGATTGTCGATCCGACATCGGGATTGGTCGTAGCAAGAAATCTCGCCGGAGCGCATGCCTGAAAACAGAAGTTGCAGATCCGTGGGAAGTTTTTCCGACGGGTGCCGATCGGAGCCGCCCGGCTTCCGACCGACGTTCCAGCGCACCGCCATCCCAGGGAGCGCTCCTCCGGGCGTCCCCCACTACAGCGGTGCCACCGGGTCCCACACGGCCCCTCCGGCCAGCACGCGGGCACACGGTCGTGAGTATGTGTACTGCCGAAGAGACGTGAGAAGCCGCCCGTCAACCCGGAATCGGTCCTCTCGGGCCCACTTGTGTAGCCCTTTACCTCTCTGCATAGAGTGGGCAGTAGTTATTTGCTGTAATAATTGTGTATTACTTGTCTCGGGAGTACGAGTTCGGCCGGGTCCGTCTTCCCCACACCGAGAGCGTGGAGGTATCGTATTCGCTCCTACACTTGACATTTGCTTTATTCATATATATCTCTTTATGCCGCTGCTAGAGAGCATGTTGTAGGGCCGTTAGCTCGATATATTTTTCATATCACCGCTGCTGCGAGAGAGAGCGAGACCGTCCCGTGACCCGATCCGGGCACAAGAGAGAGCCGACCACCCTTGCTCACTGCCGGTTTCTCAACCGCACACGTCCGACGCTTCCCTCGCTAAGGGACGATCGTGAGTTTGCATAGAGTCCAAGGATCACATTCCAATTGGAGTCGAGTCCGTGGTCCATCCCGCATCACATCTTTTCTTCCCAATCCCATTTGCTAGAATTAACTATCTTCGCTAGCAAGGTGCGGAGGATTTTATTGAATGCTTCAGCAAGCCCATTTGCTTGAGGATTGTAGGGGGATGATGTTCTCTGATCAATTTTGTACTTTTCGGATAACTTGTACACCTTTTGGTTTCTGAAATGGCTGCCGTTGTCGGAAATAATTCGGCTGGGAACCCCGAACCGAATATTATATTCCGACGGAAAAATCTGACGACCAACTCCCCCGTTACTTCTCTTAGTGCCACAGGCTCCGCCCATCTGGAGAAGTAGCCTGTGGCTGTCAAAATATATTTACATCCTGATGAAGATACTGGCAAAGGGCCCACCACATCTATGCCCCATTGGGCGAACGACCAACTAGGGATGGTGGGGTGTAATGGTGCCGATGGCCTTCTAGGCACGGTGGTGTGTTCTTGACATTTCTGGCATGACTTGGTAAATTTGTAGCAGTCATCGAATATAGTGGGCCAGTAGTATCCCAGTTTCTTTACTTCAATTTTCATTTTCGGACCTGCCTAATGTGCCCCGGTTGATCCGGCATGAACCTCTTTCATCACCTGCCATGCTTCTTCCATAGACAAGCAACAGAGTAGACTTTTCTTTTGGGTGTCTACCATTATTTGGAATAAGGTTATGTTCCTCATCTTGTAGGAATCTTTGATTCTGAGCAATTTCATCCTTTGTTCTTTCTCCTTCGGCAACTGCTGGTACTGGAACCAACGCGGGAGGTGTTCTCGCTAATTAGGCTGTTGAACTTTTTCTAGGGTCATTATTTCATTTTTTTCTTCATCTGCTAGGACCTCCATCATGCTGGTGACCTGGTGGTGCCGACACCCGCGCGATTGAGAAGCATGATACGCCGAGCCACCGGTACCGTACGCGGAGCACCACCCGAGCCACTTCGGCGTCTATCTGGCTCGGAGACAGTCTGGAGACTCCCCCTTGAGTCTCGGCCTTTATCACATTTATTTGGACTTTATTTGTGTGTCATGTGTGTTATTTAGTTTTATTTGGTTTGTAATTTGGATTGTAATAAGGGTTTATATGTAAAATGGGACCACCCGGGTCCCATGGGCCCCCCACCCCTCCTCCCATTGATCCACCTCACCCCTAGGGCCCATGTGGGGTCAGTCAACATGTCAATTGTGGGCTTCTAGAAGGGTGGGCCAACTGGGGGACAAGTGGACTTAGAAGTCAAGGTTGGCCACCAACCTTAACCCCATAGTCAAGGGGGCGCCCCCCTCTCACTATCATCATTTTTATTTTTTTCTAAAATGTGTGTTAGAACTAATTAGTTCTATCCTTTTTTTTATTCCCTCAAACCCTAGATCTAGGGGTAATTTGAGTCTTTTGGCATTTCATATAAATGCCTTGTATTTCCCATTTATGAAGAATTAATGCATATGAAATCCAAGAATTTTGTTGGAGCAGCAAGGGCCGCCCCCTTCTCCCTCTCCCCTCTCTTCTTCTTGCAGCTGGAAAGGTTGCCTTTTGAAATGGGAAGCCTCACATATCAGTTCCCATGATCGCCGCCGCCGCCATCGTGCCGCCATCGCACCGCCACGGTTGCCGTCGGAGTTCTGTCTACTCAAGACAGCCAGCTCTTCCACGAATTTTAGCTCTCAACCACATGATCTTCTTGAGCTGAAATTTTCAGAGGGTGTTTCAGAGGTTCCCTCCATGTTCTAGAAAAATTTGTTTGTCCTCTAGTTCCGATTTCTATTTTTACATTTTCATCCATCTTTCCCTTCCAGTTCTGCAAGGTTTCTGTCTACAGTGATAGCAACCCTGAGTTTCTAATCTTCGGACATCTTTTTGATTTTTTATGGAGCTCCAAATTTACTGGAAGTTCTATCCACCAACCCCTCCATCCAAGAATTTTCTTGGAATTTATAAAGGCCATCTCATATTTTATAAAAATCATCTTCAGATACCCCACAGTTTTGTTAGCCAGTGTCCAGATCCGACCACTAGTCAGTATAAAATCTCTAACAGATCGAAACCTCCACCAATCCCTTCACAAGAATTATTTCCATTTTTCTCTCTCTCTCCTCCACAACTTTTATGAAGAGCTCAAGGTCTGAATCTGAGGTCTACCCTACGGTCAAAGGCAGTTCTCAGGAAACTGCCCTACTGTTATGAGATTTTGGGCACAGTCCAACAGAGACTTCAAAAATAGTTTAAGGCCAGATTCATGTAGATCCAATTGATCTCTCTGGCTATAGGTTGAAGTACTTTAAAAGAGCTTTCCAACGGTACGTCCTGAGCTTTGATCTGACATCAGGATTGATCGCAGCAGCCGATCTTGCCGGATCGCACGCCAAAAAATAGAAGTAAAAGTCGTGAGCAGCAACTCCAAAGCTTGGAGATCGGAGCCGACCGGCCTCCGACCGGTGTTTCCGGCCGACCGCCATTCCGGGGGACGCGCCACCAGGGGTCTCCATCACAGCGGGACCCACCCCACCAGAGCCGGAGGTTGGAGCTGTCCGTGGGCCCCACGAACCGTAGATCGCGCCGTCCGGACAGCACCAAGTTGCGAGTTCGGCACCGTCGGGACGACATCAAGATGCTGCCCGTCAACCCAATTGTCGTGACTCCTGGGCCCCACATGTGACCTATTACCTCCCTGCGTGGAGTGGGTCAAATTTTTGTACAACTGTAAAAAAATTGTTAACTGGGAGTCCGTGATTGACCGGGGTTGTCTTCCCCACGCCGGGAGCGTGAAGGTAACGATCTTAACTCTTTGGCATTTCATTTGCTTAGCTAGTATATGGTCGTATGCCGCTGCGAGCGCGATAGGAACTAGCCCGTGAGTAATATCACCGCTGTGAGTGTGAGAGTGACCCGTCCCGTGGCTCGATCCGAGTCCGGAAGTGAGTCGACTACCCTTACTCTGTCGGTTCTTCAATCGTGCACGATCCGCGTTTCCCTCACGTGGGACGACGAGTGAGCTTGCGTTTCTGTTAGCGGCGTATAGCCCATAGGATCTCTTAGTGTCGGGCCTAAGTGTCTCTCGAACTTGTATGTTGCTGGTCGCGTCCGCATTTAGAGTCCGAGGCTCGCATCACATAGAGTCAGTCCCCGTGTCCATCCCGCATCAGTTTGGTATCAGAGCGAGTTGAGTCTAGGGTAGTCGTTGCATAAGTCTTGTATAGTCTAAGTCGAGTCTAGGATCATCATTATTTTCAAAAAAAAAAAAGGTGTTTTAAAATTGCATTTCATCTCGATAATCTGGTATCTTAAAAGGTGTTATCCGAACATTAGGCTATGCCTATCGGGAAGGCCGCACACTTGCGCGAGTGATCTTCGGATCGATTAACTCCGCCACGTACCGGATATTGGTTTAGGTCTAGGTGCATTAGTCGGTGTTTGCATTAGTCTGTGTCTCCTAGTCCGTGTGTCTTTGCATGCCCACCCGTCGAGGTACCCAATACTCGCCACCACCACCTATGGCAGATTCTCGGGCCCGTAGCTCCGATGAGTCCTCGACGACCGAGATGTTCCGAGCCATTATGGAACGTCTTGACACGCATATGGATGGCCTTAGTACGCGTCTAGATGGAGTAGGGACTCGTCTAGAAGGGCGGATGAAAGCTCTAGAGGATCAGGCCGAAGCTTCGGACCAGTCCATCCAGGGTCTTGTTGGGAGGATAGCTGTCCTTGATAGTGCCCCAGCGGCGGCGCAACCCGCGCCGACCAATGGTCAACAAGAGCCGGCTCAGCAACCTGCTACACCAAGGGCTCGGGCAGTGGATGTTGGAGGCAACAGGTGCATGTGGTGGATGACTATGCATCTGACAATGAGCAAGGGGGTTATGGTCGTCAGAATCAACGACGGAATCGTGATGATGATGACGACGACCGCATTCTTAGGGGCGTGCATACGGACCCTCCCACTTTTAGCGGGTCCTTGGACCCTAGGGTGTATTTAGATTGGGAGGCCGGCATGGACCGGTACTTCGAGTGGTTTGAGATGATAGACCACCGAAGAGTCCGATACGCGAAGATGAAGCTGCAAGGGCAGGCCCAAACTTATTGGACCAATGTGGAGAGCCTGCTCAATCAGCGATGTCAACCCCAAATAGGTACTTGGGATGACATGAAAACCAAGCTGAGAGAGAAATACCTTCCTGCCTCATATCGCCAACGTCTCATAGACAAATGGCAAAGCATCGCCTAAGGGAACCGATCCGTGACTGAGTACACTGCTGAGTTTGATGAGTATTACTTACGGTATGGAGTCACGGAAGAGAGCACCATGACTATATCCCGCTTTCAGAGAGGTCTGCGGCCCAACTATCAGTATGAACTCTTTCACTGCAATGCGACCACTTTGGAGCAGGCATATCAGATTGCTCTCGAATTGGAGCAATTCGAGGCCGAGTTCGAGTCTCCCCATTGGTTGGGCTCCTTTCCCCTACGTAGTGTCGAGCCCCGTGGCCCATCTGGCACGTATCCGAGGGCCCCCATGGCTCGACCTCAGGAGCCCGCTCGCCCTGAGCCCTTTGCTCCTAGGCCTCGCCCTCCACCCCCGAGGGACCTTCCTTGTCCCCAGCATCTTACGGCACCCACAGCCCATCCACCAGCACCCACACCTCATGCACGTCCTTTGCTACCTATGTACACCTCCTATCCGTCGGGAGGATAAGGGGAAAGGACCCATGATTGGGGAGCCTAGTGGATCACGGTAGCAGTGTTACCGCTGCAATGGGTTTGGCCATTTTGCCAACCAGTGTCCCACCTGCCCATCTCTTATCATTGGGGACACAACGGCCGAGGATACCACCCCTGCCGGTCTCGAGTTAGTCACCTATGAAGCACATCAGGAGCTAGCTGACGAATACTATGAGATTGAAGGTGACGGCATGGATGCCCCGCATACCGATGATGCCCACGTGGGGGTCGTCAGGTGTATTCTCACCCAGCCACATGCCAGTGATGACTGGCGTCGGACCACTATTTTTCATAACTTTTGTAGGCTGGGCAAGCATGTATGTAAAGTGATCATCGATAGCGGGAGTTGCATCAATGCAATCTCCACGGGTGTTGTCTCCCGTCTTGGTCTTACACCCATGGATCACCCTAGCCCCTATCGTGTATCATGGGTGGATTCCACTTCCATCCCGATCAGGCTGCGGTGCTTGGTCCCACTGTAGTTCTATGCCTACCATGACGAGGTATGGTGTGATGTCCTACCCATGGAGGTGGGCAATATTATTTTGGGTAGGCCGTGGTTATTTGATCGGGATGCCACACTCCATGGCCGGTCGAACATCTGTACCTTCGACCATGCTGGCCAACGGATTACCCTCCAACCCTCTCACCCCAAGAAGCCTTCAGTTAGGGGTCCTACTGGTCCTAGTACTCCGAAGCCTTCCACCCCCGGGCCCAGTACCCCACCCCCAGCTCGGGCTATGACCGTTACATCTGGCTCAGGCGAGCCCTCGACTAGGAGGTTGATGATGATTAGCTCCCGGGAGATGGAGCAGGAGGCTAGTCGGGGCTGCCATGTATTTGCTATTACGGTCCGTGAGGTCGAGAGAGACTCCGAGGGTGAACTCCCACCCGAGGTTGTTCCCATTCTGCAGGTGTTTGCTGACATCTTTCCCGACGAACTTCCCGAGGGACTCCCACCCATGCGGGATATTCAGCATGCTATCAACCAGATTCCGGGCTCCTCATTGCCCAATCTTCCCCATTATCGCATGAGCCCCACGGAACATGCCGAGCTAAAACGGAAGGTCGATGAGTTGATGCAGAGAGGATATGTTCGGGACATCATGATCCCATGTGTTGTACCCGCATTACTCGCCCCGAAGAAGGATGGCACGTAGAGAATGTGCATTGATATCCGTGCCATCAACAAAATCACCGTGAAGTACAGGTTCTCTATTCCCCGCCTGGATGACATGCTAGACATGATGGCTGGTGCTACTATCTTCTCGAAGATCGATCTTAAGAGTGGCTACCATCAGGTGAGGATTAGGCCAGGTGATGAGTGGAAGACCGCATTCAAGACCAAGGATGGTCTATATGAGTGGTTGGTTATGCCCTTTGGGCTGACCAATGCCCCTAGCACTTTCATGCGGCTCATGACTCAGGTCCTTCGACCTTTCATTGGAGTCTTTGTGGTAGTGTACTTTGATGATATTCTTATCTATAGTGATGTGATACGACCATCCGAGTCCGAGATTTTCTTTTCATTTTTTTTCTCCCATTTTTTCACATTTTTTTTTTCTTTTCAAAAATAGCTTCTCTCCATTTTTTTTTGAACTCTTCTCCTTCTCTCTTCTCTTTTCCATTTTTTTTTGAACTTTCTCTGCACCTTTCCCTGCCATTTTTTTTTTCATTCTCAAAGGATTATGATGAGGAGGTCATGGTAAGCCATGCACCTCACGTAAAGAAGTGAGAGCATGCTAAGCCATGCATCTCACGTAACTCCTCCCTTCCTTTACATTCTTTTTTTCTTTTGTTTCCTTCTCAAAGAAACGTAACGGGAGAGTGAAAGAGAAATGTGAGAGAGAAAGATGAGAAGGTGGGAGGAATGAGAAAACACGGTGGGGAGGGGGAGTTTTCTTCTGCTCACTTTCTTGTCATTTCTTTTGTTTGTTTTTGGTATGTTACATAGGCTCATCCCGTAGAGAGAGAGGGGGTGAGGGAAGAGAGAGAATAGAGAGAATGAGAGAGGAGGTGAGGGGGAACTGACAGCTGTGGGCTCGGACAGATGGCGTCCATGGCTGGAGGCCGTGTTCATTGTACTCGCTGCTCTGCCAGTGCTCGGAGGTGAGCGATGCCAGGTTCAGATGTCGTTCATGGCTGGGAGCCGTGGTTGGCAGGACGGTTCCAGCCGCGGGAAAATGGCCAACGGGCTAGCAGACTTCACCCATGAGCCGTTGGCGAGGAGCCTGTTGGCTGCTTGGTAGTTGGCTTACATGTACTTGGCGGTTCGGACGGTGGAGGACTTGCTCTTGTAGCGGCGGCGCCCACGGAGGCATTGGCAGTTGTGGTAGCAAGATCCTGTCGTTGACGCCAGCAACTGTTGGGGTTTCACAGACAGTGCAGTCCCAGCCGGAGGGAGGGTCCGGGTCCACATGGTGCTACCGGAGCGCTCGGAGGTGGGCTCGTGGGAGCTGGGGTTCTGCAACAGATGGTGACCATGGCGGTCGGCCTATCCTCCCGTCGTGTTGGGACACACGCACCAAATGGTGCTCTGTTCTGAGCTCTCTCCCGCCGTGGTCGTCCAAGGTGAAATCGCGGCTGCCCACGGTGTCGCAGGTGAAGGAGAGCTTGGACTTGGAGGGAGACTGGCGACGTGGCACCGTTGTGGGTGGCAGGCGGGCAGTGGCGACGTGCCCGATGGGGTTGCACGAGAACGCGGCACCGTGTCCAGGAGGCGATCGTCCGAGCCGAGCCGCAACTGTTGCTTGTGGCAAACGTCCGACGAGGAGTGGGAGGGGTGGTGTCCGGAGCTCGCTCGGTATAGATGGGTGCGATGGCTGGCTGGTTGGGCAGTGTGGCTGGGGTGCAGGTCGCATGGGTGGAGGGTACGATGAGGTTAAGAGAGAGAGAGAGAGAGGGAGGGGTGGAGATGTGGGGAAAGGGGGGGGGGGGAAAGGCACCTGCGGTGCCCCTGTTCCAAACAGGGGATCGCAGCGGGTTTAGAGAGGGTAAGGGGAAGGGAGAAAGGGCCTGGGGGGGGTTACGTGAGTGGGCTTGCGTGGGGAGATGCATGGGAGAGGGGGGGCTGGCCCGCGACTGTAGAGAGAGAGAGAAGACGAGAGGAGTGCCGCGGCGGTGTTAGAGAGAGATGGAATGAGAGTACAAAGGGGGGGAGAGAAGAGAGAAAGCTAGAGTGGGAGGGTGACGGTGCAGCTAGCAAAAAGGAAGGGGAAGAGTAAGAGAGAAGTGAGACCTTGTGTAGTCGGTGGTGCAGGTTGGGCTAGAGAGAGAAAGGGAGGGGGAGAGGGAGAGAGGGGACTTGGCACTGGGCCTCGTAGAGAGGAAGAAGGATGGCAAGGTGGGAGGTGGGGCTTGAGTGTGTGAAGGGGAGAGCAGGAGGGGGGTTCGAAGGGGAGAGTGACGAGCTGAGAAGGAAGAGGCATTGTTCTGGTGCAGGTTAGAAAAAGAAAGAGGAAGGGAAGAGGGGAGATCCGGTAGTGAAGTTTAGAGAGAGAGGGAAAATATTGGAGGGGAGTAAGGGCCTCACATCGGAGGACAATTTTCAAAAATTTCTAACTCAACTTCATTGCTTAAAATAAAGGTTACAGGACTCTTTTTATAGACTCCACAAGGAGACCAAAAGACAACTCATTAAAACTTCAACTAATACCTAACACTCATTATACCTCTAATTGGAAGATTAAAAGACACTATTAAAAAAAGACTCTTTCATGGATATAGCTTAAATCCTATAAAAAGAAAACACACATATTAGACCTATACATGTGGCCCAATTAACATAAATATTTATTTGATAATTTTGTTGAAACCGCTTGCCGATCCTGTCAGGTTCAACCATGAATCTTGAATCTCGAACCGACGATTCCGTCAAACCCCTCTGCTTGGAGGAGGTTCGACCTCGAACCTCGTAGCTCAGGATCCCGGTCTGATGGAACAGCCTGATTCCCTAAGCTCTGATACCATTTGATGTGATACGACCATCCGAGTCCGAGATTTTCTGTTCATTTTTTTTCTCCCATTTTTTCACATTTTTTTTCTTTTCAAAAATAGCTTCTCTCCATTTTTTTTTTGAACTCTTCTCCTTCTCTCTTCTCTTTTCCATTTTTTTTTGAACTTTCTCTGCACCTTTCCCTGCCATTTTTTTTTTCATTCTCAAAGGATTATGATGAGGAGGTCATGGTAAGCCATGCACCTCACGTAAAGAAGTGAGAGCATGCTAAGCCATGCATCTCACGTAACTCCTCCCTTCCTTTACATTCTTTTTTTCTTTTGTTTCCTTCTCAAAGAAACGTAACGGGAGAGTGAAAGAGAAATGTGAGAGAGAAAGATGAGAAGGTGGGAGGAATGAGAAAACACGGTGGGGAGGGGGAGTTTTCTTCTGCTCACTTTCTTGTCATTTCTTTTGTTTGTTTTTGGTATGTTACATAGGCTCATCCCGTAGAGAGAGAGGGGGTGAGGGAAGAGAGAGAATAGAGAGAATGAGAGAGGAGGTGAGGGGGAACTGACAGCTGTGGGCTCGGACAGATGGCGTCCACGGCTGGAGGCCGTGTTCATTGTACTCGCTGCTCTGCCAGTGCTCGGAGGTGAGCGATGCCAGGTTCAGATGTCGTTCATGGCTGGGAGCCGTGGTTGGCAGGACGGTTCCAGCCGCGGGAAAATGGCCAACGGGCTAGCAGACTTCACCCATGAGCCGTTGGCGAGGAGCCTGTTGGCTGCTTGGTAGTTGGCTTACATGTACTTGGCGGTTCGGACGGTGGAGGACTTGCTCTTGTAGCGGCGGCGCCCACGGAGGCATTGGCAGTTGTGGTAGCAAGATCCTGTCGTTGACGCCAGCAACTGTTGGGGCTTCACAGACAGTGCAGTCCCAGCCGGAGGGATGGTCCGGGTCCACATGGTGCTACCGGAGCGCTCAGAGGTGGGCTCGTGGGAGCTGGGGTTCTGCAGCAGATGGTGACCATGGCGGTCGGCCTATCCTCCCGTCGTGTTGGGACACACGCACCAAATGGTGCTCTGTTCTGAGCTCTCTCCCGCCGTGGTCGTCCAAGGTGAAATCGCGGCTGCCCACGGTGTCGCAGGTGAAGGAGAGCTTGGACTTGGAGGGAGACTGGCGACGTGGCACCGTTGTGGGTGGCAGGCGGGCAGTGGCGACGTGCCCGATGGGGTTGCACGAGGACGCGGCACCGTGTCTAGGAGGCGATCGTCCGAGCCGAGCCGCAACTGTTGCTTGTGGCAAACGTCCGACGAGGAGTGGGAGGGGTGGTGTCCGGAGCTCGCTCGGTATAGATGGGTGCGATGGCTAGCTGGTTGGGCAGTGTGGCTGGGGTGCAGGTCGCATGGGTGGAGGGTACGATGAGGTTAAGAGAGAGAGAGAGAGAGGGAGGGGTGGAGATGTGGGGAAAGGGGGGGGGGGGAAAGGCACCTGCGGTGCCCCTGTTCCAAATAGGGGATCGCAGCGGGTTTAGAGAGGGTAAGGGGAAGGGAGAAAGGGCCAGGGGGGGGTTACGTGAGTGGGCTTGCGTGGGGAGATGCATGGGAGAGGGGGGGCTGGCCCGCGACTGTAGAGAGAGAGAGAAGACGAGAGGAGTGCCGCGGCGGTGTTAGAGAGAGATGGAATGAGAGTACAAAGGGGGGGAGAGAAGAGAGAAAGCTAGAGTGGGAGGGTGACGGTGCAGCTAGCAAAAAGGAAGGGGAAGAGTAAGAGAGAAGTGAGACCTTGTGTAGTCGGTGGTGCAGGTTGGGCTAGAGAGAGAAAGGGAGGGGGAGAGGGAGAGAGGGGACTTGGCACTGGGCCTCGTAGAGAGGAAGAAGGATGGCAAGGTGGGAGGTGGGGCTTGAGTGTGTGAAGGGAAGAGCAGGAGGGGGGTTCGAAGGGGAGAGTGACGAGCTGAGAAGGAAGAGGCATTGTTCTGGTGCAGGTTAGAAAAAGAAAGAGGAAGGGAAGAGGGGAGATCCGGTAGTGAAGTTTAGAGAGAGAGGGAAAATATTGGAGGGGAGTAAGGGCCTCACATCGGAGGACAATTTTCAAAAATTTCTAACTCAACTTCATTGCTTAAAATAAAGGTTACAGACTCTTTTTATAGACTCCACAAGGAGACCAAAAGACAACTCATTAAAACTTCAACTAATACCTAACACTCATTATACCTCTAATTGGAAGATTAAAAGACACTATTAAAAAAGACTCTTTCATGGATATAGCTTAAATCCTATAAAAAGAAAACACACATATTAGACCTATACATGTGGCCCAATTAACATAAATATTTATTTGATAATTTTGTTGAAACCGCTTGCCGATCCTGTCAGGTTCAACCATGAATCTTGAATCTCGAACCGACGATTCCGTCATATAGTCACACCACGGGGGACCACTTAGACCATGTTCGGCAGGTCTGTCTACTTCTCAGGCGAGAGCAGCTGTATGCGAACCCACAGAAGTGTACATTCATGACACCTTAGCTTACCTTCTTGGGTTTTATTGTGTCTAGTACTGGGGTCTCCGCTGATCTGGAGAAGGTCCGGGCCATTGTTGAGTGGCCGGAACCCCGTACGGTTCATGATGTCCGCAACTTCCATGGCCTTGCGACGTTCTTTCGTCGTTTCATCCGTGGATTTAGCTCTGTCACTGCCCCGATCACGGATTGTATCCGGAAGGGCACATTTGTTTGGACGAAGGCCGCAGCTACCGCCCTCAAGGACACCAAGGAGCGCATGACCCAGACACCTATCCTTCGATTTCCTGATTTTTCGAAGATGTTTGAGGTCTCTTGTGATGCGTCGGGTGTTGGGATAGGAGGTGTGTTAAGTCAGGAGGCCCACCCGGTCGCATATTTCAGCGAGAAGCTGAATGACGCGAAACTATGATTCTCCACTTATGATAGGGAATTCTACGCAGTTGTTCAGGCTCTTAGGCATTGGAGGCACTATCTTTTACATCAGGAGTTTGTCTTATACTCCGATCATGACGCTTTGAGGTACCTCCATTCCCAAAAGAAGCTTAATTCACGTCACAGTCATTGGGTTGAGTATCTCCAGCAGTTCACCTTTGTGCTTAAACATAAGGCTGGAGTGGAGAACAAGGTGGCTGATGTCTTGAGTCGGCGAGCATGTTTGCTGACCACCATGAGTGCCGAGGTCATAGGGCTAGAAAAGATGAGAGAGGTCTATGTTGACTGCTCTGACTTTGGTCAGATTTATGCCACTCTCCAGGCCGGACCCTCGAGAGACCATGATGACTATGTGCTTCAGGAGGGATACCTCTTTCGAGGAGGTAGGCTTTGTGTTCCCCGAACTTCGGTTCGAGACTTCTTAGTCTGGGAGCTACATGCGGGAGGTCTAGCCGGCCACTTTGGTTGGAACAAGACTATCGAGGCTGTTGAGCATAGATTTTATTGGCCGAGCTTGAAGTGCGATGTTGCTCATATTGTGGCTCAGTGCCGTACTTGTGCTACGGCCAAGATGAAGAAGTAAAGCTCGGGCCTCTATACGCCTCTTCCCGTGCCTGATGCACCGTGATAGGATGTTAGCATGGATTTTATCTTGGGATTGCCACGTACCTCCAGGAAGCATGATTCGGTCTATGTAGTTGTTGATCGATTCTCGAAGATGGCCCTTTTCATTCCCTGCTCGAAAACTTCGGATGCTTCGAGGGTAGCCCGCCTTTTTGTTACTCATGTGGTGTGCAAGTGTGGGTTGTCTCGTACCATAGTGTCTGACCGTGATGTTAGATTCACTAGTTATTTTTGGAAGACACTGTGGCATATGTTGGGTACTCACCTCAAGTTTTCTGCTGCATATCATCCCCAGACAGATGGTCAGACCGAGGTGGTCAATAAGAGTCTGGGAGACCTTTTGAGGTGTCTTGTCAGGGACCGCATAGGGGATTGGGATCTCATGTTACCACTGGTAGAGTTTGCATATAATGATTCGATAAATAGGTCTACCGGCATGAGTCCATTCGAGATTGTCACAGGTCGTAGGCCTAGGAAGCCAGTGGCTCTTGTCCCCATGCCCATCCATGCACGAGTGTCGGAGTCTGCCGAGTCGTTTGCTAGGCATGTTAGGAGTCTGCATGACGACATCCGTCGTCACATTGAGGCCAGCAATGCACGGTATAAGGAGCTAGCCGATGCCCATCGACACCACCGAGAGTTTCAAGAGGGCGAATATGTCATGATCAGGGTAAGACCTGAACGGTTCCCCTCTGGAACCGTTAAGAAATTGTAAGCTCGCGGAGCCGGTCCATTTAGAGTGTTAAAACGCATTGGATCCAATGTGTATGTTGTGGACCTGCCCGAGGAATATGGTATAAGCTCTACTTTCAATGTATCGGATCTAGTTACATATAGGGACCCAGCGGTGATCCCTAGTGAGCCTTTCAAGCCATCCCCTCCCATTGAGAGTGATCCCACACCTGAGTGTCCACCTCCAGCCCCTTTTTCACGGTAGCGAGAGCATATAGATCATATACTAGATGAGCAGGTGACAGTTACCAAGAGTGGATCCTACCCGCGCTACCTAGTGCGATGGAGAGGACGGCCCGCTACCGAGGATACATGGATCACCCATGGAGAGTTGCAGCGGATTGATCCGGACCTACTGGAGCGGTACCACAGTGACGCAGACCCTTACTCGACAGGGTCGAGTTTCTCCCACCCGGGGAGAATTGGTGCGGACACCCGCGCGATTGAGAAGCATGATACGCCGAGCCACCGGTACCGTACGCGAAGCACCACCCGAGCCACTTCGGCGTCCATCTGGCTCAGAGACAGTCTGGAGACTCCCCCTTGAGTCTCGGCCTTTATCACATTTATTTGGACTTTATTTGTGTGTCATGTGTGTTATTTAGTTTTATTCGGTTTGTAATTTAGATTGTAATAAGGGTTTATATGTAAAATGGGACCACCCGGGTCCCACGAGCCCCCCCACCCCTCCTCCCATTGATCCACCTCACCCCTACGGCCGATGTGGGGTCAGTCAACATGTCAATTGTGGGCTTCTAGAAGGCTGGGCCAAGTGGGGGACAAGTGGACTTAGAAGTCAAGGTTGGCCACCAACCTTAACCCCTTAGTCAAGGGGGCGCCCCCTTCTCACTATCATCATTTTTATTTTTTCTAAAATGTGTGTTAGAACTAATTAGTTCTATCCTTTTTTTTATTCCCTCAAACCCTAGATCTAGGGGTAATTTGAGTCTTTTGGCATTTCATATAAATGCCTTGTATTTCCCATTTATGAAGAATTAATGCATATGAAATCCAAGAATTTTGTTGGAGCAGCAAGGGCCGCCCCCTTCTCCCTCTCCCCTCTCTTCTTCTTGCAGTTGGAAAGGTTGCCTTCTGAAATGGGAAGCCTCACATATCAGTTCCCATGATCGCCGCTGCCGCCATCGTGCCGCCATCGCACCGACACCGTTGCCGTCGGAGTTCTGTCTACTCAAGATAGCCAGATATTCCATGAATTTTGGCTCTCAACCACGTGATCTTCTTGAGCTGAAATTTTCAGAGGGTGTTCCAGAGGTTCCCTCCATATTCTAAAAAAATTGGTTTGTCCTCTAGTTCCCGATTTCCATTTTTACATTTTCGTCCATTTTTCTCTTCCAGTTCTGCCAGGTTTCTATCTACAGTGATAGCAACCCTGAGTTTCCAATCTTCGGACATCTTTTTTGATTTTTTATGGAGCTCCCAAATTTACTGGAAGTTCTATCCACCAACCCCTCCATCCAAGAATTTTCTTGGAATTTATAAAGGCCATCTCATATTTTCTACAAATCATCTTCCGATCCCCCCACAGTTCTGTCAGCCAGTGTCCAGATCCGACCACCAGTCAATATAAAATCCCTAACAAATCGAAATCTCCACCAATCCCTTCATAAGAATTATTTCTGTTTTCCTCTCTCTCTTCTCCACACCTTTCATGAAGAGCTCGAGGTCTGAATCTGAGGTTTAACCCGCGGTGAAAGGCAGTTCTCAGGAAACTTCCCTGCTGTTCTGAGATTTCAGGCACAGTCCAACAGAGACTTCAAAAATAGTTTAAGGCCAGATTCTTGTAGATCCAATTGATCCCTCTGGCTATAGGTTGAAGTACTTCAAAAGAGCTTTCCAACGGTACCTCCTGAGCTTTGATCTGACATCAGGATTGATCGCAGTAGCCGATCTTACCGGATCACGCGCCAAAAAACAGAAGCAAAAGTCCGTGAGCAGCAACTCCAAAGCTTGGAGATCGGAGTCGACCGGCCTCCGACCGGTGTTTTTGGCCGACCGCCATTCCGGGGGACGCGCCACCAGGGGTCTCCATCACAGCGGGACCCACCCCACCAGAGCCGGAGGTTGGAGTGGTCCGTGGGCCCCACGGACCCGTAGATCACGCCGTCCGGACAGCACCAAGTCTGCGGGTTCGGCACCGTCGGGACGACATCAAGATGCTGCTCGTCAACCCAATTATCGTGACTCCTGGGCCCCACATGTGACCTATTACCTCCCTGCGTGGAGTGGGTCAAATTTTTGTATCACTGTAAAAAAATTGTTAATCGGGAGTCCGTGATTGGCCGGGGTTATCTTCCCCACGCTGGGAGCATGGAGGTAACGATCTTAACTCCTTGGCATTTCATTTGCTTAGCTAGTATATGGTCGTATGCCGCTGCGAGCGCGATAGGAACTAGCCCGTGAGTCCATGTCACCGCTGTGAGTGTGAGAGTGACCCGTCCAGTGGCTCGATCTGAGTCGGAAGTGAGTCGACTACCCTTACTCTGTCGGTTCTTCAACCATGCACGATCCACGTTTCCCTCGCGTGGGACGACGAGTGAGCTTACATTTCTGTTAGCGACGTATAGCCCATAGGATCTCTTAGTGTCGGGCCTAAGTGTCTCTTGAACTCGTATGTTGCTGGTCGCGTCCGCATTTAGAGTCCGAGGCTCGCATCACATAGAGTCGGTCCCCGTGTCCGTCCCGCATCACCTGGCGCCTATTGATGACGATTATATTCAGGTTCTTATCTGGCGGAATTGCCAAGGAACTGGCCAACTTTGCGAGGGCATCCGCCTGAACGTTTTGTCCTCGATTGATGTGTTTGACTTCAATAAAGTAAAATTTCACCATCAAGCGCAACACCAATTGGTGGTAAGGCAGGAGCTCTAGTTTCTGTACATCAAATTGTCCTTCCACCTGTTTCACGACCAGCATAGAGTCTTCGAATGCCTCGAGCATTTGGATTTCCATGGACAAGGTAATTTGCAGACCGATAATCAAGGCTTCATACTCTCCTCGTTATTAGTGCATGGCTTGTTTATTGAATAGGAGGTGTATATGACCTCTCATTCGGGGGACTTCAGGACTATGCCTGTACCAGCTCTGACTCTAACAGGCCCAGTTGCTGGCGTATTAATTCTGGATGCACCATCAAATTACAACTACCATAAGGTGTGATGTACTTGGTTTGCCTCCAGGGTCTCATCTTCAGGGAGTTCAGTCACTAGCAGGGAGTCTTCAGGCACAGGGTGTGCGACGAAGAAGTCTACGATGGCCTGGCCTTTCACAGCCTTCTGCGGCACATAGGAGATATCAAACTCCATAAGTAGCATCGCATATTTGCCTAAGCGGCCTTTGAGTGCTGGTTGGGATAGTATGTACTTCAGCGGATCTGCTTTGGATATCAACTTTATTTCATGCGACAGCATATAGTGCCAAAGTTTCTTAACTGCGAAGACCAGGCCTAAGCAAACCTTTTCAATGAAGGTGTATTTTTCCTCAGTTCTGACCAGCCTGTGACAGAGATAATAGAGTGCTTGCTCTTTTCCTTCTTCATTAATTTGGGCTAACATTGCCCCAAGAGAGTAATGTGTGGCATCTATGTACAGAATCAGCGGCCGTCCCTTCACCGGTGCGCCGAGCACAGGAGGAGTCTTTAGATAATCTTTCAACTGGTCGAAAGCCGTCTGGCAATCTTCATCCCAGTAAAAGGGAACATCCTTCATCATTAATTTGTGAATAGGGTGACATCGCCCTGACAAGTTAGATATGAGCCGTCGGATATAAGCCAGTCGGCCTTGCAGGGATCTCATCTCGGAGAGGTTCTGTGGCAAAGGCAGCTCCTTAATTGATTTGATCTTTGCGGGGTCTATTTCGATTCTCTGATATCTGACAATGAAACCCAAGAATTTTCCACTGGATACTCCGAAGGCGCACTTCATGGGGTTCATCTTTAATTCATATTGCCTGAGCTTCTGAAATATGACCCGGCGGTCCTACAGATGGTCTTCCTTCCTTTTGGTTTTGATTACCAGGTCATCTATGTAGCACTCGACTTTGTGGTAGAGCAGCCCATCAAAGATTCTGGTTATTGCTCGCTAGTAAGTTGTGCCGGTGTTCTTCAATACGAACGACATCCTTTTGTAGTGGTAGATGCCCTTGGGAGTTCGGAAGGTGGTATGGACCCGGTCATGCTCCGCGATCCATATTTGATTGTAACTGGATGATCCGTCCATAAATGATAGGGCCTCATAACCGGTTGTAGCATCAATCATGACTTCCGTTATTGGCACAGGAAAGTCATCCTTTGGACACGCCTTATTCAGATCTCAGAAGTCTACACATATCCGGATCCTCCCATTTTTCTTCTTTACGGGCACGATATTGGCCAGCCAAGTGATATATTAGTTCTCTTCAAAAAAACCCACATCAACAAGGTTGTCAACTTCTTTGTATATTTGGGTGATGAGCTCTCGCCTCATGCACCGTGGTGGCTGCTTCATCGGCTCCACTTCGGGATTTATAGCCAACTCATGTTGTGAAACTACAAGGCTGAGTCCTGGCATCTCTTTGTAGCTCCAGGCAAAGCAATCCCAGAATTCTTGTAGCAACTGAATGTACATCCTCTATTCTTCTGAGGAGAGCTGGGCACTGGGGAAGGTTGGCCTGGGATCATCCTCACTTCCCAAATTGACTTCTATTAGCTTATCGACTGTGGCTTCGCCTCCATCTTCAACTTCCCGAGGTGCCGGCTAGAGGTCCATGAAGTCTGGAATATCATTTTCGAGTTTAAGTACCTCGACCTTGTCATTTTGTTGCCCCTGGGCCTCCTCGGGAGCTTCTAATTCAGCCGGTGGCGACAGTGTGAGTTGTTCTACCAATGGGCCTTTTGCAGCTTTGACTTAGCTGATGTGTTAGCATCTTTAAGGGGCTGGCATTTGTTCATTGCTGGCTCAGAGGGATGGTATTCCGGCTTCACAATGCATGGGGGCGATTCTGCTTTCATGTTGCTTTGAATCGCCATGTCTTTAGTGGAGGTGGCTTGCTTTTTTCTGGCCATAACTTTGATGACGGGTATTACTCGATCGGTTGCAACAAAAACCTCTTCGATTGGTCTGGGGGATGCTGACATCATTGCCAAGGGAGGGCTGCAGGAGAAGCAAGCCCCTCCTTCTTCGGTGTCTTTGGCTTCACTACTGCTTGCCCTATCAAATTTGGCTTGTAAAGCCGCTTCTTCACAGTAAACTTGCTCCTAGCATTTGCAGGGGGTCATATCCTCTGGTTCTTGGCCCTCTAGTTGAGGTGACCTGGTATGTTCAGCTTCTGCAGGGTATTCATCATAAGTTTTCCTCGGTGGACTGTCTTTCGCTGAAAAGAAAGTGGAGATAGTGTCTACTTCATAGCGCCCACAACAATAGTATTCTTCAAGGG
The DNA here is from genome assembly GCA_022559845.1 of Amorphophallus konjac. Lineage (NCBI taxonomy): Eukaryota > Viridiplantae > Streptophyta > Magnoliopsida > Alismatales > Araceae > Amorphophallus > Amorphophallus konjac. The sequence goes on along the minus strand of CM040123.1, from coordinate 55,228,613 downwards.
TAAAGCCAAATCCCGAGTGCTGGGAAATATGCCTTAGCTCCTTCTCCAGGCTGGCAGGGTACCAAAGCCATTTGAATGCTTTCTTTTCTTTGCCAGGCTGGCCAGGGGGGATGTGTTGCTTCATGAACATTCTGGCCACCTTATCTGATGTGAATGTTAGCCCATGAATAGGGACTAACGGGTTCTCCAGGTCTTCAGGGAGGTGACAGTCAGTATCCTCCTGTACAGCATGTTCTTTAGCCACATAAAACAGACTGGTGGGGCCTTCAGGCTGGGCCACCTCCAATGTTTTGAGAGGCTCGATAGTGGAATGGTCGAGGCTGGATATCGGCTTGACCAGACCCTCAGGGATTTTGATGTGGCCGTAGTGTTTGTCAACCCTGGCTTCATTTACTTCAGGGTAAGTGGCAGGAGGTGTAGCTCTGCCCATGTCCCCTATGATATCAATGTGTGACACTGCCCTGGGACTCTCATATCCCAGCGGCGGTGGTGGAAACTAGTCGTCATCAGAGGTGCTTTTTGCTGCCCTGGCAGAAGCCTTTGTCTTGGGGGTCTTCCGTGGCTGTTGCACGTACAAAGTGGCATCAAGTAGGTGACACTCAAATACCTCGAATGGATGGAGGTCAGTGAATATCCTTTCCTCTTTTCTACCTTGATTATATTTGATGCGCTGGTCCAATGTAGATGGCACCACTAAATTTTCATGTAGCCAGGGGCGACCGAGCAATGCTTTATATGAGGTGCCAAAGTTGATAACATGAAACTGCACTCTCATGGTGAAATCCGCCATGGTGAGGGTGAACTCCGCCACTCCCAATGAGACTTCAAACTTTTGGTTAAAGCTTGCGATACGCATATCTCTGGCTTTATGAAGGTGCACATCGAAGTAATACTTCTGGTAGATTCTGTATGTAAGGATGTTGACAGCCGCACCAGGGTCTACTAGAATTCTGTTCAGTTGTTGGCCATTCAGCTGCCCCCTCATGTAAAGTGGCCTATTGTGGCTGACGGTAGGAAGTAGCATATCCTCCTCAGTGAAGGTCACATTTGTTCCCGGTAGCGTCTCAGCCAAGCAACTTTCATATTGCGTAGGCGTCTGCAAGGCAGTAATAATCGCTTGCCGGGTCTCCTCACTCAGGGAGAGGATCTCCCAAACGGTGAACCTTGCTGGGAACTTTTCAGTAGCTTCACTACCCGGCTTACTGCCCGAACATTTGATAGCTTCAGTTCTTCTACCTACCTTGGCTTGGAAGAGTCTTGTGCTGCAATCTCTGATTGACCCGCCTCATCAGACTCTGGGTCTAAACCATGTTGCTATTGGTATCACCCTGCTGCTCCTTGATGCCTACTGTTGTGCTGGCCTTGTCTTCATTTGGCAGCTCAGAAGGTTGATAATGCTGTGGAAAGGTGCCCCCGGTTGCAGAGCTGGTCTCTTGGTAGGGCTGCTTGCCCTTAGTCATCTTCAGGAATTCGGTGAAAGAAGGTACACCACCATTGCCTTTAGTTTGGTCATACAGTCCCGATGAGGAAGAGATCTGAGTTCCCCTGACTTCTGGGGAGGACATCTTGCAGGGTTGTTTACCCTTAGCCATCTTCAGAAATTCGGTAAAAGCAGGGACACCAACATGGTCCTCATTTTGGTTGTATAGCCCTGGCGGAGGAGGGATCTGAGTTCCTCTAAACTCCAGAGGAGGTATTTTGTAGATTTACTCTCCTCTGAAGATAATATTGTGGTTGACGGGCGGCGAGCACCCCCATTTTTAGCCTGACCGAGTTGCATGGGTATTAGCTACGGCTTCGGCCTGCTTCACCTTAGTTGCGGGTGTGAAGCAGATGTTTTCCTCATCTTCCTCCCCGGGCAGGTTGAAAAGGGCAGAGAGAGTATTGCAGAAGAGTATTGTCTCCCTCTTAATTTTATGGGCTTTTCTCTTCTTTTTCTGCTCTTTCTTGGATGGTGTCTGCCCCCAGAATAAGTCGTTATCTTTTTCTACTACTTTCTCTGACTCTTCTTTCTGTTCTAGAGAAAGTTGTTCTAACTCCTCCCATGGGACATGGTCTTTTATCAGCAACGGCTGCAACTTAGGCTGTTCATATTCATCTAGCCCGTTTATGTAGGCTTGAAGTCGCCGGATTTCTGGGCTGATTTCTTTGTTCACTGGCAATGGAGTTTGTCTTCTCCGGTTGTGAGTGGGTATTCTAATCACTGCCGGCTGATTTAATCAGACTAGCATTGGAGTCGACGGAGCTGGCCGTGATGTCACACCATGGATATGTACCCCTGCTGCTAGGCGGGGTGGAAACTTCTTTTTATTTTTCGCAGGGACTTGCTGCTCTTTCAGGGGAGCTAGAAAGCACGCCTCATAAGTGTGTTGGATGCTGGACTCCGCAACTTCTTTTGGCAATGCCTGGTACAGAGATACCATATTGGCAGCTGCTTGGTTCATTGGTGCTTCATGAGGCTGCGGAGGATCAACTTTGTACTCCCCCATCTTGAGTTCACCTTTCTTTATCAATCCCTCGATGACATCCTTGACTACATAGCAGTTTTCAATCGGATGCCCCAACATCTGATGGTAGGGACAGAATCTTGGATTATCTCTTTTCTTCAAGTCCTCCGGCCTTTTTGGCTCAGGCAGATTAATCTTGTTGTACTGGGTAACCTAGTCAAATAGGACTTTAGTCTTCTCTTTGGGAAAAGAGTAAGCCTTCTTCATTTTGTCCCTAAGAGAGCAACCCTCCCTCTTTTCTTCTATTTTATCAGGCTGAGGGGCAACTGCCTTCTTTCCCTTGTCTCTTTGATGTTCAAATGTTTTGATGTCGAGGGTATTTGCCTCTTTAGGCAGTTGGCGTCGCTCTGCTGCGTTTGCTTTCTATATGGCAACATTGGCTGTTGTCAAGGCATGCTTTGGCTGCATGATGCGGTGGGTATGGCACCCGATAAGCATCAAATGTAACATAGTCACCTTCACCTCATTCAGCAAGCTTCAATTCAATCATCCTTTCCACCATTAGCTTGTTTACAGTGGTTGGGTAAACCGGCTCGGGGTAGAAATGTGCTGGTTGCAGATATGGGGTGACCAGAGTGGTTGCCTGCGGTGAAGGAAGCAGCACCAGTGCCTGATGCAACTGAGGTAGCACTGGCGGCAGCAGCGACTGAGGTGCACGTTGCTAGGTAGCAGCCTAACTATGCTCTGCTGTCTGGGGCAGAGTATACAATGGTGGAAAATTGCACGGGTTGGCACCCCCTCGTGACGATTCAGCTTGCATTTCAGACTGGCTGGATGCCGAGGTTTGTTCTGCCTTCTCGTGCAACTGTTTCTTCAGGAGTTCTATCTCCTGTTGATATTTATGTAGCAGCATCAACACCGATGGATCCATGGTTGCCATGATGGGGATGCCTTCAACTATTTCCCCCGACGCACCTTCGGGCGAAGTAGTTAGCATCACCTCATCTTCTTAAGTCGTCACTACATTAGCAGTTAGCGTGGTGACCTCTTCAAAAACCACTTGTTTTCTCTTTGACGCCTTTAGCATTTCTTTTGCGGCTTCGCTTCTTCTAGTTTTCGGCCCCGGCCTTTCAGCTAATCGGGCCAGTTCTTGGGGCTCCTCAGGCAAACTCCCATATTTGCTGGCCACTCCGGCCATGTTGCAAGCAAAGACATGCATCTCTTTTCTTCGTTTGCATACCTTCCTCTTTGTGCGACCAGGGAAGGTCAATCTCTCAAACACTAATATTCTTCTTTTCTCCTCCCGTTGGGGAAGGGCCTCATCGGCCTTGCTATACGGGCCTTCTTCATACCCATTATCATCAACAGATGATGTCATTCCTCTTTCTTCTTCTTCTTCTTCGACTGCCATCGACAAACAATCTTCTCCTTCAGCCACAGTCGCTTGTAGCAGTTGCTTGGAGCAGTCGCTACTGGCCTAATGAGGGGTTTCCTAGACCCTGAAATAACTTCTGACCATGTTGGTCATTTCTTCTTGACTACGTCTTCATGGAGGACAGGCAATGGCTGTCGACCTCGCACTAGTGGGATGTAAGCTAGCCGGGCTATCCCAGCAGGTTGATCAAATCTTCTCCCTACTGTAGGGATGTTGGCCTGTCGGGTGTAGGCTCTAAAGGCAGGACGACGTGGAGGGTCCACAACCGTTTCTTCTCTTCTTGGAGCCGGGCCCCTCTCATCCTTCTTCCTCACCTCCACGGGCTCGGGGTAGTGGCGAACAGGTGCACTTTGATGGACAAGCTGGATCTTCTTAGGGACCCACACCTGCTTGAATGTTTTCGGCCTTGGGGCCAGCTCTCTTCGGCCTTGGCAGCCAGCTTCTTATTTTTCAGCTCTCGTCCCGGACAGGGCCTGGAAGGAGTTACAGACTGGTACGGTAGGGACCACGCGGTCTGAGATCACATGAGCATCACGTCCGTCTAGGAAGACGCGGACACCACCGATAAGAATAGACTTGACGGATATCGAAAGTCGCTCGGTGATAGGGGTAGCAACGTTCCTTCGAGAGCTTCCTTGGCGGCGGCTCCCGGGCTTGTTGTAGTGGACAGGGCGAGCCCCTTGAGCCACATGGTGCACCATGCAACTTGTCAGTTGGACGTGGCCTCTTGGCGAGCTTCCGCAGCTTTAGGTGTTGGGAACCCTAGGCTTCTTGTTGATGCTTTCCTCAGTCGGCTCTAGAGCTTCCACCTCCAGCACATCTGTAAAGGCCACCCCTAAGAAATTGGGGAAGTCGACCACCGGTGGAAAGGTGCCGAAAACGGTCGGTACCGCTAGGTACCCATAAGCAGCATGATCAGCCACGATCGCGGGTCCGAAGGTCAAGGTAGCAAATTTCACAGCCATTGTTGCTTCCTGTAATCACAGAAACAAGCAAACAATCGGCATTCTTTGGGAGGGCCCCGGGGCCCTCTTATCTTGGCAAAGAGATGAAGGGAGACTGAGTCCCACCGGGCGTGCCAGCTTGTGGGGGATGGGAAATTTATTAATAATGTTTATTTATTTATTTATTAATTTGGATTTGTTAGATTTATTTGATTTATTTGTTTATTATGTAGGCGTGCCAGCCATTTGCATAACAGATTTATTGTGCACTCGATCTGACTTGGTCAGACGAAAGTGAAGTCCGTGTCGGGACCGGAAGTCCGTCATACCGTAAAGGCTATGACGTTAATTACATCCTCCGGGAAGGAGGAAAACCCTTGATTAATTGCCAAGATAAAGAACCACCGGGGCTGAATAGGTGTATAAGTGTATGCAAATTAAAAAGATGATATTACGCAATGCAAGATCTAGACATACATTCACACATGCAATGCAATAACATTTATTGACCTGACCCCCCGTACAGGGCGGAGGATGTAGGTCTGATGACCACCATCGCGCATAGTGAGAGCTTTTAGCCAGACTTAATCTGACCTTCTGCAAATCACCATTTGATATACCGAGAGGTCGGAACAATGACAAACACACAATAATGATAAACGTGCGCATCCATGTATGTATATATGGATGCATGGGTAAGCATAAAGAGAGCAAACCCAAGAGAGAATTATTATTGCAATCATCACCATTCTTACTACTCATTTACAGGATGACCATGAATTAGGCATGTTGAAAGGGCAGACTGTCAGCCCAAAAGGGGGCAATTGATTTGCAGGAGCAACAAGGACCATTGGGGATAACACTTAACACCTAAGTGGAAAGCCAGGAAGGGGCAGATTGAGGCATGGAGTCGACTCCCCGGACATGGAGTTGACTCTATGCGTGAAGAGCAATAGAAGGATGAATAGAAGCACGAGCAGAGGCTAATCCGGCATGGGGAATGCACGAAGGTTAATCCGACGTAGGATGTGAGAAGGTTAATCCGGCGTGGGATGAGAAAGAGGAGGGTAATCCGGCGCGGCAAAAGGCACGCCGGATTAGCCCCCATGCCGTTTCAGAGAGCCAAAGAAAATTGGAATTTGAGAGGGGGATTAATCCGACGCGCCAGATTAGCCCACGCCGGTTTAGGGAAAGGTGGTCTTTGAAGAGTTTATTAACTTTGTTAAGTCCCAATTCAAGTTATGACCTTCTTTTGTCAAAACTTTGTGATTCATTCAGACACTTGATCATTAGATTTATTAGGGCAAAAGTTAGTCAATTCAATCCTGTGCGAGGTTCATACTCAAGCACAATTTTATCCCAGTTCGAGGCGGGCCCATAGGCACTACACCAAATGTTTGTTAACAGAATTCTCTTATGTGTGTTAACCATTCTGGTTAGCTTAATTGCTTATTAGCATAAGCAAGATGATCATAGAAGTCATTAAATCGAGGGCAAAATTCGACAGCATTTTTCCATATCCCGAAGGGTCACGGGGGAAAAGTGGAGGCTCACCCACGGGGTTCCCGGGGTAAGCTCCTAATTGCTGGGAGGCCAACACGGTGACCGGTGAACCCGAATGGATGGAAACCCCGAGGGCTAGCCTATGAAGGGCACCGATGATCTGTGTGTCATCAACGAGTTCAAACGGACAGCCCGGATGGGACGGAGATCCCGAGGGCTAGCCTACGAGGGGTTCCGTAAACCTATGGGCTACCACAATGCCAAGAGGGGATGTGGGTTTTAATTTTCTGTTGGATTATAGGATCCATTTATATTTTTCCTTAATGGCCCAGTGGGCTCCATGTTATGGGAGAATGGGTCCCTGTGGCCTTTTGGCGGTTCAGAAGAAAACGGTAGTGGACACATTTGATGGGGAATGTTCCCCCTCCCCGGTTGGCAACTCAATATTCACACACATAAGAGATATATATGATTACATGAACATTTCATATTACCCTGGTAAAAGGGGGCCGAGAGTCATATATATATATATATATATATATATATATATATATATATATATATATATATATTTGGCAAAATCGACCGACAGGATCAGCAACTGGTTGAGCGCTCCGAGAGTCATAGTGACTGACTCCTACCCAATCCTTCTTAGGGTGAGTGAAACATGAGGAACGATTATTCCATCATTGGGAAATCAATGACAAGATAGGCATATAGAAGATCAAGTTGTCATTATTTGGGGGTTAGCCATAAAGACACATAGGCTACAGAGCTCACAGAGAGGGGCAGCGTACACATATAGTTGTATAAGACAAATGTTCAAGCATTTAGCAAGCAGAATGTATGAAGGTGATTTTTATGTTTAAGCATAAGGCGTCCAAGTTGTGGGAATGGCCATACTCCATGCAACTCATGGCTATGAGTGGAGGGGCAATGATGGAGCTGGTTCCAGAAGTTAGCAGAGGGGTATATATCTCCGATGGGGGAGGAAACACACATCAAACACATGAAACCGCCCGATGTGATTAAACCGCCGAAGGGACCCCGGGGAGGGGAATAGTGTTAATATAGCCCTTGGGTAGCCCAGGGCACATTCTACGCTAAAAGATAAATCCTAGCAATAATGCACAGACCGTGGAAGAGAGAGTCATAGTAGGCAAGAAGGGAAACGCTGGAGACTGAGGGAAGATAAATCATTGAATATGAACCATTTAGACTTGAAGATTATCATATTGCCAAAGAACGGCCAGAGTATTACATATGCAGACACGGCCCGGCGTTGCCGTCCGGAGACCGGCCATCGTACATCATAACATTGAAATTCCAAAAAAGATACAAGAAGTAGATGCTATATCGAAAGGAAATTAAACAAGAATGGGGGATGATGGGCTCATATCATCGCCCCTCTACATTGCAAACCATAAGCGATCTGGGAGAAAGGGAACGGGAAATCGCTTGAAGCCTTTTGCCAAAACCCACCTCTGCTCTCAGGGTAGAAACAGAGTATTAGAAAGGCGGGTCTCCCTCTTTGCTCTGGACCTCTCTTTTGCAGAAGGCTGGGATGGCGGCCGCTCTGGGGGTTCTCTCTTCAGGGTAGGTTTCTTCTTCTCCAACCTTCTCCTTTCTCTTTTTTTCTCATCGGATTTTCCCTTTTTATAGAGGAGTATTCTTCTTCTGCTATTCCAGCGCGGCGATTGGTGCGCCGTTTTTGGGCTGATCAATAGCTTGCGCACAGCTTTTGATGGTGCCGTTTCAAGAGGCATCATGCGGGTTTAAGTGGGATGCGAGCCAATTTAAGGGGTATGCGTGCTGGGTCAAGCGGTGCCGATTTTGCATTGGCCATGCCGTTTTAGCTTCTCTTCTTGCAATTCGTTCGGGTCGGATCCGTTTGTAGGTCTCGGACTAACTCAAGGGACTGTTTCGAACCGCCATCTTATTCTGGCCCTACTGGACCATCAGACTTCTGAATAATGTCTTCTGGCATAAGCCGTGCTCTTAATTAGGTCACTCAGGTTTTCCTACTGACACGGCCTTCGGAAACCTGTATGGCGGGCCCAGAGACATCTCTTCACCTCGAAAGGCATTTTCTTCAGGTGGCGGGCCACCAGGGGTATTTTCATCCTCGTGGATGTGGTTTATTCGGCGTGATCGAGTCAACACCGGCTTGTTAGCTCCGGATTGCTGTTCGGCATCACCGAGCTCTGAGAGGTGAGTTGTGTAGTACCTTTATCAGGTATCTTAAGGCTTCACCAGTTCGAGTGAACCTTCTTTGTTGATTTTTCTTCGGCTTTTGTGCATCAGTAGGCCGCATCCTTCCATCATGCAGGCACAATTGCCATCTAATCATATTTTGGGCGCCAACACTTGGTTGATCTAAATGTGTGGATTGGCGAGTGATCATGGACATATATATATAGCTGATGCTGTTGTGAGTTCATTTGGGGTCCACGAGCCTCCCTTCTCCCTATGGCATACTTCCAATGTAATTCTACCTCCCTCCACTGGTTGTACTATTCTTGAGGGCTTCTAGAAATTTTTTTCATGTAATTTAATTTTTTTCGGCCCGTGAGCCGTGTAAAATTTGTAATTTATGCGACATTAGAGATTGAAGGCGTGGAGGACGAACAATGAGGATGATCTAGTTGCTTTGGAAGCGAGTCAGATATCTTAGTAGCATTAGGCTTAGGGTCCATGATCACTCAGTTTTAGTTTTTACATTGGGTGCATTTGTTTTGTGCAAACTACTATGTCACGCCCGGATGCGGAAAATCAGAACGCAATAGTTATAACATTCATGTCAATCAGAGTAAAATAATTGCCACAAAAGACAAGGGGCAAGTAGAAAAAAATTAAATAACTTCCAACTTGTATTCATAAATATCAACAATATCCATACATCAATTCTTGACCAAATAACAAAAACACCAAGTTTCTAACAACTCTATAATTCGACATGGACAACTCAAGCCTAACAACAAGTGAACTCTAAGACAACTGGACTAGACACAACACGCCAGGGCTGCTAGCTAGAACGTTCCAAGGTTTACTCTCGCCCTTCCCCATCAGATTGAGCATCCTCATCCGAGCTACCTGAAAAAGATTGAGAAAAACTGGGTGAGCGAGAGCTCAATAGGGATTATATCTCTATGCCAAGCAATCTTAAAGTGATTAGCCAATTAATGAGATTTTTCATGCTATCGAGAAAATGAGCAAAATAAACAACGTTACGAGACATTAGCTATAGTCAGCCAAAATGATGAGTTGAAATAAATCCAGTAGATAGAAAGAGATAGAACAATTGAATAGCAAGAATTTTCATGTAATTGGCCGTAACAAGCACGCAAGTACAATCATGTAATGAATTTCATGTAGAGATGAATGTCATAGATTAACACGTTAGCAAGTACTTCGGTGCAATGCCACACCTTGTCATTACAAACTCCCATGGGCATAAGTACTTTTGGGTGCTCCTCCTAGGACAGGATCGGGCCCTTAATGATGCATTGGCATTGAGTGGTGGATCAAAGATCCCAAGTAAAATCTAGACATTCATTATTTTCTGGCCAAGAATACCAAGGATAAGCTCATGGAACCAAGCACTAAGAATGAAGGCAATTCCTTAGAAGGAATTCAAGTCCATTAGATCAAAGAATAAGTCATAGGGAAATGAACTTCGAAACCTAGATTCAAGGAAATTCCAGAAGTTCTGGATTATAACATTAAGGGTTGTGTTCAGATCAAGGTAGTAGCCTCGAGAGGCTAAAACCAAACAAAGATGAGGCTCATCATACAACACAAGAACCACGAAAATGCGAGAAATAGGACCAGGATGCGGTCTATAAATGGATCGCAAACTAAAAGACGTGGTCAAGGACCAGTCCACATTCCAAAAATCTGTCGACAGAAATTGGGAAGTCAGTCGACACACTTTTCAGGTCTATCGACACACCCAATAGGTCTGTCGACTCACAAGGAAAATGCAGTCGAACGACCCACCGCGTTCATGAAGAGGCGGTCAGGGGAAAGTCCGTGTCATGTCAAGAGATCAGTCGACAGAAGCCATGATAGTCGACTGAAATAGGGTTCAGTTGACAAACAGGGACACCAGTTGACCAAGGAAACATCAGTTGACTGAAGATGGGGTTCATTCTATAGAAAAATGGGAGAAAGAGGCAATATCAGTCGACTAAAAATAAGGTTCGATCAACTGAAACAGGAATCAGTCGACTGGAGAGGATTGGCACGCTGGCCAGAAAGAAGAAGAATGCGGTCAGTCGGTCGTCCGCGATCTGGAGATTGCAGTTCTCAGAGGGTCACGTTCTGGACTGAGTTTGGCAGAACTAGGTCACAACCTCGGGCTGCCTACTGAAAAGTAGGTTGAATCTAGGGGTTCAGGTTTTTAGGGTACAACCCGCTCGACGTCCTATTGGGAATCCCAGGCTCGCGGAGTCTTACGGAGGCCTTGTGATAGCAGTTCCAGTCCGAGGGAAGGAGTATCCGGCGGAGGGTCCCAACTATCCCAAGACATCGGGTTTTAAAACTACGAAAAATGGGAGTAACGGTAAGTCATTACCACCAAAGTGGCATGACCCTCAAACAAGCTATGCAACACAGTAAAATAACATGGCTAACAAGTCATGATAAATGCAGAAATTCAGATTAATAGAATAACAATAGTAATTTCTTCTACTCTTTTTACGAGATGGCATGGAAGAAAGTAACATCAAAGAACCCAGATCATGGAACTTAATTCAAGACTATCCATCTTTCATGAAATCCTAATTATTTAGTGTGTTCTGAAATGTTCACTACCCTATACATGTCGTATATACAAAACTTGTAGCAATGAAAACATGAGGAAAAGACTGGGTCTACTGGAACCAGAGCACAAAATGCGGTCTGGGAAGGGTCGCGGCCGTATAGACTTTGTAAGTCACGAGGCCGCGTTCAGGCCGTCTTGAACTAGTTTTTTCAAAATAAGAAAAATGGGAAGATCACGATCTATCGTGGGGTTACGATTTCCAGGTCACGGTCATTAAGAGTACAGCGATCTCGGACTGAGCCTCGCCTTCCGACGACTCTGACATACCTCGACTAAAATGCATGATTTGATCGATATATTGAGCAAAAATTGGGCAAAATAGTACCAATGGAAAGGGCACTCAAAGACGTGCATGATGATATAATTTAGTTAAGATTTGGCCTAAGAGAAACCTACATTAAAGGAACTAAGAAGAGATTGACACAACGTTGGAACCCTAATACGCCCTTGCCTCACTTGACGAATCTCCTCTTGATCTCCCACGCCGCTGGTCGCCCAATCAACATGGGGTTTTCTGAGGGCGTGGCCTTCTATTTATAGAGCTCATGGAGCCCCTAGGGTCGTGGCATCGATCTGGGAAGGTTGTGGAGAGAATCCCGCAAGAAAATCATAGTTGACCGATTCAAGCGCCGCCAACTCAAATTCGAGCCTCTAGGGTTAGGATTTTCGATGGGAAAACGTGGGAATTCGATCCTCCTACATGGGCCAAGGGTTTGGGTTCGATCTAAGCCCATTAGAGCTCGAATTAGGGTCCAATCGAGCCATTTACGGGCTAGTTCTACCTAGTTCCGAGTTAACCTAAAAACACTCTAAATTGGGCCAATAAACCTATTTTGAATTTTCTTTTGTGGTTGTCTATTTTGACAATTTTGTTAGAAATCCTTTTCTCTTCAGGGACGTATATTTTTCATAATTTTATAAATTCCTTAAATTTTTGAATTGAAAAAGGTAATTAATTTATTCATTATTAAATTCGGGTTGCTACACCCTCCCCCACTTTAGGAAATTTGGTCCTCCAAACTCACCATACTTTCCGAAGCAAAGGACAATTACAACACTGACATGAAAATAGTTCGGGGTATTACTGCTTAATTGCTTCTTCATATTCTCACGTGGCTTCTCCAACTCCACGTCTACCCCACTGGATCTTAACCATCGCTATGGACTGATTCCTAAGTTGTTGTTACTTTCGGTCTAGAATCTTGACATGCTTCTCTTCATAGGATAGGTCCTCTTTCAATTCCAAATCTGCATACTGGATTATGTGCTAGCAGTCATACACGTACTTTCTCAACATTGACACATGGAAGTCATTGTGAATGCCAGATAATTGAGGTGGCAATGCCAGCCTGTAAGCAATTTCTCCAACTCTTTCTAAGATCTCAAACGGGCCAACAAATCGCAGACTTAAATTACCCCTGATCCTAAATCTTCGGACTCCTCTCATAGGTGAAACTTTTAGGAATACATGCTCACCAACCTGAAATTCCAAGTCCCTTCTTCGATTATTAGCATAACTTTTCTATCTGGACTGAGCTACTTTCAGACGGTCTCTAATGATCTGAATATTCTTGGATGTCTCAGATATGAGATCTGGTCTGAGCCACTACTTGTCACCTACTTCTTCCCAGCACAGAGGTGATCTGCAACTCCTTCTATACAAGGCCTCGAAAGGTGCCATCCGAATGTTGGACTGGTAACTATTGTTATAAGCGAACTCGATTAGAGGCAAATGTTCATGACAACTACCTTTGAAGTTAATCATGCATGCCCTTAACATGTATTTAATAATCTGGTTGGTCCTCTCTGTTTGTCCATTAGTTTGAGGGTGAAAAGTTGTACTGAAGTTCAGATGAGTTCTCAATGATGCCTATAATCCTTTCCAAAAATGGGAAGTGAATCTTGGGTCTCTGTCAGATACAATGGATATAGGAATTCCGTGCAACCTCACAACTTCTTTCATGTACAGGGTAGCCAACACATCCACAGTCCATTTTGACTTAACGGATAAAAAATGCATGGACTTAGTTAGTCGATCCATAATCACCCATATTGCATCAAAGCCGCCACGCGTCCTTGGTAAACCCATGATAAAATCCATGCCGATACTCTCCCACTTCCATTGTGGTATCTCGAGAGGCTTCAATTTCCCAGCAGGCCTAAAATGCTCGGCCTTGACTTGCTGACATACTAAGCATCTGCTCATAAATTCGGCCACTTCTCTCTTCATATTTGGCCACCAAAAGGTCCTCTTCAAATCTTTATACATCTTCGTAGCTCCAGGTTGAATAGTATACTTGGACCGATGTGCTTCTTCTAGAATCTTGTTCTTTACCTCAACAAAGTCAGGCACACAAGTTCTCCCACGGAACAACAACCTGCCATCCTCGACCATCAAGAAATCTGGTCGACTACCCAGACTTTCCTTAATCTCGACAAGTAATGGGTCACTACCTTGAAGCTCCTTGATTTTAGAAAGCAAATTCAATTGAAGCTTAACGGGGGCAATCATAACCCGATTTCCCTTTTCCTCGACATTAAGATCCAGACTTGCTAGTTGCTCTAACTTCCTCCATTCCTGGAGGATTAAACTTGACAATCTAGCCATAGGCTTACGGCGCAATGCATCCGCCACAACATTTCCTTTTCTTGGGTGGTACACAATGGAGAAATAAAAATCTTTCAAGTAGTCAAGCCATCTTCTCTATCTCATATTGAGCTCCTTCTGGGAAAACAAATACTTCAGGCTCTTGTGATAAGAATATACTACAAAAGATTCCCCATACAGATAATGTCTCCATATTTTCAAAGCAAAGACGACAGCATCAAGTTCTAAGTCATGGACAGGATAATTCTCTTCATGCTTCCTTAGCTGTCTAGATGAATAAGCAATCACCTTCCCTCACTGCATCAGCAGGTAAGGCCAACACAGGGGCAGTGGTCAAACACTCCTTCAAGGTTTGAAAACTCTTTTCACAATCTTCCGACCACTCATAGCGATTCTCCTTACAGGTTAATCTACTTAAGGGAACTGCTATGTTAGAGAAATCCTTGATAAACCTTCTATAATAACCCGCTAGGCCTAAGAAACTTTTGACCTCAATCACATTCACATGCCTCTCCCAATTTCTTACTGCCTCAACCTTGGAAGGGTCTACTGCAATACCATCTTTGGAAATGATATGACCCAGAAAAGATACTTTTTGCAACCAGAATTCACACTTACTAAACTTGGAGTATAATCGATGATCTCTTAATATCTGCAAAGCCATCTTCAGATGCTCCTCATGATCCTCCTTGCCTTTGGAGTATATAAGAATGTCATCAATTATTACTACGACCTACTGATCTAAGTAGCACCGGAACACATTGTTAATTAGCTAAATGAAAGTTGCAGGAGCATTTGTTAGTCCAAAAGACATTACAACAAATTCAAAATGCCTATACCTATTTCTGAACGTCGTCTTAAAGATATCCTCATCCTTGATACTTAATTGAAGATACCCTGATCTGAGATCAATCCTCGAGAAATACTGAGCTTCGGATATCTGATCGAATAGCTGATCAATCCTTGGTAACGGGTACTTGTTTGTAACAGTGAGCTGCTTCAATTGACAATAATCTATGCATAGCCTTAAGGAGCCATCCTTCTTTCTAACAAAAAGAACAGGAGCACCCCACGGGGACGTACTCGGATGGATGAAACCCTTCTCCAACAGCTCTAGTAACTGCTTCTTCAACTCCTTTAACTCAGTAGGGGACATACGGTAAGGAGCCTTGGAAACTTGTGTAGCACCAAGAACTAGATCAATAGAGCAAGCCACCTCCCCCTCTGGGAAAAGACCTGGCAAATCCTTAGGGAACACATCAGGGAAGTCCCAGACAATAGAAATATTAACTCCAACTCCTTCTTCTCGGTCAAAGTGACCAATGCCAAGAACGCCTGACACTCCTTCCTCAACAACTTATCAGCCTGGAGTGCCGAAATAAGAGGCACAGACTTAGAATGCTTACAACCAGAAAAGAAAAGCTCAGGGTGCCCAGAAAATGACACCGACCCTATCTTACAATTAATGCTAGCACTATGCCTAGCTAACCAATTAGCTCCTAAGATTACATCATAGCCCTTCATTTCCATACATACCAAATAAGCAGGCAAAACATGACCATTAATCAGAACCTCACTAGAGGGATATATGTACTTAATCTCGATCCCAGGGGTAGTAATTACAAGGTGAGATTCCATCAATATAGGTTTCACAGACAAGGATTTGGCCAACTTCTAAGTGATGAATGAATGAGTAACTCCGATGTCGAAAGAATGAAAGCTCGCTTGGAAAGAACATTAAGGATACCTTCAACAACACCACCCTCCTCGGTGGCCTCAACTTCACCTTCATGGAGGGCTTGGAGCCTGCCCTATCGCTTATGACTCCCTTGTAGCTTCTCGGGTGGGGTTTGATCTGTGATAAACGGACACTCAAAGATCCGATGGTCCCTACTCCCACAACGTAGGCAAGCACCTAACTTCCGCCAACACTCCTCCATTTTGTGTCCTGGCCGGTCGCAATACTTGCAGACTGCCTTAGATGGGGCAGCCGGTACGCCCTTCTTGTCGTTCTCCTTTGGTCTCTTATCCTTGGAAAAACTCGGCCCACCATTGAGCCTCTTCTTACCCGAGGTCGGCTTGAAGTTCCCGGAGCTAGTAGCTTGCTCCCTTCTCTTTTCTCTTCCCTTGATTCGGTTAGTCATCTCCATAGTATCTTCTAACACCTGTGCCTTTCGCACAATCTCCGCATAATTGTGAATCTCCAGTGGGGCCAATTGATTGATGTACTACAGCTTCAAACCATTCAAACAACCTTTCGCCTTCATCTTCTCCGTATAAACCAAGTGCGGCGCATATCGTGACAACCTGGAAAACTACACCTCGTACTCGGACAAAGATAAATTTCTTTGTCGCAATGAGGTGAACTCTGTCACCTTCTGCTCTCGGACTCAGTCAGAGAAATGTTTGCTGTTGAAATGCTCGAGGAACTCTTCCCACGTAACTGGGCCATTTGCTAACATTGGCTCCACCAACTCCCACCAAGTGCGGGCATCCCTTTCTAACTGGAAAGTCACTAGCAACACATGATCTTGGTCACTGCACTACATGACACGGAAGATACGGTCCATCTCCTTAACCCAGTGCTCGACCTCGTCCGGGTCAGGAGAGCCATTGAAGCTTGGGGGATTCATGCTTTGGAAATTCTAGTGGAGGTCACCAGCTCCATGATGCGCGCCTCCCTGCGCCACTTGCTGCAACGCCTGCGTCAGGCCCTGCACCGTACGCTACATCTCTCACCATTGCGCGCGCTCCGCAGCCATTGAGGAACTAGTCGAAACCTACGAGCGTAGAAAAAGAATTAACAACGTTCTACGGAATTTCTTTTAGGGTTCTTTTATTAATTAACTTAACCAAAGTCTCTACCCCATCTCACTTTGTTTGATCTTAGGCACTGTCAATGTTACAGGTTCTAATGACACTTGTAGGAACCTAGGGTCTAAAGGAAACATAGGCTCTGATACCACAAAACTATCACGCCCCGATGTGGAAAATCGGAATGCAATAGTTATAACATTCATGTTAATCAGAGCAAAGTAATTGCCACAAAAGACAAGGGGAAAGTACACAAAAATTAAATAACTTTCAACTTTTATTCATCAATATCAACAATATACATACATCAATTCTTGACCAAATAACAAAAACACCAAGTTTCTAACAACTCCATAATCCGACATGGACAACTCAAGCCTAACAACAAGAGAACTCTAAGACAACTGGACTGGACACGACACATCAGGGATGCTAGCTGGAACGCTCCAAGGTTTACTCTCGCCCTTCCCCATCAGATTGAGCATCTCATTTGAGCTACCTGAAAAAGATTGAGAAAAATTGGGTGAGCGAGAGCTGAGTAAGAATTATATCTCTACGCCAGGCAATCTTAAAGTGATTAGCTAATGAATGAGATTTTTCATGCTAACAAGAAAACAAGCAAAATAAACAACGTGAAGAGACAATAACTATAGTCAGCCAAAATGATGAGATGAAATAAATCCACTGGATAGCAAGAGATAGAACAATTGTATAACAAGAATTTTCATGTAATTGGCCGTAACAAGCACGCAAGTACAATCATGTAATGAATTCCATGTAGACATGAATGTCATAGATTAACACGCTAGCAAGTACTTCGTTGCAATGCCACACTTTGTCGTTACAAACTCCCATGGGCACAAGTACTTTCGAGCGCTCCTCGTAGGACTAGACCGGGCCCTTAATGATGCGTTGGCATTGAGTGGTGGATCAAAGATCCCAAGTAAAATCTAGACATTCATTATTTTCCAGCCAAGAATTCCAAGGACAAGCTCATGGAACCAAGCACTAAGAATGAAGGCAATTCCTTAGAAGGAATTCAAGTCCATTAGATCAAGGAATAAGTCATAGGGATATGAACTTCGGAACCTAGATTCAAGAAAATTCCAGAAGCAAGTTCTAGATTATAACATTAAGGGTTGTGTATAGATCAAGGTAGTAGCCTGGAAAGGCTAAAACCAAATAAAGATGAGGCTCATCATACAACACAAGAACCATGAAAATGCGAGAAACAGGACCAGGACGTGGTCTATCAATGGACCACGAACTAAAAGACGCGGTCAAGGACCAGTCTGCGTTCCAAAAATGTATCGACAGAAATTAGGAAGTCAGTCGACAGACTTTTTAGGTTTGTTGACACACCCAATAGGTCTGTCGACTCACAAGGAAAACATGGTCGAACGACCCACTACATTCATGAAGACGAGGTTAGGGGAAAGTCTGCATTAAGGTCAAGCGATCAGTCGACAGAGGCCATGTCAGTCGACTAAAATAGGGTTCAGTCGACAAACAGGGACACCAGTCGACCTGGGAAACATCAGTTGACTGAAGATGTGGTTCAATCTACAGAACAACGGTCGACCGAGGCAATATCGATCGACTGAAAATAAGGTTTGGTCGACTGAAACATGAATCAGTCGATTAGACAAGACTGGCACACTGGCCAGAAAGAAGAAGAACACGGTCAGTTAGCCATCAACTATCTGGGGATTGCAGTTCTCAGAGGGCAGTGTTCTAGATTGAGTTTGGCAGAACTCAGTCACAACCTCGGGCTGCCTACTCAAAAGTCGATCGAATGCAGGGGTTCAGGTTTTTAGGGTATGACCCGCTCGACGTCCAAGTGGGAATCCGAGGCTCGCAGAGTCTTACAGAGGCCTTGTGATAGCGGTTGCAGTCCAACAGAAGGAGTATCTGGCGGAGGGTCCCAACTATCCCAAGAAATCAGGTTTCGAAACTACGAAAAACGAGAGTAACGGTAAGTCAATACCACCAGAGTGGCATGACCCTCAAACAAGCTATGCAACGCAATAAAATAACATGGCTATCAAGTCATGATAAATGCAGAAATTTCAGATTAACAGAATAACAATAGTAATTTCTTCTACTCTTTTTACGAGATGGCATGGAAGAAAGTAACATCAAGGAACCCAGATCATGGAACTTAATTAAGACTATCCATCTTTCATGAAATCCTAATTATTTAGTGCGTTCTAAAATGTTCACTACCCTATACATTTCGTCTATACAAAACTTGCAGCAATCAAAACATGAGGAAAAGACTAGGTCTGTTGGAACCCGAGCGCAGAACGCGGTCTGGGAAGGGCCGTGACCGTATAGACGCGGTCAGTCATGGGGACGCATTCATGCCGTCTTGAACTATTTTTTCAAAATAAAAAAAATGGGAAGATCACGGTTTATCGTGGGGCCGCTATCTCCAGGTCGCGGTCACTGAGAGTACCGTGATCTGGGACCGAGCCTCGCGTTTCGGTGACTCTGACATACCTCGACTAAAACGCATGATTCGATCGATATACTGAACAAAAATTTGGTAAAATAGTACCGATGGAAAGAGCACTCAAAAATGCATATGATGGTATAATTTATTTATGATTTGGCCTAAGAGAAACCTACATTAAACGAACTAAGAAGAGATCGACGCAACGTTGGAACCCTAGCACGCCCTTGCTTTGCTCGACGAATCCCCTCTCGATCTCGCATGCTGCCGTACGCCCAAGGAAAATGGGGTTTTCTGGGGGCGTGGCCTTCTATTTATAGAGCTCATGGAGCCCCTAGGGTCGTGGTGTCAATCTGGGAAGGTCGTGGAGAGAATCCCGCGAGAAAATTACGGTTGACCGATTGAAGCGATGCCAACTCAAATTCGAGCCTCCAGGGTTAGAGTTTTCGAGGGGAAAACATGGGAATTCAATCCTCCTACATGGGCCAAGGGGTTGGGTTCGATCTAAGCCCATTAAAGCTCGAATTAGGGTCCAATCGAGCCATTTATGGGTTGGTTCTACCTAGTTCCGAGTTAACCCAAAAATACTCTAAATTGGGCAAATAAACCTATTTTGAATGTTCTTTTAGGGTTGTCTATTTTTGACAATTTTGTTAGAAATTCTTTTCTCTTTAGGGATGTATATTTTTCATAATTTTATAAATTCCTCAAAAAATTTAATTGAAAAAGGTAATTAATTTATTCATTATTAAATTCAGGTTGTTACATACTAGGTACGATAAATATATGATATATTTATATTACCACCTAGGGTGAGACCAAGATAAAGTCAATTTCTCACGCAATTTAATTTTAGATCTAGTAAGCATGGCTCTAGGAGCCGTCGTGGCCCTCCACCATTATGGGGTGAACGAATGTCTCATCTCATGGATTTGTTGTGTTTTTTACAAGGTTCGTGGGCTGGGGGTAGGCTTCAACTCCAAGGCCAGGCCTCTATGGGGTGAGGAATTAAACTTGGCCTTGTTGTGCCTTCCACAAGGGTCGGGTCATGAACTCATTGCTGTGTAGTAATAGTGGTAAGATCTAACCGAGAGTATCCTTTGTTGTGCTTTCCACAAGTGGATGACTTCTTGGTGGCCAAAAGTCGGATATTACTTTGGGTGAAGTGCCTGTTGACTACCCTTGAGATGGCGTATGGCTTGTTGTGCTTTCCACAAGGTCATACCTCATTCTCGTTGGGATTCCGACCCATTAGGATGATCCCGTTGATCTCCCATTCTATATACTGAGGGTTATATAGTTCGATCGAAAAATAGTGGGACTAACTAAGATATAAAATAACATCGAAGTTAGAAATTGAACATATGCTAAGTTATTTTATATTTCTTATCCAGATTACCATGTCATCGTCTAACCCCCTCCGTGGCATCTTAGATGCCAATAAGTTGACTGGACCCAACTTCCCGGACTAGATGCACAATTTAGGTATAGTCCTCACCGCCGAAAAAATTACCTATGTGTTGGACACTATCCATTCTAAGCCTGACAATGATGCTGATGAGGGTGATCTCATGACTTATGCCAAATGGTCAGAAGATTCTTCCCTTGCCCAGTGCTGTATGCTGGCCTCTATGGCTCCAGAGCTAAAAAGGCAGTTTGAAAATACAGATTGTAGAACTATACTTCTCAACCTATGCCAACTCTTTGGAGAGCAAGGTAGGATAGTGAGGTATGATATCTCCAAGAAGCTTTTCAGGCTGGATGTCGGAGGGTGCTTCAGTATAGACTCATGTACTGAAAATGATGGAGTGGATTGAGAGACTCAATGCACTGGGGTTCAAGTTGGATCTTGAACTATGCATTGATCTTATTCTCCAATCATTGTTTGAATCCTTTTCTCCTTTCATCATAAACTTCAACATGAATGGGATTGAAGCAACTCTTCCAGAGCTGCTCAACATGTTGATGAGTGCTGAGGGGACCATGCAGAAAGATAAGTCATCTTCTATAATGGTTGTTGGTCAGGCCAACAAAAAAAGGAAGGCCGCCCAGACATCCACTAAAGGAAAGGGAAAGAAGAAGGCCAAGGATAAGGAAATCACCAAATATGACAAAGGAAAAGGCAAGAAGAATGAAAAAGGGGACACATATTTTCGGTTCAGACAGATTGGGCATTGGAAAAGGAATTGCAAGGTAATTACGAATGAAGGTATTTTTTGTTAGGTCCTTTGGGTGCAACCGGATCTAGAAGGGAGGGTTGAATAGATCCCTGAACAATTTTGGCATGATTAATGACTTAGCTAATTAAAACATAAACCACTGCTATAATTAAAACAGAGCACTTGACACAATACACAACGGAGCTAATAGGAATAGTTCAAATGAGAACGACAGACCACATCCAATCAGATCTGCTGCACTAGACTGCAGGGATCTCACCAAACTCCAACAGGATGAATGAACATACCAGCTGTATGTGTAAGCACGATGCTAGTGTGTGTGTTGGAAAAACAACTACAAATGCATACGTTGAAGGTAACACACAAACATGTGAATGGGGGTAGGAAACATGGATCAATTACACAAGTCACAACCTATAACATAGGGTTTTTTAAGGTGGTTTAGTCTGCAAACCCGCAGACCTACATCCACCCCTCACCGAACTGGTGAGGCTTTTCCACATGAGAATGATGTCCTCAACACACACGGGGACGACCCCCCCCCCCCCACACACACACGAAGATGAAACTCCTCAACAAACACAGGGATGAACCCCCCCCCCCCACACACACACACACGAGGATGAACCTCCTCAACATACATGGGGATGAACCCCCCACACATACACACACATAAACAAGGAAACACAAGCTGCAAATGTAGCAAAGACCTTGGGACAAACTCCCAAGAACACACAAGGTTGAACACAGCCAAGGACCCACTTCCGGCCTCTAAGCAGAGCACCGGACACACACAGAAATGCAGATCAGAAATTACAAAAAAAAACATAAATAGAGCGAGGAAAACATGAGCTGTAGCTTTAGATAGGAATCATAAAGCTTTAAGCCAAGACTACTCTTCAAGCTCAAGACCTCGCAGGGTTGCTCTTTCTCATGGCTTCCTTTCTTTCTTCTGCTCTCTTTTCTTTTACAGGTTGGGTAGAAAATTTTCCTCCAAGAATCCTATGATCTGATTGGCTGGAATATAAAAGGCTTGTTTGAACACTGACCTATTCTTGATTGGTACACCATATCTGATGGCAGGAGTAAGACAATTTTCCCAAGCTAAAATCTGATTGGTCCAGCAGAGACACATGTTGGATCCCCTAGTTGATTTTGGTAGTTAAGTTTCAATGATGACAAATCTTGTGTGCTTGTGTTATTGAAATGTTGACTGAAAAACTTTGCTAACCAAGGTGCTCATTCTTTGTTCATCTTGCATTCCAGGAAAAAGAGTATTGAATCCTTGTAGCTAATCAAGTGAAAATGCTATCATGCTACCAAGGATCAAGAACATGTGGTATTTGTCATGCTTACCTATCAAGAACTCTTGGTAAGGGTTAAGTTCTCAAATGTTGCAACTTTGGTCTATGGAGTCGACCTCACCTAGCATGGCGTCGACCTCTTCTTATTTTCATCGAGCCAAGTCACACATTCTCACTTTGATAGTGTCAACCCTTCATTGTGTATTGCACTTAATACATGGGTTTTCATGGATCTACTTTCATTTGTTCTCAAGTGTCAACATGTGTACTCAATTCAAAGTGAACTTTGGTAGAACATTGGTTAAATGAAGCTCACATCTTGTTCTTAAGCATAGCTATAAGCTCTTGATGTTAAAGTAAATGATTTGAGTTTTCAAGAGACTCTAATGCATATCTTTCCATTAGGTCAAAAGTGTGAAGAATGTAGTTCATGCCTATCCTTCTTGAAGGTTTTTGGGCTAGAAAGTTGATTGATCTTTATACACATTGAATACATACTTGGCTAGTGTTTTAAAAGGGCTTCAATGCATATCATTAATGTGTTTCTAATGTGTTTCGATGTATATAATTCATGCTTTTTATATTTTGGTTGTTTGAGCTTAATCTCTTATATTCATTCCATGATTCTAACTAACTGTAGGTTTTCGGTCGACCTAAAGCCAGTGTTCGGTCAACCAGTATTAACAGAGTGTAGGGGTCTGAAAAGTTTAAGACTTCGGACGACCGACCCAGGGCTTTTGGTCGACCGAAATCACTAGAGATGTCCAGTCCAAAACCTGTGAAATTTCGGTTGATCGACCCTCAATTTTGGTCGACCGAATACGGTGGGCGGACCCGTTTCATTATGTTCGAAACCCATTATTCATGATCCGTTTTGGGTGATTTTTGACCCCTTTGTCCCTAGGGTTATCATACTCATATTAGGACATGTTTTGCTAGGGTTTAGCAAGGGGTTTGTGGTCATTTCATATCTCCTTTCATCCCTCTATATATGACCTACGAATTTGGAGAGAAAGTAACAAGGGGGCTAATATTTTCTATCTTGCAGGAGAAGAAAGGAAAAAAGGAGAGGAGGAGAAGAAGATATGTGGATATCATTTACATTCTGGTGTTTTTGGAGATCGTGATAGAAGATAAAGAGAAGCGGATTGAAGAGAGGAATGCGTTGACATTCAAATCAGCGGCATCCGGCTTCCCTCCGACCTGAGCATCAAAGAAGATCATCTACAGCCCTTTTGTCTTATGAGGATTTATTTCTTCAACCTTTCCACACATATTCTGATGATTTACATTCAGCTTATAAGCATGTATTGATCATATCTTTGTTTTCCTAACTTCGACTCTGTGTGTGTTGAACCGTCTGCGTACGGTTGTGGTTTATTGTGCTGCGGTTGTAGTAGCGTGTGTGTGTGTGTTTTGATCTGAGGTAGGATCATGTTGGAGACCACGTCTCCGTGTGTGTTGGAGATTTTCTCCGTGTGCTTCGTTGTGAAGCAAGTGAAGTCTCACCGGTTCGGTGAGGGGTGGACGTTGGGAGCCCGTCGCGGTCCCGAACCACCTTAAAATCCCAGTGTCCCATGGTTGCTTGCTTGCGTATTATTTTATTCCATCACGATCGAGTGTGCTCGGAGAGATTGAGAGAACTAGAGTTATTTTTGTTCAGCTTATTCTCATCAATCTTATTAATTCTGCATATTAGTTTAAAATCTGTCAACTCGTTTAAGGGGATAACTCAACTCTACGTGCATCTAGGGACAAGAATCTGGTATCAGAGCGGGTCTCTGATTTTTAGGACGACCTCACGGTTGTAGAGCAAAGATCCTTTGCTATGGCCAACAAGGGAATGCTCCCCGAGGGACATTCAATCCATCGACCACCCTTCTTTGATGGTACGAACTATCCCAATTGTAAAAATAGAATGACTGTGTTCATGCGAGCACAGGATTATGATACCTGGAGAGTCATAAGTAAAGGTCCTTATGTTTTACCTCCGAATGAAGATGAATGGGAAGATGAACATATTAAAAAGTATTGTGCTAATTATACGGCTATGAACATTATTCAGTGCGCGATACACCCTAACGAGTACTCATGTGTCTCTATGTGTTCATCTGCGCAGGAGATGTGGAACAAATTGAAGATGATTTATGAAGGTACTTCAGAAGTATGGGAGACAAAGGCAAATCTGCTGGTTCGGTAATATGATCTATTTGCAATGAAGCCCGAGGAGAACATAAGTGAAATGTATGCAAGGCTAAGCAAGATCAAAAATAGCTTAAAAGCCTGGGGAAAAGAGTATTCAAACCAAGATTTGGTTAGGAAGGTGATGCGGTCACTCACACCACCATGGCACACAAAAGCGACCATCATCGAGGATTCGAAGGATCTCACCACACTCACGGTGGATCAATTGATCGGGTCCTTGATGACCTATGAAATCAACATTAAAAGGATAGATGAGGAGAAAAGCAAGAAGAAATCAATTGCATTTAATGCCAACACACATTCATCTGAGGAAAGTGATGAAGGGTCAAGTCTTTATAGCAGTGGGGAAGAACTTGTGGACCTCATCACTAGAAGAGCTAGAAAAATCATCAGGAAGGCTAGAAGGGATATAACTTCTTCTAGAAAAGTTCAGAAAAAACCACTGAGAAAGAAAGGAGAGATTAGATGCTATGAATGCAACAAGGTCGGACACATGAGAAATGAATGCCCAGATCTTGAGAGAAAAGTGAAGAAAGGAAAAGCTAGCAAGCAAAAGGTGATGAAAGCTACTTGGAGCGATGAGGACGAGAGCGAGTCCAAATCCGAGAAGGAGGATGAACTGGACGAGCTGGTCCAGAATCTTTGTTTGATGGCTAATGAGGAGAATGACATCGAGGTAAACTCTGATGATGAAAATCTTACTTGTGATCAATGAAAACTTGCATATGTTGACATGTATAAAAGTTACAAGAAGGTTAAATCTGAAAACAAAAAACTGAAAAAGAAGTTTCATGATTTGATTAGCTCCACTAATCCTTGTGATAGGTGTAGCTTCTTTGAAATGCAAATTGAAAAGTTCAAAGATGAGAAGGAAGATTTTCAATCTAAGCTAACCTTGTACGAGGATGAACTTGGATGTTTAGAAGTTGAAAAACAAAGTGCTTATGAGAACGTTTGGAAGTTGAAAACTGAAAATGAAAAGTAGGTTGAGGAGTTGGATGAAGTTAAATCAAAATTGAGTGATAGTGAGAAAACTAAGAAACAAATTGAAACCAACTTCAATACCATGCATGATGAGCAAAGAAAATTGAAAAGTCTTGTTGAAAAAGAATAAAAAAGAAAACAAAAAATTGGTGAAACTAGCAATGGAAATGTTAGTAATGAAGAGTGAGGTGTGGAATACACACCTAAAAAGAAAAATTCATTTGTGAGAAATCAATTTCAGAAATCTGTTGATTCAGGTTGTTATTCGTCTGCTAATCCTTGTATGAACTCATTAGTAAATCAGTCAAACATGCATAAGAAGAAGTATTTTAGAAAGCCAAATGTCACTTGTTTTTATTATGGTATGTTCGGCCATTTCATGTACGTCTGTGACTTAATGAGGGACGACGATGAATGGTTTGAGAGGAAAAATAGAAAGTCTTTTGCTCTAGGTGTAACTAACTCTAAGGGACCCAAGAAAGCTTGGGTACCCAAAACTATAAAATGGGAATTGTGTCTTGCAGGGATGCCTTGAGGCCGATGAAGGAATGTTGATAAATAAAGGCAACTCAAGACAAGAAAATGTAGGTTGATCTGGTAAGAATCTTCTTTTCGGTGCACTAGTTTATTTTGAACACCCTACAAGGGTAAGAATTTGAATTCTGGTTTTTCAAGTGCAAATTTCCTATCATGTTGATTTTGGCTATCATAAGGAGAAAAGTTGAAAATTGAAGAATAGATGGTTAGTTGATTGAGACTATTTTGCAAACACTTCTCGAATAAACTTGTTCTTAAATGCTTGACACTGCACATAGAGTCTTTCAATCTTTCACTCATGTTTATCTTTTTGCAAATAACAGTTCACTTTTGCATACATAGAAAACACATTGCACATATCTTTGCATACTTGTAAATAGAAACAATCTTTCATCACCTTTCATTCACATGCATATGCTTGTGCATACCTTCTATCTTTGCATGCTTGAATGCCATGATCTTCGGTATATCAAATGGTGTTTGTGGAAGGTTGGATTATGTCTAGCTGGAAGCTTTCACTATGCGTGAGGTGGTCTTCGGACCTAAGTTCTCCGCCACATATCGAAAATCATATTGCATGAATTCACTTTCAAATCCTTGCATGAATGCATGTATATATTCTAGAAAACCTTTTCTTGAAAATTTCTAAGACCTTACCTCCTTGGTAAATAAACATGCAGTGATTTTGATCTTTTGTGAAAAATGACATATATAAAGAAGGATGATTCGTTTCCAATTATGCATACATTTAGGGGGAGTCATAACTATATTTTGACAAATTTATTTTCTACGTACAAAGCAATTACCCACACAACTTGCAAAAAAATGTTGCATATGACATTAATCGATAAGGTTTTCAGAAATTCTTCTCAACACTTTAAGGGGAACAAAATTTCTACATGAAAATCTAGAGTAATCGACAGGAAAAAGTTGCCTACCCCACAAAATTCAATAAGTGGAATGTCAAACTAAGTAGCCGGGAATCCCCACTGAAATAAATGAGGAAACTCGCATCGAAAGGTGAAACAAAAATCCACAATGCGTGATGAATCCTAGTAGCCGGGAATCCCTATTGAGACACATGAGGTGACTCGCGCCGAACGGTGAAATCTAATAAAAGAAACAAAAAGGGGTTGTGTGAAGCTACCAAAAGTCGAGGATCGAAATGGAATTGTAGAAAGGAAATAACCCTCTAGTGTTCTTTAGAAATTCTGCTAATATCCATATATTTTTGAAGTTACATTGCTCATTGCCTCACTTTTCACTCTTGGGTACTATTGTAATGAATGTGTATCGTGAATCTATTCTTATCATGGTTTATGCAATGCCTCTAGTTTATGCATGCACTACCATTTTTGATTATGCTTCATGTCACACAGTTTGATTTTGAATCAACTGTTCACATGTTATCCTCTTACCCCATTGAGGGGGAGTAATAGTATTACATGCTTGCTTGACTTTCATGCTTGCTTGCTTGTTTGCTTGCAAGAATAATTTCATACATGTTCATAACATGATTAAATAACCCCATTGTCAGTCCATTTTTTTTGATGACAAAAAGGGGGAGAACAAAGTGGTGCAATTCAGTTCTAGATAAGTTTCATAGTTTTATGATAAGTTTCATAGTTCTATGACACACTGTGTGTTTCTAGATAAGTTTCATAGTTTTATGATAAGTTTCATGGTTCTATGACACACTGTGTGTCAATAAATTGTCATTTAGAATTCATGCACACATCATGCAAACATCATTTTGTCATTATCAAAAAGGGGGAGATTGTTGAATCCCCAAATGGATTTTGGTAGTTAAGTTTCAATGATGACAAATCTTGTGTGCTTGTGTTATTGAAATGTTGACTGAAAAACTTTAACTAAAAAACTATGCTAACCAAGGTGCTCATTCTTTGTTCATCTTGCATTGCAGAAAAAAGAGTATTGAATCCTTGTAGCTAATCAAGTGAAAATGCTATCATGCTACCAAGGATCAAGAACAGGTGGTATTTGTCATGCTTATCTATCAAGAACTCTTGGTAAAGGTAAAGTTCTCAAATGTTGCAACTTTGGTCTATGGAGTCGACCTCACCTAGCATGGTGTCGACCTCTTCTTGTTTTGACCGAGCCAAGTCAAACATTCTCACTTTGATAATGTCGACCCTTCATTGTGTATTGCACTTAATACATGGGTTTTCATGGATCTACTTTCATTTGTTCTCAGGTGTCAACATGTGTACTCAATTCAAAGTGAACTTTGGTAGAACATTGGTTAAATGAAGCTCACATCTTGTTCTTAAGCATAGCTATAAGCTCTTGATGTTAAAGTAAATGATTTGTGTTTTCAAGAGACTCTAATGCATATCTTTCCATTAGGTCAAAAGTGTAAAGAATGTAGTTCATGCCTATCCTTCTTGAAGGTTTTTGGGCTAGCAAGTTGATTGATCTTTATACACATTAAATACATACTTTGCTAGTGTTTTCAACGGGCTTCAATGCATATCATTAATGTGTTTCTAATGTGTTTTGTTGTATATAATTCTTACTTTTCATATTTTGGTTGTTTGAGCTTAATCTCTTATATTCATTCTATGCTTCTAGCTAACTGCAGGTTTTCGGTCGACCTAAAGCCAGTGTTCGGTCAATCAGTATTAACAGAGTGCAGGGGTCTGAAAAGTTTCAGACTTCGGTCGACCGACCCAGGGCTTTTGGTCGACCGAAATCACTAGAGATGGCCAGTCCAGAACCTGGGAAATTTCGGTCGACCGACCCTCAATTTCGGTCTACCGAATACGGCGGGCGGACCCATTTCATTGTGTTCGAAACCCATTATTCATGATCCGTTTTGGGTGATTTTTGACCCCTTTGTCTCTAGGGTTATCATACTCATATTAAGACATGTTTTGCTAGGGTTTAGCAAGGGGTTTGTGGTCATTTCATATCTCCTTTCATCCCTCTATATATGACCTACGAATTTGGAGAGAAAGTAATAAGGGGGCTAATATTTTCTATCTTGCAGGAGAAGAAAGGGAAGAAGGAGAGGAGGAGAAGAAGATCTGTGGATATCATCTACATCCTGGTGTTTTTGGAGATCGGGATAGAAGATAAAGAGAAGCGGATTGAAGAGAGGAACACGTTGACGTTCAAATCGGCGGCATCCGGCTTCCCTCCGACCTGAGCATCAAAGAAGATCATCTACAGCCCTTTCGTCTTATGAGGATTTATTTCTTCAACCTTTCCACACATATTCTGATGATTTACATTTAGTTTATAAGCATGTATTGATCATATCTTTGTTTTCGTAACTTCGACTCTGTGTGTATTGAACCGTCTGCGTACGGTTGTGGTTTATTGTGCTGCGATTGTAGCAGCGTGTGTGTGTATGTGTTTTGATCTGAGGTAGGATCATGTTGGAGACTGCGTCTCCGTGTGTGTTGGAGATTTTCTCTGTGTGCTTCGTTGTGAAGCAAGTGAAGCCTCACCGGTTCGGTGAGGGGTGAACGTAGGGAGCCCGTCATGGTCCCGAACCACCTTAAAATCCCCGTGTCTTGTGGTTGCTTGCTTGCATATTATTTTATTCCATCACGATCGAGTGTGCTCGGAGAGATTGAGAGAACTAG
Organism: Amorphophallus konjac; assembly: GCA_022559845.1. Lineage (NCBI taxonomy): Eukaryota > Viridiplantae > Streptophyta > Magnoliopsida > Alismatales > Araceae > Amorphophallus > Amorphophallus konjac. The sequence continues at coordinate 55,198,761 of CM040123.1, read as the reverse complement.
AGTTACTTTTGTTCAGCTTATTCTCATCAATCTTATTAATTCCGCATATTGCTTTAAAATCTGTCAACTCGTTTAAGGGGACAATTCAACCCCCCTTCTTGTCCATACGTGCATCTAGGGACAACAACACATAAGCTTCCCTCCAAGATTCTTCAATTTGAATTGCTGGAATAAGCAAGTATGGTTTGACCAAAAGTGCCTGCAACATCTTTAATTATCATGGGTTGGCTAGCAGAGAAGGACATCCCTTTGACCAGGAAGATTTCTCTCAGACAGAAATCTTGCTGGCTGACTCTAGGGGCAAGGACAGTAGAGAAGGAGCCTTTTCCCTGGATAGTGTAATGACAGATACCTTGTCCAAAAGATTGTTCTGATCACTTTTGATGATAGGGACAAAGGCCAGTCTTAGGAACCTCCATCTGACCTCGAAATACGTGTTTTTTTAGAGGGTTACGTCAGATCTTTTTGCTCTCTGTATGATTTTTGGATGGCTTCATCGAACAACTATGATGTAGATAGAAAGTTGCCTTGATTTTGTCAGATGAACCTTGAGTGCGTCGACGCAGCTTTCCCCATGCGTCGACGTAGCTGTTGAAGGTGGCCTTTCAGACGGCTTCTGGAAGACCCCCTGCGTCGACGCCCTGAGAGTATGGCGTTGACGTAGCCTGTATGGCAGAACATCCGCAAATGGTGTTGACACTTGGAGTTGACTCTTCTGACTTGGAAGCCCGTAGAACCGTCATAGGTTAATCAGAGAAAGCCTTTAATGGCGTCGACGTTGCAATGCTCTTGCATCGACCCAGCCTTCATGTATCCTTCAGATTCTGGCGAGCCGGCGTTGATGGCGTCGATGTAGTGGGCGCATTGCATTGACGCAACCTTAAGGATTCTGCCGTTTGTCATGGCTATCACCTATTTGCCACCGCTAACGCCTATTTGTCACCCTTTTGCATCATTTGTCTGCTTTGCATATCCATTTGTCACCCTTAAGCAAGTGAGCCATCGCCTTTGAAGATTTCCATTTTGCCTTGGCCGTCTCCTTTAGCCATTTGTCACTGCTAGCTTGTCATTTGTCATCCTAATCGACCATTTGTCACTAATGCGAGGCATTTTTCACCTCTATTCACACATAGATACAATCTGTTGCCTTGTTTCTTATTCTCCTCAGCCTTGCTTGATTGCGTCGATGCAGTGAGACGATGGGGTCGATGCAGCCTAGACTCGTTTGGACTTTTTCTTCTTTTGTGGAGAACGGAGTCGACGCAGTAGGTCTTGGGGTCGACGTAGCTTCATACCTGTTTGGGCATTTCTCTCTTTGTGAGCCAAGGCATCGACGCAGCTTCACTCTGCAGTCGACGTAGGCTATAGCTCTCTTGAATTTTAAGCTTCTTCTGCCAACCCTTTCTTGGTTTCTGTGCCTCCAAAGAATCTTTGCACCTGGGTGATTGATTAAAAGAGCTTGATCTGCCAATCTCATTGACTCAACCTGCCTTGCTGCTTTCTCTTAATCTTTGCTGCCATTGAGTCATTTAAACCTTCTTCCTTCTATATCATTTGACCTGCTTAGCATCTGTAGGAATCTAAACTTAAAGAGGGAGGTTAGGCAGTAAATGCTTTTTGACGTATTGTGGTGATCCAAAGAAATGAAGTTTGTTATCATCAAAACACACGCATGGCTCACCATTTTTGTCATAGACCTAATTTGTCATATATGAAATCCACATCATAGGTATTGAATGCTGGATGTGCATCTCATATCTATAATTCTTTGCAGGTGCTGGTAAATAAGAGGAGGCTAGGAAAAAAGAAGATTGAGCTGAGGATGCACAATAGAGCTTTGGTTGCTGCTAAAGTTGTTGGGACTACACGTCTCAGTCTACCTTTAGGGGTCATTATAGAGTTGAATGACTATTATTTTATTCCTGAAATAATAAAGAACATTATCTCAATCTCCAGTTTAAATAACATTGGATATACATTGACTTTTAATAGCACTAGTTGCTCTATTATGAATAATGGTTTAGTGATAGCCAATGGTTCCTTAGTCAATGATCTTTATGTATTAGATACATGTTCTAATTTTATGCATGTTTTCAATGCCAATGTAAAAGAAGTGAATCCTTTATATCTCTAGCATTGTAGGCTTAGTCATGTAGGTGAAAAGAGGGTCTCTCACCTACACTCAAATGGGTATTTGAACTCATTCGAATATAAGCCATTTGACACTTGAGTCCTGTCTCATGGGGAAGATGACCAAGGCTCCCTTTAGTGGACATGGGGAGAGGGTTGCTGACCTTCTCGAACTCATACACTCGGATGTGTGTGGACCCATGTCCATAGTAGCAAAAGGGGGTCATCTCTACTTCATCTCTTTTATTGTTGACTTCTCGAGATATGGCTATGTACATTTAATGAGACATAAATCACAAGCTTTTGAGAAGTTTAAAGAATACAAGAATGAAGTAGAGAAACAAATTGGCAAGAGTATTAAGACTTTTCGATCGGATCGGGGAGGAGAATACCTTAGCCATGAATTCACTTCTTACCTTAAGGACAATGATATTGTTTCTCAGTGAACTCCACCATATACACCACAAACAATGGTGTATATGAGAGGAGAAATAAGACCTTGTTTGACATGGTCCGATCTATGATGTCCATGTCAGGACTACCCTTATCTCTCTGGAGCTATGCCTTAGAGATTATAGTCTATTTACTAAATATGATTTCAAGCAAATCTGTTCCTTCTATACCATATGAGATATGGAAGAGTAGGAAACTAAATTTTAATCACATTAAAATTTGGGGGTGTCCTACCCATGTGAAGAGGAAAGATAGTGATAAGCTTGAGTCTAGAACCGATAAGTGTAGATTTGTGGGATATCCAAAGGAGACCTTTGGATATTATTTCTATCACCCCTCTGAGCAATGAGGCTTACTGGCTAAGAGAGTTGTATTTCTAGAAAGGAAATATCTACTCCAAAAGAATAGTGGAGCCAGATAGAATTGGATGAGGTACAAGAACCATAAACTAAGGATATTGTCTCATTGGATGAGATAACATTGGTTGATCCCATTCAGAGTGAAACACAGGCACTACGGAGATCTGGTAGGTTATCAAGGGAACCTGAGAGATATGTTGGATATGTCTCAGAGAGGTCCTCTAAGGTACATATCAACGAGGAGGAAGATCTGCAATCCTACTAGGAGGCGATCCGTAGTGTAGACTCTGAGAAATGAAAAAAGGTAATGGATTCATAGATCTAGTCCATGTACACCAACCAAGTTTAGAACATAGTTGATGTACATGAAAGGAAAGTCCCTATCGGCTGCAAATGGGTATTCAAAAGCAAGATCGATGTAGATGGATGTATTAACACATACAAGGCCAGATTAGTGGCGAAGGGGTATCGTCAAAGACAAAGCATTGACTATGACGAGACATTTTCACTAGTGGCCTTGGTTAAGTCAATCAGAATCCTCCTTGTCATTGTTGCATACCTGGATTATGAGATTTGACAAATGGATGTGAAGATAGCTGATAACGCGAAAGTTCATCGTTTAGAACACGCGTATCAATCTTAAAAATTTCAACTCGCACTAGATGAAAGAAAGATGTAATTGTTGACACCCGTTTTAGCCCGCAAGTTAAGTTTTTTCTCTTATTCATCATTTTGATGTCCCGAGTTACACATTATTTTGGAGCCTTCCTTGGATGGATTTCGAGCCCATTTCATTGTTCCCTAGTCTTTGGACTTCGGAGATCATGATTTCTTAGAGTCCTAGAGCTTATTTTATCAACTTCCGGCCTTCTAAGTCGACTTACAGCCCATTTAGGTCGACTTCCATCAAGCATTCGGCCCCTATTCACTACGTAGTCCTTAACGCAGCCATTTTTCATCCACTTCTAGTCCTCTATTCATTAGGTTTCCTTCACCAAAGTTGTTCATTGTTCAAAGCTCTACAATTTCTTCTTCAATGCCTTTGGCTAGTTCTCCACCGATTTCAAGTTATTCATATTTTTCTAACAGGCTGTGCTATTCACCTGCGTCCCAGTATTTTTTATCTCTATTCTCGCCCCATTTTCTCCCTCTTTCGCTATTTTTCTAATCTTTCTCTCTTCATGAAAGTTGTTCATCTATTTGTTATCTATAATTTCTTCTTCTACCACTTTCTCTAGTTATGCACTATTTTCGAGATATGCTCTAATTTCCAAAGTCGCGCAAAGCCTGCCCAAAAATTTTCCTCCAGCAGCCTAGCGGTCCTGGGAAGACCGCTAGGTCATACAAAATGGTCTTCACTAGGCCGTTTTCTCCCAAACTTGCCCAAAATCACCCCGTTTTACCCCTGGAGCCTTACGGTCACTCCCTAGGCCGTTTGGTGAAGCCTTGCGGTCCTCCCATGACCATTTTCATCAAGAAACGGCCCTACGATAGACCGTTTTTAGAACAGAGAGTCCAGATGTTCCCAATCTCCGATTTCTTTGTCGATGGGCTCTTTGGACTCCTTGTTGACACTACTTTCTAGGGAGATAAGCCTCCACCTTGGTTTCCTTTGACTTGAGACTCTTCTCATCACTATTATCTGGAGATCTATCAATCTAAATCCCCGAAAGTAGGTTATTATCTCCTATTTCGAAATAGGGTTTCTTGCACTCCTATAAAAAGAACCCAGTTCACAGTGGCGACAGGGAGGGCTCTTTCTAGACGTGGGGCGAAACCATGCTGCATCTCCAACTCACAACTTCAACCCCATCTTGAAGAGGGAAGTATTGGCTTTCAATTCCACGCTCAAGGGCTCAATTTCGTTGTCTATTCTCTTAGTTCTCCCCTTCTTAATTTCACAAATCATCATAAAACACTATTTTTCTGCTACACATGCACTTTTCTTTATATTGCATAGCATATTCCCGTAGTTGTGCTGCGTGATTTTCTCATATATTTGTTTCTACATCTTCACAACACACACACCTATCTTTTGCACCCTTCCACAGGGGTTAAAAACCTCCCTTGGGTGCGTTCTCCCTCAATTTCTAACCCTATTTTATCACTGCAGGATTGGTACTACACTTCATGGATCTAATGGGTTTTTTCTCTTGTGGTTTTACTTTGTTTTGCAGGAGAGCATGATTGAACGTGAGGCCCTCTTCCTCTAGCAGGTTGAAAGGAGAGGAGGTTGAATCCACGACGTTCCCCGCGCCCCGTTCCTTAAGCGCGATCAAGTCTTCATATTTTCCAAGGTACACGGCGTCGTTGCACCTCTTTCTTAATATCTTGGCATTGCTACAACCTTGGTGGTGATCACGGTCAGTTTCTTCATCTACTTATCGCCCCTTCTTTTATACTTTCATGTCGGTTCATGCTTGTTCATGTTCATCATGATATTAGCATAGTTAGTTAGGGGGCGGGGTAGATAGTTTATCAACAACCTAGTTTTTTGGCGATCACGGTGGGACACCTAGTGCCCATCACGTTATTCATGCTCTTTTACAAGTTGGGTGTGGGTATGTGCATGTTTAGGTAGTGTTTTCTCCATTTTCCCACTGTTCTGGGTGTTTTCGGGTCTGTCCGAGCCTTGTGATCGTCTCCCGGACTGCCAGGCGAGCCTAGCGGTCATCACTGGGCCGCTAGGGCCTTTCTGGTAGCCTTGCGGTCATTTGGTAGACTGCAAGGATTCAAAAAATGGTCATTTGGTAGACCACTTTCTGATTCTAGCAGTTCTGACGTAGTGCTCACAGGGCCATGTTTGTTGATGCATAACTTGGCATCCCGGGGTCAGATTGCTCTGTTCTTAGGCCCATTTTGTAGCCCTTTGTATTCTCTTTCCATCCATATATCATATGCATCATTTGGGTCATGTTTGCATAGTTTAATCTTGTCTTCATTTTTGAGTTTTCTGCATAAAGTCTGCAGGCATGCAAAAGCACAGGTTCATAGGCACGTCTTTCCATGATGATTTGATTGCCTTCCCGAGGTCTGATTGCTTGGTTCTTGGTTCTATCTTTTTCCCCTTTGTATTATCTTTTAATCCATATCTTATTTGCATTATTTGGGTCATATTTGCATAGTTAAATTCTGTCTCCATTTTTACATTTTGTGCATAAAATCTGCATGCAAGTTTAAGGGCAGACTCGCAGGTACGTTTTGCATTGATGATTTCTTTGCCTTCCGGGTTCTGATTGTGCTTGTTCCTGATCTTGCCTTGTTGTCCTTTGTATTATCTTCATTTTCATATGTGGTCTGCATGCATTTCATTGTGTTTGCATAATTAAATCTTATCTTGATTTGCTAGATTTAGGCTCGAATTTGCATGCACTCCGGTGCGCATAGGGTCATGCATTGCATTTTATAGTTGCATTCCCTCCTTGGTAAGTGATCCTCTCGCCTCCATATTCCTTGGGGTCGACTAGGTGATCTTATCTGGGACCTCCATAAGTCCCCGTGAGCCATGGATTCCCACACGGACGCTGGGCCGGTTGTACCTTTTCCACCCCTTAGGTTTGCATTTGCATACGTGTAAGGGAGTTAACCTTAGTCAACCCAAAGTTTGGACCATATTCCCATAGGATTCCTATCTTGAGGGAATTATTCTTAACTCAAATCATTAAAAGGTCTATCAAAACTTCTAAAATACTCACAGGTACGTTTTGCATTGATGATTTCTTTGCCTTCCGGGTTCTGATTGTGCTTGTTCCTGATCTTGCCTTGTTGTCCTTTGTATTATCTTCATTTTCATATGTGGTCTGCAAGCATTTCATTGTGTTTGCATAATTAAATCTTATCTTGATTTGCTAGATTTAGGCTCGAATTTGCATGCACTCCGGTGCGCATAGGGTCATGCATTGCATATTATAGTTGCATTCCCTCCTTGGTAAGTGATCCTCTCACCTCCATATTCCTTGGGGTTGTTGTGCCCCTTAGGCACAAGCATATGCTATTCTGTTTTGATGATAGCAACACAGTGAGAGTATCACAGTGAGCCAGTCATTGTGTTAGTAGACATTGCATTTGTTCACTGCTATATGTATACACTGCATCGGTGCATTCATCAGTTGCACGCCATATAGTCTATACATCGTTGCATTTACTAAGTCTACACATCGCAGAGATATGTTTGTGCATCAAGTCTATACATTGTTGCATACATGGTGCATTCATACATATAAAGTCTATACATTCTGTTGCATACAGATGTAAGGCAATATTGAACATATGTAAGGCAATATTGAACATAAAGTCTGTACAGGGTCTAGCTGCATCGTGTGCTTCATGCATATCAAGTCTATACATTCCTATCTTTACCTACATTCACTGTTTTAGCATGAACACATTCAAAGTCCATACATTGCCCTGTAGCATGCACGAACTCAAGTCTGTACATCGTCCAGTTGCTCACGATGTCTTGGCTAAGTCTATACATTGCACCGTCTCACTTAGCATCTCATGCTAAGTCTATACATCGTCTGCCAGCAAGTGCATCGTCCTGAGTCTCATTCAGCGTCTCATGTGCATACGCAAAGTCTGTACAACCATTGCATCCTGCGTCTCACTCAGCGTCTCATGTGCATATGCAAAGTCTATACATTGTCTATTGCACAACACATAAGTCTATACATTCATGGCATAGTCAGCACATCGCATGCTAGCAAGTCTGCACAAGTCTATATATCCGCATGCTAGCAAGTCTGCACAAGTCTGTATAGCTTGTGTGCTTCATAACGCCAAGTCTATACATTGGCTAGCTGCACAAACACTAAGTCTACACATTGTTGCATGCAGAGTCTGTACATTCATTTGGCATGTCAGTGCATCCATTTGTAACGTATATACCTTGCTATCTGCATTTGTGCACTCCTTCACTCTAAGTCTATACATTGCTTCATGCATTGCACAAAGTCTGCACATTGTGTGTTGCTATGCTCATACATCATTTTAGTAAGTCTGCACAATGGTGCACATTAAGTCTGCACAAGTCTATACATCCACATGGTATCAAGTCTACACGTTCAAATTCATTCGTTGTGCACACCTTGTTAAAGTGCATTCTGCATTGCAAACCAGCAAGTCTATACATTGTTGTCGCATGCACTCTAAGTCTATACACTTCCTTGTGAACAAGTCCATACATCGTGTGCTTCACGCATTTTCTAAGTCTATACATTCTTGTTCAAACTTCAGACTTACTCGATGCATTCTGAGATAAAATTTAACCTGACAGGACTTATACTCGAGGAGCTTAATGAAGGGCACGTGATCCAAGAATGGATAAAGTGCCAGGATCGTGACACGTGGAATGCAGCCCAGCCAGGATGCTGCCATGTGGTCGAAATTCCTCAGATCTGGCAAAAGCTTTTGGGCGGGAAATGTGGAGGACACACGCCCTAGATGCTACTATATATATGAAGCTTCTTCCTCAATAGAATTCTGATCGGAGCAGAGGAGAGTGTGACTGAAGCAGAGAAGGATCTGAGAGTCTGCACGATCTAGTGAGAAAGAAAAGAGAAGCAGAAGAAGCAGAGAAGAAAAAGAGAGAGAAGAGCATAGAAGAGAGCCACCTAGAACAGAGAAGAAAGAAGAGAGAGAGAAGGAGTTCGTTCCACAGATCTTTGGTTCAAAACCAGATCTGAGTTTGCTCAATTGTTTGAGCTTCATTCCCTGCCGGGATATACTTTGTGCTTTTTCGTATACAGCTTTCCGGTGCTGTGATTTATCATTTTGTGTTTTCTTTTAAACCTTTCTTCAAGTTGTTTGTCAGCAGAGCAAGCTGTGTTGCTCAGCGTTTGCAGTGGAGGATTCCACTGGACGGGTTAAGCTGTAGTCCCCAGTGGATGGCTAAGCTGTATTGCCCAGCGGTAGCAAGCTGTGATGCTCAGCGGATGGCAAGCTGTGAGGCCCAGCTGATGTAGGCAAGCTGTGATGCCCAGCCGTTCAAGCTGTGAGTCAGCGGGAAGCCACACTCGGGTTTGAGTGTGGGGTGGACGTAGGTCTGTGGACCGAACCACCTAAAAATCCTCTTGTCTACTGTGGTTTGATTTCTTGTTTGATTTCGCTAGATGAATGCATAGGCTTGATATGGTTTGATTGCACACTGTGTGTTTGATTGTAGTTTTGAGAGTCCTTTGACATTGTTCCTAAGTCACTAGTCAGTTCATCTATAAGCATATCAGTTGACTTAGTGAATCTGAATTCCGCAATTGCTTATTGGGCTTCTGTTAGTATCAGGAAGAATTTTTTTTTAATTGGGCGAAATTTTTAAAGGGGAGATTCATTCACCCCTCTCTGAATCCACCGCACCGAACCCAACACTTGGTATCAGAGCGGTCTGCACAGAGGGTCCAACGACCTGTAGATCCGATCCTGTTGTATTCGGTGCTATTTTTGGCTGCGATTCAACGATCTTAATCTGTTTTGATGGCTAATCCTCCTATATTCTCTGGTTTACATATTAAACTCTGGCTGTGGCTCTTGCGTAGGCATGTTAATTCTGTGAATCCTCAACTGTGGAAGGTTATCTCTCACGGTCCACATGAAATTCCTAAGGATAAGTCCAAGTGGACTCATGTTCACAAGTTGAAAAATGATGATAATGTGAGAGCTCTAAATCTAATGAAGGCTGCAATCGGTTCTGATGATTTTTCCTCTATCTCATGTTGCAGCTCGGCAAAGGAAATATTGGATGAACTGCTTCGCATCCACAATGGAGAAGAAGAAGAATGTCTCATGGCAAGAGGAAGCACCTCAAGCAATGAAGAAGAAGACCAGGTAAATTCTGAATCTGAATCCGAAGAAATCTCGATTGATGATTTATGGAATATAAATGAGGAACTTTCTGATAGATGTGAAAAATTAAAATCTGAGAACAAAAGGCTAAAGAAAAGGATTGAACAATGCAAATCTGAAGTCACTTGTGATATTTGTTCTACACTGAAACAGTCTTATGAGACATGCTTAATAGATGTTCAGAACCTTAAGGAACAAAATGGTTCTCTAAGATATAAAATTGTTAAAGTTCAAAAGGATAATGAAGATCTCAAGGCTAGTCTGAATAAAATCAACAAGGAAGCAATGCATATTTCTTATGTAGAGTCAAGCTGTAACATGTGCTCAGCTCTACGTGAACGCAATGAGGAACTCTATAGTGAAAATGAACGGCTCAATAAACAAATTGCTTCGTTCAAAGAGGATCACAAAAATCTGCTTGCCGAGAAAATTAAAGGGGAAGAAAGATAAAAGGAACTGATTGAAAAATTGAAATTGATGTCTAGAAATGAAGAATGTGATGAAGAAATAAAGAATTTGCACGAGAAAATTAAAGAGCTAAATGAACAAAATAAGAAACTCATGGGCTTGAACACTGTTGCATCTGAAAAATGGCTAACCCTTGAGAAAGAGAATGCTGCTAAGAAAGAAATCCAATCTGAGAAGGAAGAAAAATTGAGACAGGAACTAGAAACGGTCAACAACCTGAATGATGCTATGCAGAGACAGATTCTCATATGTGAAGAAGATTTGATAAATTCTGAACTCAAAATCTCCTCTTTGCAATCTGAAGTAAATGAACTTGTTCTCTCCATGCCTAAATCTGTCAAGGGAAAAGAGAAAATGAATGCTCTTTCATGTGATAAAGTCACTAAATCAAATGGAAAGGAAGGATGCAATTATCAAGTTGAAAAATTTGTTAAGAAAAACCTGTACACCACCTTTGTTCGCAGCTCTGAGCCTCCTAAAACATATACATCTTCAATTTTTCAATTCAAGGCTCAGAAAAATGAAAAACAAACAAAAGCTGTGAACAAGGGTACACAATTGAACAAGAAAGGTAAGAAAAATAAGGTCAAAAATGTCCCTTCTTGTGCCCTAAAATCTGACAGCTCTGTCGTATCTGATGGATCAATGCATACTGCTCATAACTCATTTACTAATTCGTATGCATCTGATAAGAGTGTTTCATGCTATTACTGTGGTAGGTATGGTCATTTAATGAACGAGTGCTATGCTATGAAATCTGATGACAGGATGCATGCTCGATACACTGCAAATCATCATGGGCACAAAAGAAACAAACTCAAGTTTAACCAGCACATCACTTGTTTCAACTGCAACAAGCCTGGTCATAAGGCTGTTGAGTGTTGGTCAAGGAATTATAGGAATAATTCTGGAACTAGAAGCAAGCATGTCAAGTGTTTTGAATGTGGGAAGTATGGCCATACAGTTAAGAACTGTTGGCATGTTTAAAAGAACTCTGTTAACCCCTATACTGTCAAATTCCCTGCAAACAGAAATGATTTTGGTAGGAATAAATCTATTTTTAAAGAAAAGATTCTTGCATGTTTTGAATGTGGTAAGCTAGGCCACAAAGCTACTAATTGTTGGCTGGCTGATTATGGAAAAGAAAATTTTCATGCAAATAAAAGAAACAATCATGCTCATACACAAAATCTTCATACTCATGCGCATGCACATGGGCATCATGGTTCTGCTAATATGAATGATAAAAACAAAAATTCTGTGGTTTCATTTTATTATTGTGGAAAATTTGGACATTCTATGTTTGATTATTTTTTGATGGAATTTGATGACCATGTTGCTAAGAAACTGTTTAGAACACCTGATAGGGGTAATGCAGGACCAAAAGCTGTTTGGGTCCCTGCAGGATCAAATTGATTAACATGCTGCAGGTGTGCCTTGGTGGGAGAAATAAAAAGGGGTTGAATTAACCAAGGCACTCAAGAATGAAAACCCCATGATTGCACCATTCAGGTCAGTTCCAAAACTCTCATTTTAAATCTCATCATCTGAAATTGTTGATTTGGTTGTTTGATCTCTGATGTCTTCTTCTTGTCTAGCTGATCAGTCTGCATTCAAGACTCAGCTACTAAATTTAATTCTGCACATATCTGATGCTCTTCTCTTGCCATTTATTACACTGTGTACATAAGATGCTAGATGCACTTTGCATCGAGTTTGAATGATTCATTTAGTGCATACAGTCGATGCATGTGTCTAATGTCTGCATATATCATTTGCATGACTATTAAGGAAGTTGTTCAATGCATATAGGATTGCTTTGCACTGCATATATCATTTGCATAACCCTGGTACATTAAATGGTAAGCTACTAAAAGGCAAGGAGATCTGCCTGGAGGTTCTTACTATGTGTGAGATGGTCCTTGAGACCAGGTTCTCCGCCAAGTACCAAGGGTCAAGTCTTCATATAGAGCAGTGTATTGCATATCATTAAATTTGAAAAATCTAAAAAAGGATAAAATGTTCATGACTTGGGTGGATAAACTTGAAATGATTGCATACTTGCTTTATGTATCATTGTTGCATAGTCTGCATTTAATTAGTTGAAAGCATTGCATAGCATAATTGTTGTATCTTGGTGTCAGGGGGAGCTGAGAGTTAAGTTCAGTACATTGAATCTTTTTCACTCCTCTTAGTCCCCACTCAATTCATTCATATTCTTTGACATCAGATGCTCTTGGATCTTAATGCCTATTGCTATCATTTCCCTATCACTTTCACTGAACAACAGTAGTGCTTCTGGTTTAGTACATTGAGCTGTGGTTATTGCAATTGTTCATTTATAAGAATCACACTTGCAAATTGAAAGGAACTAAAGGTTTAACTTTTATAAATTGAAGAGTTAAGTGTCTGCACTTCAGAACTTGAGATAAAAGAAAACCTTTATAGCTCTTAATCTCTGTCTTATGGTTAGAATAGAAAAAGTTTTTTTTTAATGCCTGAATGTGTTAAACTGGAAATGTCTAGAAAAGGTGAATAAGAGTGTATACTATTTTTAAACAATGACTCTAAAAGAAATCAGGGCAGCAGTAAATAAGATCATCAATGTAATGAGCTGAACACAGTGACAGAGTAATGGCTGAATTGCACTGAGAAACTGTGATCCCCTCCAAAGAAGCAGGAGAATTCATAAGTCATGAAGTGCTTCAGGCTATCTCTGTTCATAGGGTCAAATCTATAGGGGGAGTCTTCACCAAGTAACTGGGGGTACTGGCCTCTGATCAAGGTGTACCCTTAATGTCAAAGGTGAAAATTATTCCTTGTAGGTCTTGATCTGAAATAGATCTAGTAGTTTATGCCTAGTAATTGGGGGTACCTGCCTCTGATCAAGGTGTACACCTAATGTCAACAGCATAAATGCCACTGGTCTATTCACTTAGCTCAGTTTCTGAAAAATTAAAAAGTGAAAAATAAATTACTGTAACCCTTTGAAATCAAAAGTCATTGAGTGAAAATTATTTTTTCTCAATACATATTCAAGTTGCCTTTCTTGAACTTCCATGTTTAATCACAAAGGGTATTGTTTCTAACTTATCTATTAAAACCATGTGCCCTAGATTCATTACTATAAATGGAGTCTTAACTCTTTTTCAGAGGTCAACTGCTTTACTCTATCTTTTTCACTGTTAAACCTGAATTTTTTTAAGACTGTATATTGTTGATTCTTATGCTTTAACAGTTGTTTATAATCATGCTCACCTTCTGAACCAATACTTTAGCTGTTGTGTAGTGACCCCTTCCTTATTCATGTTCCTTCCCTCCTATCTTCTCTACGTTTTGATTATCTGTTTCATCCGTCCATATTCCTTCTCAAAGGGGGAGAAATAATTTAGGGGGAGTTATACATTCAGGGGAAGAATGGGTTGTTCTAAGGGAATTCTGCAATGTATACTGCATTTTACACTCATGTTTTTCTTTCTTTTTGATTATGTCAAAGGGGGAGAAAATTTGGTTGGTGACTCACTGTCACTTTGTTGCCATCATCAAAAAGGGGGAGAATGTTATGCCCCTTAGGCACAAGCATATGCTATTCTGTTTTGATGATAGCAACACAGTGAGAGTATCACAGTGAGCCAGTCATTGTGTTTAGTAGACATTGCATTTGTTCACTGCTATATGTATACACTGCATCGGTGCATTCATCAGTTGCACGCCATATAGTCTATACATCATTGCATTTACTAAGTCTACACATCGCAGAGATATGTTTGTGCATCAAGTCTATACATTGTTGCATACATGGTGCATTCATACATATAAAGTCTATACATTCTGTTGCATATAGATGTAAGGCAATATTGAACATATGTAAGGTAATATTGAACATAAAGTCTGTACAGGGTCTAGCTGCATCGTGTGCTTCATGCATATCAAGTCTATACATTCCTATCTTTACCTACGTTCACTATTTTAGCATGAACACATTCAAAGTCCATATATTGCCATGTAGCATGCACGAACTCAAGTATGTACATCGTCCAGTTGCTCACGATGTCTTGGCTAAGTCTATACATTGCACCGTCTCACTTAGCGTCTCATGCTAAGTCTATACATCGTCTGCCAGCAAGTGCATCGTCTTGAGTCTCATTCAGCATCTCATGTGCATACGCAAAGTCTGTACAGCCAGTGCATCCTGTGTCTCACTCAGCGTCTCATGCGCATATGCATAGTCTATACATTGTCTGTTGCACAACACATAAGTCTATACATTCATGGCATAGTCAGCACATCGCATGCTAGCAAGTCTGCACAAGTCTATACATCCGCATGCTAGCAAGTCTGCATAGGTCTGTACAGCCTGTGTGCTTCATAACGCCAAGTCTATACATTGGCTAGCTGCACAAACACTAAGTCTACACATTGTTGCATGCAGAGTCTGTACATTCATTTGGCATGTCAGTGCATCCATTTGTAACGTATATACCTTGCTATCTGCATCTGTGCACTCCTTCACTCTAAATCTATACATTGCTTCATGCATTGCACGAAGTCTGCACATTGTGTGTTGCTATGCTCATACATCATTTTAGTAAATCTGCACAATGGTGCACATTAAGTCTGCACAAGTCTATACATCCACATGGTATCAAGTCTACACGTTCAAATTCATTCGTTGTGCACACCTTGTTAAAGTGCATTCTGCATTGTAAACCAGCAAGTCTATACATTGCTGTCGCATGCACTCTAAGTCTATACACTCCCTTGTGAACAAGTCCATACATTGTGTGCTTCACGCATTTTCTAAGTCTATACATTCTTGTTCAAACTTCAGACTTACTCGATGCATTCTGAGATAAAATTTAACCTGACAGGACTTATACTCGAGGAGCTTAATGAAGGGCACGTGATCCAAGAATGGATAAAGTGCCAGGATCGTGACACGTGGAATGCAGCCCAGCCAGGATGCTGCCATGTGGTCGAAATTCCTCAGATCTGGCAAAAGCTTTTGGGCGGGAAATGTGGAGGACACACGCCCTAGCTGCTGCTATATATATGAAGCTTCTTCCTCAGGAGAAGTCTGATCGGAGTAGAGGAGAGTGTGACTGAAGCAGAGAAGGATCTGAGAGTCTGCACGATCTAGTGAGAAAGAAAAGAGAAGCAGAAGAAGCAGAGAAGAAAAAGAGAGAGAAGAGAAGAGCAGAGAGCCACCTAGAACAGAGAAGAAAGAAGAGAGAGAGAAGGAGTTCGTTCCTCAGATCTTTGGTTCAAAACCAGATCTGAGTTTGCTCAATTGTTTGAGCTTCATTCCCTGCAGGGATATACTTTGTGCTTTATCGTATACAGCTTTCCGGTGTTGTGATTTATCATTTTGTGTTTTCTTTTAAACCTTTCTTCAAGCTATTTGTCAGCAGAGCAAGCTGTGTTACTCAGCGTTTGTAGTGGAGGATTCCACTGGACGGGTTAAGCTGTAGTCCCCAGTGGATGGCTAAGCTGTATTGCCCAGCGGTAGCAAGCTGTGATGCTCAGCGGATGGCAAGCTGTGAGGCCCAGCTGATGTAGGCAAGCTGTGATGCCCAGCCATTCAAGCTGTGAGTCAGCGAGAAGCCACACTCGGGTTTGAGTGTGGGGTGGACGTAGGTCTGCGGACCGAACCACCTAAAAATCCTCTTTTCTACTGTGGTTTGATTTCTTGTTTGATTTCGCTAGATGAATGCATAGGCTCGATATGGTTTGATTGCACACTGTGTGTTTGATTGTAGTTTTGAGAGTCCTTTGACATTGTTCCTAAGTCACTAGTCAATTCATCTATAAGCATATCAGTTGACTTAGTGAATCTGAATTCCGCAATTGCTTATTGGGCTTCTGTTAGTATCAGGAAGAATTTTTTTTTAATTGGGCGAAATTTTTAAAGGGGAGATTCATTCACCCCCCTCTGAATCCACCGCACCGAACCCAACAGGGGTCGACTAGGTGATCTTATCTGGGACCTCCATAAGTCCCCGTGAGCCATGGATTCCCACACGGACGCCGGGCCGGTTGTATCTTTTCCACCCCTTAGGTTTGCATTTGCATACGTGTGAGGGAGTTAACCTTAGTCAACCCAAAGTTTGGACCCTATTCCCATAGGATTCCTATCTTGAGGGAATTATTCTTAACTCAAATCATTAAAATGTCTATTAAAACTTCTAAAATATTTCCTCTCATATCAACTTGTTTGACTTGGGTGAAAACTCTCACATTGCATTGTTTGTGTTGTTTGGGCATGTCCAGGCCCATTAGTGGTGTTTTGTGTTGCATTCCTTCATCATTCACATATTATTTTGTTGTTAGGCCCATTTAGGATAGCCCATTTTTTATGTCCATTGTCTAATCCATTGTCCTAGGTCCATCTTCCCTTGGTCTTTATATTAGTGGGTCAGCCCCCTCTTATTCTCAAGCCCATTAAGCCCTTGCTTCCCTCCTTGTATTAAGTCTCCATTTACCCTCATGGAGCATCATTCCAACCCCTTGTACCATCCTTCTTCCCAATTTTCTTCCTATTCCCGCGTGGAATCCTCTTCCCACGCGGGCCCATCTTCCTGTGGTCCCTCTGATCCATCCGAGGAACATGCAAATCTCATGGCCCATCTATCATGCCTTGTTCGCCAAATGGACTCGGCCCAGGCCCAACGCCTTATTCCAAACCATCTTAATGGGCCTCATCATTTTAACGGGCCTCATTCTCCTAATGGGCCTTATTCTTCTAATGGGCCTTATTCTTCTTTTCCTTATGCTACTGGCCCAATGGGCCCTTATGCTAATGTCTCTTCCAGGCCCGCTCACCCTTCCACTCCTAGAATGGGCTTCTCCTCTTCTCAGCACGCATCCTCTCATCCGGCCCATTATCATCCTGGTTCAGATTCACGATCTCTTGCTCAGGCTGGCCCGTATTCTTCTCGATCTCGCCCTACCCAGGAGATGATTGCTCAAACCCAATGCCAGCTTGTTGAACTTCAACGTCAAATTGATCCCAAGTCCTCCTTAAGTGTCCCTTTTGCATTTCAAAATCTTTGGCTCCCGCCATCTTCTCAAATTCCCGCATATCGCTGTTATGGTGGAGTCAGTGACCCATATGTGCACTTGAAGGAGTTTCTTTATGAGTCGGCCTAGTTTCGACATGACCAACGCTTGATGGCCTATCTATTCGGTCTGTGATTGGAAGGCCTGGCTCGGGATTGGTTCTTCTCATTGCCGCAAGAGCAGGTTGTGAATTTTCAAGCTGTTCAAGAGAATTTCTTCAGCAATATCAGGATCAGATTGGGCCCAGATATTCTATGGTGGATCTGGCCCATGAGAAGATGAAGCCCGAAGAGGATTTCTGCACCTTTGCCGACCGCTAGCGCCGCATTGCCGCACAAGTCCCGGGGCATATTCCGGAGCAAGAACTGATCAAGATGCTGATTTCCAATGCAACGCCCAAGTACCGCTTCATCTTAGCCCTTAATGACATCACCTCCTGGCACCAACTATACAGCCTAGCCCGCTTCGTTCGTCAACAAATCCAAGGTTCCCTTGACCTCGAGTCTCCACCATCCACCTCCACTTAAACATCACCCTCTACAAGTCAACCATATGCTCCCATGAGTCATCCCTCCATGAGTTAGCCTTACCCCACATTCACCTCCGCATATCAAACCTCCACGTATCAAACCTCCATGAGTCATCCTTCCACGAGTCTACCTTCCATTTCTACATACCCGTACACTTCCACAAGTCAGCCCTCCACGAGTCATCCGTCCACTTATTCGTAACCTCATGTGTCTCTGCCTATGTCTCCACCTCCAGTCAAGGGAACACCACACCCTGAGCAAGTAGATGCCATCTACATACCCCCTCATCCCGCTCCACATATGCCATCACCAAAGCCCCCCACCACTAGCCAAGCACTCTTGCCTACGCAACCACCGCATTCATCACCACGACCTTCCACTTTACCTCATACCCCTCGGCATCCACCTTGCCCAAAGTGGGCTCCTCATCCCCCGTTGCCAGAGTCTTTTACCGACATTTTCAGGGCTTTGATGGCCACTCATGTATTGCCGCTCCCTCCAGTTGTCCCTTGCCAACCTATAGTGGGGAGTATGCTTCAGTTCTGTGAATTTCACCACCAGCAGGGGCATTTAGTTGAGGATTGCCCCAAGGTCCGGGATTATATCTATGGCTTGGAAGCCCAGAAGAGGATCGATTGGACTGCCATTCATAAGGTTGTTCTATATCTTCATAGCAAGTAGCAGCAGCAGCAAGCGCCGCCCAGGCAGCCATCTCCGTTACAAGACCAGGGGCACCCCTGTGATTCTTCGTATGGCGTTGCTCCCACTCCGTCACCTACTCCATCACCCGTTCCCTCACCTATGCCTCCACCTACATCATCATCTTCACCTATTCCTACACCATCCACAACACCTCCATAAACCCAAGCCTCTGCTCAGGCTAGTGTCTCTAGTGCTTCCCCTCCCATTACTTCCACCCCCTCTTCTACTCCCAACGCCGCCTGACACGTTGTGTTGATACGTCGACGGTGGGCGCCGCGATCCTCCTCTTCACCCTCTCCATCTCCACCACCTCCACTACCCTCATTGCCTGCATCACCATCTCCACCATCCTCACCATTGCCTAACCCATCGCCATCACTTTCGCCTTTTCCTCTCACCAAATCGCCTAACCCATTGCTTCTACCTCCGCTACCTTCATTACCTCCATCACCATCTCCACCGCCGTCTTCATCTCCGCCATCTTCCTTGCCCGAGTCTAAGCAGGCTACTCCTACACCTTCACCTTTTCCTTTGCCTCCACCTGAGCCTGTCATTGCCGCTATCCCTCCACAACTCACATTGCCTTTACCGCCACTTACACCTTCTAAACCTTCACTTTCCAAACCTATTACCTCCATTTCCTCGCCATCTACTTCCACCCCACGGAGCGGGTATGCGCTATCTATGGTGCCCCTTGGGTCTGGTCCCCAGGGAGACGATGAGCCAAGTTAGAATGATTCGGCGCCAGTTCTACATTTCAAGCTTCAAGATTTCATTTGCCGAATGCCGATCTGCATCCTGGTCTTTGGCTACTTTGGGACTAATGAGCCTGCACTTCCAGTGATGACGGTTGTCAAGAAGAGTGCTCTTGCGCTAGTGCCAGTTTCTTCAAGAGCGAGACCGGTGGCAATCTCTTTGCTCGCTGGAGGACTCACCGTTGAAGCTGTTATTACTTCTCGCTCTATTGCTGTTCAGTTCATTGGCCAAGAGGGGTTCTCTACTCGGATTATGCTAATTCATACGGCCACCAAAAGCATGGTAAATTCCATGTTCAAGGGGCAATTGGCTGTATTCTCAAGATTTTCCAAGGACATTCTACACTTGTTATACAATCTTCCTCGATTTATTGGTGAGTCGGCCATGTCAACGCCGCGCATTACACTCCCTTAGCTTCATCCCGCTCTTATAGTAAGGGAGTTGTACTTCATGCCCAATTTCCGAGTGGAGTTGCCGAATCTCAGGCTTTTAGTGCCGAGAGACAAAACCCCGTGGGTTCGTGGTATTCATCACTCTAAAGGGTTACTTGTCCAAGAATGTCCATCTACTGCTGTTAGCACCAGGTGTGTAGGGGCAACCACCCTGGTAAGGCTGCATGTTCATAGCCGGGCCAAGCCGTCTACTAGATGGGCTCGCTATTTGAGAAGATGTTGCAAGGCAAGGTGCCCAAGGATTCGAGCCCGTGTAAGGCGGGTCCAGTACAAGCAAGTTTCTTCCAAGAAGAGGCGGCGGCGCCAGTTCAGGGGTCATCAGTTGTGCACTTAGGGGTCCACTTCACCTTCCTCTTCTTCCTTTTATTCATCTTTCTTTTTACTCAGCTCCCACCCTTGGGTGGTGTACCTTCCTTATTCCAATCCCACATCCATGATCTTCTCCTCTCCTCTCGGGTCCGTGAACCCCTGCTTTTCTTCTTCTCATTCGGGGCCTCCGAGTTTTCATTCTCGTTATTCTAGGCCTCGGCCTATGCTCTCTCATCATCCCGATCCTGGTACTTCTTCTGATTCCCCTCCTCTAGTATCTCTGGGTTCTGTCTCTCGTTCTCCTTCCTCGACTCTGTCAGATGATTCTCCTTCTTCTTCGCCGACCTTGTCGGGTGTCTCCTATTTTCCTTCCCCAACATTGTCGGGTGATTTTCCTTCTTCTTCCCCGCCTCTATCGGGTGATCGCTATTCTCCTTATCCGACCATGTTGGATGATTTTAATTCTCATCTTTCTATTCATTCCTCACTCTTTCGGGGTCATTGCCCTTTTTCTTGCTATTTTCGAGGCTTTAGTCCGCCTTGATCTCAGCTGACCTTTGTTTATTCTGTATTTTGTTCCTTGTTAGCAGGGTCTCAGTACCTTAACGAGGGAGTTCTAGCCGTCATCTCTCTTCCTTTTTATCCTTCTTCGTCCAGTATGATGTCCGCCGCTCCTCCGTGTAGAGGAATTTTCAAGCCTTGCTATCCTTTCCGTCTTGATCCTATCAAGCAAGGAATACAAAGCTCGTGCTGCTCAAAGCTCGATGGTCAAGATCGCTTCAGGATGCTATTTTCACGCTATGGATTTGCAAGGTATCTTTATTTTGTGCCAGAATATGCTTTCGTTTTCATTATTTCTATTATTCATGCGCATTGTTAAAATAATGTTGTCTCCTCAACATGGTTTGAGTGGCTTTAGTTGAGTTTGCTTAATTTAAAAATCAAAATAAGTTTGCTTCTGCAGCATTCTTAGGTTGGTGATAGCTCTGCGTTAGGAGTCTAGTTTCTTTCCCCAATCGTTGAGGGTGACCTTTGAGCATGGTTTTTTCACACACTTCATGGCAAGCCATAACTGATTTTCCTATAAGGCACACCGTTGCTGCTTTGGCCATACTTTGGGTATGCACGAAGGCCTTTTATTTTCTCTGCTCGGCCAAGTGCAGGGGCAAGAGATTGACGGATGAGATGACCAACCTAGGCGCTCCTTAATACGAGAGAGGTCTCAAATAGGGGTAGTCTCGACCCTCAAAAGTGAGCTTTATTTTAATATCTGGCCAACAAGGGCTCTCAAAATAATCAAATTCAATGAATCAGTGCAAAATTATGAATCGACGACATGGCAAGAGTCGCAGTACAGTTCCCTATGGGACGTCATGAGCCCGGTCGCATGCGTGCCTAAATATGGGTCTCAAAATCAAAGACACAAAGTCCCGACGCAACAGACTGTATCTTTGAAGGGTAGTGCCCTGGAAGGAATTCAAATCCCGATATCTCCCATCATTTATAAAGCTTGTCTCCCATTTTTCTTCTACTTCTCCCTCTTAGGCTGGGTTGTATCCCGGGTATGGCCTTAGTAAGTGCACTGTTCTCTAGAGGCGGTTGGTTGTGGTAAGCCACCCTCATATGCACGCCCTGCTTAAGGGAAGCCTTTAATGAGAGGGGTCGGAACGACGATCCCTGGCCAGTAGTTTGAGCCTATCTTGGGTACTGCAGATTGCTATTTCAAAAATTCTAAAAAAAATGTGATATTATCAAAATCCAAAAGAAGAGATATTGTCAAAAATTCCAAACAAATGAGATATTATCAAAATCCAAAAAATGAGATATTGTCAAAAATTCCAAAAAAATGAGATATTGTCAAAATCCAAAAAAATGAGATATTGTCAAAAATTCTAAAAAAAATAGATATTATCAAAGATCCAAAAAAAATCAAATATTGTTGAAAATCCAAAAATAATCAAAAAATTATCAAAAATCCAAAAATATTTATCTTTTGTTCCTTTTTATATGTTTTGTTTTGAGGACGGATATGATCTATTTGCTAAGTGTGCAGGTTGCAGGAGTTCAAGCTCTTCCTAGCTCCTTATCATTCGCTCTGTCTCCTGTCCATGTGCTTCTTGTCTGTTCTCCTTCTTCAGTCTTGTTTCTCGATCTGTTATGAAGCTTTTATCCTTCTCATGCTTTGCTTAGCGTTGCTCAGCTTTTGATCGTATCTTTGTGAGAGGGTTCTTTGCCTCACGATTATGAACCTAGTGGTTCTGCTTCATCTGATCTTGGGCTTGATTGAAGAGCATATCTGTCATCTCTCGTATTGTCTCATCCCTTGTGGTCATCCCTCGTGTGTTGTCCCAACCATGTGTTGTCCCGCGTGTTCTTGTCCCAACCGTGTGTTGTCCCACTGCATTGTTGTCTTGTCCCACCATGATCGTCGTACATGCATGTTGTTGGTTCGTGTCCTGCATGTGTTGCTGGTTCATCCTTTGTTATGTTATGTTGTGTCGTCTTTCCTTCATTTGTTCGTTTCGTTATTGTTCATGATTGTTTGTTATGTTCATGCTTGTTTGTTCATGTGGTTGTGTCTTATTTGAAAACCCATAAAAATCTAAAAAATTTGAAAATCCAAAAAATGCAGTTTCGCTTGACAGGTAAGTCAGGTATGGCTCTCTATCCCTTCTCTTTGTTGCATTACTATATAGTATCTACATTATTATAGCCTCTCAAGGACCGGCTGGTTGCCCGTTTGTTCTGGGATCTGATGTTCCCCTTTAACAAAAACGATGATGATCTAGGAGCATACGGTTAATCGTTGGATAGGCCCGGTTGAGTCAGGTGGGGGACGATGGACTCTGTCTCGCACGCCGTGGTTGCAAGAAGACTATTGACCCCGTCTTGGCTCAGTCTAGTAATATTATCCTTGAGTACTTTCTATTTTATCTTTCTTTGCATTTGTTTTGATGATTTTTTTATTTTAGCCCAGTATGCATCATGTCATTTTTTGAGCACTCACGTCTCGTGATCCGTTCAAAGTTTTTCCTCAGCAATGGTTAATTACGTTTCAATTCTCTTGGATAAGAGATTCTCATTCCACTCTGAATTTGAACGTCTTCTCTCATCTTGCCGCTTGGTTTGGTTGGCCAGCGTGATTCCTGTCTGGATTTTATCTCAGTTTTCTTTATCTTTTCCAGGTTTTCAGCTGTGTTCTTCCGATCCCCTCATTGTCCGTGGATTGTGTCCCCAATGAGGTTGATCGTGTTTCCTTTTCCTTCTCTTTAGTTTAGTTCTCCAGACATGTCTCATCCTTGTCAATCATGCCTTGTGGCTAGTTCGGTATTTTCAGGAGAATTCCTGTCGCTTGTTGGTTGTGACGGGTGTCTTTTGCCTTGATGCCCACTTATCAGTTCACTCCGCTTCATCTCCACTTCATCTCCATTTCACATCGCTGTCACTTTCACTCTATCCCCTTTCCACTCCGCCTCCGCGCCACTTTCGCTCGCTCCCTTACAAAGCAGACATCAAGGAGGGGCATCTGTTGACCCCCGTTTTAGCTCACAAGTTGAGTTATTTCTCTTATTCATCATTTTGATGTCTTAAGTTACCCATTATTTTGAAGCCTTCCTTGGATGGATTTTGAGCCCATTTCATTGTTCCCTAGTCTTTGGACTTCGGAGATCATGATTTCTTATAGCCCTAGAGCTTATTTTATCAACTTCCGGCCTTCCAAGTCGACTTACAGCTCATTTAGGTCGACTTTCATCAAGCATTCGGCCCATTTTCACTGCGCAACCCTGATCGTGGCCCTTTTTATCCTCTTCTAGTCCTCTATTCATTAAGTGACCTTCATAAAAGTTGTTCATTTTTCAAAGGTCTATAATTTTTTCTTCTACGCCATTGGCCAGTTCTCCACCGATTTCAAGTTATTCATGTTTTATGGCAAGCTGTGCTGTTCACCTACGTCCTAGTATTTTTTCTCTCTATTCTCGCCCCATTTTCTCCCTCTTCCGCTGATTTTCTCATCTTTCTCTCTTCATAAAAGTTGTTCATCTTTTTGTTATCTACAATTTCTTTTTCTACTACTTTCGCTAGTTCTGTACCATTTTCGAGATATGCTCTGATTTTCAAAGTCACACAAAGCCTGCCCAAAAATTTTCCTCCAGCAGCCTAGCGGTCTTGGGAAGACCGCTAGGTCATAAAAAATGGTCTTCACTAGGCCGTTTTCTCCCAAACTTGCCCGAAATCACCCTGTTTCGTCCATTGAGCTTTGCGCTCACTCCCTAGACCGTTTGGTGAAGCCTTGCGGTCCTCACATGACCATTTTCATCAAGAAACGGCCCTACGATAGACCATTTTTAGAACAGAGAGTCTGGATGTTCCCGAACTCCAATTTCTTCGCCGTTGGGCTCTTTGGACTCTTGTTGACATCACTTTCGAGGGAGATAATCCTCCACCTTGGTTTTCTTCGACTTGGTGTTGGATACGGACTGAATAGATCTAGAGGGGGGGTGAATAGATCTTTCCCCCTTTTTGATAATTTACTGACTATCGACCAGATGAGCTACTGGTAATTAATGAATCATAGAACTAATGCGGATAGTAAAGATGCAAGCATACGTATAGGAAATCAAACACACACAAGCACACCACAAGAAAGGATTTTTAAGGTGGTTCAGTCTCTTCCTGAGACTTACATCCACCCCTTGCTTAACTCAAGCAAGGCTTCACTATGAGAATCTCTGATCTCAACCAAAACACAGCTGACACACAGCTTGTACCTGCTGACACACAGCTTGATTCTGCTGCCTCACAGCTTGACAATAATTGTAATCAGAAATGAAAAGATGATAAGAACAGGTGATGAAAGACAGGACTGAATATTGGCGTGTGTAGAAGAATAGGTGTTCAGCCTGGGACTTGATCACGCTTATGAAGAAGCCTAGACTCCCTGTTGATCTTCCAGTCAGTTGCCTTCGATTGTTCTGCTGCTGGAGATCACACAGTCTTGAGCTAAGTCTTCCTTCTGCAGCAACGAGATTGCCTTTAACCTTTCTGCAGATTTTTGATTGGTGGAGCGCTCCTTCTTCCTCTTCTGTGTGTATCTTCCTTGGCTTCTATTCCGTGCTCTCTCTCTGCTTCCTTCTTCGTGATTAGTTGCTTTATATTCTTCATATAGCTCTTTTTATTTTCAAGAATAAAGTTCTTCCCGCTCAATTTTCAGATCGAGCGCCAATCTGCTAGAAAACAGGGATCGGTTTAAATCCAATCGTTAGAACGAGTTTGACCACTTCTAAGCAAGATTGTTTCCTTGATTCCCGTGCGGAAGCTTATCTCCTGAGCAGCCCAACAACCTGCAACAACCATCTGCAGGTTTTAAGGAACCAAAACAGAATTCGGTTAGAGTTCGGTTTTGGACGATATATAAACCCGTGGTCGACCATGACCCTGTCGCTGGTCGACAATGGGCAGTCCCCAGACGGCCGGTTCTTCTGGCTGAAACTCACGTCGCCCGTTGGTCGACCACAGCCTGGTCGCTGGTCGACAGGGGGCAGTTTCCAGATGGCCAGCAGTTCTGTCTGTTGCTTCTGTCTTTTCTGTGGTCGACCAGAGGCGGGGCTTTGGTCGACAGCCAAGATGCTTCCAGAAGACAGATGATCTGATGCTTTTCTGGTTGAGTTCGTTGGTCGACCATAACCACTTCCCTGGTCGACAAGCGGCCTTTGACACTTCTTCTGATTTGTTGATTCCACTTGGATTTCAGTGGACCTGAAATTACTTAACTTATCAGAGGTAAATTGAATGAGTCCAATACTTTGAAGGAACAATCAAACCACTTGTATTTGTTATGAAACAAGATAGAACTTGATTAATCAAACATATCCTATTGTCATCATCAAAACCAAGGGATGCACAACATTCTCCCCCTTTTTGATGATGACAACCATGAGTCATTGTGACAAACAACAGATTATAAAATTCATTTGATATTGCATACAAGGCTATCATAGCACATATTTCATTCAGTCAATTCGTTTGATGTGTCTTTCAAAAACAATAGCACTAATTACATGAGAGACTCAAAAAAGGATAAAGACACTGAGGACACGTAGACAAAGTAAATTTGACAATCTAGACTCACATCTAGACACACAACTAGACACACAATGACACATAAAGTCCTATCTCCCCCTTTGTCAACAGCAAAAAGAAGATCATTTGAACAATCCCTCTAAGGAGGATGAGGAGGTCTCTGGCTTCACGTTCTCTGCCATGCGATCCAGCTTGTCAACAATGTGGGCATAGGAGAGCCTGAGCTTCTGGATCTCTGAGATAGTATCCTTGTGATACTTCTCATTCTGCTGGGTTGTGATCTCGATACGGATTCCCATCTGATCGGACACTTCACCGAGGGTCCTTACTAGTCTGTTGAACCGAGAACTAGCCTGGTCAGAGTGTTCCTTCTGCTTGATGAACCTGGCCTCCATCTGTTGTTCCAGCCGTTGGACTTTCTGCTCCAAGCGTCCAGTGGCAGCATTGACATTCTCTTGAAATGATTGGAGTTGGGTGGTGAGAGAAGATAACTGAGATGCCATCTGGAGGAGCACGCCATGAGATTCAGGGTGGGAGATAAATGCTGGTGGTGGAGCAGAAGTAGAGGGAGTGGAGGTAGGTGGTACTGGTGTGGGTTGAGCAGAATGTGATGGAGCTTGGGTAGTTTGAGCAGATGGGGATTGAGCTGGAGGGGCAGCAGTGCCTGGCTGCCAGAGCACTAGTGAAAGGGACGATGGTGGATGGGCAGCAGTGGTGGTAGTAGGTGTAGCTTGAGGCACCATTGGTGACGGTGTGACAGCAGGGCTAACCTGTATAGGTGAATGAGGTGGAGAAGAGGGTGGCACTGGATCCTTTGCTTTGCCCTTGGAAGGGAGAGTGCGCTGAACATGGTCTCCGACCTTCTTAAATCCCAAGAATGTGGTCACGAAGTGAAAATTGTAGACGTGCCATTTGGGAATGACAATGCTTGGGCTGTGAGGAGAAGGTATGTTGGCTGCTTTCAGAATGGAAGTGATATGGGCAGCAAAAGGAAGAGAATTCAGGGGATAATGTAGGATGCTTCTGAGGGAATTCAAAAGGAGTGTGGTTAGGCGAATAGGCTGGCGAGTGATGAGGCCATGGAGTATAAACAGATGGAGGCGACTCACTTGATCTCTGGCGCCTCCTCGAGGTTGTATGATGGTGGTGATGATGTGGTGAAGCAAACGATGAAGAGGAGGGAAGGTATTAGCATTGAGGTACTTGGGAAGGACCTCAGGGGCTGGCTTGCCAGTGACCACTGCATGTGCTTCTCGGAGGTCGAAGTCCTCATGGTTGAAAACAGCTCCAAGTCTGGGAGTCTTCAGCGTCATGTGGAGAAGCTTGACGTCGAGTCTGATGACTTTCCCTTGAACTACAGTGTAGAGCTGACTGTCCACGACTTGCAGGTTGTGGTAGAATTCTTGCACAAGCTGGGGCGAGTACGAATTGTGCACTGAAACGAACGTAGTCCACTCTTGAGCTTCAAAAATTGGCAGTAGATCTGGGAACATCTCCATCAGCTTGTCATCGGAGAAATCGACGATCCTTGGTTGCAGAACTGTCCGTGGCTTGAGAGCTCCAGAAACGGGATGCACTGCGGGTTCCTCTGAAGCTGCTGATTGTCTGCCTGGACCAGGTGCATCAGCCGTGGTCGACCTGTGAGGGGCCGATGGCGAACCCTGTGCGGCCCGCGACTTGGATCGCTTGGACGGCATCGAAGCTGCGGCAGGGGCCTGATCTCTTCTACGCTTAGAGGAACTTAGAGCGCGCTTGGGAGACATTGTGAAGGGAAGCGAGATAGAGGCGAGAGAGAGGCGAGAAAAGAAATCTGGAGAAGATGAAGTTGGGAGAGGGCTAGGGCTGCGGATGGGAAAATTTCAGGGACCCAGCCGAGACAATTTATAGGGTAGGGCATTAAGGCTGGCCCTTAATTGTTAGGGCAGTGAACCATCGCGATGCAAAGAACGAGCGGTCACGATTAATCAGCATAACTCATATTTTGGGAAATTATTGAAGTGTACCCCCTTTCTTTAATAAGACAATTAAGTAACCTTTCCTCCCTTTCTCAAAGACCACCTTGTGACAAATTCGAGTGGGTCTTGTGGTTCAAAGAATTTGAAAGTATTGCCCCAATAAATTGACTCCCCATATCCACTTTCTTACTCACGGCTCCTTAAACTTATAATATTGTTCATGAGATAATTTTACTAGCTGAACAGTGTTTTATGCCTCTATTTGCATATAGTGCATTAGGTCAACCATTTTTGTTGCCTTTTCGTTTTGAAATATTTAAGAGCTGTGGTCAGGTTTATCACATGCTTTTCCACACGAGGAGACACGCTTTTTACACGCCAGAAACCCCGGCTACTTAGCATGCCTAACCATTCCATTTTTAACTGGGACACACTTTTTATCCGTGAGGATATACGTTTATCAGACGCCAATATCCCCAGTTACTCAGGATGCCCAATTAATAATTTTGAGAGTGGCAGAGGTAGATTGAGTCTTCATGACATACATGTCTCCCACTTAATTTTTCAGCCAATTTTGCTTTGTGATAGAGAACAGTAGTTTCTCAGAACTCAGTCCATTGCTCTACCAAGAAGGCAGAATTATGGCGTATTCCATATACATTCATGCTATAGCAGCGTTTATTTTCACTGTCCAACACAGACACAGGTAGAGAAACAGTCTCATTACTAAAAACATAAGTTCTCAATAGTCTTGAGTCAGAGTCATAGTTATGGTTTGAATTTATTGCAGTAGTACAGGTCAAATTCTCATTACTACACTTAACCTTTACTCTCATTGATGACTTTGGTGATTTTCTTGTAAGATATGGTTAGGTTGTTCAATGATTTATTAAGGAATGAGTTTACACTTTTTACTCCCCCTCAATTTGTGAGTCCTTGCTGAAGATAGAAAATAATAAGTTGGCCACAAAGAGATATAGAGACACAAGGAATAGGAAGTGTGAACAAGGATGAGTGAGTAAAGCAAAACTGAGCTCAGAGTCCAAAAAGTTCAGAAGATTTCCCACCAAAGCCAGCAGCTTGATTAGATCCAATTTCCCTTTTTCAGGTCCTTTGTCGACCATGGAGTGGCCTGTGGTCGACCTTTGTGCTGACACAGAACCTGCCTGTTGAGAAGACTGCGTTCTGACAAACCTGTTGTCGACCATTGGATCGCCTGTGGTCGACAGCTGCGAATTCCCAGAGCTAACTATTTCCTGTCCTGATGCCTTGGTCGACCAGCGCCTTGTCTGTGGTCGACCACAAGAGATGAGCCGTAGAGAACCAGTATTCTGTAGAACTTGCTGAAGTAGCACCCGACACAAGACTTTCCAAACTCAAAAACTTGACCAGTACTAGAGACCTAGTTGACATAACTTAGACAGAAATGACAGAATCTATGCAGTGAACACATGAATATGATTATTTCAAGAATTTTCAGAAGAAATTCTACAAATTCCTAACTCCCTTCTTAGAGTTGAAAATCTGTCATTGTTAAGGGGTTTTGTGAAAATGTCTGCCAGTTGTTTTTCAGTTTCTACAAAATGAAGCATGAAATTTCCTTTGGAGACCTCATCTCTTAGAAAGTGATGACGGATCTCAATGTGTTTTGTCCTAGAGTGTTGAATGGGGTTTTTAGACAAATTAATAGCACTAGTGTTGTCACAGAAAATAGGTGCACATCCAAGATCTACATTGTAGTCTTGGAGTTGATGTTTTATCCACAAAACCTGTGTACCACAGCTCCCTACTGCGACATACTCAGCCTCAGCAGTGGAGAGTGCCACAGAATGCTGTTTTTTAGAAGCCCATGATATTAAACATCCACCTAATATTTGACAATAACCACTAGTACTCTTCCTATCAATTTTGCAACCAGCATAATCAGCATCTGAATATGAAATTAAATCTAGTTTGCAATAAGTAGGATACCATAAACCCAATTCTTGGGTACCGGCAAGGTAACGAAGGATACGCTTGACAGCCCCTAAATGTGAATCTCTAGGGCTAGATTGATATCTAGCACACATGCATACACTGAACTGAATGTCTGGCCTAGAGGCAGTTAAATATAGTAGG
Source organism: Amorphophallus konjac (assembly GCA_022559845.1). NCBI lineage: Eukaryota > Viridiplantae > Streptophyta > Magnoliopsida > Alismatales > Araceae > Amorphophallus > Amorphophallus konjac. Next base: position 55,168,552 of record CM040123.1, on the reverse strand, counting down.
GATCCGATCATACCTCTGTATTTCTTGGCATCTACCATGTTACCTTTTACATCAGCCTCCAATGTTGCATTTGTCCCCATGGGTGACTCTATTGGTTTGCAGCTCTCCATGCCAAACTTTTTCAGCATCTCCTTTATGTACTTGGATTGATTTATGAAGTAGCCTTCTCTACATTGCAGAATCTGCAATCCAAGAAAGAACTGTAAATCACCCATTAAACTCATTTCAAACTCATTGGTCATTAGATTTGCAAATTCAGTACATAACGAAGCTTCAGTGGATCCAAACACAATATCATCCACATAGATTTGCACAATTAGTATATTCTTACCTTGGGTCTTGGAGAATAATGTTTGATCAATTTTACCTCTTGTGTAGCCCTTTTTGGTGAGGAATGAACTCAGTATGTCGTACCATGCCCTAGGAGCCTGCTTTAAACCATACAAAGCCTTATGCAGTTTAAAGACATGATTAGGAAGATCATCATTTTCAAAACCAGGGGGTTGTTCCACAAAGACTTCTTCCTTTACAAAGCCATTTAGAAAGGCACTTTTTACATCCATTTGCTGCAATTTAATTCCATGGGACGCCGCAAATGCTAACAATATTCTAATGGCTTCTAACCTTGCAACTGGAGCATATGATTCTTCAAAATCAACTCCAAATTCTTGGTTATACCCCTTAGCCACCAACCGAGCCTTGTTCCTCATAACAACTCCTTCTTCATTAAGCTTATTTTTATAAACCCATTTGGTTCCAATAACAGGATGAGATGAGGGTCTGGGAACAAGTTTCCAAACCTGATTTCTTTCAAATTGATTTAATTCTTCATGCATGGCATTTATCCAAGATTCATCTCTTAAAGCTTTCTCTACATTTTTAGGCTCAACTTGAGATACAAGGGCTAGCTGATCTAATTCATCAACTGTTTTAAGCTGAGATCTAGTTTTCCTCGGTTCATTAATTCCTCCAATGATGTTATCTAGAGGATGATATCTGAGAAATCTCATATTTTCAGAATTGTTACCTGGGATGATCTCTCCTTCGGGTTGATCATTGGAATCACCTTGCTTTGGTTCTGCTTCAGTCTCCATTGGTTCCTCTTTGCCTTCCAGAAATTCCCCATCTTCATCTTTGCCTACCTGTCCAGTTTTGTCAAAGTCATTATTTTCATCAAATGTGATATGTGGGGATTCTTCAACTAGCTGATCTTTGGTGTTGTAGACTCTATAGGCTCTTGATCGGTCAGAGTATCCCAAGAAGATTCCTGGGTCACTCTTTGGTTCAAATTTGTCCAATGATCTCTTGTCATTGTTATGAATAAAACACCTTACACCGAAGATCCTAAAATGAGCTAGAGATGGCTTCTTACCTTTGAACACCTCATATGGAGTTTTCGCACTAGATGGTCTTACCATTGCCCTGTTTACAATATAACATGCTGTATTGACCGCCTCAGCCCAAAATCTTCTTGGAAGATTGGCTTCAACTAACAAGGTTCTGGCCATTTCAACAAGTGTGCGATTCCTTCTTTCCACCACTCCATTTTGCTCTGGCGTCCTTGGTGAGGAGAACCTGTGATTTATTCCTTTGTTCCTGCAGAATTCATCAAACTCTGAATTTTCAAATTCTCCCCCATGATCAGATATTATTGAACACACTTTGGACTTACCATCCTGCTTCATTCTTCTGTAAAAATCCTGAAATTCATGAAAGGCATCGTTTTTATGTGATAAAAACATTACCCATGTGAATCTAGAGAAATCATCAACTAGTACATAACCGTACCTCTTACCACTAAGACTAGCAGTTCTTGTTGGGCCAAAAAGGTCCATGTGCACAAGTTCTAGTGGTCTAGAAGATTGACTTTCAGTTCTACCTTTGAATGATTTTCTTGTTTGCTTACCTTGGGTACATGATTCACATACTTTGACATTTTGAGCAAACGAAATTTCAGGTAAACCAGAAACCATTTTATTCTTAACCAATTTGTGCAGCACCCTGTAGCTAACATGCCCTAGCCTTCGGTGCCACAACCAAGTCAGGTCCTTCTTCTTGGCGGTGAGGCACAAGTTGGAGTGGGCTGGATCATCCAAGTCTATCATGTAGACATTATTTACTCTCTTGCCCATAAACTTAACTTTAGCCGAATTTGGTTCAAGAATTTTACAGATCTTAGAATCAAAGACTACTTGATGGCCTTTGTCGCATAGCTGACTGATGCTTAGAAGATTATATTCCAGGCCATCCACTAGCAGTACATCTTCAATGCAATTTGTAGATGTCTTACCTACCTTACCTTTCCCAATGATCTTGCCTTTGTTATTTCCTCCAAATGTCACATGTCCTCCATCTTTTGAGTTTAGCTCGGAGAATTTTGCCTTGTCCCCTGTCATATGTCTTGAGCAGCCACTATCTAAGTACCACTTGTTGTGTATAGCTGCCAAACACACCTGCATCACAAGTTACACAGAAACTTTTGGACCCCAATGGTACCCGGGTCCAAGATAGCTTGTGAAATTATGACAGTAATCCTTTGGGAACCCAGATTCTGTTAGAGCAGTGTAAATTTTTATTTCTGAACTTGTTCAGGTTGGGTTGCTTTTGTTCTAAAGCTTCTTTAATCTGAGTCCACCTTTGTGTATTCAAGTTTTCATTTTGTTTTACCCGAGAAAACCTGTGATTTCTGTTTGCTTGTCTGGCCATGGTCGACTTTTGGTATGTCTGTGGTCGACCATCGCGTCTCCAGAACTCAGCGTCTGTTCTGGCAGCACCTCTGGTCGACATCTGGTGTACCTGTGGTCGACCACTGCTTCTCCAGTAACCAGCGCCTGTTCTGGCAGATCCTCTGGTCGACAGATGAAGGGTCTGTTGTCGACCAGCCTGTCTCCAGACATCTTGTTTTCCAGATTTATGTCTTTTAACTTGGTTTAGTCCTTGGTTTGTTTGGTGATTTCTGTGAATTTGGGTTTCTTGTTTATTATTTTGAATCTTATATTGATTGACTGTTTTCTCTTTAAAATTTCTCTCTTCCTTGGTGACATTGTTCCTTTTGGAGGAGCATTCAGCTACATCCTCTTGTTTATCTTGGTATAGATTAATCAGGGGCCTTTTTCCTTTTGAGTCAGCAATCCCAGTTACGGTTTTTATTTGGAATTCCTTTTTAGCCGTAGGATTGTATCCTAACCCTTCTTTTTGAAAGTTTACTTTTATTCCCAAGACAGCATTTAAGTTTTCTTGACCTTGAGTCATTTTTTCCAAGGTCTCCTGTTTGTTTTTCAGGTCACTCTTAATTCTTTCTATTTCTCTTAGGAGTTGGTTGTTTTCTTCCTTGAGTGAATTGTTTCTTTCTTGACTTAACTTAGTTTCCTGTTCATATTCTTGAGTCTTTAGTTTTAACTCATCAATGTCGTTTTTTAGCATTTCATTCTCTTCGGACATTCTCTTGTGGTTTTCTTCATCTAAGTCCATTTGATTCAGCTTGTTTTTCAGTGACTTGATTTCCATTTCTAGTTCAGTTTTGTTTTCCATTGAATTGCTGTCTTTATTCAGTTGACTGATCTTCTTCTTCAAATGTTTATTTTCCTTTCTTATTCTTTCACAAGTATCAAGCAATTCTGAATATACTTCTTCCCAATCCGAACTAGAGAAGTCTTGAAATGGGGAACTTACCTCAAGATCACTGTTGTCTCCCTTGGCCATCAGACAGAGCTTTCCTTCTTCTTCCTCGGAAGTTGTTTCCTCTTCACTGCTCTCTTCCTCCTCACTCCAAGTGCTAATCATCGCCTTGGGTTTCTTGCCTTTCCACTTGAAACTTGATTTCTTAGGAGCTTCTGGACATTCAGCCTTCATATGTCCAGGCTGCCTGCAATTGTAGCAAATGAGTTTGTTAGAAGGAGCCTTATGTTTATCAGATTTAAACTGGGATGACTTCCTTACCATGCCCTTTGGATTTCTGAATCCTTTACCTTCCTTCCGCAGGAATTTTTTAAATTTTCTTGTAAGCATGGCTAGCTCACCAGATTCTTCACCTGAGCTAGATGAGTCATCATTGTCAGACACCTCAGAGGTGCTTGTCTTAGTCTTTAGGGCAAGTTGCTTCTTTTTCTTGCCCTCATCTTCCTTTCTCTTCAGATTGACCTCATAGGCCATCAGGGATCCTACTAACTCATCCACTGTCATTGTTGTGAGATCCTTTGAGTCCTCAATGACTGTGGCCTTGGTATGCCACATCGATGTGAGAGACCTTAAAATCTTCCTCACTAATTCCTGCTCTTTGTATGTCTTCCCTAAGCTCTTCAAGCCATTAGTCAATTGTACTAATCTGGCATACATCTCAGAAATACTTTCATCATTTTTCATCCTAAACATCTCATATTCTGAGACTAGCATATTTGCTTTTGTCTCTCTTACCTCGGAAGTACCTTCGTAGATTACCTTTAGACGATCCCACATTTCTTTGGCTGTTGCGCATTGGGAAACTCTTGAGAATTCTGTGGGGTGTAGTGAGCACTGCATCACGTTCATGGCTCCCCAGTTGACAGTTGATTTCCTGACCTGTTCTCTGGTCCAGGTTTCTTCATCTTCCGGTAGCTCAAAAGGTCCGCGGCTCACTACCCTCCACATCTCGTGGTCTTGCGCACGTAAGAACACCTGCATACGATTTTTCCAATAAGAATAATCAGTTCCATCAAAATATGGAGGTCTAGTTACAGAGTGCCCCTCAGCTATGAGGCTTTTAGAGTTCAGTCCGCCCGGTCTCTCCTGGTTGTTAGACCACATTTTTGGAGAACCTGCTCTGATACCACGTGTTGGATACGGACTGAATAGATCTAGAGGGGGGGTGAATAGATCTTTCCCCCTTTTTGATAATTTACTGACTATCGACCAGATGAGCTACTGGTAATTAATGAATCATAGAACTAATGCGGATAGTAAAGATGCAAGCATACGTATAGGAAATCAAACACACACAAACACACCACAAGAAAGGATTTTTAAGGTGGTTCAGTCTCTTCCTGAGACTTACATCCACCCCTTGCTTAACTCAAGCAAGGCTTCACTATGAGAATCTCTGATCTCAACCAAAACACAGCTGACACACAGCTTGTACCTGCTGACACACAGCTTGATTCTGCTGCCTCACAGCTTGACAATAATTGTAATCAGAAATGAAAAGATGATAAGAACAGGTGATGAAAGACAGGACTGAATATTGGCGTGTGTAGAAGAATAGGTGTTCAGCCTGGGACTTGATCACGCTTATGAAGAAGCCTAGACTCCCTGTTGATCTTCCAGTCAGTTGCCTTCGATTGTTCTGCTGCTGGAGATCACACAGTCTTGAGCTAAGTCTTCCTTCTGCAGCAACGAGATTGCCTTTAACCTTTCTGCAGATTTTTGATTGGTGGAGCGCTCCTTCTTCCTCTTCTGTGTGTATCTTCCTTGGCTTCTATTCCGTGCTCTCTCTCTGCTTCCTTCTTCGTGATTAGTTGCTTTATATTCTTCATATAGCTCTTTTTATTTTCAAGAATAAAGTTCTTCCCGCTCAATTTTCAGATCGAGCGCCAATCTGCTAGAAAACAGGGATCGGTTTAAATCCAATCGTTAGAACGAGTTTGACCACTTCTAAGCAAGATTGTTTCCTTGATTCCCGTGCGGAAGCTTATCTCCTGAGCAGCCCAACAACCTGCAACAACCATCTGCAGGTTTTAAGGAACCAAAACAGAATTCGGTTAGAGTTCAGTTTTGGACGATATATAAACCCGTGGTCGACCATGACCCTGTCGCTGGTCGACAATGGGCAGTCCCCAGACGGCCGGTTCTTCTGGCTGAAACTCACGTCGCCCGTTGGTCGACCACAGCCTGGTCGCTGGTCGACAGGGGGCAGTTTCCAGATGGCCAGCAGTTCTGTCTGTTGCTTCTGTCTTTTCTGTGGTCGACCAGAGGCGGGGCTTTGGTCGACAGCCAAGATGCTTCCAGAAGACAGATGATCTGATGCTTTTCTGGTTGAGTTCGTTGGTCGACCATAACCACTTCCCTGGTCGACAAGCGGCCTTTGACACTTCTTCTGATTTGTTGATTCCACTTGGATTTCAGTGGACCTGAAATTACTTAACTTATCAGAGGTAAATTGAATGAGTCCAATACTTTGAAGGAACAATCAAACCACTTGTATTTGTTATGAAACAAGATAGAACTTGATTAATCAAACATATCCTATTGTCATCATCAAAACCAAGGGATGCACAACACTTGGGACTCTTTCCATCACAATTATCTGGAGATTTATCAATCTAAATCCCCGAAAGTGGGTTATTATCTCCTATTTCGAACTAGGGTTTCCTGCACTCCTATAAATAGAACCCAATTCATAGTGGCGACATGGAGGGCTCTTTCTGGACATGGGACGAAGCCATGCTGCATATCTAACTCACAACTTCGACCCTATCTTGAAGAGGAAAGTATTAGCTTTCAATTCCATGCTCAAGGGCTCAATTTCATTGTCTATTCTCTTAGTTCTTCCCTTCTCAATTTCACAAATCATCACAAAACATTATTTTTCTGCTACACATGCACTTTTCTTCATATTGCATAGCATATTCCCGCAGTTGTGCTGCGTGATTTTGTCATATCTTTGTTTCTACATCTTTACAACACACACACCTATCTTTTACACCCTTTTATAGTGGTTAAAAACCTCCCCCCGGTGTGTTCTCCCTCAATTTCTAACCCTATTTTATCACTGCGGGATTGATACTACACTTCATGGATCTAATGGGTTTTTTCTCTTGTGGTTTTGCTTTGTTTTGCTGGAGAGCATGATTGAACGTGAGACCCTCTTCCTCTAGCCTGCTGGAAGGAGAGGAGGTTGAATCCACGACGTTCCCCGCACCCCGTTCCTTAAGCATGATCAAGTCTTAATCTTTTCCAAGGTACACAGCGCCGTTGCACCTCTTTCTTCATCTCTTAGCATTGCTGCAACTTTGGTGTCAATCACGGTCAGTTTCTTCATCTACTTATCGCCCCTTCCTTTATACTTTCATGTCGGTTCATGCTTGTTCATGTTCATCATGATATTAGCATATTTAGTTAGGGGGCGGGGTAGATAGTTTATCAATAGTAATATGGTTATGAGAAGGGTCGAATCCACAAGGAAGAAGAGACTTTTGAAGTTAACAACCTTAGATTCCGTTAGAAAACACTTGTGATTTTTGCTTTGCTTAAAGAAAATAGTGAAATAATGAACGAACCAAACACTTAATTAAAAACACATATGACTATGCGCCTATGCTAAAAATAATTTCACGAAGTGGAAAAGAAGATATAGAAGAGAAAGGTAAAGAGGGAAAAAGAGTAAGATCTAGATCAAAAGAATAACTCCTCTCATTAACTTAAAAGAAAAAGTACATGAAATGCAAGATAAAATTACACTAATGACACAACGAGATTACAATGAAGTGAAGTGACATAAAAGTGATAAAAACAAGACAAGCCTAGAGTGTGATGATGGTGGCATCAATGGTGATGATGGCGCTGTCCTCTCTTGGCCTTGGATCATGAACCACCTCGCGAAAGATGTCGTCTACGTCGGGAGGAAGTCACCTTCGCGTTTGGAGCTGCCTTTGGAGAGTGTCACGTAGAGGGAGGAGAGAAATCTAAGGGGAGATGGAGAGGATATAGAGAGGTAAGGGAGAGGTAGAGGAGAGGCTATGGTGATCTAGAGGTGAGGGAGATAGCAATGGCTAGAAGATAAGTGAAAAGAGATGAGAGAGTTTTTAAAATAGAGAAATAGAAACACTAAAAATAGAGTAAGAGAAGAATTGAAATAACTCTAAAACTAAGAAGAATTAGAATATGTGGAAGAAGAAGAAGACGTTGAAGAGGATGGATAGAGGAATAACTTTGATGAAGGACACAGAGGGAGAAAAAGAGCATAAGAGGGAGAAAACGTGTGAAGAATAGGGGGATGCAGGCACGGATGAATAGTAAAATGCAACAGACAGATCTTTGAGAACTGGAAGGTAACACAAAAATGAGGTAGAACTAGTTGAAGGCAAAGAAGGAGAAGTTGTATAAAGTTTAAAAATAAAGAACTTTCATGAAGAGAGAGACAAAAATAGGAGTAGAAAGAGGAGAAATAGGGGAAAGAACAGAGGGAAACATTGGTTCGCAGATGAATAGGAAAACATGAGAGACCGACCTTTGAAGACTAGAATATAACGTGAAAATGAAGCATAACTAGAGGAAGACAAAGAAGAAGAAGTTGAAGAGCTTTTAAAAATGAAGAACTTTTATGAAGAGAGTAAGAGGAGAAGAAGAACAGAGGGGGGAGGAAATCGGCGACCTAGGGTTGAGATGTGAGAGGGACAGAAAAATATGCCAAAAGAAAAACTCTCTTTCTCCTCCTCGACATGGGCTATTTATAGGGAAACTTGGGTCAATGGAAGGTGGAAATTGCATAAAAAGGAGATGGATGACTGAGATTTAGGAAGAATATGATGAATGAGGGAAAGGAAGAGTAGGTGGGTGCCCTAGCCTAGGGTTTTGGGCTCCCTCTTTTTTTGGGGTTTCTTAAATGACTGACCTTCTTCCCAAGACTCATTAATTCTCTCCTTGATCTCCTCTATTTCAAACTTTGAATTTTCGTTTCCCTCCAACTGAAATATGTGACTGTTGTGTTTGACTTGGTCAAAATGGTGGGGGGCACCCTAGGGCAACCATGCCCTGGTCTTGATGACAGTTTTGCCCCCTGCTTCTCCTACAATTACCTTCAGTGTCCCGCACACACATAATTACGATTTAATCCATGAAAATTATCAAAATGTGCACATAAATACTAAATTCTCATGATTATGCAATGGAGACTTGATACTCATGGCCCTCAACTTTACTAATATCACTAAATTAATCAATTTGCGTGAAAGACCCAATTTAAACGCGGAGTTGAGGTTAACTATGAAATATGCATAATTGTCTAACTATACGCACATAAAATGTTGTGTATGCAATGAATTATCATAGAAAATGGACACTTATCACACCCCCCAACTTGAACATTGCTAGTCTCTTAGCAATGTAAACAATTATAGAATGAGGACTAGCAAACACTCATGTGTCACAGTTCATGGTATGCATGATGATTTTGACTTTGGAGTATTACAAGTTCAAGCAGTATGTGTTCAGACCAAATTTCATCAGCCCATGTGTTTAGACCTTTTCTCAGGATACGCTCAAAATTGAATATCTCTTTATGTAGAAGTGATGTAACTTGACTAGCGACTACCAAATAGTCTAAATGAATGAGTCTTCTACTTTTCACTTATGATGATTTTCAATTCTGCACACATCTGGAATTAAGCTTTCGAATTACATGTAGCTTCACTCTGCATGTTTATTCATTCATTTTCATTCTTTTTTTTTATACATGGTGCTGCACATCCCTTCGCTGTTTGACGCGAACCTCAACTCTTACCTTAGGAGAAGCATGCCTAATTACTAAGTTCAGGGCCAATTTCCATATTTTTTTTTTGCAGGTAGCTTTTTCTTCACGATTAATTTCAACAAATGGGCATAATATCAATCATCACCTAAGTGTTAAGTAAAATTCCCATCATCCTAATGTTTGTCATCTACCAATCTTATTTTTGTGTAATTGTGTGCAAGTTCAATAGAATTTCAGATGTATTCTGAGGAAAAGGCTAAAGACATAACCAATTAATTCACCCATTTAACTTTTTGTTCTCACAAGTAAGACTCTAAGTCCTATCATTTCAAGAAAAATTTCTCAACATGAAGTATGAACATGAAACACTTGTTAGGGGTGTTATAAAAGATTGCAAACATTTTGAGCTTGAAAAGGATTTTTGGAGAAATTTTAGGTTATCCCCCCCAATTTAGATGACATTGTCCCTAATGGCATGAACAAGATGTAGAAATGAAATAATGCCATGAAAAGTGCTAGAGAGGAGAGATACAACCTGAGAAAGACGATGCCTCCACCAAGAAATGCTACTCCATGCTCCTAAGATTAAAGAAGAAAATCAATCACTCAATTTTTTTTAAAAAAAGAATTGGGTTGCCTCCCAACGAGCGCTAAATTTAACATCTTCAGCTAGACGTAGGTGAGTTCAATTTGTATTAGATAATTCAATCGTATCCACAATCATTTCATTTGAGACGTTCTCAATGTAGGGTTTCAGTCTTTGCCCATTGACTTTAAATGTGTTCTTGCTTTTAGGATCGAGGACTTCAACAACACCATGGGGAAATACTTTAGTCACAATGTATGGCCCATCCCATCTAGATTTGAGCTTCCCAAGAAAAAGTTTCAATCTGGAGTTAAACAACTAGACTTTTTGGTTAGGTTCGAATGTTTTCCTTGAAATGTGTTTGTCATGGAAATCCTTCATTCCGGCCTCATAGATTTTGGCATTCTCATATGATTTCCTACGAAGCACGTCTAGCTCACTTAATTGCAAGGACCTATGTGCTCCAGCCTGGGCCAAATCTAAATTAAATTGCTTAACCGCGCAATAAGCTTTGTGTTCCAGTTCCATCGAGAGGTGGCAGGCTTTTCCATAGATCAATCTAAAGGGTGACATTCCAATGGGAGTCTTGTAGGCCGTTCTATATGCCCACAATGCATCATCCAATCTCTCAGTCCAGTCCTTCTTATCAGTCCTCACAGTCTTTTGCAAAATATTTTTGATTTCTCTATTGGAAACTTACACCTGCCCACTAGTTTGAGGATGATATGGTGTGGCCACTTTATGGGTGATCCCATACTTTTTTAGCAAGCTTTTGAATTGGAAGTTGGTGAAGTAACTACCCCCATCACTAATTAAAGCCTTAGGGAATCCAAACCTAGAGAAAATGTTCTTTTGCACAAACTTCATGACCACTTTGTGGTCATTGGTTCTAGTTGCTACAGCCTCAATCTATTTTGAAACATAATCAATGGACACCAATATGTACTCATGCCCATAAGATGGTGCGAAGGGTCCCATGAAATCAATTCCCCATACATCAAAAATTTCTACCACAAGGATAGGGTTTAAGGGCATCATGTCTCTCCGAGAGATATTCCCCATGGTTTGGCATTTTGGGCAAGATTGACTAAAGGTATGGGCATCTCTAAAGAGAGTGGGCCAATAGAAACCACTTTGGAGGACCTTTGCAGCAGTTTTCTTCCTAGAAAAATATCCTCCATGGGCAAGGGTGTGGCAAAAGGTGAGAATGCTTTGATGTTCATTTTCCGGGACACACCTTCGAATGACATTATCAGTACAAATCCTGAACAATTCTGGGTCCTCCCAAATGTAGTGTCTTATCTGGGCAAAGAATCTATCTTTTTCATTCTTGGATCACCCATCAGGGGTTAATCCAACTGCCAGATAATTAACAATGTCTGCATACCAATGAGGCTTAATGTGGGCAATGGCTAAGAGTTGCTCATCTGGAAAATGGTCTTTAATGGGGCCACTATTGTGCAGACGAACCCTAGAGAGATGATCAGCCACAACATTTTCAGACCCCTTTTTATCCCGTATTTCCATGTCAAATTCCTGTAGGAGGAGGATCCATCGGAGCAATCTGGGCTTGGCTTCTTTTTTAGATAAGAGGTACCTCAAGGCTGAATGATCAGAATAGATAATGACCTTGGACCCTAAGAGGAATGATCAAAATTTCTCAGGGGCAAACACCACTGCCAACAATTCCTTCTCAGTTGTGGTGTAATATTTTTGGGCCTCATTCAACGTTTTGCTTGCATAATAAATCACAACTGGGCTTTTGTTCATTCTTTGGCCCAAAACTGCCCCAATAGCATAATCCGAAGCATCACACATTATTTCAAATGGTAAAGACCAATCTGGGGGTTGATGATAGGTGCTTTGGTGACAACACTCCTAAAGAAAGTCATAGGCCTGAAGACATGACTCATCAAAGTTGAAAGGGGCATCTTTGGCAAGAAGGTTGCACAATGGCTAGGAAATCTTAGAGAAGTCTTTGATGAATCGGCGGTAGAAGCCAACATGACCTAAAAAAGATCTGATTTGCTTAACAGACGTTGGTGGAGGTAAATTAGCAATCAATTCAACTTTTGCTCTATCCACCTCAGTTCCTCTTTCAGATACAATGTGTCCCAACACAATCCCTTCTTTCACCATAAAATGACTCTTTTCCCAACTTAGAATCAACTTTTTCTCAATGCATCTTTTGAGGATCTTAGTCAAATTGTTCAAACATGTGTTGAAATAGTCTCCAAAGATAGAGAAGTCATCCATGAAAATTTCTAAAAAACCTCAGACCATATCAGAGAAGATGGCCATCATGCATCTTTGGAATGTGGTCGGGGCATTGCACAACCCAAAGGGCATCCTTCTAAATGTAAAAGTCCCATAGGGACATGTGAATGTAGTTTTGTCATGATCTCTTGGGTGAATGGCCACTTGGTTGTATCCTGAATATCCATCCAAAAAATAGAAATATTTTTGGCCAGCTAGTTTCTCTAGAATATGGTCAATGAATGGCAAAGGAAAGGGGTCCTTCTTAGTGACAGAGTTCAATTTCCTATAATCAATGCATACCCTCCACCCAGTGGGTAATCTGGTGGGCACAATTTCCCCTTGGTCATTGCTCACCACGGTGAGCCCAGATTTTTTTGGGACAACTTGGGTTGGGCTCACCCATTGACTATCAGAGATAGGGTATATGATGCCCGCATCCTTTTTTTTAATAAAATGATTTATTATTTCAAAAGAAGGAAACCATGCATACAGTATCACCGGGGCATACCCCTATTCTACAAATGGTTAGACAAACCACAAACTTTAGCTAATGAGAATATCTAAGGCTCGGCATCCCTGCCTTATCCAGCACCACAGCGCCTCTCGTCGGTAGAGGCAGCTCCACTGGAGTCTCGAATATTTTATTCTGAGCTAATGTTTTAGCATGAGTGGCTAGGGAGTCTGCCACCATGTTCCCCTCCCTATGCACGTGATGCATTGGAGAATTGCCCAGGAGTTTAAGAATTCTCCGCCACCACACCAACACCTCTCAGCTGGGTGCCTTCTTGGCTTGAATTGCCTGAACTAGGAGTGCGGAATCTGAACAAATGGCCAATAATCTGAACCCGTATCGGGCATCTATGTGAAGCCCATCATACAACGCCCTAGTCTCAGCAATTAGGCTATTCCCCAGCCCATAGAAGAAAGCGAATCCAATGTGGAAATTACCATAGGTGTCCCTGATGCAGCCTCCGGCTCCACATATACCTAGGCTACCTTTTGAAGCACCATCCACATGCAGAGTAAAATTTTCCTTAGCCAGTGTCCGTATAACTACCAAATGCATTTTGATCTTCACCCGGGGCCTTAGGTTATACTGTTGTAATATATTGGCTTCCTCTGCTAAAATTGGCTTAGAGAATGCCATACTGTCCAAAGCCTGTTGAATCCACACGCATATACTCCGCTGGAGTCTCTCTGGACTCACTATTTTTTTTTCAAACCTCGTCGCGCATCTAGCCTTCTATATTTCCCATACCATGAGCACAAAGGCATATAAACCCACAAACTGAAAGGCCGACTTGGTATTAGCATTGGAGAGAATGCTCTAGCACCGTGTAGTGATGTGGTTGCAGAGACTCCTTCTATTGCCAATCAAGAGGACCAGCCAACACCACATAGCTTTTGCCAGATCACCAGTGATGAAAAGGTGATTGAGGTCTTCATGATTAGATTGTCTACAGCAGTCACACTTTGAGGCAATAGAAATCGCAGTCCATTACCCTGCTATCAAACTGTACAACTTTATATAACAACCTCCATGTGAACATGGCCGCCCTTGGCGAGATCGTCTACTGCCAGATCTTCATGAATCCGTTCCTGCGAGTGTCATTTGTCCGGGCTTGAGCATAAGCCGATTTGACACTAAAAACTCTAGAAGGGGTGGGTGCCCATACACGTATATCTTCCTTACTCCCCAGCTCGGCTTTAATCAGACGCCGATTGATGCTCAATCTGCTCCATACTAGATGCATATCACCCATGACCATTTCTCTAACAGAAACCATTGGAACCGGAGAGTTAGTACCCCTTGCATCTGGATGCAGAGAGTTCAATAGTGGTTCATCGCCAATCCAAATATCTCTTAGAAAATCAATGCTGCTCCCATTCCCCAAAATCCACCTAGAGTTCTGACGTAAAATGTTCTTAGCTTGATAGAATGTCTTGACAGACATGCCTACAGGGAAAGGAAGTGTACATCCAACCACTTTATTACATCCTTCTTAATTACCTCTCTCATGTTGGGATTCAATCTCATTTGCCGTTCCCTAGTTGGTGTGGCATTTTCTTCAAGATAAATGTGGTGCATGCACACAGATGGACTAATTCCTCTAAGATCGGCTATGGACCAACCTAGGGCTTCTTTATGATTCCTAAGGACATCAATCAGCTGATCTTCCTGAGAGGGTGTTAAATCAGAAGCTATGATGACTGGTAAGGTTTCCTTAGGCCCTAAAAACACATATTTTAAGGAGTCAGGCAAGGCCTTCAATTCTAGCAGAGGTGGGGTTTGACAGGAAGGGAGTAAGGGCTCATGAATGCTGTTAAACTGTGGTTCGGACTCAGTGGAATCAAGGGTGTGGTCATCTAGAATAAGTTCATCATCATCAGACTAAATGAGACTTTCAGATTGTCCAAGAGGAGGTTTGCTTTCTATAACATCTTCAATCACATCAACCGAGTAGCAATCTTCTTCTCCCCGCATGTGTTTAGAAGCTTTGAAGACATTAATGTGATCTTTTGATCTCCGAAGGAGATATCCATAAGTCTAGATTTACAATTGATGTTGGCATTGACAGTGGCCAAGAAAGGTCGGCCCAGTATGATGGGACTTTGGGCCAAATCTGGGGTGGAATCCATGTCAAGAATTAAAAAGTCCACAGGAAAATAACAAGTGTCAATTTTGACAATGACATCCTCCACTAATCCCTTAGGTGCTCTGACAGACCGATCTGCCAATTGGAGAATTACCGATGTTGGTTTGAGCTCTCCCATCCCAAAGTTTTGGTACACCGAAGTAGGCAGAAGAATTACACTAGCCCCAAAGTCCAACAATATTTTTTCAAAAGTGACACCACCAATAACACAAGATATGAGTGGGGCACCGGGATCTTTCATCTTTTGGGGTAGTTGATTTAATAGGACAACACTCACTTCTTCTGACAAAAGAATTCTTTTAGGGTTTATTTTTGGCTCTCTTCTTTGGGTGCATATTTCCTTTAGAAATTTGGCATAAGTTGGCACATGTTGGCACATGTTAGATTGCATCAAGAAGTTGGATGTTGATGTGGACTTGTTTAAATAATTTCATCAATTCGTCACTTTGGGCCTGGATGTTTTGCCTCTTCTTTTCTTTTCCAGCTTCCAGGGTAGTGGGGAAAGGGATCTTGGGCTTGTAAGCTTCAAGTGATTCATCTAATTTTGTCTTCCCTTTGTTTTTTTTGACTTCCTCACTGTCCACTATGGGAGTGGCCTTGGGCAAGGGTTCATTTTCAATAACATCGTGGGCTTGGCTTGATGAGGCTTCATTGGATTGATGGGTCAAGAAGGGGTCTTCAAGGATTTTATCACCTCTTAAGGCCGAGATGGCCTTAGCATTCTCAAATTGTGGGCCCTTTGGAGGATTTGGGCCTTGTTGAAATTATCCTTGAGGGACAAACGGAAGGGGCTATTGTTGAAAACCTGGAGGATAATTTCTAGGATTGGGCATGGGTTGTGAAGAGGGTCGATCTCGTGCTGGTCCTAAGCTGGAGGAGATGATCACCGAACAGTGAACTGCAAGGAAGGGAAACGAATCAGGGGGCCCAGGGATGGTTCCCTGGGGAAAACCCTCTGATGTTTAAGTCAGTAGAGTAGTGGTGGAGGTTATGAAGGGAGGAAGGAAGAGATGCACGAGATCCCTCTCCACCAAGGTGGTGAAGTGGTTCTTGCTCAGGGAGTCTTAGGCGTGTATTTGCCCTTACCTTTTGCCGGAGGGAGTCCCAGATTTTTATAGTGCGCCGGCCTCATGAGTCTTGTAAGCTGAGGAGTTTCAGGCGGGGGTTACGTCCTCGACGTGGGCTCATTACGTCCTCATCGTGGGCTCTTTATGGCCTTGAGGATTCGTGGGTCCCCCTGTCCTTGTAACTCCTGCTCAGGAAGGGCTCTCAACGGCAGCGTGGATAAGCAACCCGTTGGTCGACCCGAGCTTGAGGAGTGCCAGCCTTGTCCCGGGCGATAGACATAGCTCGGGTGAGTCTCAGTCGGAGTGGGCGCTGGGCGCTAGCCCTTATCCCGACGTGGGGGATAGGTCGGGCTTGGTTCTTCCTCCGCCCGGACCGATGCTCGGCCTTCCGAGCCTAATGGCTGCCTAGGAAGTGCTTGCATCTGAGTGAATTTATTGGGCTTTCATGCTATGTGGGCCCTGCGGGGCGGTCACTTAGGCGAGCTGGGCCTTGTTTGGTCTTACTGGACCTAGTTCAGCCTGCTCCTAATTGGGATACAGAAATCCCCCTCTCCACTTGTCTCCCTCCTACTCCCAAGCCTTGGCAGGCTCGGAGAGTAGCCGTTAGGGTTTTGGACCAGCGTGGCTCGGGTGGGTGGAAATCTGGCGGTGTTAAGAAGTCACATGTCGTGGTCACCTGTGCCCGTAGTAATGATAATCCTGACGGATTTGAAATGAAGGGGCCACCCTTTTTTGGAGGTCGGAACGACGAGCCGCCTCCCGCGGGGGGATATAAGCGTTGTGCGCTTGTTGTCATCTCCAGACTCCCTCCGTCTTAGGGTTTTAGCTCTCCTTCTTGCTTGCTTTCGGGGCTCTTTGATGTGCCGTAGGGGTGTTGTGGCAGAGCGGAGACTCACAACGGCGTTCGTAGAGTTGGCGGAGATAACCGCGGAGGAAGTCCGGCAGCTTCCCCTTTCTCCAGAGTCTTCAGGGTCTACGGAGCTTCCCTCTTCAAGATCCTCTTCGGACTTCATGGCGGACCAGCATCCGGAGGTCGAAGAGTTGGAGGGTGACCCTGAGGTGAGGGTGATGGTGATGTCACCGGTTCCGAACTGCAACGAGCTGGGGGAGGCGGAGGTGAAGCGGCTGGAGCATCAGTTTCGCCTGCCCTATCAGTATTGCTTCGCTGCGGCTGCCCCAAACGAGACGAGCTTGGATTCTCGTACGGGCCATTTCTGCTCCTTCCTTCTGTCATGGAAGGGTGGGTTTCGCCTTCCCTTCGAACCTTTTATTCTTCAGCTTCTCAATTTTTTCCAGTTGGCTCCCATAAAGCTGGTGGCCAACTCTTATCTTCTTCTTTCCGCCTTCCGCATTCTCTGCTTCTAGTGCGGGGTTCCTCCTTCCTTGGACCTCTTTCATTACTTTTTTGAGTTGAAGGGGCATTCCTAGGTCGGGAAGGGCTTCTATTTCATTCAAGCGAGGCGGAACAAGAGCTGTGTCTCCTTAGCTACGAAGGACTCTTCTCACAAGGGGTGGAAGACTCAGTTCTTATGGGTGGAGATTTTTTCAGTGGAGGAGACCTGGAGGTGTCATGTAATCCCTAACTTTCACCCGAACATTCCTCCGTGGCAAGATGAGTTTTCTATGGCCGTGGAGGAGTATGCGGCCATTCTGATGAAGCATCGCCAGTCAACAGAGGAGTTGGTGACTCCGGAGAACATCGAGCGGTGGCTTCTCCAGTGGCTACGGCCGACAGGTAGGGGTGCCATGAACCAGCTTTCTTCTCGGACGATGGATCCTTTTCTCTTTTCCTGATCATTGTCTTCTTTTGCACAGATGTCAGGCGGCCGACTTTGGAGGAAGATTCTGCGACCGAGCGAGAAGTGTTTGACCTAGACGGTGAGTCGGCTGCTGATGAGTCGCGAGCTCCCAAGGGTCGCTCCCGAGCCCGAGATAAGGGCAAGGGGGTGATCTGAGAGGGGTCTTCCAGGTCGCGGGGGTCCAAGCGCAAGGATTACATGGAGGGGATGATACGGGACGCCGTGAAAGCCAAGAAGCGGGCCAAGAAGGCATGGGGCATCCTTGCGGCCGAAGGTGGTTCTGGCTCGGCTCGCCCCTCTGCCGAGCGTGATGGGGACGACCTTACTAGGCTTGCTCTCCCATCTGTCGAGCAAGAGGGGGCCGAGGAGACCAGGGCCGCTTCTGCTGTTGGCGGTGGTGATGGCCTGGCTCTCCCCTCTGCAGGAGCAGAGGGGGCCGGGGCCGAAGCGGGCGACTCCAGGACTGCGGCAGATATTGGAGCGTCGGGCGAGGCGGGCGGCGCTCCCGGTGGCGATATCTGGGTTGAGCCGGTCGAGGTCGAGGGGTCGCGAGGAGAGGTGACATAGTCTCGACTGACCAAGGCAAGAGGAGCGGACGAAGCAGCGGCTCGATCCAGGCCGGTCGGTGGGGCTCCCGGGGGGATGCCGCCTGGAGGGGGGGCCCCTATTCTGGCTGTTCAGGAGAGGCTGGGCATCTGGGGCCCTCTGTACCATAGATGTCATACCATAGCTACGAAGGTGGCAAGAGGAGGAGATGCGCATTGGTCCCCACCCGTGGCCCTCGAAATGGTTATGGAGGGTGTCCTGATCCTAGCTCAGTTAGGGGCCTCTCTGGCTAAAGCTTATGCTCGGTCGGAGTCAGACCGGGGGAACCTTGCCTGGACCCTTAGCGCGTCTGACGGGAAGGTAGCTCGGCTCACTAAGGAGCATGATGGGCTTCGGCGGGAGCTCTCCTCGGCTAGAGAGCTAGAAAGGGGGAGCCAAACGGAGGCCCGGGCGCTGACCGAGCAACAGGTCTAAGCTCGGGCGTCGCTCGAGAGGAAAAGTAGGATTCTGGAGGAGGAGCACGTGGCCCGTGTCGAGCTGGATGGCCAGTGGGAGGCCGAACGTGCCAAGCTATTAGACCGAGCTGAGGAAGCCATGCGTCTTCGATTGGAGGCCGAGGCTGATCGGGCCGAGGCAGAGGAGTGGATGGCTGAGGCAGAGCGGAGGTTGGCCGAGGTAGAGCGGGAGAAGGCCGAGCTCGCTAGCAAGTTGGGATCGGCTGGGGCGGAGGCACTCAAGCAATACAAAAGCTCGGAGGCCTACTGGGTCGACCTTAAGGAGGTTGCCCTCCCCTACTTTGAGTTAGCACTTCGCCGAGGGATCCGCAAGGGGTTCAAGCAGGGCTACGGCCGGGTCATCTCCTACGTGGAGGAGCAGGCGTTCGGGACAATTGTTTTCCCGTCCGGGTAGCGCTACGACTCGGATTCAACATCCTCCGATTCTTCTGGCTCGTCGTCGGGGGAAGGAGAAGACCCGGAGGACTCATCTTCGTCCGAGAGATCGGCAACTCTGGATAACTCTGGAGGGTGCGCAACCGAGGTAGTTCCCACGCAGGTGGGTTCAGTGCCAGAGTCGGCCGTCACCGAGGGTGTCGGGGGCAGACCGTCAGAGCCTTCAACTTCCGAGCCTCAGGATGAGCCCGAGGCTTAATGTATCTGTGTTTCTTTCTTTTCTCCTTGTACATTTTTCCTTTTTTGAAGAAAAACTTCTTTTTTTGTGTAAAGGAAGGTTGAGAAACGTAAGGCAGTAGCGTTATAGTAAAGACTTGATTACTTTTTACCGCCATTGCCGTAGTTGGACCAGCGTATCTGTAGTAGTTGGAAAGTGCCGATACTTTCTGCGCGGATCTCGCATGATGGTTGGGCAGGCGTCTGATAGGGTGTCTTTCCATTTTCTCATGCTTTGAATTCGCAGCCGCTTCGTTTGTCCCGTCGGGATGGAACCGAGGAGTTTGAGGTGACCGTTCATAGGGAGATGTCCCTTTAGCGTGTTTTTGAGGGGAGAATCATTTAAGGAAAGTAGCCTCCCTTCACCTATAAAAGGTCTAAAGGGTGTCTCTTCCTCTCCATCGCGTAGGGTCTTCTCTTATTACGGTTTTTCCTCCCTCCTTCTTCACGAAGCGTTGTGCCGTCTAATTTGAAGCATGGAAGATGTTTCAGAAGATGATGATGCAGATGGCGGCAGGGGGGAAGCTCCTGTTGCTTCGCTCTGGAAGACGGTTCGTCAGTCGACGGTCGCTCGCGAAGAGGGTTCGTCATGCCGGAGCATGTCGCACTCCTGTTCTTGACTCGCCGTCGCCATTCAGAGGGGGAGAGGGAGCCAATTAAGCTCCCTCCTTTCCGGGTCTTCCCCTACCTCCTTGTCCAGCTCTACCATTTTTCTCTTTCTCCTTCCCCTTTCACTCTTCGGAGGGTGCCTGCACTCTCTGTCTTCCAAAGAGTTGGTGGATAGGAGGCCTTCACTTGTATTCCTTCCTCTCTGTCACCTTCGTTCCGAGTTACCCGAGCCAACAGGGTCGATTACCCTTTATCCGAGCCAGTTTCCGCACGAGGCAGAGTCAGTGGCTGGACGTAGGAAGGTTAACTGAGTCAGCCGAGCGATGGGCTCGTATGGTGGCGACTAATGGATTTTTGCTTTTTTGACATGTATTGTACTGGCTTCGGCCTTTCTGATGTAGAAACTGTTATCTGAATAAAAGAGGAAGGAATTTTTGCTTTATCTCATAATGCTTACATGACTGAAGTGTTCAGAAGTAGAATTTGCGTAGCGTAGTCACGTTCCACGTCCTAGGGATGGGTTCTCCTTCCATAGTAGATAGCCGGTATGCTCCTTTCCCGAGCGTCTCGACCACTCGGTAGGGGCCTTCCCAGTTGGGGGATAGCTTGTCTGCCGACTCAAGTGGTCGAGAGGCTTCGACTTTTCTGAGAACGAAGTCTCTCGGCTGGAAGTGTCTGTCACGGACTTTGGCGTTGTAGTATCGAGTGAGGTGGCGTTGATATTCCTTGCTCGGATGCTGGCAATCTCTCGGACTTCATCTATAAGATTGAGGCTTTCGAGCAGTTGATGGTCGTTTGCCTCGGATGAAAAGCTGATGACTCGGAGGGAGGGATTGCCAATCTCCAACGGGATCACGGCCTCAGTGCCGTACACCAGCTGAAAGGGACTCTCACCGGTTGCCGTTCTGGGAGTCGTTCTGTGCGACCAAAGTACGTTCGGCAATTCCTCAAGCCAGCTTCCCTTGGCTTTGCCGAGCCTAGTCTTAATGCCTTTTAAGATAGTCTTATTGGCATTTTTGACCTGCCCGTTAGCCTGAGGGTATGCAACTGAAGTGAAGTGATTACGAATGCTTAGGTCGGCGCATCGGTCTCGGAAATAACGAGAATCGAATTGCCGACCGTTATCGCTCACTATCACCCGGGGGATGCCGTAATGACAAATGATCGACTTCCATACGAAACTTCACATGATTGTCTCGGTGATCCTAGCTGTAGCTTCGGCCTCGATCCACTTGGTGAAGTAGTCGATGGCGATGATGACGAACTTCTTCTGGGCCTGAGCCATAGGGAACGGCCCAAGGATGTCGATCCCACACCGAGCGAAAGGATAAGGCTCGGCTAGGGTGACGAGTTCCGTTGCCGGCTGATGGACCAAGTGGTCAAATCATTGGCATCGGTCACACTGTTGCACGTAGGCTGAGTAGTCATGCTACAGAGTGGGCCACCAGTAACCTTGCCGAAGCAAGATCCTGGCGAGCAACCTTCCTCCTTGATGCGCTCCGCACAGGCCTTCGTGAACCTCCTGGATCGCTCGGCTGGATTCGTCGGTACTGATGCACTTTAGGAGGGGACCAGAGAAGGATCTGCGGTATAATGTGCCATCCAGAATGACGAATCACCGAGCTTGGTACTTCAATCTCCGGGCTTCCCGAGGGTCGGGAGGCTCCTGAGAGTCTTGAAGCCACAATAGGTAGGGGGAACGCCAGTCGCTTGGGGAGGCCGAGTCAATAGCCATGAGCTCCGAATCAGTGCTCGGGCGCTCTATCTCTTCTAGGATGACCGATCGAGTACCCTCGGGGTCAAGAGAGGAGGCCAACCGAGAGAGGGCGTCCGCTCGGGAGTTTTCCTCCGAAGCTATCCAGACTACCTCAAAACTCTCAAACTGTTGTGCCACGGTTTTGACCAGCTGGAGGTATTTGACCATCGGTTCTTCCCAAGCTTCATAGTCATCGTTGACCTAGCTAGCGACCAGTTGGGAGTCAGTGTGAATTCTGACTCGCTCAGCCCCCAACTGTCGGGCCATGCGGGCTCCTGAGATAAGGGCTTCGTAGTCGGAGGCGTTGTTGGATGCCTGGAAGTTGGACTTCAGAAGGATGCCGGTGTTGCTCCCGACCGAGTTGGAGGATCCGTCGATGAACAATTCCCAGGTTGGCCCGGGCGCAGACGGAGATTTTTCTTTGGTCGGGATGGTGCTCTCGGCGATGAAGTCAGCGAGCGCCTGCCTTTGATAGCCGAGCGAGGTCGGTACGATATGTCGTAGGCCCCGAGCATGATGGCCCACTTGACGAGGCATCCCGATGCTTCATGGTGAGTGAGGATCCTCTTCAGTGGTTCGTCGGTCAGCACGATGATGGAGTGTCCTTGGAAGTAGGGTCGAAGGCGCTTTGCCGAGGTAACCAACGCTAGGATGAGTTTCTCGATTGCGGGGTACCTTCTTTTAGCACCGTTGAGCACCTTACTGGTGTAGTAGACCTATCTCTCGACTCTCGAGTCATTTCTGACCAGGACCGAGCTGACTATGGATGGAGTTGCCGAGAGGTAGAGATGTAAGGCTTCACCCGGGACGGGTTTGGACAGCACCAAGGGCGAAGCCAAGAACTCCTTAAGCTCGGCAAACGCCTTTTGGCATTCCTCGTCCCATGCGAACGTAGCAGATGCCATTTTAGGTCCCCTCAACAGTTTGAAGAAGGGTAGGCATCGTTCGACTGCACGGGACAGGAATCGGTTAAGCGCGGCAATGCGCCCGGTAAGGCGTTGAACGTCCTTGGTGCAGGTGGGCGGCTGCATGTCCAGGATGGCCTGGACCTTGTCGGGGTTGGCCTCGATCCCACGCTGGGTCACCAGGAAGCCCCGGAATTTTCCAGACTTTACTCCGAAGGCGCACTTGGTGGGATTGAGCTTCATATTGTTCCTCAGGAGAGTGTCGAAGGTCTCAGCCAGGTCAACGAAGTGGTCTTTGGCCTTGGGGGTCTTGACGAGCATGTCATCAATATAGGCCTTGACGTTTCGGCCAAGCTGTCCCTCGAACATATGGTTAACCGGCCTCTGGTATATGGCTCCAGCGTTCTTCAACTCGAAGGGCATCCGGGTGTAGCAGTGTACGCCGAAGTCGGTGATGAAGGTGGTCTTCTCGATATCTTCTGGATCCATTCTGATCTGGTGGTACCCTGAATAGGCATCCAGGAAGCTTAGTATCTCGTTGCCCGAGGTTGAGTCAACCAGTTGGTCGATGCTCGACAACGGATAGCAGAGTTTTGGTGTGGCTTTGTTCAAGTCGGTGAAGTCCACGCACATTCACTACCTTTCCGAAGCTTTTGGCACCAGGACGACATTGGCCAGCCACGTTGGGTACAGGACCGATCTAAAGAGACCAGTCTTTTGCCCCTTGGTGACTTGCTCCTTGATGATCATCTGCTTCTCTGGCGCGTGCTTCCTTCTGCGTTGTTGTATGGGATTCACGGTTGGGTCAAGGTTGAGTCTATGCACCACCATCTCTCCCAGTATTCCAGGGAGTTGATTATCAGACCATGCAAAGACTCAGATGTACCCGGAAAGAAATTCTTTGTATTGCTGCTAGACTTCGGATAGTTGGTCGGCTCTAATCTTTACTCCTAGGGTCGGGTCATCGTTTAGGAAAACCGTTAACAATTCGCCTCCATGCTCAGTTGTTATGGGTTTTTCCTCGACTTCCCGGGGGCCCTTGTTCTTCCTGTCCGATCTTGTGGCTTCGATCGAGATAATGTAGCACCTTCTGGCCAACGCCTGGTTGCCCCGGACTTCTCCTACCCCATATTTGGTGGGAAACTACATCTTTTGGTGATAGGTAGAGGGCACCGCTTTCGTTCGGCTAAGGATTCCCTGGCCGAAGATTGCGTTGTATGCCATCATACCTTTGATAACGATGAAGTCCAACATAACCGTGACGATTTTGGGTGGGGTGCCGAGAGTAACCGGCAGGCTTAGGGCTCCCTCGAGATAAGTGGCTTGACCATTGAACCCGTAAAGGGGGGTTCGGATCGGGCGGAGTTTAGATGGATTCTCCCCCATCTTAAGGAAGCATTCATAAGACAATACATCAGGAGCACTTCCATTGTCAACTAGAATCATGTCTACGTTACAATGGTTTATCGAAGACGATATGACTAGGGCGTCGTCATGCGGGGTGGTCAGCCCTTCCAGGTTGTGGTCGGAGAATACTATGACATGGGGCTCACTCGACAGGGCCTTGGGAGGCTCGATGGCTCGGCTCGCCCGCTCAGCATGATGCTTCCTTCCTCGGCTACTATCTCCTCCTGATGCAGCTCCTCCAGAGATGACGTTGATGTGGACCCCGTGGGGGGCATTGTAGATCTCCTCTGGGACGCCTCGATCTTTATTATGCCTAGCCACGAATCGGGACAGATGTCCTTGGCGGACGAGGTGCTTGATCTCATCCTGGAGTTGTCGGCAATTGCCAGTATGATGCCTGTGGTCGCTGTGGAACAGGCAGTGCTTACTGCGATCGCGGCTCTTTGACTTCATTGGCTCGGGTTGGCGGAGGAGGCCTGAGCCTTTGATGTCTTCATAGATCTCGTAGACCGGAGCGGTTAAGGGAGTGTACTGCTCATACTTCCAGGATGATTCTTTGTGCTCCCCGTCTCAGTTCCGCCTCTTTCCTTGGCCCGAGCTTGGCTCGGGTGCCCGCTTCTTGTCCCCCTCCCGACCCGAGCCGGTTGCGCTTCGGCGCGCACAGAGAACTTCTTCGCACTCAATATGGCGTAGAGCCAGAGTCACTAGCTCGGCATGGGTCGAGGGAGGGTGGAGGACAAGTTCACGATGGAGGTTCTCATCGCGGGTGCCTCCGGTCAGTGAGGTTATGGCCGAGCCTATGTCCAGGCAGGGGATTCTCAGGGCTTTCAACTTGAATCGGTTGATATAAGCCCGTAGTTTCTCCCCCTGCGCCTGTTTGAGAGCCAACAACATCGCTACCAACCTTGGGGGGCCGCTGCCGGAGAAACTCTCCTTAAATACTCGCACAAATTGCTTGAAGTCTCGGATGGATCCGGGGGCGAGAGCTTGGAACCACGCTTGGATGCCTTGGACCAGTGTGGTCACAAAGGCTCGACATTTGATGGCGTCAGACGCTCCGTGAAGGGTCATCAGGGCGTCGAAGCTGTCGAAGTGGTCGACCGTGTCGCCCTGGCCGTCGTAAGACTTGAAGGACAGAATGGAGATTCTGAGAGATGCCTCTGCCTTCAAGATGCAGTTGGAGAATGTGGATTTCTCCTCATCCTCTGCTGGAGAGGTCTTCTGCAGAGCGCGTAAGGCGCGCTCCTGCTCTGCGAAGCGCCTCTCGAATTCTCGCATTCGGGGGGACAACTCCGACTGTAGTTGCGCCGTGGGGCTCGGGGGGCTGTCCTGGCGTTCCCCAGGGACTTCGGTCTCCGGGTGGGGATGGCGTGCCCCAGGATTTCCCCTTCTCTGCATGGAGGAGGCCTCTTGCTCCGGAGGAGGGGCTAGCGAAGTTCCTCCTGACCTATTGCGAATAAGCCGCCGTCCCTGGAGGGTGAAGCGGACTCAGGCAGTGTGTTGGGACGCGTCTCTGTGGGGAGAGCTTTTTGGAGGGGCGCGTGACCTTCCTTCTCTGGCCACCTGGGTCCTCATGAGTTCTACAAGGACGTCCAGTTTTGCGTTGAGGGTTTGGAAAGCGTCAGCGCCTCCGTTGAACGGTTGCTCCACCGCCGCAGGCGGAGGTGGTTCGTCGGCTGGGGAGCTGGCGTTGGAGGGGGGGGTTTGTGTGGCCTGAGAGGTGGCCTCTCCCACCGCCACCTGGCCTTTGCCCCTATCACCGGTGGATCTCCTCCCTGTACTCCTTCGCACCATACTGGCTCTTTGATCATTTCCCACAGATGGCGCCAGATGAAGAGGGTCGATCTCGCGCTGGTCTTGAGCTGGAAGAGATGATCACCGAATAGTGAACTGTAAGGTAAGGAAACGAATCAGGGGGCCCAGGGATGGTTCCCTGGGAAAAACTATCCCTGGGAAAAACCCTCTGATGCTTAAGTCAGTAGAGCAGTGGTGGAGGTTATGAAGGGAGGAAGGAAGAGATGCACGAGATCCCTCTCCACCAAGGTGGTGAAGTGGTTCCTGCTCAGAGAGTCTTAGGCGTGTATTTGCCCTTAACTTTCGTCAGAGAGAGTTCCAGGTTTTTATAGTGCGCCGGCCTCATGAGTCCCGTAAGCTGAGGAGTTTTAGGCGGGGGTTACGTCCTCGACGTGGGCCCTTTACGTCCTCATCGTGGGCTCTTTATGGCCTTGAGGATTCGTGGGTCCCCCTGTCCTTATAACTCCTGCTCAGGAAGGGCTCTTAACGGCAGCGTGGATAAGCAACCCATCGGTCAACCCGAGCTTGAGGAATGCCAGCCCTGTCCCGGGCGATAGACATAGCTCGGGTGAGTCTCGGTCGGAGTGGGAGTTGGGCACTGGGCGTTGGCCCTTATCCCGACGTGGGGGATAGGTCGGGCTTGGTTCTTCCTCCGACCGAACCGACACTCGGCCTTCCGAGCGTAATGGCCTCCTAGGAAGTGCTTGATTTCGAGTGAATTTATTGGGCTTTCAAGCTAAGTGGGCCCTACAGGGCGGTCACTTAAGTGAGCTGGGCCTCGTTTGGTCTTGCTGGACCTGGTTCGGCCTACTCTTAATTGGGCTACAGAAATCCCCCTCTCTAGGTTGGCTCGGAAGTTGGCCCGGTTCTCTCCTCACATTGGTTTCAAGAAGTTGGCCAATCTGGGCCTTCATCTCCGCCATTTGAGCTTGAAAAGATTGATTTTGGGCGAAGATGAGCTGTTGTAATTGATTGATTTTTTCATCATTCTGGGCCATTGGCGGAGGTAAGATAGGAGGCTGGTAAACTGGTGGAGGATATGAAGATTGCCCATATGCGGGCTGAACAAATGAGGGTTTACCATAAGATGGTTGGCCATAAGGAGGCCTGAGAATGATTTGGTAATGGTTGTGACACTTGGCCCTTATGAAAAGTTTGAGTTTGAAAATGGGCCTGAGGTTGGGATTTTGATTGGTAGTTTTGGGCCTGTTGGGATTTTCAGGAAATGTTTGGGTGATTCCTCTAGCTCGGATTGTATGTGTTTGAAAATGGGTCATTATTGGGCTTGGAGAATCCTTGGGTTGCATACACTTGCTCTTGGATGGCAGGGGGTAATTGAGCTACCGTAGGACATTCGTCCACCTGATGGGTTGGGCTCTCACATAGCACACATGCTTCCTGGACTTGACCTTGGCGAGAGTGAAAAGATGGTTGTGATTGGGCATTGAAAGTTTGTTTATTCAACTTAATTAGTTTGCCAACTTGTTGGGTTAACAGGTCAACTATCTCCAAGTTTTGAACGAGGGCATTCACATCTAATCTAGGCTCAACCTCTCCCCTATCTTTCACCTCATATATCCCAGCTTTTCTAGATGGCCCTACTGACTTTTCATACGAGGAAAGAGAAGTATGATTGATTGAATTTTCACTCAACATTTCAAAGAGATCGTAAGCTTCTTCCTCACTCTTGCTCATAAAAGCATCCCCACACGAAGCATCAACCATTTGCCTGTAAGGTTCAGTCAATCCCTCATAGAAAGCTTGCATAATTTGACATTTTGATAGCCCATGATGTTGGCATTTTCTCAACAACTCATTCATTCTCTCCCAAGACTCATGGATCAGTTCCCCGGGTGTTTGAGCAAAACTCGTGATGGCTCTTCTCATTGTATTGGTCTGACCTATAGGATAGAATTTTTTCAAAAATTCTTTTTGCATCTCCTCCCATGATCGAATGGGTCTTCCTAAGGTCCCTAACTAATATTTGGCTTTGTCTTTCAAAGTAAAGGGGAAAAGAGTCAACCTGAGGGCATCATCTGTGAAGTTCTAAATTTTCACAGTGGAACATATTTCCAGGAACTCATCTAGATTCTTATATAGGTCTTCATTTCTGAGCCCATGGAATGAAGGGAACATTTGGATAGTGCTAGATTTTATATCATAATGGGTCGCTGGCACTTCCGGAAGATGGATGCATGTGGAAGGTTGGTAGCTAGAAGGAATGAAGTATTCCTTCATCTACTTGGGCAATTCACCTTGATTAGAAATTTGTTGAATTGGATTATGGGCTTAGTTTTGGGCTTGGTGGATCACTCTCTCAATTTCTTGGAGAGGTTCAACTAAATGTGGGTGTTGAGATCTTCTACCATGCATGAACCCTAATAAATTTTTTTATTATTTTTTTGTTTTTGCAAACACTTGTTCAATCAAATTAACCTACAAGACCTAAGGCTCCTTGGACTTAGAAGCACAAATAGTGAGAATTTCCTAAAGTTCAATTGCAATCTTGCACACACCAACCTTCAAGTTAGCCAGGTAAGAGGTAGGATCGTGAGAGGTTCCCCTTGTTTTCACAAGCTCCTAATTAATGAACCACGAATCCACTTAGGTGTTTCCTTTTAACCCCTTGCCTAGAAACCAACCTTAGATGGTGATACAAGCACAATCTCCCTTAGGTTCTAACCACTAAGTGGGCTCAATGTTAGCTTTCTCACAAATCAACTTAAATCTAGCCCAAGTCCACTATCAAATTTGTACACTAGTCAGGTAAGAGGTGGGGTTGTGGGAGGCTCCCCCTACTTACGTATGGTCCTAATTAATTAACCAAAATTCCACTTAAGGCGTTTGCCATTGGACCTCTTTCCTAGACACCAGTTTTCAAATTGATAATGAGTTTAAGTGGACCCAAATCTCAAGGAGAACCCTAGGACCAATGTCTACTGAATTTTATTGGGCTTAGGAAATGCAAGATGCAGGAATTATGATTTGTGGGCTAAGGAAAGGTGATCAAATCTCCACCTTACGTGATTATGGGTTTTACCCTTAAGATAATTTAAAATAAAATAATACACCACAAGTTCAAACAAGGGGTTCTATGCAAATATGCATGATCATGTGTTCAAGAAAAAGTTTGGAAGAACTCACATTGCCCCAACAATCTTCAATAATGCAATTGACAAAATTAAATAAAAAGAGAAAGATTCTATCCTAAATGATGCATGACCAAAAACCTGAAAGTGAGGGTTCTACTCTTGCAATGAAGATTTTTATTGAAGATCAAATGATTTGATTTCTTTTAATGACCCTATCTAGCCACAAGATATGAAAGTAAAGAAATGAAACTTAAATTAAAGATATTTTTTTGAAATAAATGACTCAATCAAAAGATGAAAGAAAGAAAGAAGAACTTACCTCTAGATTTTTTTATTTTCTTTTCTGATTTTTCTTCTCTTTGGACTTTCTTTCTTTAAAACACGACCTTCACTTACAAATTTCTATTTTCTGCGACAGTTATTTTCTCTGGATTTTCGGCTTTCTATCCTCTGCACCTACGCTTCTACTTTCTGCGACAGATTTTTTAACATATTATTTTTCTAAATTTTCATATCTGATTTTTTTTATGAAAAAAATAAGAAAAAAGAGCTTTATTAGTACACTATAAACACAAGGAAAATAAAGTTCTTAAATCAAAAATCATCATTCCTCCCCGACAACGGCGTCAAAAATTGATAACGTAAAAGTTCGTCGTTTAAAACATGCGTATCAATCTTAAAATTTTCAACTCGCACTAGATGAAAGAAAGACGTAATATGGTGGCGAGAAGGGTCGAATCCACAAGGAAGAAGAGACTTTTGAAGTTAAGAACCTAAGATTCTGTTAGAAAACACTTGTGATTTTTACTTTGCTTAAAGAAAATAGTGAAATAATGAACGAACCAAATACTTAATTAAAAATACCTATGACTATGCACCTATGCTAAAGATAATTGCACGAAGTGAAAAAGAAGATATAGAAGAGGGAGGTAGAGAGGGAAAAAGAGCAAGATCTAGATCAAAAGAATAACTCCTCTCATTAACTTAAAAGAAAAAGTACATGAAATGCAAGATAAAATTACACTAATGACACAACGAGATTACAATGAAATGAAGTGACAGAAAAGCAATAAAAACAAGAAAAGCCTAGAGTGTGACGATGGTGGAAGCAATGGTGATGATGGCGCCATCCTCTCTTGGCCTTGGATCACGAACCATCTCGTCTACGTCGGGAGGAAGTCACCTTCGCCTTTGGAGCCGCCTTTAGAGAGTGTCACGTAGAGAGAGGAGAGAGATCTAAGGGGAGATGGAGAGGGATATGGAGAGGTAAGGGAGAGGTAGAGGAGAGGCTATGGTGATCTAGAGGTGAGGGAGATAGCAATGGCTAGAAGAGAAGTGAAAAGAGATGAGAGAGTTTTTAAAATAGAAAAATAGAAACACTAAAAATGGAGTAAGAGAAGAATTGAAATAACTCTAAAACTAAGGAGCATTAGAATATGTGGAAGAAGAATATGTTGAATAGGATGAAGAGAGGAAAAACTTTGATGAAGGACACAGAGAGAGAAAAAGAGCATAAGAGGGAGAAAACATGTGAAGAACAGGGGGATGCGGGCACAGATGAACAGTAAGATGCAACAGATAGACTTTTGAGAACTGGAAGGTAACGCTTAAACGAAATAGAACTAGCTGAAGGAGAAGAAGGAGAAGTTGTATAAAATTTAAAAATGAAGAACTTTTATGAAGAGAGAAAGACGAACAGAGGAGCGAAAAGAGGAGAAATGGGGGAAAGAACAGAGGGAAACATTGGTTCGAGGATGAACAGGAAAATGTGAGAGACATACCTTTGAAGACTGGAATATAACATGAAAATGAAGCAGAACTAGAGGAAGATGCAGAAGAATAAGTTGAAGAGCTTTTAAAAATGAAGAACTTTTATGAAGAGAGCAAGAGGAGAAGAAGAATAGAGGGGGAGGGAGGAAATTGGTGACCTAGGGTTGAGATGTGAGAGGGAGAGAAAAAATGCCAAAAGAAAAACTCTCTTTCTCCTCCTCGACATGGGCTATTTATAGGGAAACTTGGGTCAATGGAAGGTGGAGATTGCATCAAAAGGAGATGGATGGCTGAGATTTATGTAGAATATGATGGATGAGGGAAAGGAAGAGGAGGTGGGTGCCCTAGCCTAGGGTTTTGGGCTCCCTCTTTTTTTGGGGTTTCTTAAATGGCTGACCTTCTTCCCAAGACTCATTAATTCTCTCCTTGATCTCCTCTATTTCAAACTTTGAATTTTCTTTTCCCTCCAACTGAAATATGTGGCTGTTGTGTTTGACTTGGTCAAAATGGTGGGGGGCACCCTAGGGCAACCATGCCCTTGTCTTGATGACAATTTTGCCCCCTGCTTCTCCTGCAATTACCTCCAGTGTCCTGCACACACATAATTATGATTTAATCTATAAAAATTACCAGAATGTGCACATAAATCATAAATGCTCATGATTATGCAATGGAGAATTAATACTCATGGCTCTCAACTTTACTAATATCACCAAATTAATCAATTTGCGTGAAAGACCCAATTTAAATGCGGAGTTGAGGTTAACTATGAAATATGCATAATTGCCTAATTATATGCACATAAAATGTTGTGTATGTAATGAATTAATATAGAAAATGGACGCTTATCATTAGCTTTTCTCAAATGAAAACCTGTCAGAAGAGGTCATAATTGCACACTTGCACTATAAGATTTAAGCATATGTGCTAGTGTGAATTATAAGGTCAGAGCACCTTTACTGTAGTCAGTGCACATGAGGCATCAGGTCAGAGCATATGGATTATGCTGGTCAGACTATCTGAGCACATGCATGTAAAAGGTCTAAGCATATTCACATGAAGGTCGAAGCACATTCATAAGTCAGTGCACATTCACAAGACTAGGTCGGTGCACATGCACACGTAGGGTCTGAGCATATATGTTACATTAGGTCAATGCACATGTGTGTTTGTGTTCACAGTCAAGGTCTGTGCACACGCAGTCAAGGTCTACGCGCATGCCATGTAGAGTCTGTGCACATGCATAAAGTAGGTCTGTGCACATGAAGTCTAGGTTTGTGCACATGAAGTCGAGGTATGTGCACATGAAGTCAAGGTCTGTGCACACGCCATCTAGAGTCTGTGCACATGCATAAAGTAGGTCTGTGCACATGAAGTCTTGGTTTGTGCACATGAAGTCAAGGTCTGTGCACATGCATAATGTAGGTCTGTGCACATGCATTGTCTAGTGTTTTAAAGTCTATGCTTACACATAGTAGGGTCTGTGCACATGATGAATTCATGGTCTGAGCATATATGAAGTCTATGCACATGTAATATCCAAGTCGTTACATACACTAATTCTAAGCCATTAAGTCTGTGCTCTAGGAATTACACTTAATATATCTACATATGTTTGATCTGAGCAATTAAGTTCTCTGAATTTGATTAAGCATGAATTCTCTTTATCATAGATAAGGTATTTGATTAAATGCCTTTTACCATTATATAGGTTTAAGTCACTGAAGAATCCAGTGACGAACACATTAGAGGCAGGAAGATTTACACTCAGAACAGTCACGTGGCACGAGGCTCAAATAAGAGGACACGTGATCCAAGGTAGGCTGGAATCTTAAATAGGAGGAATCTGCTATGTGTAAAGCACCTCATCTTCATCTGACACGTGGACATCCAGCAGCGCATTTTTTTTGGTGGGAACGTGTTTTCCACGCGCACAATCTCTCACGAGCCTATAAATAGAGGCCTGATCGCTCATATAAAAATACACAGAAGAGAAGATAGCTAGAGGAAAAAGGGAGATCAGAATAAGAGAAAAGAAGAGCAGAAGCAGAGCCAGAGAGTTCGTGAGAAGAGTTGGGTCAGAGTGAGAGAGAAAGCTCGCTGAAGGAAGAAGAAAGAAAAGGAGAAAAATAGAGCATCGTAAAATCAGAAGAAGTTTGAAGGAAAAGAGAGTGTGAGCAGAGAAAGAGAGAGAGTGTGAGCAAGATAGAATAGAAGGGAAGTGTGAGCTGGGGGATATGTGTTTTCATTAGATCGTGGATTAGATCTAGAACTGTTTGCTCCTGCATGAGCTATATTATTTTGGGTTTCTCTTTTGGTTTCATTCCTTATTTTTTATTTATGTTTTCCTCAAGCTGTGTGTCAGCGTTGCAGAGGATTGGTTCCTCTGGACAGCAAGCTGTGTTACTTAGTGGATAGCTAAGCTGTAAGGCTCAGCGGAAGCAAGCTGTGATGCTCAGTAGAAGAAAGCTGTGGTGCTCAGGGGTGTAAGCAAGCTGTGATGCTCAGCGGTCCAAGCTGTGAGTCAGCAGAAAGTCTCACTTAGGTTTGAGTAGGGGATGGACGTAGGTCTGTGGTAGCAGACCAAACCATCTAAAAATCCCAGTGCACTGTGGTCTATGATTGTGTGCTTGTTTCACTCCATATCTTCTATCACCATTCACAGGATGTTTTAGCATGGTTGATTGAGTGCTATATGTTCAATATTGATTTTGCTTGATCCCTTTGTTCTGCTAGGTCAGTTTGTGTAGCGTTGATCTCATATGCTGTTAAATTTGTTTTGGTCCAGTATTGTTTGACAGAAGTACTGCTTAGTGTAAGGGATATTCATTCTTCTTCTTTTAATTGTTTGATATTATCTCTGGATGAAAATTTGTTCCTCACTGGCATGTAAACCAGTTTGCACACCAAGCAATTGATATTGGTTCTTAGTGAGGAGTTCACTCTGTAAAAGAGCGCTGCTATCTGATTAGACCACCTTAAGTGTTGTCTATAGTTTAATTCCGTAATAGTTTTTAAAGTGGACTCATTCACCCCCCCCTCTGAATCCGTACCTAGCACCCCAATAATTGGTATCAGAGAGGGTCTCTGATTGTCTAGATCCAATGATCTGGAGAGGATCCTACTATCTTATTTTGGTGCATTATTCATAGATTGTTTATTGCCCTAAATCCGCTTGATAAGTGTTTTCAATGACTTCTCTTTTGGTTTTCGATGGTTCTAACTTTAGCAGTTGGGTAGACGGCCTATGTGTCTACATAAACTCTATCAATCCTAATTTATGGAGTCTTGTATCTAATGGCCCACATGAACTGCCTCATGATCAGATCAAGTGGTCTAATGAGGATAGACTAAAGAACCATGATAATCTCACAGTTCTTAATATTCTAAAAGTTGTAGTTAATACTGACTTATTTTCGTTTGCTTTTAGGTGCACATCTGGAAAAGAAATAATGGACAAAGTGATTGACAGTCATGAAAAGAAGGAAGAAGAATGCCTCATGGCTAACAAAAGTGATCACAACAGTGATTAACATGAGGAGACATCATCTCAGGTAAGCTCTGGATCAGAAGAACTTTCCTTTGATGAATTAGTGAGCATGCATGAAGAACTATATGATAGACATAAGAAACTAAAATCTGAACATAAAAAGTTAAAAAAAAAATTGATCAGATTAGTTCAAATGCTTCTTGTGAAAACTGTTTAAAAATAAAACAATCTCATTATATCTACTTATCTGATGTTCATATGCATGAGAAACAAATCTCTTTGTTGAAAGATGAGAATCAAGAAGTTCACTATAAAATCTATGAACTAGAAGAAAAACTTGAGCAAAACAATTCTAATTCTCCTTATAGAAAGTGTTCACAGTTAGAAGAGTTAAATAAATTTTGTGAGTCTAATGTTCAAATGTATAAGGAACAAATTTGTCTATTAAAATTGAAAATCAAGAATTTATGAACAAAATTTTTGAACTGGTGATGCGGGACGGACACGGGAGACGACACTATACAGTGCCACCCTCGGACTCTAAATGAAGACGCGACCAACAATACACACCAGGGAGACGCTAAGCCCGACACTACGAGCTCCTAGTGGCAAACGTCGCTAACAGAAGTACAAGCTCACTCGGCGTCCCATGCGAGGGAAAGCGTGGATCGTGCGCGGTTAAGGAACCGGCAGAGTTCAAGGTAGTCAGACTCACTTCCGGACTCGGATCGAGTCGCGGGACGGGTCACTCTCACGCTCACAGCGGTGACATGGACACACGGGCTAGGAACCTACACTCTCGGCAGCGGCCTAAGACCGTATACTAGCTAAGCAATGTAACGCCAAGAAGTTAAGACCTTTACCTCCACGCACCCGGCGTGGCGAAGACACCCCGGCTGACTTACGGACCCCCGGTTAACATAATTCACAGCAGTACAAAAGGATTCGACCCACTCCACGCAGGGAGGTAAAAGGTCACATGTGGGCCCCGGGGATCACGCAAATCAGGTTGACAGGCAGCATCTTGATGTCGACTCGACGCGCCGAACTCCGCGTTTTCGTGCTTCCCGAACGGCGGGTTCTGCGGGCCCGTGGGGCCCACGGATGGCGCTGTCCTCCGGATCTGCGGAGGTGGGTCCCACTATGATGGAGACCCCTGGTGGCGCGCCTCCACGGACGGCGGTCGGCCGGAGACACCGATTGGTGGCCGGTCGGGTCCGATCTTCAAGTTGTGGAATGGCTGCCCACGGATTTCAGTTCTGTTTTCCCTGCGCGCGCTCCGGCGAAAATAGCCGCTGCGGTCGATCCCGACGTCGGATCGGGACGCATGAGCTATCGTTGGAAAGCTCTCTTCAAATGCTTCAATCTAGACTCAGAGAGATCTGATGGATCTAGCCGGATCTAAACTTTAATGAATTTACAAATCCCTGTTGTACAGTAACCGAGACATCAGATTTACAGGGTACTTGTCTGAGAACCACCGTTGACCGCCTACTTGTCGTAGGAATCAGACTTCAAGATCTTCTTCAACTTTGTAGATAATCAAACCATGAAGCTGGGACAATTTTTGGAATTGGATTCCGAGGTGGTGGTGATTTGATAGGATTTTTAGAGTGTCTGGTGGTCAGATCTGGGAACTGGCAGAAAGTACTGTAGCTAGGGAAGAACTCGATTTTTGTAAAATATAAGATGGATTTACAAAAATTCAATAAAATTTGGGGATATAGGGGATAGTGGACAGAATGCCCAGTAAAATTGGGCGAACTAAAAAAAATCAAAAAGTGGACCTAAGACTTAAAACTCCGGGCGGGTGGAAATGGAAACAGACAGGAGACAGATCTGGAAACTGGGATTGGACGAAAATAAAAAAATACCAAATGAGATCTTTATGACCAACCAAAATTCGGAGGATGTGCTGGACACCTCTGAAACATCCAGTAAAATTCCCAGCTCGATCTGAGGCCGTGGCTGAGACTGAAATTTCGTAGAAGCTGCTGTGGTACTGCGCTGACAGAACTCCGGCGGTGGCGATGGCGGCTCGTGGCGGCGGCGGCGGCGACCGGAACTGATAGGGTGGAGTCACACCACCAAGAGGCAGCCTTCACAGCTGCAAGGGGGAGAGGGAGAGAGGAAGGGGGCGGCCTAGGCCTGCTCAAGAGATTTTTTTCCAACTTTCAAATGGCATTAATTGCATAAAATGGGAAATTACAACCTTAAATAGTCTACATCTCACATCCATCCATAGCCATTGGATCTAGGAGATGGGGATGAAGGGCTAGGATGGCATGTGACACACACACAAAATACAATATAATATTAAAGGTGGGGACGGCCCTTGGACCAAGGAGAGGGGGGTGGTGGAAGGTTGAAAATGGTAGGTGGGAGGTAGGTAGCCTCCTTGGACTTTTTAAGTCCATTGTCCCCCATGTGTTCAAATACAAGTCAACCTTCTAGATGCTCCCATGTGGCATGTTGACTGGCCCCACGTGGGACCCTGGGATGAGGTGGCCCAATGGGGTGGGGCCCGGGAGGCCTGTGGGGCCCACGGGGTCCGAAATGCTCGTAAGCCCCTATTACACTCAAAATGGCCAACCGGACGTAACGAAATAAATGCAAATTAAACACACATAAAGTCTAACTGAATATAATAAATGGGGAAGCTCAAGGCGGAGTCTCCAGGCTGTCTCCGAGCCAGATGGATGCTGTGGTGGCTCGTGTCGTGCTCCGCGTGCGGTACCGGTGGCTCGGCGTGTCGTGCCGATCGACTGCTCGGGTGTCCGCACCAATTCTCCCCGGGTGGGAGAAACTCGACCCTGTCGAGTAAGGGTCTGCATCGCTCCTGTATCGCTCCAAAAGGTCCGGATCGATCCGCTGCAAGTCGCCATGTGTGATCCAAGTGTCCTCAGTAGCGGGCCGTCCTCTCCATCGCACTAGGTAGCGCGGGTAAGATCCACTCCTGGTAACTGTCACCTGCTCGTCCAGTATACGATCTATATGCTCACGCTGCCGTGAAAAAGGGGCTCGAGGTGGAAGTGGACACTCAGGTGTGGGATCACTCTCAAGAGGAGGAGATGGCTCAAAAGGCTCACTAGGGATCACCGCTGGGTCCCTATATGTAACAAGATCCGATACATTGAAGGTAGAGCTTATACCATATTCCTCGGGCAGGTCCACAACATACGCATTGGATCCAATGCGTTTCAACACTCTAAAGGGACCGGCTCCGCGAGCTTGCAACTTCTTAACGGTTCCAGAGGGAAACCGTTCAGGTCTTACCCTGATCATGACGTATTCGCCCTCGTGGAACTCTCGGTGGTGTCGGTGGGCATCGGCTAACTCCTTGTACCGTGCATTGCTGGCCTCAATGTGACGACGGATGTCGTCATGCAAACTCCTAACATGCCTAGCAAATGACTCGGCCGACTCCGACACTCTAGCATGGACAGGCATGGGGACAAGGTCAACGGGTTTCCTAGGCCTACGACCTGTGACAATTTCAAATGGACTCATGCCAGTAGACCTATTCACCGAATCATTATATGCAAACTCAGCCATAGGTAGAATGAGATCCCAATCCCCAATGCGGTCCCTAACAAGACATCTCAAAAGATCACCCAGACTCCTATTGACCACCTCGGTCTGACCATCTGTCTGGGGATGGTATGCAGTGGAAAACTTGAGGTGCGTACCCATCATATGCCATAGTGTCTTCCAAAAATAGGAAGTGAACCTAACATCACGGTCAGACACTATAGTGCGAGGCAACCCGAACTTGCACACCACATGAGTAAGGAATAGGCGGGCTACCCTAGAAGCATCCGAAGTCTTTGAGCAAGGGATAAAGAGGGCCATCTTCGAGAAACGGTCAACCACCACATAGACCGAATCGTGCTTCCTGGAGGTACGTGGCAATCCCAAAACAAAATCCATGCTGACATCCTGCCACGGGGCATCAGGCACGGGGAGAGGCGTATAAAGGCCCGAGCTTTGCTTCTTCATTTTGGCCGTAGCACATGTACGGCACTGAGCCACGATGTTAGCAACATCGCGCTTCAAGCTCGGCCAATAAAATCGATGCTCCACTGCCTCAATAGTCTTGTTCCGACCAAAGTGGCCGGCTAGACCTCCCGCATGTAGTTCCCACACTAGGAAATCTCGAACCGAAGTTCAGGGAACACATAGCCTGCTACCTCGAAAGAGGTAACCCTCCTGAAGCACATAATCATCATGGTCTCTCGAGGGCCCGGCCTGGAGAGTAGTAAAAATCTGACCGAAGTCAGGACAATCAACATAGGCCTCCTTCATCTTCTCTAGCCCTATGACCTCGGCACTCATGGTGGTAAGAAGACATGCTCGCCGACTCAAGGCATCAGCCACCTTGTTCTCCACTCCAGCCTTATGTTTAAGCACAAAGGTGAACTGCTGGAGATACTCAACCCAACGACTATGACGCGAATTCAGCTTCTTTTGGGAATGGAGGTACCTCAAAGCCTCATGATCGGAGTATAAGACAAACTCCTGATGTAATAGGTAATGCCTCCAATGCCTAAGAGCCTGAACAACTGCGTAAAACTCTTTATCATATGTGGAATATCACAGTTTCGCGTCATTCAGCTTCTCGCTGAAATATGCGATCGGGTGGGACTCCTGACTCAAAACTCCTCCTATCCCAACACCCGACGCATCACAACAGACCTCAAACACCTTCGAGAAATCAGGCAGTCGAAGGATAGGTGTCTGGGTCATGCGCTCCTTGATGTCCCTGAAGGCAGCAGATGCGGCCTTCGTCCATACAAATGTGCCCTTACGGATGCAATCCGTGATCGGGGCAGTGACGGAACTAAATCCGCGGATAAAGCGACGATAGAACGTCGCAAGACCATGAAAGCTGCGGACGTCATGAATCGTACGGGGTTCCGGCCACTCAACAATGGCCCGGACCTTCTCCGGATCGGCGGAGACCCCAGTACTAGACACAATAAAACCCAAGAAGGTAAGCTGAGGTGTCATGAAGGCACACTTCTGTCGGTTTGCATAAAGCTGCTCTCGCCTGAGAAGAAGACAGACCTGCCGAAGGTGGTCTAAGTGGTCCCCCGTGGTGCGACTATAGATAAGGATGTCGTCAAAGTACACCACTACAAAGACTCCAATGAAAGGTCGAAGGACCTGTGTCATAAGTCGCATGAATGTGCTAGGGGCATTGGTCAACCAAAAGGCATGACCAACCACTCATATAGACCGTCCTTGGTCTTAAATGCGGTCTTCCACTCATCACCTGGCCTAATCCTCACCTGATGGTAGCCACTCTTAAGATCGATCTTTGAAAAGATAGTGGCACCTGCCATCATGTCTAGCATGTCATCCAGGCGGGGAATAGGGAACCTATACTTCACGGTGATTTTGTTGATGGCACGACTATCAATGCACATTCTCCACGTGCCATCCTTCTTCGGGGCGAGTAACGCGGGTACAGCACATGGACTCATGCTGTCCCGAACAGATCCTCTCTGCACTAACTCATCGACCTGCCGTTTAAGCTCGGCATGCTCCGTGGGACTCATGCGATAATGAGGAAGATTGGGCAAAGAAGAGCCCGGAACAAGGTCGATGGCATGCTGAATATCCCGCATAGGTGGGAGTCCCTCGAGAAGCTCATCGGGGAATACATCAGCATACTCCTGCAGAATGGGAACAACCTCGGGTGGGAGCTCACCCTCGGAGTCCCGCTCCACCTCTCGGACCGTAATGGCAAACACCGGACAGCCCTGACTAAGCTCCTGCTCCATTTCCCGGGAGCTAATCATCATCAATCTCCTGGTCGAGGGCTCTCCTGGGCCAGAGGTAACGGTCATAGTCCGAGCAGGGGATGGGGTGCTGGGCCCGGGTACGGAAGGCTTTGGAGTACTAGGGCCAGTAGGACCCCGGACCGATGGGCTCCTGGGCCGAACGGGTTGGAGGGTGACCCGCTGACCATCGTGGTCGAAGGTACAGGTGTTCGACCGACCATGGAGTGTAGCATCTCGGTCGAATAACCACGGCCTACCAAGAATGATACTTCCCACTTCCATGGGGAGAACATCACACCAGATCTCGTCACGGTAGGAGTGGAGCTGCAGCGGGACCAAGCACCACAGCCTGACCGAAATGGAAGTGGTATCCACCCATGATACCTGATAGGGACAAGGATGGTCTACGGGTGTGAGACCAAGACGAGTGACAGCGCTCGTGGAGATTGCATTGATGCAACTCCCGCTATCGATGACCACCTTGCAAATCTGCTTTCCCAGCCTACAGAATACATGAAGGATAGTGGTCCGACGCCAGTCATCACTGACCTGTGGCTGGGTGAGGATACATCTGACGACCCCCACGTGGGTATCGTCCGACTGCTGGGCATCTTGGGTTTCACCTCCCATCTCGTAGTACTCGTCAGCTAACTCTTCATCTGCCTCATAGCTGACTAACTCTAGGCCCGCAGGGGTGGTATCCTCGGCCTGTGTGTCCCCAATGTGAAGAGATGGGCGGGTGGGACACTGGTTGGCGAAATGGCCAAACCCATTGCAGCGATAACACTGCTGCCGTGATCCACTAGGCTCCCCAATCATAGGTCCTTTACCTTTATCCTCCCGACGGATAGGAGGCGTAGGCAACAAAGGACGTGCGGGTGGTGCGGGTGCCGGGGGACGGGCTATGGGTGGGGCCGTAAGATGCTGGGGACGAGGAAGGTCCCTCGGGGGTGGAGGGCGAGGCCTAGGAGCAAAGGGCTCGTGGCGAGCGGGCTCCTGAGGTCGAGCCATGGGGGCCCTCGGATATGTGCCAGATGAGCCACGGGACTCGACACTACGAAGGGGAAAGGAGCCCAACCGATGGGGTGACTCGAACTCGGCCTCGAACTGCTCCAATTCGAGAGCAATCTGATATGCCTGCTCCAAAGTGGTGGCATTGCGGCGAAAGAGTTCATATTGATAATTAGGCCGCAAACCTCTCCGAAAGCGGGATATCGTCATGGTGCTCTCTTCCGTGACCCCGCACCGCAAATAATACTCATCGAACTCGGCGGTGTACTCGGTCACGGATCGGTTCCCTTGGGAGATGCTTTGCCACTTGTCTATAAGACG
Organism: Amorphophallus konjac; assembly: GCA_022559845.1. Taxonomy (NCBI): domain Eukaryota; kingdom Viridiplantae; phylum Streptophyta; class Magnoliopsida; order Alismatales; family Araceae; genus Amorphophallus; species Amorphophallus konjac. The sequence continues at coordinate 55,127,089 of CM040123.1, read as the reverse complement.
TTGGCGATATGAGGCAGGAAGGTACTTCTCCCTCAATTTGAGTTTCATATCATCCCAGGTACCGATTTGGGGTTGACGTCGCTGGTTGAGCAGGCTCTCCACATTGATCCAATAAGTTTGGGCCTGCCCTTGCAGCTTCATCTTCGCATATCGGACTCTTCGGTGGTCCGTCATCTCAAACCACTCGAAGTACCGGTCCATACCGGCCTCCCAATCTAGATACACCCTAGGGTCCAAGGACCCACTAAAAGTGGGAGGGTCCGCACGCACACCCCTAAGAATGCAGTCGTCATCCTCGTCATCACGATTCCGTCGTTGATGACGACGACCGTTACCCCCGTGATCATTGTCGGAGGCATAATCATCCACTATAGGCGCCTGTTACCTCCCGACATCCTCTACCTGAGCCCTTGGCACAGCGGGTTGCTGCACCGGCTCTTGTTGGCCGTTCGTCGGCGCGGGTTGCGCCGCTGCTGGGCCCCTCTCTAGGACGGCAATCCTCCCAACAAGGCCTTGAATGGACTGCTCCGAAACCCCGGCCCGATCCTCGAGGACCTTCATCCTCCCTTCTAGACGCGTCCCTATGCCATCCATACGCGTACTAAGACCATCCATACGCGTGTCTAAACGATCCATGATGGCCCGGAACATCTCGGCCGTGGAAGACTCATCGGAACTACGGGCTCGGGAGTCCGCCATAGGTGGTGGTGGCGAGTATTGGGTGCCTCGACGGGTGGGCATGCAAAGACGTACGGACTAGGTGACAACGACCGACTAATGCAAACACACTAAATGATACACTTAGACCTAATTGCAATTTGAAAACACTCCTTTTTGGTATTTTGAAAGAATGCAATTTAAAACACTTTTTTTTTGTTTTGAAAAGAATGAGACTCGACTACACCCTAGACACGGCCAAGACTCGGTACGCGGCGGAGGTAATCGACCCGAAGGTCACTCGCGCAAGTGTGTGGTCTTCCCGGTAGGCGAAGCCTAACGGTCGGACAACACCTTTGGATATACCGAGTGAAGGTGTGTGTGGGGTAACCTTAGACTATGCAAGACTTATGCAACGACTACCCTAGACTCGACTGCTCTGATACCAAACTGATGCGGGACGGACACGGGAGACGACACTATACAGTGCCACCCTCGGACTCTAAATGAAGACGCGACCAGCAATACACACCAGGGAGACGCTAAGCCCGACACTACGAGCTCCTAGTGGCAAACGTCGCTAACAGAAGTACAAGCTCACTCGGCGTCCCATGCGAGGGAAAGCGTGGATCGTGCGCGGTTAAGGAACCGGCAGAGTTCAAGGTAGTCAGACTCACTTCCGGACTCGGATCGAGTCGCGGGACGGGTCACTCTCACGCTCACAGCGGTGACATGGACACACGGGCTAGGAACCTACACTCTCGGCAGCGGCCTAAGACCGTATACTAGCTAAGCAATGTAACGCCAAGAAGTTAAGACCTTTACCTCCACGCACCCGGCGTGGCGAAGACACCCCGGCTGACTTACGGACCCCCGGTTAACATAATTCACAGCAGTACAAAAGGATTCGACCCACTCCACGCAGGGAGGTAAAAGGTCACATGTGGGCCCCGGGGATCACGCAAATCAGGTTGACAGGCAGCATCTTGATGTCGACTCGACGCGCCGAACTCCGCGTTTTCGTGCTTCCCGAACGGCGGGTTCTGCGGGCCCGTGGGGCCCACGGATGGCGCTGTCCTCCGGATCTGCGGAGGTGGGTCCCACTATGATGGAGACCCCTGGTGGCGCGCCTCCACGGACGGCGGTCGGCCGGAGACACCGATTGGTGGCCGGTCGGGTCCGATCTTCAAGTTGTGGAATGGCTGCCCACGGATTTCAGTTCTGTTTTCCCTGCGCGCGCTCCGGCGAAAACAGCCGCTGCGGTCGATCCCGACGTCGGATCGGGACGCATGAGCTATCGTTGGAAAGCTCTCTTCAAATTCTTCAATCTAGACTCATAGAGATCTGATGGATCTAGCTGGATCTAGACTTTAATGAATTTACAAATCCCTGTTGTACAGTAACCGAGACATCAGATTTACAGGGTACTTGTCTGAGAACCACCGTTGACCACCTACGTTCCGTAGGAATCAGACTTCAAGATCTTCTTCAACTTTGTAGATAATCAAACCATGAAGCTGGGACAATTTTTGGAATTGGATTCCGAGGTGGTGGTGATTTGATAGGATTTTTAGAGTGTCTGGTGGTCAGATCTGGGAACTGGCAGAAAGTACTGTAGCTAGGGAAGAACTCGATTTTTTAAAATATAAGATGGACTCACAAAAATTCAAGAAAATTTGGGGATAGAGGGGATAGTGGAAAGAATGCCCAGTAAAATTGGGCGAACTAACAAAAATCAAAAAGTGGACCTAAGACTTAAAACTCCGGGCGGGTGGAAATGGAAACAGACAGGAGACAGATCTGGAAACTGGGATTGGACGAAAATAACAAAATACCAAATGAAATCTTTATGACCAACCAAAATTCTGAGGATGTGCTGGACACCTCTGGAACATCCAGTAAAATTCCCAGCTCGATCTGAGGCCGTGGCTGAGACTGAAATTTCGTAGAAGCTGCTGTGGTACTGCGCGGACAGAACTCCGGCGGTGGCGATGGCGGCTCGTGGCGGCGGCGGCGGCGACCGGAACTGATAGGGTGGAGTCACACCACCAAGAGGCAGCCTTCACAGCTGCAAGGGGGAGAGGGAGAGAGGAAGGGGGCGGCCTAGGCCTGCTCAAGAGATTTTTTTCCAACTTTCAAATGGCATTAATTGCATAAAATGGGAAATTACAACCTTAAATAGTCTACATCTCACATCCATCCATAGCCATTGGATCTAGGGGATGGGGATGAAGGGCTAGGATGGCATGTGACACACACACAAAATACAATATAATATTAAAGGGGGGGGCGGCCCTTGGACCAAGGAGAGGGGGGTGGTGGAAGGTTGAAAATGGTAGGTGGGAGGTAGGTAGCCTCCTTGGACTTTTTAAGTCCATTGTCCCCCATGTGTTCAAATACAAGTCAACCTTCTAGATGCTCCCATGTGGCATGTTGACTGGCCCCACGTGGGACCCTGGGATGAGGTGGCCCAATGGGGTGGGGCCCGGGAGGCCTGTGGGGCCCACGGGGTCCGAAATGCTCGTAAGCCCCTATTACACTCAAAATGGCCAACCGGACGTAACGAAATAAATGCAAATTAAACACACATAAAGTCTAACTGAATATAATAAATGGGGAAGCTCAAGGCGGAGTCTCCAGGCTGTCTCCGAGCCAGATGGATGCTATGGTGGCTCGTGTCGTGCTCCGCGTGCGGTACCGGTGGCTCGGCGTGTCGTGCCGATCGACTGCTCGGGTGTCCGCACCAACTGGAGGACAAGCTGAAGTCAACTAATGATGATCAAATTTTAATAAATGAACTTGTTCAGAATGAAGAACAAATAAAAGAGAATGAAAAATTGATGGAAGAAATAGTGAAATTAAAGTAGCTTAACATTGTCATGGCTGATATATTACTTGAATTTGAGAAAGAAAGATCTGTGAATCCACCCCTGGGAAATGAAATTGAAATGCTAAAAGAAAAATTGGCTGTTTATGAAAAGGAGAAGGAGAATTAAGATATTCTTATTGTCTCCTTAGAAAATAAAATCACAGAGCTAGAAAAGACTTCATCTAAATCTACTAAGGATAAAGGTAAAACGAAAATGCCTCTAGAAGATGAAGTAAGTGAACAAAGAGAGAGGATAGGTCACATCTCTGAGATTAAAAGAGCTATGAGGAACCAGCTATATACAACCTTTGTTTGAAGCACAGATGTAGCTGGAACCTCTCATCAATCACTAAAGAAATCTATTGTAGCCAAAACACAAAAAGAAAATAAAAATCAGAAAACACAGAGGAAGAAAAGAGACAATCTGCATGCTAAAAATTCTCATACAAGACACCATGCTTCAAAGAAGAAATCCAATAATGTTTCATGTCATTACTGTGGCAAGCATGGTCACTTCATGGACAATTGTTTTGTGCTGAAAAAGGATGATCTGAATGGTGGTAGAATTCATGCTAGGAATTCTCATGCTAAGAAACTTTCTTCTGTTCAAAAGAAAAGAATTAACTGTTTTTACTGTCACAAGATAAGTCATCTAATGTATGATTGTAAATTAATCGAACAAGATGATCTCAATGCTAGTGCAATGCATGATAAGAAATTCCATGTTAAGAATCATGCATTTTAGAAAAAGAAAACTCAATATTTTTGCTGTGGCAAATTAGGCCACATTGCTGCATTTTGTTGGCATGCATAGGGTAGTAGCATTCATTCAAAACATGTCAATCACCTTGTCAATAATAAGGCTTTCAAGAGAAATGAAGTTGAGTCTAGAGGTAAGCACACTGTGTGCTTCCATTGTGGACAGAATGGCCATACAGTCAAGCACTGTTGGCATGAGAAGGGAAAGAGATTTAATTCTGAATTTGTTTAATTCCCTGCAAATCAAAATATTTTTGGAAGAAATAAATTTGTGATTAAGGAAAAATCTTTTACATGTTTTAATTGTGGAAAGCCAGGACACAGAGCTGTTGACTGTTGGCTGGCTGGTAATGAAAAGATAAATTTCCATGTTAATAACAGAAACAATCATGTTCACTCACACCAACTTCATGTTCTTGCTAACACATATAAGAAGAATATGAAATCTGTTATTTCTTATCATTATTGTGGACAGTTTGGGCATTCTATGCCTAATAGTTATTTAATGAAATTTGATGACTTACTAGCTCAGAAAATGTGGAGAGTACCCTTCAAAGGTACCACTGACATTTTAGGACTCAAGAATTCTTGGGTACTTATGCATTCAAAATGAGAAGTGTCTTGCAAGAGTGCCTTGGAGTTGAGGAATAAAAGGGGTTCAATAAGTCAAGGCACCTGAATATGGTAAACCCCATTTCTGCTCCTCACAGGTTTGGACATTTGAATAATATCTTTTAGAAATTTCATGCTTGATCTGATTAGTCAAAATTTCATCCATACATGCTCACATCTGAATTTGACTTGTCCTTCATAGGTATCTCAATGCATATGATTGAGCTATCTGTGCATATATGAGACTGAAAAAGAGTTGGATATCATTCACTGAAAATCAGAATTGTTTGTATTTGATGCATATATATGCAAATTGCATTTGTTTGATAGTTGTCATAATGCATAGTCGCTAAAAATAAATTGCACCTCTGAAAATTTGAATTAACAAAATTTGATGTCTACATGTTGTCTCATGTATAAAATGTTCATATGCATACATGACATGCACACATATTCACATTTGCATATTGATGCGGGACGGACTGAGGAGACGACGCTATATGAGACGGACACGACTCGACCAGCAATGACATGACTACTAGAGCGACCTCGGCTCGACACTAAGAGCTCCTATGGGCTACACGTCGCTAACAGAAGTGCAAACTCACTCATCATCCCAAGCGAGGGAAAGCGTGGATCGTGCGCGGTTAAGGAACCGACAGAGTTCAAGGTAGTCTGACTCAACTTCCGGACTCGGATCGAGTCGCGGGACGGGTCACTCTCACACTCACAGCGGCGACATGAACACACGGGCTAGGAACCTACACTCTCGACAGCGGCATAAGACCGTATACTAGCTAAGCAAGTAAATGCCAAGAAGGTGAGACCGTTACCTCCACGCACTCGGCGTGGGGAAGACGACCCCCGCCAATCACGGACTCCTAGTTAATAATTATCATAGCAGTGTATAATAATTTGACCCACTCCACGCAGGGAGGTAAAAGGTCACATGCGGGGCTCGGGAATCACGTGAATCGGGTTGACGGGCAGCATCTTGATGTCGCCTGGCAGTGCCAAACTCCGCGTTTTCGTGCTGTCCGAACGACGCGATCTACGGGTTCGTGGGGCCCACGGGTGGCACTGTCCTTCGATTCTGCTGAGGTGGGGCCCTCTGTGATGTGGACCCCTAGTGGCGGGCCTCCCTGGATGGCGGTCGGCCGGAATCTCCGGTCGGTGGCCGATCGGCTCCGATCTCCACGTTGTGAAGTGGCTGCCCACGGATTCTGGTTTCTATTTTTCGACGCGCGCTCCAGCGAGATCGACCGCTGCGACCAATCCCGATGTCGGATTGGGGCACAGGAGCTATCATTGGAAAGCCCTATTGAAATCCTTCAATCTAGGCCAGAGAGAGGACCTGGATCTGCTCGGATTTACGCTTTGTTGAATTTTGAAGTTCCTATTGTACAGTACCTGAACTCTCAGATTAGCAGGTGAGTTATCTGAGAACTGCCATTGACCACGAGGTAGATGGCCGATTCAGCTCCTGAGCTCTTCACCAAAGTTGTAGGTATTTGAACAAGGAAAACGATAATATTTTTTGTGGAAGGATTGGTGGAGGATATGATTTCTTATGAGTTTTTCACTGGCAGGTGGTCGGATCTGGACAGAGGTGGACAACACTGTAGCTAGCTCTGAAAATGATTTTTGAAAAATAGGTGAAGGGCTGATAAAAATTCAAGAAATATCTTGGAGGGAGGAGTTGATGGACAGAACTCCCAGTAAAATTGGGAGCTCTAGGAAAAATAAAAAAAAAGGTCCGAACACTGGAAACACAGGGCGGGTGGAAATCTAAATAGCAAGCAGACAGATCTGGGATAAGAGGTTGGACGAAAATGGAAAATTATCAAATGGAAGATTCATGACCAACCAATTTTTGTGGATCGTGGGGAACACCTCTGGAACATACCCTCAAAATCCCAGCTCAAGAACACTACGGGGTGGAGATCAGGAATTCAGAGAAGACACCTCTATCCTGGATGGATAGAACACCGACGGCGATGGTGGAGGCGCGATGGCGGCTCCTGGCGGCGGCGGCGACGATCACCGGAACGATAAGGGAGGCATTACACCTCAGAATGGCAACCGTCTCAGCTGCAAGGGGGAGAGGGAGAAGAGAGGAAGGGGGCGCCCAAGGCTGCTCCAACAATTTCTTTGATTCAAATGCATTAATTCTATCCAAAATGAAAAATACAAGCTTATATAGGTTACATATCTAATCCAATATCCACCCTTGGATCTAGGGATGGGGGAATGGATGGCTTGGATTAGATGTGACAAACCACAAAATAAAATAAATAAAGAAACTTCATGATAGTGAGAGGGGGGCGCCCCCTTGACCAAGGGCCAAGGTTGGTGGCCAACCTTGACTTCTAATAACACTTGTCCCCCACTTGGCCCACCCTTCTAGAAGCCTCCATTTGAATGGTTGACTGACCCCACATGGGCCCTAGGAGTGAGGTGGATCAATGGGAGGGGGTCTGGGGGGGCCGTGGGACCCGGTGGTCCCATTTTGCAAATAAACCCCTCTTACAATCAAAATTACAAATCGAATAAAATGAAACAAACACACATTACACACAAATAAAGTCTAAACAAATAGGATAAATGTCGAGACTCAAGGGGGAGTCTCAGGCTATCTCCGAGCCAGATGGACGCTGAAGTGGCTTGAGTCGTGCTCCGCGTGCGGTACCGGCGGCTCGGCGTAACTGCTCGGGTGTCCGCACCAATTCTCCCCGGGTGGGAGAAACTCGACCCTGCCGAGTAAGGGTCTGCATCGCTCTGGTATCGCTCCAGAAGGTCTGGATCAATCCACTGCAACTCTCCATGCGTAATCCATGTGTCCTCGGTAGCGGGCCGTCCTCTCCATCGCACTAGGTAGCGCGGGTAGGATCCACTCTTGGTAACTGACACCTGCTCATCCAGTATATGATCTATATGCTCACACTGCCGTGACAAAGGGGCTGGAGGTGGACACTCAGGTGTGGGATCACTCTCAAGGGGAGGAGATGGCTCGAAAGGCTCACTAGGGATCACCGCTGGGTCCCTATATGCAACTAGATCTGAAATATTAAAAGTAGAGTTTATACCGTATTCCTCGGGCAGGTCCACAACATACGCATTGGATCCAACGCGTTTCAACACTCTAAATGGACCGGCTCCGCGAGCTTGCAACTTCTTAACGGTTCCAGAGGGAAACCGTTCAGGTCTTACCCTGATCATGACATATTCGCCCTCGTGGAACTCTCGGTGGTGTCGGTGGGTATCGGCTAACTCCTTGTACCGTGCATTGCTGGCCTCAATGTGACGACGGACGTCGTCATGCAGACTCCTAACATGCTTAGCAAAAGAAAAAAAACACACGGATGCACACACGACCCTAAACAACCCTACAGTTAGTCCGACCCAATCATATGCAAGGTGGTCCAGGACATCCGAATGTGTGCCATGCATACACTAGATGCAACCGGTGGTTGGCGGAAAGTGGGACTCCTAGACATCCTACTTTGTCCCTAGCATGCGGCTGCCCATTGGATTTGGGAGGGCTAGGAGGGCCGGATGTAGGTGTATCGGGCTTGGATGTGGGAGGATTGGGAGATCTAAAACTACCTTTGTCAATACCCCTAGATGTAGGTAAGGCATACCATGTTCCCCAATCATCAGACCTATTGCTATGTGGAGGTTGATTGGCCTGAGTGTGAAGAGAGTGGTAGGGGACTTCCTTGACAAGGTAGAAGGGAAGTGGTGGATCATGAGGCCCACTAGCGAAGGGGTCGAATGGGTCAAAGAATGCGTGACCCCTCGGGTCCTCCATTACATAGTCCCATGTTTGAAATTCATGAAGGTGATGGTCACCTCCATCCATCGTGGTAGATGGGACAGTGTATAGAAGATATGGCTCCTCCCTCGGGATAAAAGGAATGAAGTCGGGCTCGGCCGGTAACGGGAGGAGTAGAAGAACCTCCGTGGTAACATGACCCACGGTGTACACGGAGGTGATGGACCCTAAAGCGGGATGAGTGAAACTATGACCTGTGGGTCGGTCGAACCCTGGAGCCAACAAGTGCGTAAATGTCAATTGCCGGTCTAACCCTTTAAGAGGGTCATCCAATGTATCCACATAGTGACTAGACTGGAAAGTGGTGTGAAATGAATTGATTGGCACTAGAGATAGGATAGGGTCCATGGATGGGAAGGGAGATGGGGCCAAGCCGTTCTTGAGCCAACTAAGAAGTGGTTCGGCTATGAAAAGCGTACCCGTTAGAAACACGGGTGACTCTTGATGATGTGGGTCCAAATGAGAGGGCTCCAAAATAAGATCGGAAGGTGAGGGTGATGGTAATGGAGCTCTCATGGGTGGGGAAGGCCATGGGGTAGCATGTCCGTCCGGCTCGGGAGTCGACTGAGAGGTAGAGGCTTGCCGAAGGGCGGCATCTGCTCGCCGAATAGCGGCATCAAACCGAGCCTCGAAACGCTCGACCTTAAGAGCGACCTGATAACACTATGCTAGAGAGAACGCATCGCAGATAAGACATTCATATCGGAAATGAAGCCGCAAACCTCTCCAGAACTGAGAGGCAGTCGTGGTGCTCTCGTTTCCAAACCGGTACACTTTGAAGTCCCTAATGTACTCGGACACGGACATGTCGCCTTGGATGGGTCGGCATGGGTTGGCCATAGTTGCCAAAGGATGGGAACAGATCCCTAGGAATGGACATGCAAGACCACACGAACTAGGAGACACAAACTTATGCAAACACTCACTAATGCAAAAATGATGCACTTAGGCCTAACCAATATCCGGTACGTGACGGAGATAAGCGATCCAAAGATCACTCGCGCAAGTACGCTACCTTCCCGATAGGCATAACTTAATGTTCGGGCAAAACCTTTTAATATACCGAACTATTGGGGGAAATGGAATTTTAAAACACTCTTTTTTTGTTTGTTTTGAAAATAATGATGATCCTAGACTTGACTTAAACTATGCAAGACTTATGCAACGACTACCCTAGACTCAACTCGCTCTGATACCAAACTGATGCGGGACGGACTGAGGAGACAACGCTATATGAGACGAACACGACTCGACCAGCAATGACACGACTACTAGAGTGACCTTGGCTCGACATTAAGAGCTCCTATGGGCTACACGTCCCTAACAGAAGTGCAAACTCACTCGTCGTCCCAAGCGAGGGAAAGCGTGGATCGTGCGCGGTTAAGGAACCGGCAGAGTTCAAGGTAGTCTGACTCAACTTCCAGACTCGGATCGAGTCGCGGGACGGGTCACTCTCACACTCACAGCGGCGACATGAACACACGGGCTAGGAACCTACACTCTCGATAGTGGCATAAGACCGTATACTAGCTAAGCAAGTAAATGCCAAGAAGGTGAGACCGTTACCTCCACGCACTTGGCGTGGGGAAGACGACCCCGGCCAATCACGGACTCCCGGTTAACAATTATCACAGCAGTGTACAATAATTGACCAACTCCATGCAGGGAGGTAAAAGGTCACATGCGGGGCCCGGGAATCACGCGAATCAGGTTGACGGGCAGCATCTTGATGTCGCCCAACGGTGCCGAACTCCACGTTTTCGTGCTGTCCGGACGGCGTGATCTACGGGTCCGTGGGGCCCACGGGTGGCACTGTCCTTCGGGTCTGCTGAGGTGGGACCCGCTGTGATGGGGACCCCTGGTGGAGCGCCTCCCTGGACGGCGGTCGGCCGGAAGCTCTGGTCGGTGGCTGATCGGCTCCGATCTCCACGTTGTGAAGTGGCTGCCCACGGATTCTGGTTTCTATTTTTCGGCGCGCGCTCTGGCGAGATCGGCCGCTGCGACCAATCCCAATGTCGGATCGGGGCACAGAAGCTATCGTTGGAAAGCCCTCTTGAAATCCTTCAATCTAGGCCCAGAGAGAGGACCTGGATCTACTCGGATCTAGGCTTTGTTGAATTTTGAAGTTCCTATTGTATAGTACCCGAACTCTCAGATTAGCAGGTGAGTTGTCTAAGAACTGCCATTGACCGTGAGGTAGACGGCCGATTCAGCTCCTGAGCTCTTCACTAAATTTGTAGGTATTTGAACAAGGAAAACGGAAATATGTTTTGTGGAAGGATTGGTGGAGCCTATGATTTTTTATTATTTTGGCACTGGCAGGTGGTCGGATCAGGACAGAGGTGGATAGCACTGTAGCTATCTCTGAAAATGATTTTTGAAAAATAGGTGAAGGGTGGATCAAAAGTCAAACAAAATCGTAGAGGGAGAGGTAGATGGACAGAACTCCCAGTAAAACTGGGAGCTCTAGGAAAAATCAAAAAGGGGTCCGAACACTAGAAACACAGGGCGGGTGGGAATCTAAACTTCATGCAGAAAAATTTGGGAAAAGATGTTGGACGAAAATGAAAAATTATCAAATGGAAGATTCATGACCAACCAATTTTTGTGGATCGTGGGGAACACCTCTGGAACATCCCCTCAAAATCCCAGCTCAAGAACACTACGAGGTGGAGAGCAGGAATTCAGAAAAGACACCTCTGTCCTGGATGGATAGAACATCGGCGGCGATGGTGGAGGCGCGATGGCGACTCGTGACGGCGGCGGCGACGATCACCGGAACGATAAGGGAGGCGTCACACCTCAGAATGGCAACCGTCTCAGCTGCAAGGGGGAGAGGGAGGAGAGAGGAAGGGGGTGCCCAAGGTTGCTCCAATAATTTCTTTGATTCAAATGCATTAATTCTACCCAAAATGGAAAATACAAGCTTATATAGGTTACATATCTAATCCAATATCCACCCTTGGATCTAAGGATGGGGGAATGGATGGCTTGGATTAGATGTGACAAACCACAAAATAAAATAAATAAAGAAACTTCATGATAGTGAGAGGGGGGCGCCCCCTTGACCAAGGGCCAAGGTTGGTGGCCAACCTTGACTTCTAATAACACTTGTCCCCCACTTGGCCCACCCTTCTAGAAGCCTCCATTTGAATGGTTGACTGACCCTACATGGGCCCTAGGAGTGAGGTGGATCAATGGGAGGGGGTCTGGGGGGGCCCGTGGGACCCGGTGGTCCCATTTTGCAAATAAACCCCTCTTATAATCAAAATTACAAACCGAATAAAATGAAACAAACACACATTACACACAAATAAAGTCTAAACAAATATGATAAATGTCGAGACTCAAGGGGGAGTCTCCAGGCTGTCTCCGAGCCAGATGGACGCTGAAGTGGCTCGAGTCGTGCTCCGCGTGCGGTACCGGCGGCTCGGCGTCACTGCTCGGGTGTCCGCACCACATATGTTTAGCATATTGTCAATGTAAGATACATATAGAACTGCAATTGCATTACCCAGTGGTATATTAAATGGTAATTTCCCAAGGGCAGATAAAGTCTGCCTGGAAGCTTTGACCATGTGTGAGGTGATCCTTTGGGCCTAAGTGCTCCGCTAAGTACCATGGGTTAACTGTGTGTCTAGGATTCTGTATTGTTCCATATATCACACTAAGAACTTAGTCATTTAATGCATATAGTCAGAGGGAGTCTGTCAAGATAATTCTTGTGCTTCATGAATAATTGGTCAGATTAATTCCCTGCATGATTGTCATATCACATGTAGTGGTTCAATGTATTTAGATAGGGAGAGCTCATAAATGCTCATCATTCTTGCTAACAATTGGTATTAATGCATTTAATTAGTAAGAAGTCAATGCATATGCATACATGTTGTTAATTGCAAATCATTTATGTGTCAACATGATTGATTGATATAAATGCACATACATAGGGAGAGTTCCTGCATTTCATAAGTCACTCATGTGCATTTGGCACCATGTATATATTGATTTCAGAATTGATTGTGTCACGCCCCGTACTCTATACTGTCGAGGTATTATCCGCTTTGGCCTATCGGCCTCACGATTTTGTCCCTTTTCAAGGGTGACCGGCTCCAGAATGGGGGACTTCCCAGGAGGCACCCATCCCAAGACTACTCCCCATTAAGCACGCTTAACTTCAGAGTTCTTTTCAAGAACTGAGCTGATACTTCAAAAGGCGCCTTGGTGATATAGAGTACAACTTAGCTATATTTGAGGGTGTTACAATCTACCCCTCTTATATAGGCGACGTCCTCATCGCTGGGCACATATAGCACGTAATCAAACCCCCAGACAGGTAGGACTCTAGAGGTGGCCCCTACAGGCTCAAGAGGTGGCTCCCACTATGTAGCACTTTGTCCCATTACAGGTTCAAGAGATGGCTTTCATAGCGTAGTACTTTGCCCTGCATGGCACTTAGTTCCCACACTTCCGGCTGAGAGCACGCTTCACTTCGGAGTTCTTTTCAAGAACTGAGCTGATACTTCAAAAGACACCTCGGTGATATAGAGTACAACTTAGCTATATTTGAGGGTGTTACAAATTACATATCATTCATATTAAAAATACCAAAAAGATTGATTCAATGCATATAGACAGGGGGAGCATATAAATCAAACTTTTGAACTACATAACAATTCATCTGTTTCCTTACTATCTAATTCGGTCAACCTGAATTGCTCATTTAGTCAACCAATATCTTCATGGTCTAGCCATATCTTTGCTCATTCTGAAAATTCTCAACTTCTAAACTCTGAATGATGATTCTCTTCAAACACTGTCACTCCGACCAAACTAGTTATATGCTCTGAATTCCTTTGAGATAATCTTTCCCATCATTCTAGAATCTACTGCGTTGCATTTGTTGAGGGAGAGCTAACTGTCAAAGATTCTGTTTTGAAGTGTCACTTGACTTGATTGCCATTCCTTGAAAATCTTTCTGGCTGATGTAATTCTTCTATGACTAATCTTTGTTATCAGACCTTCTGAAAACTTCTCACAATTTGCATGCTTCTTGATGATCTTAACTCTGAATTGTTGACTGTTGCTGGAACATTTCTGTTAGAAACTCATGAAGATTTTAATGGGCATATCTTGATCATAACTCTGAAAACATTTGTACTAGGAATCTTCCATTATATGGAACTATGAATGTCTGAAATACTCAGTTGGTTTAAGTCTTATGTATTTATTGAGATTTGATTTGAACATCTTGAAAATATCTGAATTAAATCTTTTAATAAACTTTAACCAGGTAGTTCGTGTTATATCATGTAAGATCTTCTGGAATCTGAAAATTCTAAGATCACGGCTAACTCTGGTAGAGATACATGTAGTAAGTATTGTCTTTAAACATCTAAAAATCTGGAAACGTCAAAAATGTAAAAGTTGGTCAGAGCAATGACTGTGGTTATTGAGAAACCATGTCCAAAGGATTGTGTCATGATGTACCATAGTTAACTCTGCTGGAAAATTATTACTATATCTATAGAATTAAGGTAAAGCAATGGCTAAGTTGCACCGAGAAACTAGGTTCTTCCTCAAAGAAATGGAGTAAACCTATGTCATGAAGTGCCATAGTTATCTCTGTTCAGTGTGAAGCATGACAGTTAGTCATACTAAGTTCTTAGGGATACTGGCGTCTAAACAACGTGTATCCTCTAGTTACAAGGTGTGCACTAAAACTCGATTGCTCTTGAAAAATGTGACCAACAATTGGTATGAAAAGATACTCTACTTTGAGAAATAATTTCTTCAGAAAAAATTCAGAAATGGTAGACAAAATCAGATGTGTTTATGTTTATTTAACCTCAATACTACTGTTTGTAACACCTAGAGGGGTCATTGAAATTGATTGATTAAGATGAAGGGAGGTTTAAACTAGATGTTAATATGGAGGCTTGGTTCACTTTTATTAAAAAGATTGATTCTCAGATATGAGTACAAAATTTATAAACAAACCTTGAATACATAATATTTAAACTAGGTTGTTCAATAAAGATTATGTCATAAGCCTTTATAGTGGAAGAATCTGAAATATCTTTAACTTTGGAATTATGTCTTTGATAACTCATTGAAAATCTTCTCTAAAATTTTTGGAAGCTCAGTGGGACTTATGTTCCTGTTCTGGTTCTGTTGCATATCATATCTTCAAATTGCTCATGTGCTCAATTTTCAACCTATTTGCACATTCAGTTCCATATCTGTTACCTTCATTGACCTGTGTAAGTTTAAATCTGTATGTCTGATGATTTACCTCCACTCCAATCCCTCTGTACACTCAAAGGGGGAGATTGTTTCATCAGCATCTTTGTAATTAGATTGATCTGCTTAAACATGACTATCCATGTGCTTTGATTTCATTCTACTCCTTCTTCTGTGTCGAAAGAGAGACATTATCTACTCAGGGGGAGTATATTTTTTTTTTGCAAGGGTGAGTGCAGACATTTCTTTCACTTCAATATCTATTCATAGGGGGAGAATATGTCAGTCATATGTCTGTCAGTTCATACTTGTCTGCAAGTTCAACTTACTATTTCTTCCTTTTTGATGTTGTCAAAGGGGGAGAATATGTGAGTATGTGTGAGAGTCATATTAATTCTGTCAGATATTATGTTGCATGCGCTGCTGAGTCTCATTGATCATCATGATGAATTTATTGCAATGACTCATAATATTGCCATCATCAAAAAGGGGGAGATTGTTGTGTCTCTGTGATTTTGATGATGTCAACTATTATGTCATTATATTTAACCTTGATGATAAAACCTTGATGCATGAATTAATGATCTCATCACATATATAGAAGTATGAAATATGTCAGAATAGGTTCTGAAGATGACTCAAAAAGTCATGAAAACAAAGTCAACATAGGTCAACGCCACTGTTCAAGAACTGACAACAGGTCAACTATTCAAAATTATGAGTTAGATCTTTTGACAGGTAAGGTCAATGCACATCTTAGTCCTGTTGCATATTAAGGTCGAGGCACATGTTCACTGCTGCATAGTAAGGTCGGTGCACATAGTCATTTGTACATACTAAGGTCGATGCACATTATCATTGTTGCATACTAAGGTCGGTGCACATGTTCAGTGTTGCATGTTAAGTCAGTGCAGATGAAGAAAGTGTTGCATGCAAAGGTCGGTGCACATACAGGCTATCACGTCTGAGCACCTTCCTTTAAGTCTGAGCATATGTGCATGAGCGCACACTAGGGTCTTAGCTTATGTGCATGAGCGCACACTAAGGTCTAAGCATATATGCAATCATAGGTCTGAGCATATGTGCTAGCTTGCACTATAAGGTCTAAGCATATGTGCTAGTGTGAATTATAAGGTCGGAGCACCTTTACTATAGTCAGTGCACATGAAGGCATCAGGTCAGAGCATATGGATTATGCTGGTCAGACTATATTCATACAAGTCTGAGCACATGCATGTGAAAGGTATAAGCATATTCACATGAAGGTCGAAGCACATTCGTAAGTCAGTGCACATTCAAAAGACTAGGTTGGTGCACATGCACACGTAGGGTCTGAGCATATATGTTACATTAAGGTCAATGCACATGTGTGTTTGTGTTCACAATCAAGGTATGTGCACACGCCATCTAGAGTCTGTGCACATGCATAAAGTAGGTCTGTGCACATGAAGTCAAGGTCTGTGCACACAAAGTCAAGGTCTGTGCACACGCCATCTAGAGTCTGTGGACATGCATAAAGTAGGTATGTGCACATGAAGTCGAGGTCTGTGCACATGAAAAAAGTAGGTCTGTGCACATGCATTGTCTAGTGTTTTAAAGTCTGTACTTACACATAGTAGGGTCTGTGCACATGATGAATTCATGGTCTGAGCACATGTGAAGTCGATGCACATGTAATATCCAGGTCGTTACATACACTAATTTGAAGTCATTAAGTCTGTGCTATGGGAATTACACTTAATATATCTGCATATGTTTGATCTGAGCAATTAAGTTCTCTGAATTTGATTAAGCATGAATTCTCTTTATCATAGATAAGGTATTTGATTAAATGCCTTTTACCATTATACAGGTTTAAGTCACTGAAGGATCTAGTGACGAACACATTAGAGGAAGGAAGATTTACACTCAGAATAGTCACGTGGCACGAGGCTCAAATAAGAGGACACGCGATCCATGGCAGGCTGGAATCTTAAACAGAAGGAATATGCCATGTGTAAAGCACCTCATCTTCATCTGACACGTGGACATCCAGCAGCGCATTTTTTTGGGCGGGAACGTGTTTTCCACGCGCCTAATCTCTCACGAGCCTATAAATAGAGGCCTGATCGCTCATATAAAAAGACACAGAAGAGAAGATAGCTAGAGGAAAAAGGGAGATCAGAAGAAGAGAAAAGAAGAGCAGAAGTAGAGCCAGAGAGTTCGTGAGAAGAGTTGGAGTCAGAGTGAGAGAGAAAGCTCCCTGAAGGAAGAAGAAAGAAAAGGAGAAAAATAGAGCATCGTAAAATCAGAAGAAGTTTGAAGAAAAAGAGAGTGAGTAGAGAAAGAGAGAGAGAGTGAGCAAGAGAGAATAGAAGGGAAGTGTGAGCTTGAGGATCTGTGTTTTCATCAGTTCTTGGATCATATCCAGAACTGTTTGCTCCTTCATGAGCTATATTGTTTTGAGTTTCTCTTTTGGTTTCATTCCTTATTTTTTATTTTTGTTTTCATCAAGCTGTGTGTCAGCATTGTAGAGGATTGGTTCCTCTGAATAGCAAGTTATGTTGCTCAGCGGATAGCTAAGCTATAAGGCTCAGCGGAAGCAAGCTGTGGTGCTCACGGGTGTAAGCAAGCTGTGATGCTCAGTGGTTCAAGCTGTGAGTCAGCAGAAAGCCTCACTCTGATTTGAGTGGGGGATGGACGTAGGTCTGTGGTAGCAGACTGAACCATCTAAAAATCCCAGTGCACCGTGGTCTGTGATTGTGTGCTTGTTTCACTTCATATCTTCTATCACCATTCATAGGATGTTTTAGCATGGTTGATTGAGTGCTATATGTTCAATATTGGTTTTGCTTGATCCATTTGTTCTGCTGAGTCAGTTTGCGTAGCGTTGATCTCATCTACTGTTAAATTTGTTTTGGTCCAATATTGTTTGACAGAAGTACTGCTTAGTGTAAAGGATATTCATTCTGCATCTTTTAATTGTTCGATATTATCTCTGGATGAATTTATGTTCCTCACTGGCATGTAAACCAGTTTGCACACCAAGCAATTGATATTGGTTCTTAGTGAGGAGTTCACTCTGTAAAAGAGCGTTGCTATCTGATTAGACCACCTTAAGTGTTGTCTATAGTTTAATTCCGCAATAGTTTTTAAAGGGGATTCATTCACCCCCCCCCCCTCTGAATCCGTACCTAGCACCCCAACACAAGTTGCATCCTAATAAGATATGCAAACTTCAAAGGTCCATTTATGGACTGAAGCAAGCATCTCGGAGCTGGAACTTGAGATTTAATGAGGCTATCAAATATTTCGACTTCATTTGAAATGAAGATGAACCCTGTGTTTGCAAGAAGGTCAGTGGGAGCTCTGTGACATTCTTAGTCCTATATGTTGATGACATCTTACTCATTGGGAATGATGTTGAGATGTTGACATCAACTAAGTCTTGGTTGTCTAAGACCTTCTCCATAAAGGATTTGGGAGAAGCATCCTATGTGCTAGGCATAAGGATCTATCGAGATAGATCTAAAAGGGTGCTAGGGTTATCCCAATCCATGTACATAGACACTATCCTCAGAAGGTTTAAGATGAAAATTTTCAAGAGATGTCTCATTCCCATGAGACATGGAATTTGCTTGTCTAAGGGGATGAGCCCTAAGACATCTGAGGAGGTGACACACATCAGTAAAGTGCCCTATGCTTCTGCCATAGGATCGATCATGTATTCAATGCTATGTGCACGGCCTAATGTTGCCAATGCTTTGAGCATTGTCAGTAGATATTAGGCAAGTCTAGGCAAGGAGCATAGAAAGATAGTAAAGTGCATCCTTAAATACTTGCGGGGGACTAATGATCTTTTTCTAGTTCATAGAGGAGAGGACCTGTAGCTTAAAGCTTACACAGACTCTAGTTTCCAGTCAGATCCAGATGACAATAAATTCATGTCTAGATTTATATTCATGTTGAATGAAGGGGCAGTCAGTTGTAGAAGCTCCAAGCAAGATATGACTATATACTCGACGGTGGAGGCAGAATACATTGATGTGGCTGAAGCTGCCAAGGAAGCCTTTTAGATGAAGAAATTAATCTTGGATCTCGATGTGATCCCCAACATATCAACTCCCATCCCATTATTCTGTGATAATAATGTGGCCATAGGTGAAGGAACCAAGCTCTCACCAAAGGTCAAAGCACATTCTGAGATGCTTCCACTATATTCGGGAGATTGCTGATCGTGGAGATGTGATGGTAGAGCGTATACCATCTGAAGACAGTATAGCAGATCCACTAACTAAGCCTTTGACACAGATTGTGTTTGAGCGCCATTGGGATAAGATGAGCCTCAAAGTTGTGAGTAATTAGTTGTAGTTCAAGTGGGAGAGTGTTAGTATTGGGTGTCCTACAGGCTAATTTCGAGTTGGGTAAGCCCGATAGTTGTACAATCTAGTTCATCATTAATAAAGTGGTATTTGAGCGTAAATTTGTAATTGTATATTATTTTATGTTGTCCCGTGCAATCCATCAATAAAATCCATAGAGATGGAAGACCAAAGAGTAGTTGGAATAGGTAAAGGCTGTAATAGTCCAACTGGCAGTTGGGTGGAGTACTTACAAGTTTGTGAAATGTCACAGTTTCTGATGAAATTTTTAATGTTAGTGGTCATGTGAGGCCAATAAAAACTCTGACGAATGGTGTGTAATGTTTTATGAAAACCAACATTACCCCCAATGGGAGATAAATGGTAGTTGTGTAGAATTTTTGGTATATATGAATGAGCTGAGTGGAGGAGAATTTTCCCTCTGTAATACAGCAGTCCACCCTTGTAACTATAAACAGTTCTGTCCAACTGTCCTGATTCTCATTCCTGGAGTTTTTGTGTCAGGATATCATCAGAAGAATATGTAGCCTTCAGGCCCTCCAACCAATTGGGAATAATAACTGATATGCCACAAATAGTGACCATATCACATTGTCTAGACAAAGCATCAGCCACAATATTGGAGGAGCCCTGTTTGTATTCCAAAGTGAAATCCAGCCCCATGAGTTTTACTAACCATCGTTGTTGTTGAGGTGTAGTGAGCTTCTGAGTGAGTAAATATTTGAGGCTCTGATGATCAGTGCGAATAATAAAACTATTTCCCAAAAGGTAGTGTCTCCATTTCTGTATAGCAAAGATGACTGCCGAGAGTTCTCTATCATAAGTAGAAAGGGCTTTTTGAGATGCTGAAAAAGCCTTACTTATATAAGCAATTGGATGTTTGCCCTGGAGTAAAACATCACCCATGCTTGTGGATGAAGCATCACATTCCAAGATGAAGGGTTTGTCAAAATCAGGAAGGGTGAGGACATGATTAGTTGTTAAGGCTTGTTTCAAATTGTTGAAGGCAGTGCCAGCTTCAGAGCATAGATGATGATCAAGGAATTAAACTCCCTGGTTCAAAAAAATGGTTCTACATAAGACCCTTCGGATAGAAAACCCAAAGTTCATGTCTGGGCCACCCCTGGTGTAACATCCCAAAATGTTTTATATGATATTTTAGAATTTTCTAGAATTTATTTAGGCTTTCAAAGATTTGTGGAGAGGGGGATTTTTGTAGCCCAATCAAGAGCAGATCGAACCAGGTCCAACAAGACCAAACGAGGCCCAGCTCACCTAAGTGACCGCCCCGCAGGGCCCACTTAGCATGAAAGCCCAATAAATTCACTCGGATTCAAGCACTTTCTCGGCGGCCATTAGGCTCAGAAGGCCGAGCGTCGGTCCGATTGGAGGAAGAACCAAGCCCAACCTATTCCCCACACCGGGATAAGGGCCAGCGCCCAGCGCCCACTCCGACCGAGACTCACCCGAGCTATGTCTATCGCCAGGGACAGGGCTGGCACTCCTCAAGCTCGGGTCGACCGACGGGTTGCTTATCCACGCTGTCATTGAGAGCCCTTCCTGAGCAGGAGTTACAAGGACAGGGGGACCCACGAATCCTCAAGGCCATAAAGAGCCCACGATGAGGACGTAAAGAGCCCACGTCGAGGACGTAACCCCTACCTGAAACTCCTCAGCTTACGGGACTCATGAGGCCGGCACACTATAAAAACCTGGGACTCCCTCCGACGAAAGGTAAGGGCAAATACACGCCTAAGACTCCCTGAGCAGAAACCACTTCACCACCTTGGTGGAGAGGGATCTCATGCATCTCTCCCTTCCTCCCTTCATAACCTCCACCACTGCTCTACTGACTTAAGCATCAGAGGGTTTTCCCCAGGGAACCATCCCTGGGCCCCCAGATTTGTTTCCCTTCCTTGCAGTTCACTATTTGGTGATCATCTCCTCTAGCTCAGGACCAGCGCGAGATCGACCCTCTTCATCTGGCGCCGTCCATGGGAAACGATGAAAGAGCCAGTATGGTGCGAAGGAGTACAAGGAGGAGATCCACCGGTGATAGGGGCAAAGGCCAGGTGGCGGTGGGAGAGGCCCCCTCTCCGGCCACTCCAACGCCAGCTCCCCAGCCGATGAACCACCTTCGCCTGCGGCGGTGGAGCAACCGTTCAACAGGGGCACTGACGCTTTCCAAACCCTCAACGCAAAATTGGACGTCCTCGTGGAACTCATGAGGACCCAGGCGGCTAGGGAAGGAAGGTCACGTGCCCCTCTGGAAAGCTCTCCCCCCAGAGATGCGTCCCAACACACTGCCGGAGGCCGCTTCACCCTCCAGGGACGGCGGCTTATTCGCAACAGGTCAGGAGGACCTTCGCTGGCCCCACCTCCAGAGCAAGAGGCCTCCTCCACACCGAGAAGGGGAAAGCTTGGGGCACGCTGTCTGCACCCGGAGATCGAAGTCCCTGGGGAACGCCAGGACAGCCCCCCTAGCCTCACGGCGCAACGACAGCCGGAGTTGTCCCTCCGACTGCGAGAATTTGAGAGGTGCTTCGCAGAGCAGGAGCGCACCTTATGCGCTCTGCAGAAGACCTCTCCAGCAGAGGACGAGGAGAAATCCCCATTCTCAGACTGCATCTTGAAGGCAAAGATATCTCCCAGAATCTCCATTCTGACCTTCAAGTTTTACGACGGCCAGGGCGACCCGGCCGACCACTTCGATAGCTTTGATGCCCTGATGACCCTTCACGGAGTGTCCGACGCCATCAAATGCCGAGAATTTGTGACCACCCAGGTCCAAGGCGCCCAAGAGTGGTTCCGGGCCCTCGCCCACGGATCCATCCGAGACTTCAAGCAATTTGGGCGAGTATTTAAGGAGAGTTTCGCCGGCAATGGCCCCCCAAGGTCAGTAGCGGGGCTGTTGGCTCTCAAACAGGCGCAGGGGGAGAAACTTCGGGCTTATATCAACCGATTCAAGTCAGAAGCCCTGAGAATCCCCCGCCTGGACGTAGCCTCGGCCATAACCGCACTAACCGGAGGCACCCGCGATAAGAACCTCCGCCGTGAACTTGTCCTCTACCCTCCCTCGACCCTTGCCGAGCTAGTGACTCTGGCTCTACGACACGCTGAGTGCGAATAAGTTCTCAGCGCGTGCCGAGGCGCAACCGGCTCGGGTCGGGAGGGGGACAAGAAGCGGGCACCCGAGCCAAGCTCAGGCCAAGGAAAGAGGCGGAACCGAGATAGGGAGCACAAAGAACCTTCCCGAAAGTATGAGCGGTACACTCCCTTAACCGCTCCGGTCTACGAGATCTATGAAGACATCAAAGGCTCGGGCCTCCTCCGCCAACCCAAGCCAATTAAGTCGAAGAGCCGTGATCGTAGTAAGCACTGCCTGTTCCACAGCGACCACGGGCATCATACTGGCGATTACCGACAACTCCGGGATGAGATCGAGCGCCTCATCCGTCAAGGACATCCGTCCTGATTCGTGGCCGGGCATAATGAAGACCGAGTCACCCCAGAGGAGATTGACAACGGCCCCCGCGGGGTCCACATCAACGTCATCTCTGAAGGAGTTGCATCAGGAGGAGACAGTAGCCGAGGAAGGAAGCGTCATGCTGAGCGGGTGAGTTGAGCCATCGAGCCTCCCAAGGCCCCGCCGAGTGAGCCCCAGGTCATAGTCTTCTCCGACCAAGACCTGGAAGGGCTGACCACCCCGCATGATGACGCCCTAGTCATATCGGCTACGATAAATCATTGTAACATAGACAAGATTCTAGTTGACAATGGAAGCGCCCCTGATGTGTTGTCTTATGACTCCTTTCTTATGATGTGGG
Organism: Amorphophallus konjac; assembly: GCA_022559845.1. Taxonomy (NCBI): domain Eukaryota; kingdom Viridiplantae; phylum Streptophyta; class Magnoliopsida; order Alismatales; family Araceae; genus Amorphophallus; species Amorphophallus konjac. The sequence goes on along the minus strand of CM040123.1, from coordinate 55,103,926 downwards.
AGAATCTGTCTAAACTCCGCCCGATCCAAACCCCCCTCTGCGGGTTCAATGGCCAAGCCACTTATCCCGAGGGAGCTCTAAGCCTGCCGGTTACTCTCGGCACCCCACCCAAAACCGTCACGGTTATGGTGGACTTCATCATGATCAAAGGTATGATGACATACAACGCAATCTTTGGCCGGGGAATCCTTAGCCGAACGAAAGCGGTGCCCTCTACCTATCACCAAAAGATGAAGTTTCCCACCAAACATGGGGTAGGGGAAGTCCGGGGCAACCAGGCGTTGGCCAGAAGGTGCTACATTATCTCATTCGAAGCCATAAGGCCGGACGGGAAGAACAAGGGCCCCCGGGAAGTCGAGGAAAAACCCATAACAGCTTAGCCTGGAGGCGAATTGTTAACGATTTTCCTAAATGATGACCCGACCCTAGGAGTAAAGATTGGAGCTGACCCACCATCCGAAGTCCAGCAGCAATACAAAGAATTTCTTTCCAAGTACATCTGAGTCTTTGCATGGTCTGATGATAAACTCCCTGGAATACCGGGAGAGACGGTGGTGCATAGACTCAACCTTGACCCGACCGTGAAGCCTGTACAACAACGCAGAAGGAAGCACGCGCCAGAGAAGCAGATGATCATCAAGGAGCAAGTCACCAAGGGGTAAAAGACTGGTCTCTTTAGATCGGTCCTATACCCAACGTGGTTGGCCAACGTCGTCCTGGTGCCAAAAGCTTCAGGAAGGTGGCGACTGTGCGTGGACTTCACCGACTTGAACAAAGCCACACCAAAAGACTGCTATACATTGCAGAGCATCGACCAACTGGTTGACTCAACCTCGGGAAATGAGATACTCAAATTCCTGGACGCCTATTCAGGGTACCACCAGATCAGAATGGATCCAGAAGATATCGAGAAGACCGCCTTCATCACCGACTTCGGCGTACACTGCTACACCCGGATGCCCTTCGGGTTGAAGAACGCTAGAGCCACATACCAGAGGCTGGTTTACCATATGTTTTGTTGTGTAGTGGACAACGGATCTAAAGGGGAGGGGTGAATAGATCTGCCCCTCTTTTCGCAATGCAGCCCTCTATATAGCTAGATGAAACAAGTTGCAGCGGAATATAACTAGCTAAACGAAGAACACAGTGATTTGCTTAACAAGATGATTATGCAATATAGATATTGAACCTAAGCATGCATCTAACACAAAGCAATCGCACAAGCAAACCACAACACACAAGATTTTAAGGTGGTTCGGACTGAATCCCCAGTCCTACGTCCACCCCTCACCAAAACCCAGTGAGGCTTCACTTGTGCAGCGCACAGAACCGTAAATCGGAAACCACCGATTGCCTTCCTACTAACCACTTGGTAGGGACGTCAACAACACAGATCGGACAACCTCCGATTGCCTTCCTACTAACCACCGGTAGGGACGATCTTCAGTTCCAAATATTTGAATGAAATGGAAAAGAACAATTATGAAAATACTCAAACAAGATATGAAATATGTTCAAAGAGAAAGGATCTTGTCTGAGATTGCTGGAGCTTGAATCTGAAGCTTCACTTGGCTTGGAATTGATCTCCTCTTGAAGTGGCTTGAATCACTTGGAGATATGATGAAGAACTTCTTCATGGAGTACTGTTCACAGCTACAGTAACTCGAACTTCTCTCCCTTGAACACACCCTAGCAACCTCCTTTGATCTCCCTTAATAGCCTCTCTTGCTTCTACTCTTCCTTGGAGGTTGCTGGATTGAGATATGAACTTGAATCACCTTGAGTTGATGGAGAGAGTGTTGATGTAGCCTTGATCTTCCTTTTGATCCTCTTGAGTTGATGAAGAGGATGTAGGATGTAGCTTAGATCACCCTTGATAGCCTTGATACTTCTTGCTTCCTTGGAGGTTGAGATAGCTTCAGATCTAGCTTGAATCACCTTGGATGGATGAAGAACTTCCTCCCGAGCACTGTTCACGGAGGTGCTACAGTACCTCGAAAATGGCCTCCCTTGTTCTCCCTTGAAGCCTTGAAGCATTAGGCTCATGTGTTGGTTTTATAGACCTTGAATGGTCTATAGACAAGCCTCAGACCAGATCCACAATTTGTGGGTGATTAGGTGACATTTGGATTAAATAAATCCATGTTGAATGGCCCCTTTCGAAGTTGGAAACAAAGTCAACAATGAAGGCTCGGGGCTGGCGATCGACCTGCAGCTCCTGGCGGTCGACCGCTACTGTGAAATCTGCAAATGGGCGATCCCTGGGAAATCCGATCGACCGCCACTGGTTGGCGGTCGACCGCTACTGAAAAAGCCTATAGACGGTGAGGCTCTGGCTGGGGCGGTCGACCGCCCCTGTGCTGGCGGTCGACTGCCAGCTGGGCAAACCCGGTCCAGCCCGGGTCGGTCCGTTAGCCGCTTCAGCTCCGCCGCTTGACTTCTTTAGTAGCCCGTTCATGTCCGTGGCATCTCCCTTGACAGTCTTGAAGATTTTATTATTGAGTCTTCAATCAAATTTTTGTTCCGCGACCTGACTGCATAGGTCGATCCGCGTGCGAGGGCGCAACATTGAGCTTTCACGTGTCCATTCATTTATATATCTGTCATGAACACAATCAGCACATATGTCAATCACATGAGAGTGGAGGATATCAATGACTAATAGTGTTTAGCCATTATCAAAACTAAGAATACCACAGAATGCATATGACCATAGAATGATGTCGAATGACTCAAATGACTTCAGGGACACAACATGTTTGAGGGACAGCTCGGCCGGAACGTCGAGGCCTATATTGACGACATGCTCATCAAGACCCCCAAGTCCAAAGACCACTTCGCCGACCTGGCTGAGACCTTCGACACTCTCCTGAGGTACAATATGAAGCTCAATCGCGCCAAGTACACCTTCGGAGTAAAGTCTGAGAAATTCTTGGGCTTCCTGGTGACCCAGCGTGGGATCGAGGCCAACCCTGACAAGGTCCAGGCCATCCTGGACAAGCAGCTGCCCACCTGCACCAAGGACGTTCAATGCCTTACCGGGCGCATTGCCGCGCTCTATCGATTCCTGTCCCGTGCGGCCGAACGATGCCTACCCTTCGTCAAACTGTTGAGGGGACCCAAAATGGCAACTGCTACGTTCGCATGGGACAAGGAATGCCAAAAGGCGTTCGCAGAGCTTAAGGAGTTCTTGGCTTCGCCCCCGGTGCTGTCCAAACCCATCCCAGGTGAAGCCTTACATCTCTACCTCTCGACAACTCCATCCACAATCAGCTCGGTCCTGGTCAGAAATGACTCGGGAGTCGAGAGACCGGTCTACTACACCAGTAAGGTGCTCAACGACGCTGAAAGAAGGTACCCCGCAACCGAGAAACTCGTGCTAGCGTTGGTTACCTCGAAAAAGTGCCTTCGACCCTACTTCCAAGGAAACTCCATCATCGTGCCGACCGGTGAACCTCTGAAGAGGATCCTCGCTCACCTTGAAGCATTGGGATGCCTCGTCAAGTGGGCCATCATGCTCGAGGCCTACGACATATCGTACCGGCCTCGCTCGGCTATCAGAGGACAGGCGCTCGCTGACTTCATCACCGAGAGCACCATCCCAACCAAAGAAAAATCTCCGTTCGCGCCCGGGCCACCTGGGAATTGTTCATTGACGGATCCTCCAACTCGGTCGGGAGCGGCACCGACATCCTCCTGAAGTCTCCCAAAGGAGCAGAGCTGCAATACGCCTTAAAGTTTAACTTCCAGGCATCCAACAACACCTCCGAGTACGAAGCCCTTATCTCGGGATCCCGCATGGCCCGGCGGTTGGGGGCTGAGGGAGTTAGAATTCACACTGAATCCCAACTGGTCGCTAGCCAGGTCAACGGTGACTACGAAGCTCAGTAAGAACTGATGGTCAAATACCTCCGACTGGTCAAAACCGTGGCACAACAGTTCGAGAGTTTTGAGGTAGTCCGGATAGCTCGGGAGGAAAACTCCCGAGCGGACGCCCTCTCTCGGCTGGCCTCCTCTCTTGACCCCAAGGGTACTCGATCGGTCCTCCTAGAAGAGCTAGAGTGCCCGAGCACTGATTCAGAGCTCATGGTTGTTGACTCGGCCTCCCTAAGTGACTGGTGTACCCCCTACCTGTCGTGGCTTCAAGACTCTCAGGAGCCTCCCGACCCTCAGGAAGCCCGGAGATTGAAGTACCAAGCTCGGCGATTCATCATTCTGGATGGCACATTATACCGCAGATCCTTCTCCTGTCCCCTCCTAAAGTGCATCAGTACCGACGAAGCCAGCCGAGCGATCCAGGAAGTTCACGAAGGCCTGTGCGGAGCGCATCAAGGAGGAAGGTCGCTCGCCAGGATCTTGCTTCGGCAGGGTTACTGGTGGCCCACTCTGCAGCGTGACTACTCAGCCTACTTGCAACAGTGTGACCGATGCCAGTGATTTGACCACTTGGTCCATCAGCCGACAACGGAGCTCGTCACCCTAGTCGAGCCTTATCCTTTCGCTCGGTGGGGGATCGACATCCTTGGGCCGTTCCCTACGGCTCAGGCGCAGAAGAAGTTCATCATCGTCGCCATCGACTACCTCACCAAGTGGATTGAGGCCGAAGCTACAGCTAGGATCACCGAGACAGTTGTGTGGAGTTTCATCTAGAAGCTGATCATTTGTCGCTACGGCATCCCCCGGGTGATAGTGAGCGATAACGGTCAGCAATTCGATTCTTGTTATTTCCGAGACAGATGCGTCGACCTAAGCATTCGCAATCACTTAACTTCGGCCGCCCACCCTCAGGCTAACGGGCTGGTCGAAAATGCCAATAAGACTATCTTAAAAGGTATTAAGACTAGGCTTGACAAAGCCAAGGGAAGCTGGCTCGAGGAATTACCGAACGTACTTTGGTCGCACAGAATGACTCCCAGAACGATAATCGGTGAGAGTCCCTTTCAACTGGTGTACGGCACTGAGGCCGTGATCCCATTGGAGATTGGCAATCCCTCCCTCCGAGTCATCTGCTTCTCGTCCGAGGCAAACGACCAAAAACTGCTTGAAAACCTCGATCTTACAGATGAAGTCTGAGAGATTGCCAGCATCCGAGAAACGGAATATCAACGCCGCCTCACTCGATACTACAACGCCAAAGTCCATGATAGACACTTCCAGCTGGGAGACTTCGTTCTCAGAAAAGTCAAAGCCTCTCGACCACTTGAGGTGGCGGGCAAGCTATCTCCCAACTGGGAAGGCCCCTACCGAGTGGTCGAGACGCTCAGGAAAGGAGCGTACCGGCTATCTACTATGGAAGGAGAACCCATCCCTCGGACGTGGAATGCGACTACACTACGCAAATTCTACTTCTGAACACTTCAGTCATCTAAGCAATATGGGATAAAGCAAAAATTCCTTCCTCTTTTATTCAGATAATTGTTTGTACATCAGAAAGGCCGAAGCTAGTACAATACATGTCAAAAAAGCAAAATCCATTAGTCGCCACCATACGAGCCCATCGCTCGGCTGACTCAGTTAACCTTCCTACGTCCAGCCACTGACTCTGCCTCGTGCGGAAACTGGCTCGGATAAAGGGTAATCGACCCTGTTGGCTCGGGTAACTCGGAACGAAGGTGACAAAGAGGAAGGAATACAAGTGAAGGCCTCCTATCCACCAACTCTTTGGAAGACAGAGAGTGCAGGCACCCTCCGAAGAGTGAAAGGGGAAGGAGAAAGAGAAAAATGGTAGAGCTGGATGAGGAGGTAGGGGAAGACCCGGAAAGGAGGGAGCTTAATTGGCTCCCTCTCCCCCTCTGAATGGCGACGACGAGTCAAGAACAGGAGTGCGACATGCTCCGGCATGACGAACCCTCTTCGCGAGCGACCGTCGACTGACGAACAGTCTTCCAGAGCGAAGCAACAGGAGCTTCCCCCCTGCCGCCATCTGCATCATCATCTTTTGAAACATCTTCCATGCTTCAAATTAGACGGCACAACGCTTCGTGAAGAAGGAGAGAGGAAAAACCGTAATAAGAGAAGACCCTACGCGATGGAGAGGAAGAGACGCCCTTTAGACCTTTTATAGGTGAAGGGAGGCTACTTTCCTTAAATGATTCTCCCCTCGAAAACACGCTAAAGGGACATCTCCCTATGAACGGTCACCTCAAACTCCTCGGTTCCATCCCGGCGGGACAAACGAAGCGGCTGCGAATTCAAAGCATGAGAAAATGGAAAGACACCCTATCAGACGCCTGTCCAACCATCATGCGAGATCCGCACAGAAAGTATCGGCACTTTCTAACTACTGTCGATACGCTGGTCAAACTACGGCAATGGTGGTAAAAAGTAATCAAGTCTTTACCATAACGCTACTGCCTTACGTTTCTCAACCTTCCTTTATACAAAAAGAGAAGTTTTTCTTCAAAAAAGGAAAAACGTGCAAGGAGAAAAGAAAGAAACACAAATACATCAAGCCTCGGGCTCATCCCGAGGCTTGAAAGTTGAAGGCTCCGACGGTCTGCCCTCGGCACCCTCGGTGACGGCTGACTCTGGCACTGACCCCACCTGCGTGGGAACTGCCTCGGTTACGCGCCCTCCCAAGGCATCCAGAATTGGCGACCTCTCAGACGAAGATGAGTCCTCCGGGTCTTCTCCTTCCCTCGACGATGAGCCAGAAGAATCGGAGGATGCCGAATCCGAGTAGTAGCACTACCCGGACGAGAAAACAATTGTCCCGGATGCCTGCTCCTCCGCGTAGGAGATGGCCGGCCGTAGCTCTGCTTGAACGCCTTGCGGATCCCTCGGCAAAGTGCTAACTCATAGTAGGGGAGGGCAGCCTCCTTAAGGTCAACCCGGTAGGCCTATGAGCTTTTGTATTGCTCGAGTGCCTCCGCCCCGGCCGATCTCACCCTGCTAGCGAGCTCGGCCTTCTCCCGCTCAGCCTCGGCCAACCTCCGCTCTGCCTCGGCCATCCGCTCCTCCGCCTATGCCCGATCAGCCTCGAGCTCCAACCGAAGACGCATGGCTTCCTCGGCTCGATCTAATAGCCCGGCGTGTTCGGCCTCCCACTGGCCATCCAGCTCAACACGGGCCACGCGCTCCTCCTCTAGAAGCTTGCTTTTCCTCTCGAGCGACGTGCGAGCCTGGACCAGTTGCTCGGTCAGCTCTCTAGCCGAGGAGAGCTCCCACCGAAGCCCATCACGCTCCTCGGTGAGCCGAGCTACCTTCCCGTCGGACACGCCAAGGGTCTAGGCAAGGTTCGCCCGGTCTGACTCCGACCGAGCATAAGCTTCAGCCAGAGATGCCACTGACTAAGCCAGGATCAGGCCACCCTCCATAACCATTTCGAGGGCCACGGGTGGGGAGTGTTGTGCATCTCCTCCCCTTGCCACCTTCGTAGCTATGCTATGACATCTATGGTACAGAGGGCCCCGGATGACCAGCCTCTCCAGAACAGCCAGAATAGGGCCCCCCCTCTAGGCGGCATCCCCTCGGGAGCCCCGCCGACTGGCCTGGATTGAGCCGCTGCTTCGTCCTCTCCTCTTGCCTCAGTCGGTCGGGACTGCGTTGCCTCTCCTCACGACACCTCGACCGGCTCGGCCCGAATATCGCCACCCGGAGCGCCGCCCGCCTCGCTCGACGGTCCAGTATCAGCCGTAGTCCTGGAGTCGCCCGCTTCGACCCCAGCCCCCTCTTCTCTTGCGGAGGGGAGAGCCGGGCCATCACCGCCGCCAACTGCAGAAGCGGCCCTGGTCTCCTCGGCCCCCTCTTGCTCGACAGATGGGAGAGCTAGCCTAGTAAGGTCGGCCCCATCACGCTCGGCAGAGGGGCGAGCCATGCCAGAACCACCTTCGACCGCAAGGACGCCCCCGGCCTTCTTGGCCCGCTTCTTGGCCTTCATGGCGTCCCGTATCATCCCCTCCACAGGATCCTTGCACTTGGACCCCCGCGACCTTGAAGACCCCTCTCGGATCACCCCCTTGCCCTTATCTCGGGCTCGGGAGCGACCCTCGGGAGCTCGCGACTCATCAGTAGCCGAGTCGCCATCTACGTGGACCAGTTCTCGCTCGGTCGTAGAATCTTCCTCCATAGCCAGTCGCCTGACATCTGCGCAAAATAAGACAATGATCAGGAAAAGAAAAAAGGATCCATCGTCTGAGAAGAAAGCTGGTTCATGGTGCCCCTATCTGCCGGCCGTAGCCGCTGGAGAAGGCACCGCTCGATGTTCCCCGGAGTCACCAACTCCTCAATGGACTGGTGATGCTTCATCAGAATGGCCGCATACTCCTCCATGGCCAGAGAAAACTCATCTTGCCGCGGAGGAATGTTCGGGTGAAAGTTAGGGATTACAGGACACCTTCAGGTCTCCTCCACCGAAACAATCCCCACCTAGAAGAACTGAGTCTTCCACCCCTTATGAGAAGAGTCCTTCGCAGCTAAGGAGACACAGCTCCTGTTCCGCCTCCCTTGAATGAAATAGAAGCCCTTCCCGGCCGAGGAATGCCCCTTCAACTCCAAAAGTAATGAAAGAGGTCCAAGGAAGGAGGAACCCTGCACTGGAAGCAGAGAATGCGGAAGGCGGAAAGAAGAAGATAAGAGTTGGCCACCAGCTTTATGGGAGCCAACTGGAAAAAATTGAGAAGTTGAAGAACAAAAGGTTCGAAGGGAAGGCGGAACCCACCCTTCCATGACAGAAGGAAGGAGCAGAAATGGCTCGTACGAGAATCCAAGCTCGTCTCGTTTTGGGCAGCCGCAACGAAGCAATATTGATAGGGCAGGCAAAATTGATGCTCCAGTCGCTTCACCTCCACCTCCCCCAGCTCGCTGCAGTTCGGAACCGACGACATCACCATCGCCCTCACCTCAGGGTCACTCTCCAACTCTTCGACCTCCGGATGCTGGTCCGCCATGAAGTCCGAAGAGGATCTTGAAGAGAGAAGTTCCCGAGACCCTGAAGACTCTGGATGAAGGGGAAACTACTGGACCGCCTCTGCGGTTATCTCCGCCAACTCTGCGAACGCCATTGTGAGTCTCCGCTGTTCCGCAGCACCCCCACGGCGCATCAAAGAGCCCCGAAAGCAAGCAAGAAGGGGAGCCAAAACCCTAAGAAGGAGGGAGTCTGGAGACGACAGCAAGCGCACAACGCTTATATCCCCTCGCGGGAGGCGGCGCGTCGTTCCGACCATTAAAAAAGGGTGGCCCCTTCATTTCAAATCCATCAGGATTATCATTACTATGGGCACAGGTGACCACGACACGTGGCTTCTTAACACCGCCAGATTTCCACCCACCCGAGCCACGCTGGTCCAAAACCCTAACGGCTACTCTCCGAGCCTGCCAAGGCTTGGGAGTAGGAGGAGGACAAGTGGAGAGGGGGATTTCTGTAGCCCAATTAAGAGCAGGTCGAACCAGGTCCAACAAGATCAAACCAGGCCCAGCTCACCTAAGTGACCGCCCTGCATGGCCCACTTAGCATGAAAGCCTAATAAATTCACTCGGATTCAAGCACTTCCTAGGCGGCCATTAGGCTCGGAAGGCCGAGCGTCGGTCCGGTCAGAGGAAGAACCAAGCCTGACCTATTCCCCACGCCGGGATAAGGGCCAGCGCCCAGCGCCCACTCCGACCGATGTTAGGGTGCTAGGCCTAGATACAGAGGGGGGTGAATGTATCCCTCTAGAAAATATGGCCCATTTTTAAAAAACTAAAGCTCAGATATGCGGAATAAAAAGTAATGAGTTTTCCAAGATGAAATGATAAGGCAATCAAATGAACAAACAGTTGGACTGCAACAATGCAGCCACCTGATCAACCAGAAACGAATGCAGAGTAAAACAACCCACACACACTTAGCAGAATATAATGCTCAAAAATAACTCTCTAGATAATGCAACAGGCCAAACATGCACAACCTGTGAATGGGAGGTAGAAGATATGGAGCTAATGCAAGGCAAACCACTGCACAGATAATTTTTAGGTGGTTCGGTCCTCTAGACCTACATCCACTCCTCACTCCCAACCGGAGTGAGGCTTCCACTAGTAACACTAGCACAGCAGACTCAGTCTGCAACAAATGCTGCCAAACAGCTTGACCAGGGGAACAACCTCCCCTCTTCCTCCCAACCGGAGGGAACCCACAAGCAGCACCCAGCTACTTGCAACCAGAGATCAAATCTCCCTTCTCCTGACCCACCAGGAGGAATCCACAAGTAGCATCCAGCTACTTTCAACCGGAGATAAAATCTCCCTTCTCCTGACCCACCAGGAGGAATCCACAAGTAGCATCCAGCTACTTTCAACCGGAGATCAAATCTCCCTTCTCCTGACCCACCTGGAGGAATCCAATCCCCAACAGGGCAATCGGAAGAATCACAAGGAAATGTAAACGAAACTAAGAAAAGGAAAATACAGTAATCAGAAAACTGTAGCTATGGTAGCACCACAGTGGCTCTCAACTAGAGCTAACTGGGATGGATATGATCCATGGTAGAGCAGGAACAAATATTCAAGTAGCTTTGCTTCTCTTCTCACTCTGCTCGAGCTCTCTATCTCTTTCTTTCTCTCTTCTTTCTCTTATGCTTCTTCTCTTCTCTCTCTTTTCTTTTCCTTTCTTCTTCTGGATCGTGGAAGCTCTCACTCTTCCTCTGCTTCAGTCGATCACCATCGGTCTCTTCAGACGGAGGAGTCTTCCTTATATATCTGCAGCATTTAGGGCGACATGCGCTCTCCACGATTCCCGCCAAGAGGCCTCAGTCCATGTGTCAGCATCCTGGTACCTCGTCCATCCTGGGATCACGAGCCAGTCACCTCAGATCACGTGCCCTTCATTAGCACGTTCAGCAACTACAGTCTGGTGGCGTCAACTCACTTGCTCCAAAAAGGTTGACGCAGCCTTCAAGGGCATTCTACCAGCAAGACTTAAGTCTACTGCGTTGACTCCATCAGCCTGCTGCGTTGACGCATTGATACATTCCAGCGAGCAACCAGCCTAGCCTTTTTAACTGCTGCGTCGACGCTTCCAACCCGTGGCGTTGACGCATTGATGATCCAGTGATCAAGTCTTCAGCAGATGGGCGTGCTGCATCGACGATCTCATCATGCTGCGTTGACGCATTACTTTTCCAGCAGCTGAAATTTGGATGGCTTCAGCCTTCTTGAGTCAAGGAGTGCGTTGACGCATTGTGCAGCTGCGTCCACCCTCTGGTCACCTTGTCGATCCATCAAGCTGTTGCGTCGACCCAACGAGCTGCAGCGTCGACGCTGCCAAGGTACTCCAGAGGTTGCAAGGAGATACTTGAACTGCTGCGTCCACACTGCCAGTTGGTGGCGTTGACGCACGAACATGTACTTCAAGCCTGTCTTGCCTTGTATATTGGCGTCTCTTAAGCCGCTGCGCCGACGCTGCTTCATAGTGGCGTTGACGCATCGAGCACACTGCATCCTTTTGTTCCTGTTAAACATTCATTAAAACTTAAGTGTCTATATCACTTAGCTTATCGTTGTCATCATCAAAACCAGGAGTACAACAATCTCCCCCTTTTTGATGATGGCAACTCTGGACTGTTTTAAGGATGAGACATCAAACAAACGCATGGACAGATATCTAAGATTCATGAAGCTTCATTACATTGTATCACAGTTGTATCACAGATAAATCATAGGTAAACTATATGCTATCATTCATCAATGCGTTTGTCATTACAAAAAGAACTCAAGCTGCTTTAAACTCTTTTCTCCCCCTTTGACATCATCATGAAGGGGGCAATACGTGATCTGGCACGTGGCCTCAATTGAAAAATCTGGCATGACTGGAAGAAGATCCGCGAGCCCTTGGTGGTTGACTTGGAGTAGAGTGAGATCGTGGAGTGGTAGATTGATCTCTGCCCAGCAACGTGCGAATGTCTTGAGATATAGCAGCTAAGTCATGTTGCAGTCTGGTCCTCACATGTGCAATAGCAGAGGACATATCATCTTGGACATTTTTGGTGTTCTTCAATAGATTTCCAAGAGAGTTAAGCGTGTCTGTCACAGTGTCAATCTTGCCTAAAATAGCTTTGATGCATTGGGGAAGAGCATTAACAGGACCCTTGATGGTTTCAACAGCAATCCTCACATCAAAACAAAGATCAGTAATCTTGGCAAGGGATTGACAAAATGAAGATTGATTGCTGTGTATGTCGGTCACCAATGTTGATAGTTTGTCAAGTAGAGATGATAGGTTTTTCAAGACGGACCTTGTAGCTTGGTCAGATAGCATCTTGGAGAGTAAGAATTTTTGCCACTCGGATAAGACAGAGACTTCAAATTGTATAACCCGAGCAGTCAGTTTGTTGAGATGATAATTTGTAAACTCCATTAGCTTGTCCATCTTTGCATCCTGACGTTGCAGCATCATAGACATGTGAGCAAACATCTCTTCAACAGTGGCTGGTGGTGGAGCTGCATCAGAAGTTGGAAAAGGCCTCCTATAAACACCAATTTCCATTGTAGGTGTAGAGCCACTGGGTTCCCCAGTTTCCAACTGAGGGCTTGATGATCTCACAAATGTTTCTTCAACTTCATGCTCTCCTCTTGCTGAACTACCATCTGGTCTGCCTTCTCTCACCACAGGTGGAATTGGTATCTCTGTCCTGTTCACTTGACTATCATCCACAGTGACTGTTCTTGATGCCTGTCCTGTCTCTGATTGAGCTGATTTCTGACTGGGAAGGATTCTAACAGCCTTACCATCAATGACTTGGAAGCCCATAAATCTCTGAACGTAAGACATGGAATATATGTTTCCTTTGGGGATAACATGTTTCTTTTCAGTTCCAAAATCCACTCCTACCTTTTTGAAAATTGATGTGAGGTGTGCTGCATAAGGTAGTGTTCTAGAGTGGTGAAGACAAGTTCCAATTGTCTGAACTACAACATCAGTTAAAGAAATCTTAACTTCCTTTAGCATGCAGTACAACAGGAATCGCTGCATATCTGTGACTCTTTCTCTACCACTGCTTTGAGGTGTGATGATAGACGTGCATATGTGATGAAGTAGTCTGACAGATGGTATAAATCTATTAGCTTTCAGACTGGACAGGTATGTCTGTTTCACGTCAGAGGGGTCTTTCGTTAACCCAGTCAAAACAGCAAACGCCTCATGTTCATCTAGCTCATACGAATGAAGCTTTGCTCCTCCCATTGGTATTTTCCAAACTCGAGCAAGCAGGGCACTAGTTAACTCAAAATAAACATTTCTAACAGTGGAGGACAATTTGGGAATCTTCGGTTCATATTTCAAATTCTGATAAAATTCCCTAACGAGAGTAGGATAGTAAACAGTGTGCTTCGTCACAAACTTCCACCAGCCTTGAAATTCTAATGCAGGCCGTACCTCAGGAAATGCAGTCAGTAGCTCTTCATCGGAACTTACAATGTACCTGGGGATAAGAACCTTGAGAGGTTCTTCTATATTGATGACAACAGAAGACCTGGATTTCTTCTTCCCCGTTATACCAGAAGAGGTGCGTGGTTCAGCTGATATCGATTTTGAGGACTTTCTTCTCTTGACCGGCGGACTAGGGCTCCGAGGACGTCTCTCCTTCTCCTTTCCTTTGCGCTTCCTGGAAATAGCTGTAGATGGTGTCGCTTCTGGAGGGTTGGCCACTGGAGCATCAAGCGCATCCTCTGTGAGTGAGTCCATCATCAACTGTGTCGCACTCGAATCCCTCAAGTTCTGCTCCATCAACAGCTTTCCCGACTGAGCACCCTTGCCGAAGATGATCGGAGACAAGAAATGGTGTGGGAGGGTGTTTGGAGAACACGGAAGGTAAACCGTCCAAGGGTTTCGGACAGAGTGGAGACGAGTGGCGGTCAAGCTACTCTTTTAAAGAGACTACGAAGACCCTTTTAGTGAACGGTTCAGTCGGTTCAAGTCGGTGAATCGGGTTGAAGAAAGTTGCATTAGAGGCAATGCGTGGACGCCAAGGGGACATTGCGTCTACGCAGTGAGGCATATGTGAGTAGAAACCACAAGACAAGTAGTCAGAAAGACACAAGGCGTGGACGCCAAGGGACATTGCGTCTACGTAGTGAGGCTGATGTGAACAGAAGAAGCAAGACAAGTAGCCAGAGGGACATCCGTTCAAGGGATTTTCTTAAGGTACTAAGATAGTGAGATAATCAGGCTTATATTCAAGGAATTTTAAGTGTTGCAGATCGAGTTCCCATGAGAGAGATGTAAGTAAATAGGCTCTAAATCATTTAATGATAAAGAGAAGAGATTAACTTAAAACATTGAATTAGAGGCCATGAACCACTAAAGCCACCTGCCTGGAGAAAAAATAGAACTCTTTTCACACTAGAACCAATTTCATTTCTGTCCCTTATATCTTTCAATTTTAAGAAGCCTTTCAGATAGAGAGAAATTTAATTGGCATTGAAGATAGACTCAATTGAATAAGGAGCATCAGATCAACCAAACTCACATGTTTTAATTGTTTTCACATTTTCAACATTTTCAACATCTTTTTACATTTTCATTTGCAGTCAAGTATTGCTAGCATTTTGACACGGGTACACATGTTTATCAGACACCCGAGTCCTCGGTTACTCAGCATAGCAAACTATTCTGCATTGACTAACCAGAGGTGGCAACTGACTTCATGACATGCCTATCAGCACTTCAAGTGCTTGAAGGTAGTTTCTCAATTGATAGTTACCATTGCTCTGGAATGATTTATTTTTCTCTTGAAGACAGAGATAGTAGCGCACCTCATGACTTGCTCTTCATCACTTCTTTGGTGCATAGGGCTAATTTCTCAGTGAACAACTACCATTGCTCTGCATTATATTACATGTGAATAGATTGCATCTTTAGCGTTTATAAACAATTTCTGAGTTCATCATCAATACAATTATTAAATTCCTCTACACACATTGGTTTCTTTACTTTTGAACAATAAGGATCGGGAGATGATGAGGTCCTGGTTTTATTAAATTGTTCAGCTTTTGCTCCATACATAGTGCCTAAATGGGTTCAAAAGTTCTTGAATTCAAACATCATAAGAATTATGGATCTCCTATCATTAACATATCATAGAGCAATTCAGAAAATATCTCATATTTCACAGAATTATCACTGTAACTCCCCCTGAATTTAAGACATCATCTACATATCTCAGTGCTCTAGAGATTTTTCCCATACACGGATGTCAAGGAAGCTTTATTGTGGGATAAGAACGAAAAGGACAAGATATATGGACAGAGCAAGTTGATGTGAGAAGGAAGTTTCCAAAAGAGGAAGATGTAACCCTGAGATTCCAATAAGGCACAGCTGCGTTAACTCACCCTCTTCACTGCGTCAACTCATCCATCTAGACATCACAACCATTTGTTCAATTTCAGAACCCAGTTGCCCACAGCGTTAACTCAGTTTCACCATAGCGTCAACTCACTCCACCAGCCACAGACACTCCACATCAAGGTTCTCAAAGAGTAAGCTGTCTGGTGCGTTAACTCTATTTCCACACTGAGTTAACTCAGTCCTCCAACCAGCAGTAACAGCTCTTTACTTTATTCAGCATTTTGTCACCAAGAATTTTATCTTAAGCTAACTCCCCCTTAGATCATGCAATGTTTGCCATGAAAACTGAATCTATGAAATTGTGATACATGCACATTCAGACTGCCCTAATAAGCAAAGTGACCCATGGTACTAGGCAGAGCACTTGGTCTAAAAGACCACTTCACACATAGTAAGAACCTCCAGACAGATCTCCCTGTCTTTTGGTAGCTTACCATTTAATATACCACAGAGGTCAATCATAATAATTCAACATGCAGTTCTAATTTCCAATCAATTCTCAATCTGAATTATGCACTGATATCTCAACATGTGCTCATGAGAAACAAGGCAGATTTTTAAATGTGAGCATGCATGCATGGATCAATTTTCAGCTTTTCAGATTTTTCAGAATGCAAGTTTATTCTCTTTTCAATGTCTAAACAGACAATTAAGTATGAGCATTGAGAGACATGAATGTTCATAGTGTTCAATAGATGACAAGTGTGCAAGAACACATCAAACAAGATATGCAGTGAATTTCATTATAGGAAATGCAGAGAATTTACCTGAAAATTTCAGTCCTAGGGGTTTTCTTCTTGAGTGCCTTGGTTTATTACCCCTCTTCATTCTTCAGCTTCCAAGGCACACCTGCAGGTAAGCAAACTATTTTACACAGATAGGCACCCAAGAAGTCTTGGGTCCTGACATGACAATATTACTCCTAGCAGGTTTTCTCAGCACATTTCTAGCAGTATGGTCATCAGATTTCATCAAGTAGCAATTATTCATTGAATGACCAATTTGTCTACAGTAATGGCATGAATTAGCAGATTTCAAATTCTTTTTATGCACATTACTGTTGTCATGAAATTTATTGACAGAGAAAAAGGTTTGTTTACTGAAGTCGGCTAGCCAACATTCAGCAACTCTATGACCTAGCTTCCCACAGTGATAGCATGCAAAAGACTTTTTGCTAATGGCAGGGAATTTATTAGTTCTAGAATTGAATTTTCTACCCTGAGCATGCCAGCATTCAATGGTCCTGTGACCTGTCTTCCCACAGTTGACACATGCAGAATATTTTCTATTTGCAGTAATTTTATTCCTATCAACATCATTACGGTTTGCAGGGGATTTAGCATGATGTGAGAAAGACATTTTCTTACCATCTTTAAACCAGCATTGTGCAATACTGTGTCCTAGTTTGCCACAGTGCAGACATTCAACTTTCTTTTTCTGGAATGAAGATTTTTTATCATGAAGTTTCTCAGCATTAATTATTTCAGCATTCAAATCATCCAGTTCTTTTAATTCACACTCATGCATCAAATGACCAATTCTATGGCAGTAATAACATGACATTTTCTTTTTCTGAACCTCATGATTTCTGACATGAGTTTTCCTAACATGCATTTCACTGGCATTCATGTTGTCTTTTCCTTTCAGTTTGCATTCATGCATTTGATGACCAGCTTTATGACAATTAAGGCATGACATGAGTTTCCTGTTAGCATGAGATTTAAAAACAGGATGCATGTAAGTAGTAGAAGTCATTTTGTTCTTTCCCTTTTGTTTTTCAGTTGGCATCAAAATTCTTTGAGCAGCAAATTGAAACACTGAAGGATTGGCTGAACTAGCAAAGGCAACATTTGGAACAGCTGAAGTTTGAATCTTATTTTCAAAATTCTTTTTCTTGGTTGGATTATAGCCCAACCCTTCTTTTTGAAAATTGACTTTAACACCTAGCAGTTTATCTAGATTTTCTTGACCATGAACAAATTTAGACAAGGAATTTTTTAAGTCATGAATTTCATTTTCCAAGGAGGTGATTTGTAACTCATAGCTGGCGATTTCTTGCTCACTGCAATTCACACATTCAGTTAACACCTTGTTAGCAGTTTTATATTTTTTAATTTCTTGTTCCAGATTGCTCAATTTTTCAGGAGTTTCAACACAAACCGTTTTTCCTTTTTCTAAGGTTAGAAGTCTCTCAGACATTGCACTGTTTAACAGCTTCAATTTTTCAATTTCTTCTTTGAGCTTATCATTTTGAACCAATTCATTTATTAGAAGCTGGTCTTCTGAATTGACTTCATACTTTCTTCCATTTTCAGTTTGTTTCATTTCTCTTTGTTGTGTTTCACACTTTTTCTGTAATTCTATGTTTACAGATTTTATGGCATTCATTTTTTCAATCAGCAAATCATTCTCTTGTTTGAGTTTCTCAAATTCTTTACCATTTCCTTTAGCAGATTGTTTTAGAGAGTCATTTTCAGATTTTACCTTGCTTAGTTCTGAGTTAACAGAATCCTGATTCTTTTTCCTTAGCAATTTAACTTGACTCTCAAGCTCACGAATTTCAGATATAGAATCATCATTTATTTGTTTCAATTTTAAACAATTTTGACATGAAGAGGAATTTACACTGTTTAACCTAATACCCTTTTTCAGTTTCTTATGTTCCCTTTTTAATTTTTCATATAGCCCCAACAAGTCAGCATAAGTATTTTCCCAATCATCTGAAGTATAGTTTTCAAAGGGATTTACCTCATTATCATCATCATCTTCATCTTGACTGCTGCCTTGATTATATCTGTCTGCCATCATGCAGCTGTCCTCATTTGCCCTGTGAATTTTCTTCAGCATATCCAAGATGTCTTTAGCGGACCTGCAATCATGAAAGCAAGACCATAGAGCTCTGTCAGTAGCTGCTTTCATCAGATTAAAGGCTTCCTGATTTTCTCCGTCCTTTGATCTGTGTCTGTCGGTCCATTTGGACACTTTCGTAGGTAAGGTGTGAGGACCTTGTGAAATTAATTTCACAGATCAGGATTAACAGCATTAACATAAACATGGAGAGCAGTGTGCCACTGATTAAAATCAGAACCACTAAAGACGGGTGGAGGAGTCATTGAAACAAATAGAAGGTAGATTAAATGCAACAGGAATAGTGATGCACTAGAAACAAATTAGCACCTAAGACAGCAAGATCGGATCTGCAGGTCGCTGGACCTTCTAAGCAGACACCGCTCTGATACCAATTGTTAGGGTGCTAGGCCTGGATACAGAGGGGGGTGAATGTATCCCTCTAGAAAATATGGCCCATTTTTAAAAAAATTAAAGCTCAGATATGCGGAATAAAAACTAATGAACTTTCCAAGATGAAATGATAAGGCAATCAAATGAACAAACAGTTGGACTGCAACAATGCAGCCACCTGATCAACCAGAAACAAATGCAGAGTAAAACAACCCACACACACTTAGCAGAATATAATGCTCAAAAATAACTCACTAGATAATGCAACATGCCAAACATGCACAACCTGTGAATGGGAGGTAGAAGATATGGAGCTAATGCAAGGCAAACCACTGCACAGATAATTTTTAGGTGGTTCGGTCCTCTAGACCTACATCCACCCCTCACTCCCAACTGGAGTGAGGCTTCCACTAGTAACACTAGCACAGCAGACTCAGTCTGCAACAAATGCTGTCAAACAGCTTGACCAGGGGAACAACCTCCCCTCTTCCTCCCAACCGGAGGGAACCCATAAGCAGCACCCAGCTACTTGCAACCAGAGATCAAATCTCCCTTCTCCTGACCCACCAGGAGGAATCCACAAGTAGCATCCAGCTACTTTCAACCGGAGATCAAATCTCCCTTCTCCTGACCCACCAGGAGGAATCCACAAATAGCATCCAGCTACTTTCAACCGGAGATCAAATCTCCCTTCTCCTGACCCACCAGGAGGAATCCAATCCCCAACAGGGCAATCGGAAGAATCACAAGGAAATGTAAACGAAACTAAGAAAAGGAAAATACAGTAATCAGAAAACTGTAGCTATGGTAGCACCACAGTGGCTCTCAACCAGAGCTAACTGGGATGGATATGATCCACGGTACAGCAGGAACAAATATTCAAGTAGCTTTGCTTCTCTTCTCACTCTGCTCGAGCTCTCTATCTCTTTCTTTCTCTCTTCTTTCTCTTATGCTTCTTCTCTTCTCTCTCTTTTCTTTTCCTTTCTTCTTCTGGATCGTGGAAGCTCTCACTCTTCCTCTGCTTCAGTCGATCACCATCGGTCTCTTCAGACAGAGGAGTCTTCCTTATATATCAGCAGCATTTAGGGCGACATGCGCTCTCCACGATTCCCGCCAAGAGGCCTCAGTCCATGTGTCAGCATCCTGGTACCTCGTCCATCCTGGGATCACGAGCCAGTCACCTCGGATCACGTGCCCTTCATTAGCACGTTCAGCAACTACAGTCTGGTGGCGTCAACTCACTTGCTCCAAAAAGGTTGACGCAGCCTTCAAGGGCATTCTACCAGCAAGACTTAAGTCTGCTGCGTTGACTCCATCAGCCTGCTGCGTTGATGCATTGATACATTCCAGCGAGCAACTAGCCTAGCCTTTTTAACTGCTGCGTCGACGCTTCCAACCCGTGGCGTTGACGCATTGATGATCCAGTGATCAAGTCTTCAGCAGATGGGCGTGCTGCGTCGACGCTCTCATCATGCTACGTTCACGCATTGATGTTCCAACAGCTGAAATTTGGATGGCTTCAGCCTTCTTGCGTCAAGGAGTGCATTGACGCATTGTGCAGCTGCGTCCACCCTCTGGTCACCTTGTCGATCCATCAAGCTGCTGCGTCGACCCAACGAGCTGCAGCGTCGATGCTGCCAAGGTACTCCAGAGGTTGCAAGGAGATACTTGAACTGCTGCGTCCACGCTGCCAGTTGGTGGCGTTGACGCACGAACATGTACTTCAAGCCTGTCTTGCCTTGTATATTGGCGTCTCTTAAGCCGCTGCGTCGACGCTGCTTCATAGTGGCGTTGACGCATCGAGCACCCTGCATCCTTTTGTTCCTGTTAAACATTCATTAAAACTTAAGTGTCTATATGACTTAGCTTATCGTTGTCATCATCAAAACCAGGAGTACAACAACCGAGAAGTACCCGAGCTATGTCTATCGCCCGGGACAGGGCTGGCACTGCTCAAGCTCGGGTCGACCGACGGGTTGCTTATCCACGCTACCGTTGAGAGCCCTTCCTGAGCAGGACTTACAAGGACAGGGGGACCCACGAATCCTCAAGGCCATAAAGAGCCCACGATGAAGACGTAAAGAGTCCACGTAGAGGATGTAACCCCCGCCTAAAACTCCTCAGCTTATGAGACTCATGAGGCCGGCGCACTATAAAAACATGGGACTCCCTCCGGCAAAAGGTATGGGCAAATACACGCCTAAGACTCTCTGAGCAGGAACCACTTCACCACCTTGGTGGAGAGGGATCTCGTGCATCTCTTCCTTCCTCCCTTCATAACCTCCACCACTGCTCTACTGACTTAAGCATCGGAGGGTTTTCCCCAGGGAACCATCCCTGGGCCCCCTGATTCATTTCCCTTCCTTGCAGTTCACTGTTCGGTGATCATCTCCTCCTGCTCAGGACCCGCGCGAGATCAACCCTCTTCAATTTGTTTAGAGATAAATGGATTATTAAACGAACTTGGGTTAATTAAAACCAAATAATAAGGCCCAATATTTATAAAATAACCTAGCCTTTTTAATAAGCCCAAATGGCCCAAAACCAAACCCACAAGGCTTGGCCCATATTCTAGAAGTCTAGAATATGATAATTAAAGAATTTAAAAGATAAATGATCAATTATCAGACTTTTAGAGGGATAAATAGGCTAATAATAGGAGATAACATCAAAAGAGTTTGAATTTATTCAAATTCGGCACCCATAGGTAAAAATGGTCTATCGGGTGACCGTGTAGGACTAAAAACGGTCTAGACTAGACCGCTAAGTTCTACAGATTCCGTGAATGGAAGAAGGCACGAAAAGATGGAAACTTTGACATCCTAATCGCCTAGGGTCGATGCTATCTCTTAGATAGATGAGTCTAGAAGACTTGAGGATCGAATTAAAATCCTAAATAGGACTCTATGTTCGTTCTAATCCATGAAACCCTAGCTAAACTCTATAAATAGACCTAAGGTTTCACATGAGCGACCCTTACTTTTGGCTCGCGTGGAACTAAGGTAAGGAAGCATTATTTGAGGTAGGTTCTTTAGAGTATTTTGTTCATAATACTAAGGTCTGACTTCCCTCAAAACTTTGTTCTAAGAGATCAAGCCCACAAGAAGTTAGAGGCATGCAAAGACGCTGGTTCAGTACAAGCAATTCAGGAACTTGTGCGATCGGGCTAGATTGATCAGCAAACTAGAAGCCCTAAACGAGGTAATTAGATAAAGGTTCCTTAGAACTATTTGTTCCTTTAGTACCCTCTTCTTACCCTCAAAATTTCATGGCTTTAGGTGAAAGGAATCAGGAGTTAGAGGGGCGTGAAGTTGTTGGTTCGGTTCAGGACGAGCAGAACTAGGGTTGACTTCCAGCCCTAAATTTGAAGTCTAAGGCCCATATCAGAGGTAGGATATCTCATGAACGACTTAAACTTGATGTTAGGAGTAAAAGTCCTCTATTTCCAGTCGTTTTCATGGGTGTACTAAGAGTATTTACTGTTTTCATTGGGACTATGCATCTAGCTTAATTTCCATGCATGACCTTAGCCCTAATGAAGTTAAAATGAAAGTCTCTTGTCTATTATATACAAACCCATGCATACTCTTGGTCTAGTCTCGTGCCATCATGTTTTACAGTATGTTCTCGTTGATTTTCATGCATAACATGCCCTACATTAGGATTTTATTTCACTATTATTCAGTTTCCTGTCAGACGGACAGAAACGGTCATCACAGGACCGCCAGACTTATCTAGCGGCCCCTCGATAGACCGATTGACTCGGGCAAATGGTCCTCCTTAGACCGCTTTACGATTATGTGAACCAGCCCGAACTTAGTTGAATTTTGCCCATTGTAACTCTATAATATGTTATTTTTCACCCAAAATTATGCCTATTTTTCTGCTAAATACCCTGTTTCAGCATGTGCGCGATTTTAAACGTTATTTTCGTTATCATGTAATTTCATGCCTAAATGTTATAGTTTTGTAATTAAATATTTCCTCCTATATTCATGGAATTTGATTCATGGTGGTATTTAGAACATTATTTTGATCGTGTTTTCACACGATCCACTCTCATCTCTTGAGTCATTTTCATAAGTACATGGCATATACTCCGGTATGTGACCATTAGTTACACTTTGCACTCATAGGCACATCTCTTGGACTTATGAACCTCTCCGCCGGATATTCCTTCTGTCGGACTAGGGGATTATGTTTCAAGGTCTCCGTAAGACTCCGCGAGTCTGGGATTCCCACTAGGACGTTGAGCTGGTTGTACCCTTAAAAGCCCAAATTGTCTAGAAAGCACTTACCGGTGTTTTATGAGTTCTAAACCCTAGCAGCCTTCTGGACGACCGCCAGAGGAACCTAGCGGCCATTCACCTGACCGCTAAGGATGCCTAGCGGCCCTGCCTAGACCGCATGGTTCCAATGCACTCCATTTCATCGAACTGTTGGTAAACGGTCCTTACCTGACCGCATAGATTTTCTTAACAGTCTGGATATGACCGCTTGAGTCCCTAAACGGTCCAGTAAACGACTATATGGTTCCTGATCTTGTCTAACCCGAGGTTTGACCTTTGGGTTAGGTTTTGCAAGTTCCTAGATGGTTTGATGATTGCTTGGAACTTAACACTTGTCAAATAAGGTATTAATAACTATGGAAAGTAAAGAATGTGCCGTTATGCTACCGAATTCTTTTCATAGAATGACCTTGCTTTAAGTCATTTTTTTGGACTCCCATATTCTTAATTGAAGCATTCTTACCTTGATATTGTATCATGAAACTATCATTGAACTTGTTACATTATTGGCCGTACTTTATTGTTATATCTCGTGGAAGTAGCTGGATTTATAACTTGAAGATGCAAGACGGGGTATGGATTGTGTCCAAGGGCTCCAGGCTAGTCCCTACGACTGATGGTCGGAAACATGCTATAAACCATGGAGTACGATGATACTGGCATTGTATTACGTCGGGAGTACTTTCTCTTATAAATGGGTGAAGAACCACGAGACTCTTTTACATGCTTGTTAATGACTTTCTAGTACATAGCCTTTACAGGGTTGTGTAAGTACTGTCTAGTTACATGGTCGTACATTCTTGTTCAGGAAAGGCCAACTTACATCTACATGATTAAATCTTGCTTGATCATATACTTACTTACATATTCTTGGCTGTTTTGGCTTATGCCTTATGAATTACCGCATTCTCATTTTTCTATTTTAATTCTAGAGCTAAAGTATTAATCACTTTAATATTGCCATCATGTTGATACAAAGATACCTACTGGGCATGTGTGCTCATACCTATTTTCTTGTCTTTTCAGGAAATACTAGTGAGTCGGATTCGGATTATGCTAGTAGCGGGTCTGAGAGCGATTGATGGTCTATTCGAACGAGAGAAGCCATAGTTATAAGTGTTTAGTCGAGTCGGATGTAATTTTTGATTTCTTGAGTCGTAGAGATGATCTCATGTAATTGGATTATTTATTAGTGAAACAAAGTTAAAATTTTGAACAATTACTTGTGCAATTACTTTTATGTGATTGTCTTCAACTCTGATTTCATGCTTGCGATAGGCTTACCATGCCGGCTGTTCACGTTCCCGAAATTCCTTCCGCTGTATTAAAAAGCTCGGGGCGTGACACCTGTGCAGCCATCTGTGCAAGGGTGGACCCCTTGCCTCAAGGGGTCGACCCCCCCTCCTTTTTCCTTTGTATTCTCTGTCCCTCTTTTGCAGACTCAACAGTAAAAAAAAATTAGATAACAGATAGACAAAATATATAAAAGAGAGAATAAGGTCCATTGTGAGCCAAGATGCAGTGGCCTAACACAGTCCTAAAAAAAAACTAACTTGGAGTAAGTCAAATGCAAAAGGCCAATGATGCACTTTGAAGCCCCTTGTTTCAAGAACCATTATGAAGTTTGGACTGTTATGCAAAAAAGGGAGAATGAATGAAGCCCCATGTCTATTAGGATATCAATGCCTCTCATGAGTACTCGTCCAAATATCCCACCCAAGAAAAAGGAAATACAAAATTAATTTTTGTAGCCAAATGTTTTCTGCAATCACTCTTTTAATTGCATTTCCCATCAGACTATTGAAAACTGAGCTGGAAAGAATATGTGAATGTTCCAAAGTTCCAAATAGTCATTGAGTAACTAGGCGCATGAAGTAGAAATATATGATGGGGTTGAACAAATCAGTACACACAGCCAATGTTTACAAAGTCTGGCAAAGTTGAATGGAATTCATATTTTCTTCGGTTCATTGGGTGATAGACATGTTTATCATTTTTTAAACTTCAGTTATATGTTCGTGTTGTGTTCATTGGCTGCTAGGATCCGCGATGGCGCAAAGGGGGGAGGCCCGGTCCCAGCCAGAGCTGGCCGTAGGGGCCCTGGACGTGTAGTGTGGAGCACCGCCCCCTCCGGTAGATGCGGTCCCCGGTGCACCGAGAGCAACAGATATTTTTGATTTGTCCACCCAGTTTCTGACATTGGCTCAGGGAGCGCTGCTGCCAGTTTCCCTATATTAGGCAAGGTTTAGGGATTTGAGCCGTTATGCACCACCAGCCATGGCGGATCCATAATTTTTGACTCAACAGTTCATTGTTGGACTGAGGCCAAAGATTCGTCGGACCCTCATGGCACCCGGGGTCACCGACGTGGAGGTAGCATTCCAGACGGCCGCAATTTTGGAGGTAGAGTTGCTGCGCGCCCAAGAGCATGGTCGGGCGTTGCAATTCCAGCAGGGTCTCCCTCAGATGGTTCATGAGGAGCCAGTCGCATCCTCTTCCCCTGTCCATGGTCCTCTCCAATGGAACAGAAGGAGGCGTCGGCAGGCGACTCGGGGGGTGTAGGGCGTAGGCGTCAATGACAGGAGAGCATGTTAAAGGAGGCCTCAAAGGAGTCTGTGCTGCAGCAAGCCGTGAGGCGACCACGACATCAGTGAGGCGGGTGACTGTAATTTGGCCCTAGCAGAGGCGCTCTTGTATAGAAGTTACGGCTTCCATTTTTGTCTAGCTTCTACCAGTCTAAGTCTGTCCCAAGACTTTGTACTTTTCTTTTTGTTAAAGTGTAGCTTTGGAACTTGTATATATCTGGACAGGGCTACCACACTCTTGTATAGAACCCCTTGCATAATACGTATATGTGAAAACCCCCTTAATCATTCAAGAGTTTTTCCAAGCAACCCCTTAGAATATGGCGTATATGTAAAAAACCCCTTGCACTATTCGTATATGTGAAAAACCCCCTATCTTTCAAACACTTCAAAATTATCACCTGTAATACCATTTAGTTAACATACGGTAACTACAAATGTCTTTCATGCTAAATTTCTACTGTGATCATCTGATGAAGATGTGGTGGCCTATATGTGTGCATGTTCTGTTGTTGGGGGGTGAGGTGGCCTTTCTGTGATTTCAAATTTTATGGATTTTAATTGCATATAAATCTATTTTTAAATATGATTTTAATAGAAAATTGATGTTGATCTGACTCAAAAATGTGAATTTTTTAGATTTGATGTTCTTCATTTGAATATTTTTGTAAATTGGATGTTATTTAATTTGATGTATGCATAATGATAAGTGCGATGTTATTTACGTTTATGTTATATAAATACATGAGGTATTCACTGTAAGCTAAGGTGCGTGGGTGCGACCTAACATTACACGCACCTCAGGAGAGCATGTTAAAACCATGTCAATGAACCTTCCCGTTCAAGACTTTGGGATTGATGTGTATGTTCTCATTTTTTTTACAAGAATTTATATATCTACCTCAAAGTCTTGAATTATCCCGTTTGGACAGTCTGTGAATGTTTGATCGCACTTAGGCAATCATTTACTATATGAGTTTGTATAGTTTGTTGAGAATTTTGGTTGTGTCTCCTCACTCTTATCTGATATACCATTATTGATTTTGAAGTGTTTTCTTAACCACTTACTTATAAGTGTTTAAGAAATTTTCAAAATCAATAAATATTTTTGGTATATCGGAGAAGTATGGGGAGATGATGCCGAAATTTTCAGTAAATCGTGCAACACATATAGTAAGTGATTGTGCAATCAAATCTTCATGGATGGATTAATAAGTGATAATCTAATTAATAGACCTCTTCCAACTGCAAATGGTCTATGGCGAACGATGTGAGGAAAGGGTCGGGTTTATTTTCAGGAGTAATGATTTCAAAGTTAGGATGTGTATTAACATTTATTGGGTGCAGACAAAATGTTGACAGATCGTTCATGGATGTATCGTAGAATAGTTGACCGGGTGGTGTCGGATGACTTTAAGCATGGCGTTGAGAGTTTCATTCAATTTGCATTGGAGAATCCCAATGCAGTAAGAGACCGTAACGGTCATATTTGATGCCCTTGTTCAAGTTGTAGAAACTTGAGGTGGCCTTCACCATGGGATGTGGAACATCATTTGTACACGAAAGGGTTCATGGATGGTTATACGAATTGGACGTGTCATGATGAGGAATTCTTTAGGTATGAGCCCGACAATATTACAGGCACAAGTGGGTACGTGGATATGGTTGTAGATGCTGCTTGTCCTAGTTTTAATGTTCATGAGGAACATGCATACATGGAAGAAGCGCCGAATAAGACAGCCGAAAGATTTTATCAACTACTTAGGGATGCTGATGAGCCACTGTGGGATAGTTGTGAAAAGCACACTCAGTTATCTACAATGTCACAGTTGTTGAATTTGAAATCTAAATTTCACATTAGTGAGACTTATTTTCACCATCTCCTCCTCTTGATCAAGAGTATGTTACCTCGAGATGAGAAGTTGCCAGAAACTTTTTACCGTGCAAAAAAGATGGTCAATGAGCTAGGACTTGGATATGTGAAAATAGATGCATGCCTGAATTACTGTATGTTATATTACAAAGACGATGCAGATAAGATATCATGTTCTATTTGTCACCATGACAGATTCAAACCTAAGAGAGGAGATAATTCAAAGCAAAAAGATGTACCTTACAAGGCATTGCGATACTTCCCTCTTCTGCCTAGGCTGCAGCGGTTGTATATGTCCTCAAAGACGGCTCGACATATGACATGGCACACTGAAAGAGTACGCCGTGCCGATGATATAATCAGTCATCCTACCGATGGTAAAGCTTGGACTCACTTCAGTCGTACTCATCTTACTTTCTCAAAGGAGCCACGTAATGTTCGATTGGGTTTATGCACAGATGGTTTTAATCCATTCGGTGGTTCAATGGCTTCTTATTCTTATTGGCCAGTGTTTATGACACCGTACAACCTTCCGCCGCACATGTGCATGAAGCGAGAAAATATGTTTTTGTTCTTAGTAATTCCTTGTCCAAAAAGTCCCGGAGAAAATTTGGACATATATCTCAGGCCGTTGATTGATGAGCTCATTTTTTTATGGACTGATGGAGTTGTTACTTATGATGCATGTAGAAAGTAAAATTTTATTATGAAGGCTGCACTGATGTGGACAATAAGTAACTCTCCTGCATATGGAATGCTATCTGGTTGGAGTACACATGGGAGGTTAGCATGTCCTTACTGTATGGAAAATACCAAATCATTTGTATTGAAACATGGTGGGAAAGCATGCTGGTTTGATTGCCATCAGCGATTGCTACCAAGTGACCATCCTTTTCGAAGGCAAAAAGACTCGTTTAAAAAAATACTATTGAAATGGATGAAGCAAACTTGCAACGGGTGTCGGATCAACATATGGCGACACGGGTGCAAAATTTACCAGATGTAGTATAATTGTCTAGTAGCACACGACAATTCTATAGCTTTGGAAAGGATCACAATTGGAATAACAAAAGTATTTTTTGGGAATTGCCTTATTGGTCATCTCTTCTAGTACGACACAATCTGGATGTGATGCATACCGAGAAGAATTTTTTTGATAATGTGTTCAACACGGTCATGAATGTTAAAGGCAAAATAAAGGACAATGCCAAAGCGTGTATGGACTTACAGATGCTTTGTAAACATCCAGAACTAGAACTACATAACGTAAATGGAAAAACTGTGCAGCCTAAAGTAACTTACGTGCTTAATGATACACATATCAAGGAAGTGTGTCAGTGGTTGAAACAGTTGAGATTCCCAGATGGATATGCATCCAACATAGCTCGTTGTGTGAATGTTAATGAGGGGAAAATATATAGTCTGAAAAGTCACGACTATCATGTATTCATGGAGAGGCTAGTGCCCATTGCATTTCGTGATTTGTTGCCAAAGCCTATATGGGGAGCACTGACTGAGCTGAGTCAGTTTTTCAAGATTTTATGTGCATCAGAACTCAGACTTTGGGATGTGCAAACTATCGAAGAAAATGTGATCACAACTGTTTGCAAGCTAGAGAAGATATTTCCTCCGACATTCTTTGATTCGATGGAGCACCTGGTTGTCTATTTGCCATACGCAGCTATTGTCGGTGGGCCGGTACAATTTCGTTGAATGTATCCATTTGATAGGTATGTAAGAATGCTGATTAAGTTACATGTCGTCCATGGCCGGTACATGTCATTGCCATCTGTCTTGTTGTTGTAGGTGCATGCATGAATTAAAAATGAAAGTTCGCAACAAGGCGAAGGTGGAGGGTTCGATTGCTGAGGCATATATTATTGAAGAAATTTTAAACTTCTGTTCCATGTACTTGGAGCCAAAGATTCTAACTCGTCGTACTCGACCTCCACGTAATGATAATGGAGGAGTTGATGAATCGTTCGATCGGCTCTCTATATTTAAGCATCCTGGACGTGCGTTCGGATGTTGCTCGACTCGCACGCTCAAACATAGAGAGTTGTACGCCGCTGAAATATATATTCTTCTGAATTACCTTGAGATTGAACCTTATGTTAAGTAAGTTCTTAACTCACATTTTTAACAGGTCCATAAGTTGTTCATCCTTCTTCTACAGTTCATTTAAAGTAGTAGTGTATTTATATTGCAGACAATTTGATTCAGAATTAGCACAAAAATGTCCAAATATATAAGACGTGGAGATTGAAAAAGAACGCGAGAAGTTATTTGCCAAATGGCTGAGATATCGGGTTAGTGTCGATTGTTGAATATATATGTTTGTATTTATGTATGTTGAGTAGATTGAACCTTATTATAACTACTCAAATTTACATATAGGTTGAACAAGGTCTCATTACTGATCAAAGAGTACAACAGATAAGTTATGGCCCCTCGAAAGTTGCATGTGCCTATCCAGGATATATTGTGAATGGATACAGATTTCATACGAGGGATTATGGACGAAGTAAGTCTACGATAAACAACGGCATATTTGTTAAGGAAGTTTATACAATGAAGTGGAATTGGACTACTACGATATTCTTGACGAAGTCTTAGAACTTCAGTATTTGGGACAAGACAATCATGTATACATATTTAAGTGTCATTAGTTTGATTCTAATTTTGTTCGACATGACACAACTTATGGGATTGTCGATGTCAAACATAGGTCTAAACTTAATACTGATGAACCGTTCATTTTATCCGCACAAACCTAGCAAGTGTATTATTCAAGCTATCCATCATCTAAGAATAAAGATTGGTGGGTAGTTTGCAGGGTTATAGCAAAACTCTTTCTCACTTATAAGTTAAATATGAGTGAAAACTCCTCAGAAGTTGCCAGTGTTGAATATTTTCAATCAAACGAAGTTGGCGTTGTCGGTTGCATGCATATTAATTTGGATGAATCTGATGAGCCACTGTCATTACGTAAGGGAGATGACATGGAAGAAGTCGATCCGACGGAGCTAAATGTTGATGTTAGAGGGGAGGAGGAATCGGATGAAGAGGAAGAGTTTGAATCTAATGAGGCTACTATGGATGACGAAGATGATGATGAGTTAGATATATCATCAGCATGAGGGAGGCACATTTTGATCGGCGTAGTAAGATAACCGTTCATTTTTACATAATTTTTAATAACATTGGTCTAGCCTTATCTAATTGAGGATTAATATGTATTAATTATTTTGTTAGTAATAAAGAAATGGTCCGAGGAGGTCGTGCTTGGAGTGGGAGGAGACAGGGCAGTGACAGGGGCTCTACTCTCTCCTCTTTGGCGTCTTCTTCGGGTACATGTATATCTATTAAAATAGTTAGCTATATAAATATTTTAATCATTTATTAGCTTAAAAGAATGTCATTATAGGTCCAAGTGTCGGCTCACGACCACTTGTGCATGGGCCATCTCCACCACCTCTCGCTGCATGTATATATGTTTTAATTTTAAGCAAAATATTCATTTTACTTATGAAAATTAATTCTTACAGGTCCTAGTGCCCTCCCACCTGTTGTACAGACGCCACCCACACCATCTCCTGCTGCAGGTATGTATAATTTAATTTTTAGCAATATATTTCTTTTACTTATGAAAATTAATTCTTACAGGTCCCAGTGCCCTCCTACCACTTGTACAGATGCCACCCCCACCACCTCCCG
Organism: Amorphophallus konjac; assembly: GCA_022559845.1. NCBI lineage: Eukaryota > Viridiplantae > Streptophyta > Magnoliopsida > Alismatales > Araceae > Amorphophallus > Amorphophallus konjac. The sequence continues at coordinate 55,072,903 of CM040123.1, read as the reverse complement.
CTGCAAGTATGTATATTTTAATTTTAAGTTTGCAATATTCATTTTACTTATGAAAATTAATTCTTACAGGTCCCAATGCCCTCCTACCACTTGTACAGGCGCCACCCCCACCACCTCCCGCTACAGTTATATATATTTTAATTTTCACCAAAATATTCATTTTACTTATGAAATTTAATTCTTACAGGTCCTAGTATTTTCTCAATTATGTATATTTTAATTTTTAGCAAAATATCCGTTTTACTTTTGATATCATCATGTGCGAGTTCAGGCTCTACCCAAACCAGTAGCAGTGCCTTCAATATACCTCCACCTGCCCCCAGTACTTCTGCCAGCGACGTCAGAGACATCGTCCGATCGGAGATTTCTAATTTGCAACGGTAGATGCAGCGGGAGATCCGAGATGAGATGTCTAGCCAGTAGGTAACCATGTTGTAGGCAATCAGCGGCCTCCTCTCCCTGGCGGGAATTCTCCCTCATGGATCCACCACCACGGCATAGGCCCATCAGGTGAGTGTTTATTATGTTTTTATTTTGGCAGAATTACTCAATTATATTCATAATTAATTCCAAAAATAAGTAAGTTTTCAAAAGTAACTTAGTTTAGAAGAATTGGGGAAATTCGGGATTCGAAAGTCCAAAATGTAAAATACTGGCCTGATCGGCGTGCCGATCGTTCCAACACGACCTGTGAGGTAGACATGAGTTGTGGGAGCTGACAGATTCCAATTCGAATATCCAGTTTGAGCCCGACGCTCAAATAAGTCAATTCAAAACTAAGTGTGTTTTTAAAACTAACTTAGTTTAGAAGAATTCATACAATTCGGGATTCGGGGGTGTAAAATCTGAAATATCGATCTGATCGGCGTGCCGATCCTTCTAACAGGACCTAGGAGATGAAAGTGACTTGTGAGAACTGACGAAATCTAAATCGGATATCCGGTTTGAGCCCGACGCTCAAATAACCCAATTCAAAATTAAGTTAATTTTCAAAAGTAACTTAGTTTAGAAGAATTGAGAAAATTCGGGGTTCGGGGGTCCAAAATGTAAAATACTGGCATGATCGGTGTGCCGATCCTTCCAACACGACCTGCGAGGTAGACGCGAGTTGTGAGAGCTGAAGGATTCCAATTCGGATATCTGATTTGAGCCGAACGCTCAAATAACTCAATTCAAAACTAAGTGTGTTTTCAAAACTAACTTAGTTTAGAAAAATTCATACAATTCGGGGTTCGAGGGTCTAAAATCAGAAATATCGGTCTGATCGGCGTGTCAATCCTTCCAACATGACCTGGGAGATGAAAGTGACTTGTCAGAACTGACGGAATCTAAATCGGATATCCGGTTTCAGCCCGACGCTTAAATAACTCAATTCAAAACTAAGTTAGTTTTTAAAAGTAACTTAGTTTAGAAGAATTGAAAAAATTTGGGATTCGGGGGACCAAAAAAAAAATACTAGCTTAATCGGTGTGCCGATCATTCTAACACGACCTGCGAGGTAGACGTGAGTTGTGAGAGCTGACGGATTCGAAATCAGATATCCGGTTTGAGCCCGATGCTCAAATAACTCAATTCAAAACTAAGTGTGTTTTCAAAACTAACTTAGTTTAAAAGAATTCATACAATTCGGGGTTCGGGGTGTAAAATCTGAAATATAGGTCTGATCGGCGTGCCGATCGTTCCAATATGACCTGGGAGATAAAAGTGACTTTTGAGAACTAACGGAATCCAAATCGGATACCCAGTTTGGGGCCCAGCGCTCAAAAGTGAATTTTGTAAATACACTTAGTTTAAAATTAAAGAAGTCAGGTCCGGGGGTCTAAAATCTGAAATACCGGTCTGATCGGTGTGTCGATCGTTCCAACAGGACATGGGAGATAAAACTGACTTGTGAGAACTGGCGGAATCCAAATTGAATATCCGGTTTGGGCCCAGCACTCAAAAGTGCAGTCTCTATATGTAATTAATTTAAAAGACATATAACTAGGGGTTGGAGGGTCTAAAATCTGAAATACCGGTCGGATCGGCGTGCCGATCGTTCCAACAGGACCTGGGAGATAAAAGTGACTTGTGAGAACTGGCGGAATCTAAATCAGATATCCGGTTTAGGCCCAGCACTCAAAAGTGTAGTCTCTAAATGTAATTAATTTAAAAGACAGATAACTAGGGGTTGGGGAGTCTAAAATATGAAATACCGATCTGATCAGCGTGCCGATCGTTCCAACAGGACCTGGGAGATAAAAGTGATTTGTGAGAACTGGCGGAATCTAAATCGGATACCCGGTTTGGGCCCAGCGCTCAAAAGTGCATTTTGTAAATGCACTTAGTTTAATTTTAAAGAAGTCGGGTCCAGGGGTCTAAAATCTAAAATACCGGTCTGATTGACGTGCCGATCATTCCAACAGGACTTGTGAGATAAAAGTGACTTGTGAGAACTGGTGGAATCCAAATCGAATATCCGGTTTGGGCCCAACGCTCAAAAGTGTATTTTATAAATGCACTTAGTTTAAATTTAAAGAAGTCGGGTTCGGGGGTCTAAAATCTAAAATACTGGTCTGATCAGCGTGCCGATCATTCAAACACTATCTGAGAGATGAAAGTGACTTGTCAGAACTGACAGAATCCAAATCGAATATCTGGTTTGGGCCCGACGCTTAAAAGTGTATTTTATAAATACACTTAGTTTAAAATTAAACAAGTCGGGTCCGGGGGTCTAAAATCTGAAATACCAGTCTGATCGACGTGCCGATCGTTCCAACATGACCTGAGAGATAAAAGTGACTTGTGAGAACTAGCGGAATCCAAATCGGATACCCGTTTTGGGCCCAGCGCTCAAAAGTGCTATTTCTAAATGTAATTAATTTAAAAGAGAGATAACTAGGGGTTGGGGGGTCTAAAATCTGAAATATCAGTCTGATCGGCGTGCCGATCGTTCCAACAGGACCTGGGAGATAAAAGTGACTTGTGAGAACTAGCGGAATCTAAATCGGATACCCGGTTTGTAGCCCAGCACTCAAAAATGTATTTTGTAAATACACTTAGTTTAAAATTAAAGAAGTCGGGTACGGGGGTCTAAAATATGAAATATCGGTCTGATCGACGTGCCGATCATTCCAACAGGACTTGGGAGATAAAAGTGACTTATGAGGAATGGCGGAATCCAAATCGGATATCCAGTTTGGACCCAGCGCTCAAAAGTGCATTTTGTAAATACACTTAGTTTAATTTTAAAGAAGTTGGGTCCGGGGGTCTAAAATCTTAAATATCGATCTGATCGGCATGTCGATCGTTCCAACACGACTTGCGAGATGAAAGTGACTTGTCAGAACTGACGGAATCCAAATCGGATATCTGGTTTGGGAACGACGCTTAAAAGTGTATTTTGTAAATACACTTAGTTTAAAATTAAAGAAGTCGGGTCCGGAGGTCTAAATTCTGAAATACCGGTCTAATCGGCGTGCCGATCATTCTAACACGACTTGGTAGATGAAAGGGACTTGTCAGAACTGACAGAATCTAAATCGGATATCTGATTTGGGCCCGACGCTTAAAAGTGTATTTTGTAAATACACTTAGTTTAAAATTAAAGAAGTCGGGTCCGGGGTTCTAAAATCTGAAATACCGGTCTGATCGGCGTGCCGATCGTTCTAACAGATCCTGGGAGATAAAAGTGACATGTGAAAATTGGCAGAATCTAAACTGGATACCCGGTTTGGGCCCACACTCAAAAGTGCAGTCTCTAAATGTAATTAATTTAAAAGACAGATAACTAGGGGTTAGGGGGTCTAAAATCTGAAATACCGGTCTGATCGGTGTGCTGATCGTTCCAACAAGACCTAGGAGATAAAAGTGACTTGTGAGAACTGGCGGAATCCAAATCGGATACCCGATTTGGTGCCCAGCGCTCAAAAGTACATTTTGTAAATGCACTTAGTTTAAAATTAAAGAAGTCGGATCCGGGGGTCTAAAATTTGAAATACCGGTCTGATCGGCGTGCCGATCGTTCTAACATGACCTGAGAGATAAAAGTGACTTGTGAGAACTGGCGAAATCCAAATCGGATACCCGGTTTGGGGCCCATCACTCAAAAGTGTATTTTGTAAATACACTTACTTTAAAATTAAAGAAGTCAGGTTCGGGGGTCTAAAATCTGAAATACCGGTCTGATCGGCGTGCCGATCGTTCCAACAGGACCTTGGAGATAAAAGTGACTTGTCAGAACTGACGGAATCCAAACCGGATACCCGGTTTGGGCCCAGCGCTCAAAAGTGTATTTTGTAAATGCACTTAGTTTAAATTTAAAGAAGTCGGGTTCGGGGGTCTAAAATCTGAAATACCGGTCTGATCGGCGTGCCGATCATTCCAACACGACTTGGGAGATGAAAGTGACTTATCAGAACTGACGGAATCCAAATCGGATATCTGGTTTGGACCCGACGCTCAAAAGTGCATTCTATAAATGTAATTAGTTTAAAAGACAAATAAGTAGGGGTTGGGGGGTCTAAAATCTGAAATACATGTCTGATCGGCGTGTCGATCGTTCCAACACGATCTGAGAGGTAAAAGTGACTTGTGAGAACTGGCGGAATCCAAATCGGATACTCGATTTGGGCCCGGCGCTCAAAGGTGCATTTTGTAAATACACTTAGTTAAAAATTAAAGAAGTTGAGTTCGGGGATCTAAAATCTGAAATACCGGTCGGATCGGCGTGCCGATCATTCCAACACGACCTGGGAGATGAAAGTGACTTGTCAAAACTGACGGATTTCAATTTGGATCGGTTTGAGCTCAGCGCTCAGAATTGTATTCTCCAAATGTAATTAATTTAAAATACTGATGGCAGCTAGGTTAGTTGGGGTCTATAAAATCTATGCAGTTATCGATTTGATATTATGTTTGATTTCAATTTATGCAATCTAATAAAATATTTAATTTATCTTCGCACTAATTTTTTTATCTATGAATGAATGTTATTATTTTTTTAATGTAGGCGGATCCTTCTGTGAGCGGCGACAGAGGAGATGAGCAGGGCATGGTGGAGGATATGGATGATGCGGAGGATATTTCTTGAGTTTATTATGTGTTTTATTTTCTGTACGTTGGTTTGATGATATTTGATCAGCAGGGGGTTCGTGTTGAGTTTCTTCTTATGTGTTTTGTTTTCAATACGTTAGTTTGATTATATTTGATGTATTTTTAACAAGTTTTTAAAAATAATTTTATATTTTTTTAAAAAAATAATGAAAATATTTCTGAAGGATTTTTAGATGGATCCGTCGAAAATGTCAGACAGAATTAGAGACGAAAATTTATCCATCTGAAATTTCAGACAGAATGTAAGACTACAGACTTAGTCTCTCTACAATTTTCGACGGATTTATGACAGATACGTCTAAATTTGAAACGGAAATAGGGACGATAATTGGCCGTCTGAAATTGTACATCTGAATTTTGCAATGGAAATAGAGACAAAATAATCTGTCTAAAATTTCAGACGGATATTGTAACAGTATTTGGGATGGATAATTTCAGATGGTATTTCACACGGAAAACTTGGTATAAATTTCAGACGGAATTTGTGACTAATATTAAATCTGTCTAAAATTTGTAACCAAGAATATGAGACGGCCGATTCCCGTCCGAAATTCATCTGAAATCGGTTACAAAAGTGTCTTCCCACGGAGTTTCAGATGGATTTGAGACGGAAACTGGCCATCTGAAATCTCGCATTTTCTGGTAGTGGTTCGACGTCATGGGAGCGCCGCCAGCTTCGCGTGAAAACAGGGGAGCCATAGATGTTACAGTACCCGAACATGCAAAAATGGCGTCCATAGGGTAGGCCGCGGATTCTTGGATCGCAAAAATGGCGTCCAGAAGTTGGTCGCCAATTCTTCAGGCCTAAACAAATGGCGTCGATGACCCTGTCGCTAATTCGAAATCGCGTCCATTTAGAGGGGCGCCCATTCTTCGGATTAAAAGTCCAATAAACTTCAAAAAAATCCAGTAATGTCAAGAATTGGTGTCACCGTGAGAGGGCACCCATTTAAGAATTGGCGTCCACGTGAAGAGGCGTTCATTTCGTGAGTCGAACCAAAGGAGGTGAGTCGACTTACAAAATTGGCGTCACTTCACGAGTTGCCAATTAAAGAATTGGCGCCTACGTGAAGGGACGCTAATTCTTTTTTTTTTACCGTCAACAAAGGATCCCTATGAATTAATGCTCTACGATCTCAACGGACACTTGCGGAGTAGGCGCTCCCATGCCCTATTGTAAGGAACCAAATACTTCATGTTTGAGATGGAAGGATGGCAGCGCATGTCCACATGAGAGCAAGTACTCTTTTATAGCTTATGTTAGATTCATGTGGATTTAGCAGGGCTAATATGGATCGTATCTATTGTTAGCTAAAACAGGTTAACACTTCTCCCCATTTAGGGAGAGGTCCCAGCTTTGAAATCTCGGAGCTTATGTGGGGTTCTCAATCTCTCTCCGTGGATATTTTGCCCTCCCAGTGGGGGTGGGTCATCTGGGGTGCTCTCTTACGTGCGATATAGTGTGCGTGTACGTAAGTGACTCCCCTGGTAGGTCATCTAGATGCACTCCCTAAGTTAGGTTTTCCTCTCCCCTCCTCCCCTCCATCCTCTCTCCCCCCTGTATCTGATTTCCCTGAAAAAAGAAAGGAAAAAAAAAGGCTAATAGGGATTGTAGCTTTGTAAGAGCACCTCGGAGGCCAATATATAAATACCATGGTCTATCAGGTTATTTTCATCTTTATCCATTAAGAATCTCTCTTTCAAGTTTCGGCATATAAACTTACACAGTTTAAAAGCATAACTACATATCTGCCATTATATATGCTTGCATTAATCTCTGTAGAAAAAAACTAGAGCAGTTTTTTTGGGGCAGTGTTTTAATGGAAAGTTTTTCCCAGACTTTCATATATAGATCTACGTAAATTATTTTAACTGAAAGGGTAATTTATTTATCTTGCAACTAAAAAGGTCTAAAATGAGCTTAGATTAAGAGAAAACGGAATTATAAGAAAGAAATTAATTTATATAATTATTAAAAATTAATTATAATCGCTCTCACTTGATATACTTCATGTTAGGAATTGAAGTAAAAAATTAAGTATCACACCACTGCAGTAACCAAAGCAGAATTTGGAATGCAAGATGGAGGCCATATGTTTGCAATGCCAACATCGCCATCCAGTGCATGTCCTTCCCCAAGACTTGGGTTTTCATATTCTTGAAACCCCTAAACTGCTATACTGCACCTGTGGGTTATACTCACCTTCTAATCTGATTATTGTGAGTCAGTGGTATCAATCTCAAATGGCTCGGTTGAGTGGGTCACATTGACTTGCAACCAATCAAATTAGTTGATGAAGAGAGAGTGTGTTAAATCCACAAAACCGTGATTTTGAGATACAAGGGCCCATGGTCATAAGCACATGAACTACAACTCATTTAACCAATACGTGACTATTGCCCAAGGGGGACTATGCCGAAATATTTCAACACTCCATCTCACGGCCAAGATGGACCGTGGACATTAATCGGGTGGAGGTGACAAGAGGGTGGGACAAGACTATGCTCTCATATCATGTTGAATCCACAAAACCACGATTTTGTGGATTCAACAAAGTGGCATCGATGATGTGATATCATCCATTCTGTAATGACATATAAATCTCCTCAATTCCATATCCCATCACCTTCCCATGGAATCGACTGTGCAAAATTCTGCCAAATCCACGACAAAAAATTAAGGTCTAAGCACCCAAAGGACTAATGTCAGTGTAAGGTCAAGTGAAGGCGACATGGCCAGTGGCCTGCAATATCTTGGCCTCTTGGTGGGCCTGTAGGTCATGGCATGTACAGTTAACAGAGTTCGGCATCTGATATAGAGGGAAAAAGAGAACAGGATGGGATGCGTGTCACGTGAAGGGGATTGTCTTTTTATCAGAGCAGAGATATTTCATGCAGTTCATCCAAGAAAACTACAATTAACGTTTTCTTTTTTTTTCAAAGTGAACGGTACCCCTTTATATATTAACAGAAAAAAATAAGAGATTTACAAAATATGCCATGATCTCTCAAAACATCATTTTTGTACAGAAGAGAGCGACCACACCTTCAAAAGATTGAAGTCCTGCGATCAATGACACTCAAGAGGGGGGTGAATTGGGTGATAACAAATTTTAATTCAGCTATGACGGATTTGAAATTTATTGATGAAAGAGCAACTAATGGTATAGATCTATACGATGAAATCAACAGATGTGATATGCTAACAAATGAAAGCAGAATTGGAGGTAGGAGATAAGGAGCAAATACACGAGAGACAACAATTTTTAGGTGGTTCGGATGCAACAACGGCAACCTACGTCCACCCCTCACAGGCTGTGACGATTCACACACTATCTTGTAAAGGATTACAAGATTAAACACACACAAACATGTTGGGAGATGAGGGCTCCCACGAAGGTGTAAGGACACCTTAACACACACACACAAATACAACCAGGATCAAACACACACACACACACACGGATCTAGGAAGATCCACACACACAAGAGTGTTTAAGGATTACAAGAACAACACTTTGAAGCTCAGAAAATATGAGAAAGAGAACACAAAAGAAAGGCCCTGATTGATGCTCCCCCTTAGTGGATGAAGATGGTTTTGGATGCAGCTTGCTCCCCAGTTTGATCTATCTTGAGAACCTTGATCTTTGATGAAGAAGCCTTGGACGCAGCACTGTTCACGTGGCTACAGTAGCCCTCTCTTCCACCCTTTGATAGCCTCCTTGATCTCCTATTGTGATTAGGGTTTTTGACCCCAATAAGATGTTTTTATAGACCTAGGGTGGTCAAGAGACAAGCCCCAGACCAGATCCAAAAATCCTGCCTTGATTGGGGGCAGTGGGCTTAAACACACTACAAGAAAAATCGCGGATAGCGACCGACATATTCGGTCGCTATTCAGTCGTAGATCGGTCGCAAATCTGCATTGCGACCGAACAGACACTATCTAGCGACCGAATATGTCGGTCGCTATATCATAGTCGCTATATAGCGACCGACATAATTCGGTCGCAGTATCAGTCGTTACCAGAGACCGATTATAATCGGTCGCCTCACCGGTCGCTAATAATTCGGTCGCCATTCAGTCTCTATTCGGTCGCTAAAATTGTTGTATTTTAAAAAATAAAATTAACCTATCGGATTAAGTCGGTCTCAATTCGGTCGCTATTCGGTCTCGAATTATGTTGTATTTTTAAAAATAAAATTAACCTATCGGATTTATTCGGTCTCAATTCGGTCGCTATTCGGTCTCTAATTATGTTGTATTTTTAAAAATAAAATTAACCTATCGGATTTATTCGGTGGCTAGTCGGTCGCTAGTCGGTCGCCAAGTATAATTATTTAATAAAAGAAATATAATTTATAGTCGCTATTCGGTCGCAATTCAGTCTCCATACGGTCGCTAATTTTGCATTATTTTTTTTTAAAAATTTATTTAAACTGATAAATAAATTACCTGATAAATAACAAATTCATAACATAAATATAAAATCAACTACACAGACAACAATATCGACAAATCTCAAATTCATCACATACAAGCACCTGATAAATAACAATTTCATAAAACAATAATAAATCAACTACACGGATCACAATCTCCACGAACCTCAAATTACACACAATTAAAATAAAATCACAAATTAATCATACATCCATAATAATAAAATGACAACATACACAACTAAAATAAAATCACAAATCCTCCACATATGTCTCATCCTGGTCGTCGTCTCGTCCAACATCATCCTGGTCGTCGTCTCGTCCAACATCTCGCGACGGATGATCCTGTATATCATTTAAAAAAATTATAATCAAATCCTTAATAAAGAAATCAAGCATTAACAAGACTTAATAAAGAAATCAAGCATTAACAAGAGTATGCCAATAGTTTAAGCCAGCTCATTTTCATATATATAAATACACACACACAATATAAGTTCAAATTTCATCTTGTATTTTAAAAATGAAGTTTGAGCGCCGAGCTCAAACCGGGCATCCGATTTGGATTCCGTCAGTTCTGACAAGTCACTTTCATCTCCCCGGTCGTATTGGAATGATCGGCACGGCCATCCGACCGGTATTTCGAATTTTAGACCCCCGGACCCGTCCTAACAGTTCATTTGAACTAAGTGTATTTTAAAAATGAAGTTTGAGCGCCGAGCTCAAACCGGGCATCCGATTTGGATTCCGTCAGTTCTGACAAGTCACTTTCATCTCCCCGGTCGTATTGGAATGATCGGCACGGCCATCCGACCGGTATTTCGAATTTTAGAACCAAATGCCCCGTCCTAACAGTTCATTTGAACTAAGTGTATTTTAAAAATGAAGTTTGAGCGCCGAGCTCAAACCGGGCATCCGATTTGGATTCCGTCAGTTCTGACAAGTCACTTTCATCTCCCCGGTCGTATTGGAATGACCGGCACGGCCATCCGACCGGTATTTCAGATTTTAGACCCCCGGACCCGTCCTAACAGTTCATTTGAAATAAGTGTATTTTAAAAATGAAGTTTGAGCGCCGAGCTCAAACCGGGCATCCGATTTGGATTCCGTCAGTTCTGACAAGTCACTTTCATCTCCCCGGTCGTATTGGAATGATCGGCACGGCCATCCGACCGGTATTTCGAATTTTAGACCCCCGGACCCGTCCTAACAGTTCATTTGAACTAAGTGTATTTTAAAAATGAAGTTTGAGCGCCGAGCTCAAACCGGGCATCCGATTTGGATTCCGTCAGTTCTGACAAGTCACTTTCATCTCCCCGGTCGTATTGGAATGATCGGCACGGCCATCCGACCGGTATTTCAGATTTTAGAACCAAATGCCCCGTCCTAACAGTTCATTTGAACTAAGTGTATTTTAAAAATGAAGTTTGAGCGCCGAGCTCAAACCGGGCATCCGATTTGGATTCCGTCAGTTCTGACAAGTCACTTTCATCTCCCCGGTCGTATTGGAATGACCGGCACGGCCATCCGACCGGTATTTCAGATTTTAGACCCCCGGACCCGTCCTAACAGTTCATTTGAAATAAGTGTATTTTAAAAATGAAGTTTGAGCGCCGAGCTCAAACCGGGCATCCGATTTGGATTCCGTCAGTTCTGACAAGTCACTTTCATCTCCCCGGTCGTATTGGAATGATCGGCACGGCCATCCGACCGGTATTTCGAATTTTAGACCCCCGGACCCGTCCTAACAGTTCATTTGAACTAAGTGTATTTTAAAAATGAAGTTTGAGCGCCGAGCTCAAACCGGGCATCCGATTTGGATTCCGTCAGTTCTGACAAGTCACTTTCATCTCCCCGGTCGTATTGGAATGATCGGCACGACCATCCGACCGGTATTTCAGATTTTAGAACCAAATGCCCCGTCCTAACAGTTCATTTGAACTAAGTGTATTTTAAAAATGAAGTTTGAGCGCCGAGCTCAAACCGGGCATCCGATTTGGATTCCGTCAGTTCTGACAAGTCACTTTCATCTCCCCGGTCGTATTGGAATGACCGGCACGGCCATCCGACCGGTATTTCAGATTTTAGACCCCCGGACCCGTCCTAACAGTTCATTTGAAATAAGTGTATTTTAAAAATGAAGTTTGAGCGCCGAGCTCAAACCGGGCATCCGATTTGGATTCCGTCAGTTCTGACAAGTCACTTTCATCTCCCCGGTCGTATTGGAATGATCGGCACGGCCATCCGACCGGTATTTCGAATTTTAGACCCCCGGACCCGTCCTAACAGTTCATTTGAACTAAGTGTATTTTAAAAATGAAGTTTGAGCGCCGAGCTCAAACCGGGCATCCGATTTGGATTCCGTCAGTTCTGACAAGTCACTTTCATCTCCCCGGTCGTATTGGAATGATCGGCACGGCCATCCGACCGGTATTTCAGATTTTAGACCCAAATGCCCCGTCCTAACAGTTCATTTGAACTAAGTGTATTTTAAAAATGAAGTTTGAGCGCCGAGCTCAAACCGGGCATCCGATTTGGATTCCGTCAGTTCTGACAAGTCACTTTCATCTCCCCGGTCGTATTGGAATGATCGGCACGGCCATCCGACCGGTATTTCGAATTTTAGACCCCCGGACCCGTCCTAACAGTTCATTTGAACTAAGTGTATTTTAAAAATGAAGTTTGAGCGCCGAGCTCAAACCGGGCATCCGATTTGGATTCCGTCAGTTCTGACAAGTCACTTTCATCTCCCCGGTCGTATTGGAATGACCGGCACGGCCATCCGACCGGTATTTCAGATTTTAGACCCCCGGACCCGTCCTAACAGTTCATTTGAAATAAGTGTATTTTAAAAATGAAGTTTGAGCGCCGAGCTCAAACCGGGCATCCGATTTGGATTCCGTCAGTTCTGACAAGTCACTTTCATCTCCCCGGTCGTATTGGAATGATCGGCACGGCCATCCGACCGGTATTTCGAATTTTAGACCCCCGGACCCGTCCTAACAGTTCATTTGAACTAAGTGTATTTTAAAAATGAAGTTTGAGCGCCGAGCTCAAACCGGGCATCCGATTTGGATTCCGTCAGTTCTGACAAGTCACTTTCATCTCCCCGGTCGTATTGGAATGATCGGCACGACCATCCGACCGGTATTTCAGATTTTAGAACCAAATGCCCCGTCCTAACAGTTCATTTGAACTAAGTGTATTTTAAAAATGAAGTTTGAGCGCCGAGCTCAAACCGGGCATCCGATTTGGATTCCGTCAGTTCTGACAAGTCACTTTCATCTCCCCGGTCGTATTGGAATGATCGGCACGGCCATCCGACCGGTATTTCAGATTTTAGACCCCCGGACCCGTCCTAACAGTTCATTTGAACTAAGTGTATTTTAAAAATGAAGTTTGAGCGCCGAGCTCAAACCGGGCATCCGATTTGGATTCCGTCAGTTCTGACAAGTCACTTTCATCTCCCCGGTCGTATTGGAATGATCGGCACGGCCATCCGACCGGTATTTCAGATTTTAGACCCCCGGACCCGTCCTAACAGTTCATTTGAACTAAGTGTATTTTAAAAATGAAGTTTGAGCGCCGAGCTCAAACCGGGCATCCGATTTGGATTCCGTCAGTTCTGACAAGTCACTTTCATCTCCCCGGTCGTATTGGAATGATCGGCACGGCCATCCGACCGGTATTTCAGATTTTAGAACCAAATGCCCCGTCCTAACAGTTCATTTGAACTAAGTGTATTTTAAAAATGAAGTTTGAGCGCCGAGCTCAAACCGGGCATCCGATTTGGATTCCGTCAGTTCTGACAAGTCACTTTCATCTCCCCGGTCGTATTGGAATGATCGGCACGGCCATCCGACCGGTATTTCGAATTTTAGACCCCCGGACCCGTCCTAACAGTTCATTTGAACTAAGTGTATTTTAAAAATGAAGTTTGAGCGCCGAGCTCAAACCGGGCATCCGATTTGGATTCCGTCAGTTCTGACAAGTCACTTTCATCTCCCCGGTCGTATTGGAATGACCGGCACGGCCATCCGACCGGTATTTCAGATTTTAGACCCCCGGACCCGTCCTAACAGTTCATTTGAAATAAGTGTATTTTAAAAATGAAGTTTGAGCGCCGAGCTCAAACCGGGCATCCGATTTGGATTCCGTCAGTTCTGACAAGTCACTTTCATCTCCCCGGTCGTATTGGAATGATCGGCACGGCCATCCGACCGGTATTTCGAATTTTAGACCCCCGGACCCGTCCTAACAGTTCATTTGAACTAAGTGTATTTTAAAAATGAAGTTTGAGCGCCGAGCTCAAACCGGGCATCCGATTTGGATTCCGTCAGTTCTGACAAGTCACTTTCATCTCCCCGGTCGTATTGGAATGATCGGCACGACCATCCGACCGGTATTTCAGATTTTAGAACCAAATGCCCCGTCCTAACAGTTCATTTGAACTAAGTGTATTTTAAAAATGAAGTTTGAGCGCCGAGCTCAAACCGGGCATCCGATTTGGATTCCGTCAGTTCTGACAAGTCACTTTCATCTCCCCGGTCGTATTGGAATGATCGGCACGGCCATCCGACCGGTATTTCGAATTTTAGACCCCCGGACCCGTCCTAACAGTTCATTTGAACTAAGTGTATTTTAAAAATGAAGTTTGAGCGCCGAGCTCAAACCGGGCATCCGATTTGGATTCCGTCAGTTCTGACAAGTCACTTTCATCTCCCCGGTCGTATTGGAATGACCGGCACGGCCATCCGACCGGTATTTCAGATTTTAGACCCCCGGACCCGTCCTAACAGTTCATTTGAAATAAGTGTATTTTAAAAATGAAGTTTGAGCGCCGAGCTCAAACCGGGCATCCGATTTGGATTCCGTCAGTTCTGACAAGTCACTTTCATCTCCCCGGTCGTATTGGAATGATCGGCACGGCCATCCGACCGGTATTTCGAATTTTAGACCCCCGGACCCGTCCTAACAGTTCATTTGAACTAAGTGTATTTTAAAAATGAAGTTTGAGCGCCGAGCTCAAACCGGGCATCCGATTTGGATTCCGTCAGTTCTGACAAGTCACTTTCATCTCCCCGGTCGTATTGGAATGATCGGCACGACCATCCGACCGGTATTTCAGATTTTAGAACCAAATGCCCCGTCCTAACAGTTCATTTGAACTAAGTGTATTTTAAAAATGAAGTTTGAGCGCCGAGCTCAAACCGGGCATCCGATTTGGATTCCGTCAGTTCTGACAAGTCACTTTCATCTCCCCGGTCGTATTGGAATGATCGGCACGACCATCCGACCGGTATTTCAGATTTTAGAACCAAATGCCCCGTCCTAACAGTTCATTTGAACTAAGTGTATTTTAAAAATGAAGTTTGAGCGCCGAGCTCAAACCGGGCATCCGATTTGGATTCCGTCAGTTCTGACAAGTCACTTTCATCTCCCCGGTCGTATTGGAATGATCGGCACGGCCATCCGACCGGTATTTCAGATTTTAGAACCAAATGCCCCATCCTAACAGTTCATTTGAACTAAGTGTATTTTAAAAATGAAGTTTGAGCGCCGAGCTCAAACCGGGCATCCGATTTGGATTCCGTCAGTTCTGACAAGTCACTTTCATCTCCCCGGTCGTATTGGAATGATCGGCACGACCATCCGACCGGTATTTCAGATTTTAGAACCAAATGCCCCGTCCTAACAGTTCATTTGAACTAAGTGTATTTTAAAAATGAAGTTTGAGCGCCGAGCTCAAACCGGGCATCCGATTTGGATTCCGTCAGTTCTGACAAGTCACTTTCATCTCCCCGGTCGTATTGGAATGATCGGCACGGCCATCCGACCGGTATTTCGAATTTTAGACCCCCGGACCCGTCCTAACAGTTCATTTGAACTAAGTGTATTTTAAAAATGAAGTTTGAGCGCCGAGCTCAAACCGGGCATCCGATTTGGATTCCGTCAGTTCTGACAAGTCACTTTCATCTCCCCGGTCGTATTGGAATGACCGGCACGGCCATCCGACCGGTATTTCAGATTTTAGACCCCCGGACCCGTCCTAACAGTTCATTTGAAATAAGTGTATTTTAAAAATGAAGTTTGAGCGCCGAGCTCAAACCGGGCATCCGATTTGGATTCCGTCAGTTCTGACAAGTCACTTTCATCTCCCCGGTCGTATTGGAATGATCGGCACGGCCATCCGACCGGTATTTCGAATTTTAGACCCCCGGACCCGTCCTAACAGTTCATTTGAACTAAGTGTATTTTAAAAATGAAGTTTGAGCGCCGAGCTCAAACCGGGCATCCGATTTGGATTCCGTCAGTTCTGACAAGTCACTTTCATCTCCCCGGTCGTATTGGAATGATCGGCACGACCATCCGACCGGTATTTCAGATTTTAGAACCAAATGCCCCGTCCTAACAGTTCATTTGAACTAAGTGTATTTTAAAAATGAAGTTTGAGCGCCGAGCTCAAACCGGGCATCCGATTTGGATTCCGTCAGTTCTGACAAGTCACTTTCATCTCCCCGGTCGTATTGGAATGATCGGCACGACCATCCGACCGGTATTTCAGATTTTAGAACCAAATGCCCCGTCCTAACAGTTCATTTGAACTAAGTGTATTTTAAAAATGAAGTTTGAGCGCCGAGCTCAAACCGGGCATCCGATTTGGATTCCGTCAGTTCTGACAAGTCACTTTCATCTCCCCGGTCGTATTGGAATGATCGGCACGGCCATCCGACCGGTATTTCAGATTTTAGAACCAAATGCCCCATCCTAACAGTTCATTTGAACTAAGTGTATTTTAAAAATGAAGTTTGAGCGCCGAGCTCAAACCGGGCATCCGATTTGGATTCCGTCAGTTCTGACAAGTCACTTTCATCTCCCCACTGAAAATGAACTTCTTGTAACTTATGACCTATGCTCCTTTGTATGAACTGCCCTTCCTTTGCTTAGAGGTGCTGTTCCTGGCTTCCTGCCATGACAGTTACCAGACTTTGGGGAGATCTTTTCACCTAAATTGGCATATTTTATTCATGTCTACATGTTACTTTCCTTATATTATTCTAGCTTTATGAATATTTATAGATCTGTATCCTCCCCCACTCAAGTGAATAGAATTTATACATATCTTTTCACTTTCAGTTCTAACCAAAATCTCTATACACCTATGGAAAATCCTGCAGAACAGTCTGCCTGTTGATTCTAATATCCAGAGGATAGGTGTAAGATGATATTTAGAGTTAAGAAAATGATATTTTCCCCTCCTCAATCTAAATTCTTATATTTTGTAAGATGATATTTAGAGTTAACAAATAGAAAATCAATCAAATAAAATACTTACCGGAGGCTGCTGTGCAGGAGGTGCAGGAGGTGCTCTACTACTATCAATTCCCAAGGATGTGAGCATCTGGGAGACGGTCTGAGCGACGATGGTTGAGATATTCTGAGAGATATTCTGAGAGACGGTCTCGTTGACGATCTGCCTAAACATATCTGGAGTCATGGTCGGGGCGGCACTGGAAGAACCATCTGGGGCTGCTGGTGTGGTAAATGGAGAGGTCGCATGTGAGACCGAACTCGAGCATGATGATAACACCCTAGTCGTGCCCAAGCTATGTCCAAAACCATAAACATGTCCTTTCTTGGGTGCCCCAGATGCTGCAACCCAAATGGCAGGATCCAACTCTGGACGCTGACTGTCATCCCCGTACCTCTCATCCATTCGTCTACTATATGAGTCCTGCAAAAACCAAAAAAAAACAAAACCAAATTATTCTACAATTTAATCTTAAATGAAAACTATTAATGTATACACTTACCGCTACCTCCCGAGCTTTCTCACTAATGTAAGCATTTGTCCCTTTCTTCTTATGAGTTCGATCAAAAAGTTCATGAAATTGAGCTGGCCGCTTTAACTGTGCTTCCTGTTATTCAAATAAATCACAGTTTCATAATAGAAACAAAAAATTTATATATGTAGAAGTGTACTTACTAATCTCGCTTTATGTGTTGCAAAGGAGACAGAGCCACCCGTGTGTAAATTCGCTTCAGGATGCGCTGCTCTGTTTTGCTTTGCTTTGTTTGAATTGGCATTCCATTTCTCCGCTTCCCAAATGTTGCACAGCTCTGTCCAATACTCCTTTCTCATCCACACAGGCCCATGCTCCTTCCATATGTTCTTATCAGTACTTGCACATGCTTTTTTTGCATATCTTCGGGCATTGTACATAAGATGTTTGAAATTATCTCTTGCAGTAGCTGTCCATGCAAATCTAGCACGTAACTCATCTGAATGTTCTGTGAATCGATGATTCCTCTATATATTAACAACAACAAAAATTTATATGTTACATAACAAAGTGGGTTAAAATAATAATTGAAAATGACTTAATATGATAAAATAAGATAAATACCAAGAACATAGAGAACAATAAATCCTGAACACCCATCGGAAAATCAGCAAAGCGATGGATGGGGCCTGGAAAATGTGCTTGAATTGTCTTTGTAATAAATTGTGATGCTTGGGCTGGCTCTATTTTATTCCTGAAATTAAAAATATTAATACCACAATGACGAATAAATAACAAAAATAATGCATTACGTACCCTTCATTTATCCACACTGCCCGCATCGTCTCATTACAACAGCCCTCCCCCTCATGATGACTCGCCTCGTCATCAGCACGTACTATACGAATTAAATAGTATAAATAAAACAAACTATCAAAAAAACATAAATATGCAAATGAACATACCTGACTCAGCTGGGGGAGGTGTAGATCCACTCGCCATGTGTGATGGCGGTGCATAGGCCGTCAATGTACCCGTTGTCAGTGGTAACGGTGCAGAGGCCGTGGGTCCTGTAAGGATAAGAATCAGATAACACAAAAACATAAAGAATTATTTTAAACAAATACTCAAATGAATTATACATGAAAGTATACATACCTACTACCGGTGGTAGCGGTGCATCCCTCGGTGGTAACGGTGCAGAGGTCGTGGGTCCTGTGAAAATAAGAATCAGATAACACAAAAACATAAAGAATTATTTTCAACAAATACTACAATGCATTATACATGAAAGTATACATACCTACTACCGGTGGTAGCGGTGCAGAGGTCGGTCGTAACGGTGTAGAGGTCGTGGGTCCTGTGAAAATAATAATCAGATAACACAAATACATAATGAATTATTTTCAACAAATACTACAATGCATTATGAAGGGAAAGTATACATACCTACTACCGGTGGTAGCGGTGCAGAGGTCGGTGGTATATGTGCAGAGGTCGTGGGTCCTGTGAAAATAAGAATCAGATAACACAAAAACATAAAGAATTATTTTCAACAAATACTACAATGCATTATACATGAAAGTATACATACCTACTACCGGTGGTAGCGGTGCAGAGGTCGGTCGTAACGGTGTAGAGGTCGTGGGTCCTGTGAAAATAATAATCAGATAACACAAATACATAATGAATTATTTTCAACAAATACTACAATGCATTATGAAGGGAAAGTATACATACCTACTACCGGTGGTGAAACGGAAGTAAATCTCCTCCCGCTACCCTCTCCCCTCCCACCTCTGGGAGTCCCACGCCGTCCTCGAACCATATCTTCAACTGGTAATAAAATACATGCATATTCATCAAATAGTGAAAGAAAGAAAGTTACAGAGTATTAAAATTCCCAGATAAAATTGTATACCATTAATCAAACATTCTCCATTTCTTCTTCAGATGTTGGAGATATAACAAATTCAGCATTCACATCTTCATTATCAGATTCATTTTGATCACTAATATATTCCTCCTCTTCGGAGTCCCCCAACTGTATTTCTGGTTGTTCTGGATCGACTTCCTCCACTTCATTCTCTTTAGATAAAGACGGTGCCTCCACAGATTCATCACTAGAAGCAGGCAAGTCTACATCATCACCCAAGTCTGATTGAAAGAATTCGGCATTCACATCCAACTGCTCTGTTTCAGTCAAATCCAACTCATAATCCGGGAAAAGCCTTGTCTTAACCTTGCAAACTGCCCACCAATCATTTCTTTCTTTATTTCTAGACGATGGATACTTTGTATAATAGACCTGCTGGGCTTGTGCGGCCAAAATGAATGGATCATAAGTATTCAATTTAGACTTATGTCTGATATCGACAATCCCATATGTTGTGTCATTTCGAACAGAATTAGGATCAAACCAATGACACTTTAACAGAAATATATGGTTGTCATCTCCGAGATATTGCAATTCTAAGATCTCCTCAATAATACCATAATAATCACATTCGTTTTCATTATATGTACTTCCTTTCACACATACCCCGCTGTTCATTGTTGACTTATTCTGCCCATATTGTCTAGTGTGAAATCTATACCCATTCACAATAAATGCTGGATATGTACGTGCAACTTTCGATGGGCCATAACTGATCACTCGAATTCTTTGATCAGTAATAAAATCATTTTCAACCTACATATGGACAGCACACTAGTCAGAATTTGTCATTGACCCAACAAGGAGAAAGAGTAGTAATAATACTTACACGATATTTCAGCCAAGAAGCGAATGATTTTTCTCGTTCTTTTTCAACCTCCATGTCAGTGAGATATGGACATCTTTGGATTAATTCTGAGTCAAATTGTCTGTATTACGACCATTGGAGCATTATAGATGGAATGAAAAATAATAAGTTATAGACACAATGTAATTTGAGCAGAGAACTTACGCAACATAAGGTTCAACCTCCATACAATTTAAAAGGATGTAAATTTCTGCACAGTGCAATTCTCTATCATTTAGCATCCGACTCGAGGAACGTCCATACGCACGTCCAGGATACTTAAATATCGACAGTCGCTCAGAGTGAACGGAGTCTCCCCCATCATCATTACGTGGTGGCCGAGTTCGACGAGTTTGTACCTCAGGTTCAAAGTACATTGAACAGAAATTTGATATTTCTTCCATAATGTACGCCTCGGCAATGGAACCCTCTACTTTTGCCTTGTTGCGAACTTTCATTTTCAATTCATGCATACACCTACCAGAATGTTCATAAGATAATGAAAAACACATCACCATGTAATTGAATTATGAGGAGAAAATATATATATATTACCTCTCAAATGGATACATCCATCTAAATTGTACTGGCCCTCCTACTTTAGCCTCATATGGTAAGTGTATAAGCAGGTGCTCCATTGAATCAAAGAATGATGGTGGAAATATCTTTTCCAATCTACAAACTGTCGTGATCACATTCTGTTCAATAGTTTCCACATCTTCATACCTGAGCTCTGATGCACATAAAATTTTGAAAAACTGACTTAACTCAGTCACTGCTCCCCATATCGCCTTCGGCATCATATCACGAAATACAATAGGTAACAACCTCTGCATGAACACATGACAGTCATGACTTTTCATTCCATATATTTTCCCCTCATTTGTATTCACGCAACGAGCAATGTTAGACACATAACCATCTGGAAATCTCAACTGTTTTAGCCAAGAGCATACTTCTTTAATCTGTGCAGCTCCAAGGGCGTAACTTGCTTTCGGTTTAACTGTTTTACCATTTCTATCAATAAGGTACAGTTCTGGACGTTTACAATGTATTTTCAAGTCTAAACGGGCATTCACATTATCCTTTGTTTTGCCTGTTATGTCCATAACAGTGTTGAACACATTATCAAAGACATTCTTCTCAACATGCATGACGTCGATGTTATGTCGTATAAGAAGAGTTGACCAATAAGGCAATTCCCAGAAGATACTTTTTTTGACCCAATTGTGATCCTTCCCAAATCCAGGGAGTTGTCTTGTGCTGCTCGACAATTGTGCTATATCTGGTAAGTTCTGTACACGTGCTGCTAAATGTGGACCAGACAACCGTTCAAAATCAGCTTCTTCCAATTCAATTCTGTTCTTTAAGAATGCATCTTTTTGCCTTCTAAACGGATGGTCCCTTGGTAGAAATCGTCGATGACAATCAAACCAGCATGACTTGCCACCATGCTTAAGTACAAATGATTTGGAACTGTCCATACAGTAAGGACATGCTAGTTTTCCATGAGTGCTCCAGCTAGATAACATTCCATATGCAGGAAAGTCGCTTATTGTCCACATCAATGCAGCCTTCATAGTGAAATTTTGTTTTCTGCATGCATCATAGGTAGTAACCCCATCAGTCCATAACAACTTCAACTCATCAATCAACGGCCTGAGATATATGTCTAATTTTTTCCCAGGACTTTTTGGACCAGGGATCAATAATGATAGAAATAAATGCTCTCGTTTCATGCACATATTTGGCGGAATATTATATGGTGTCACGAAAACTGGCCAGCAAGAGTAGGAAGTCACTGAACCTCCAAATGGATTGAATCCATCAGTACATAAACCCAGCCTTACATTACGCGACTCTTTTGAGAAAGTAGGGTGAGCACGGTTAAAGTGACTCCAAGCTTCGGCATCTGCAGGATGACTGATTACATTATGTTGTCGACGTACTCTTTCCGCATGCCATCTCATATGTTGAGCTATCTTTGGTGCCATATACATTCTCTGCAATCTCGGTGCAATAGGAAAATACCGCAATGACATATATGGTATATCTTTTTGCTTTGAATTGTCCCCTTTCTTAGGCTTGAATCTATCATGACCACATATGGAACATGATACCTTACTTTTAGCCTCATTATAATATAGCATGCAATGATTAGGACATGCATCTATTTTCTCATATCCAAGCCCTAAGTCAGTGACCATCTTCTTTGCACGATAAAAATTTTCAGGTAATTTCTCATCTTGTGGCAACATACTTTTGATAATCAGTAACAAACGATCAAAACAAATCTCACTGATGTGAAATTCAGATTTCAAGTTCAATAATTGTGACACCGCAGACAGTCGAGAGTGATTTTGACATCCAGTCCACAATGGCTCATCAGCATCTTTGAGTAGCTGATAAAATCTTTCAGCTGTCTTGTTTGGCGGTTCTTCATTATGTACATGCTCCTCGTGAACATTGAATCCTGGACCAGCAGCATCTATGACCATATCAACATATGAACTTCCACTTCCAACATTGGCAGGCTCGTAGGTCGACCACAATGTTTCACCATGACATATCCAGTTTGTATAATCTTTAACAAACCCCTTTCTGTATAAATGACGTTGTACATCCCATGTTGTCAGCCACTTCAAATTCTTACAGACTACACAAGGACATCGGATACGACCCTCACAATCTACAGCTTCAATAGAATTTCTCAAAGCAAACTGAATGAATCTCTCAACTCCATTTTTAAATTCTATAGACACCACCTGATCAACTACTCTACGGTACATCCATGAACGATCTTCAGACATTTTCCCTATGCGAATGAAATGTAAACACACAAAACTTTAACATGTTTAACAAAATAAAAAGTACAACCCTTACCTCACATCGTCCATGTCTGCCATTTTAAATAGGACGGAAATATCATTTAGATCTTCACTTTTTAACCCATCTGTGAAGGTTTGATCGCACGATTAATTACTATATGTGTTGTGTTGTTTGCTAAAAATTTCGGCAGCATCTCCCCACACCTCTCCGATATACCACAAAATATTTATTGATTAAGAAATTTTCTTAAACACTTACTAATAAGTGGTTAAGAAAATAATCAAAATCAATAAAGGTATATCAGAGAGGAGTGAGAAGACGCAGCCAAAATTTTTAACAAACAACACAAACACATATAGTAATTAACCACCTAAGTGCGATCAAACATTCACAGACTGTCCAAACGGGACAATTCAAGACTTTGAGTTAGATATACACATTCTCATCATTCAAAATGAGAACGTGCATATCAATCCCAAAGTCTTGAACGGGTAGGTTGATTGGCACGGGCTTAACACGCTCTCCTAAGATGCGTGCAATGTTAGGTTGCACCCACGCATCTCAGCTCACATACAACACCCAACTAATTAAATATTGACAAGATAATAACACAATCTAAAAACATAGCAGTAACATGTGAAATTGGCAATACATGTACACAATGAAAACATGAATTTTATTTTAACATCCAACATAAAGACAACACTTTCACTAGCTATTTAGCAGAAATAAAATATAGCATGATACTTTTTAGCTTAAAGACAACACTGTCACTAGCTATGCAGAAATCAAGTAAAGAAATTGATAGTATCGTCACTGAATAAGACAATAATAAAACACACTTTACTTTTCATCCAACACTATCCAAACAGTACTCTTAGCTAATGACATGTTTTAGATATTCTAAAATTAAGAAACTGAGCTACAATTCTAAAATGTCAATGTTTCTCTAATACTCATGTCATGTAAATTTAAACATATCAATAATTTATGAGGTTGTCAACCACGACTGCTAATCTTTTTTTTTTTTTGAAAATCTACAAGATGACTAGTAGCTTCCATTGACAGATTCCCCATTTTAAAAAGGCGCGGGTTTACATGATTTGCAACGTCTCGACAGTCCTCAACTATTGTGCCTAGAAGATATTATCTCGTAGGGGTATGTCTAAAATTATTGCAAATTCTGATGAAATGGCCCACATCTGGGTATTATGGAAAGACCATCTGCATGTTTCTCTGGTTACTAGAGATGATCAGCAAATTACTCTTCTCATGGGTCTTAATGGTCAAGTCCCTTTTCACTTAACTGCAGTATATGCAAAATGCAATGTGATTGAGAGAAAGGGTCTTTGGACTTCTTTAATTAACGTCCACTCTAACATTTCTGGTCCTTGGATGGTGGCAGGAGACTTCAACTACATTACTGATACAAAGGAAAAAATTGGTGGTAATGATCCTAATTCGATTGCAATGACTGATTTTAAGGACTGTATATCAAATTGTGCACTTTTGGATACTGGTTTCAAAGGATCTTCCTACACTTGGCATAACAATCAATCAGGAAGCAGGGGTATTTGGGCCAGACTGGATAGAATTCTAACCAATTCTGATTGGATGGCTCATTATGCCTTCTCCGTTGAACATCTTTCCAGGGAAGTCTCAGATCATGCCCCTCTACTTGTGTTGCAGACTCCCCAGATTAAAAGGAAAACCAGATTCTGTTTCCAAAAAATGTGGACTTATCATGACCATCTTCTTGCTGATGTTAAAAAGTGTTGGGATACTAGTCCTTTAGCTTCTTCACCTACCTTAACCCTTTATCTTAAGCTCAAGAGTCTCAGGCAAATGCTTAAAGTTTGGAATTATCAAGTCTTTGGTAATATTCATAATAATGTGGCAAAAGCGGAGGATGATGTTATTAAGGCAGAACACGCTTATGACACCCAGCCTTCCACTACAAATCAGACTGCCCTGGATGAGGCTAAACTTGTTCTGTCCAAAATGTTGCTTCAGGAGGAATGCTTTTGGAGACAGAAATCTAGAGTCCGATGGCTCACTGAAGGGGATAGAAATACCAGATTCTTTCACTCTACCACTTTAGCTAAGAGGAAAAAAATGTGCATATCTCAACTTCAAAACTCTGCAGGCCTTCTCACTTCGGACCCTGGGGAAATGACTTCAATTGCTGTGACACATTTTCAGGAAGCCTTCTCTTCCCAACATCATTTAGCAGATAGTACTGTTCTTGACTGTATTCCCTCTCTGGTTGATCAGTTAGACACTGACACCCTCTGCTCAATCCCTACTGCCGCAGAAATCCAAGACTTATGTCTTCAGGCTATCCCAAGATAGTGCACCGGGCCCTGACGGATTCACAGGTGCATTTTACCAATTTGCTTGGGGGATAATTGCCTCCACTGTGATAAGAGCTGTGCAGGAATTCTTTACTTCCCATGAAGACTTACCCAGATCTGTCACTGCTACCCTGGTTGCTCTCATTCCAAAACAAACAAATGCTACCAGAATTTCTGAGTTTAGACCTATTAGCCTGTGCAACTTCTTTTACAAAATTATTGCCTCTATCATTAATACTAGGCTTGCCAGCATTCTTCCTAAGATCATATCTCCTGAACAATCTGCATTTGTCAAAGGCAGAAATATTATTGAGAATATTGCTTTGGCCCAGGAACTTACCAATGAAATTGGCATGAAAATAAGGGGCTCTAATGTGATGATAAAGATTGATATGGCTAAGGCTTATGATAGGCTTGAATGGGATTTTCTCTTCAATGTTCTTAACAGGTTTGGATTTAATGACCAGTTCATCAGGCTTATTAGAAAAATGGTGCACAATAACTGGTTTTCTATTCTTATAAATGGTACCCCTGCTGGATTCTTCAAATCTTCAAGAGGGGTGCGTCAAGGTGATCCAATTGCTCCCTCACTATTTATCATTGCAGAAGAGGTACTCAGTAGATCTCTGACAAAAGCCTTCCAATGTGGCCTCATAGAATGGTATGCTAGTCCTAGACATTGCCCGAATATTTCACATCTTTTGTTTGCGGATGATACCATCATTTTTTGCAATGGCAATCTTATTTCAATAAGGAATCTCCTTAAGATACTACAAGATTATGAAAGAGCTTCAGGGCAGTCAATAAACACAGGTAAAAGTGGTTTTTTCATACACTCCAGGAATAATAACTCTACTGCCAGGAAAATTCAGGATGTCACTGGTTTTGTTAAACACTCCTTCCCTCATAAGTATCTTGGTTTTCCCCTGATCAAAGGAAGATGCAAGAAAATTCACTACACTGGTATTCTACACAATATTCAGAGGAGGATTTCAGGTTGGAAATGTGGGATGCTCTCCTAGGGAGCAAAACTAGTCCTTATCAAGCATGTCCTGATCTCATTGCCCATATACTTTCTTACATCTTCTTCACTGCATATTGGAACTCACCAAGCTATTGAAAAATCACTTGCCAATTTCTTCTGGGGTTCATCTGATCATGGTCACAGGAAGCACTGGAGAAAATGGAACAAAATCTGCACTCCTATCTCTTAAGGTGGACTGGGTATTATATCACTAAGGAATATGGAAACTCCCTTAAGTGTTAAAATGTTGTGGCAAGCTCTTCATTCAAATACATTATGGGCCGAGTATTTCAGAGCCAAATATATTAGGAACTGTCCTCTCATCCAGGTTCAGTTTACAAATATGAAGGGTTTTGAAAGGAGAAGGTGGATCACTGCAAAAAATTTAATTATTCAGCATAAGAGGGTCATTATTGGAGATGGCAGCAGGACAAGCTTCTGGTATGACAGATGGATAGGCCAACACACCCTTGCTGATTTTGCATTGGCTGATAACACCATCAACCCTATGCTCTCTGTTCGGGACTTTATTGTACAGATGAATTCAGAAGACACAAATTGGCCTAACAGGTTTTTTACTGAAGAAATTAGCACTGCTTTGAAGCATGTTAAACTCAATCAGGAACATGACCTACCTGCTTGGAGCCTTTCTTCTTCGGGGAACTGTTCAGTCTCATCCACCCAAAAGGCTATTAGCAGGAACCAAGAGACTCAGACTTTCAATCAGTGGACTAGCATTTGGTCACCATGGCTGCCTTCCAAGATCTCCATTCATCTGTGGAAAATTATCAACAAGTGTCTTCCTCTGGATTGCAACATTCAGAAGATAGGGATTCCAATTTGTTCAAAATGCTGCTGCTGCAAGACCCCACAGACTGAAAATTATAACCACTTATTTATTTTCGGTGATTGGGCTTCTTACATATGGACATATTTCAGATCTAAGGGGTTGCAAATTGAAGAAAATTCAGCTACCTCAATGATACTCAACAATTTATGCTCCACTCAGAAAAAATCAATGTTTGGCCTATTTGGTCTAGCTGCTGTCGGAGTTAGTATGTGGGAGATTTGGTGTGCTCCACTCCATTCGCCAATCAATCCCCATATCTCGGACAAGAAATGAGCAAACAATCTGCAATAAACAAAGACTCAAATGAATATGAAGTCTGACACTTGCAGTTCATGCAAGCTAGTAACTGTGTGAGGAAAATTTTCCTCGCTAATGTAGTATCCTTGATTAAAGACTAACACAGAAGAAGTAATCTAGAAGAAGAGAACAAACAATCTGCAGCATAGAAAAGCTATAGAAAGACTTCATCAAGCGTATATAGTATAGGCACTTGTGGGCCTGTATACAAGTTAATATTTTCAGCGGTCGCTATTCGGTCTCCATGCGGTCGCTAATTAAATTTTTTTTTTCAAAAATTAATATAAAGCTACTATAAATCACCTGATAAATAACCACTTTTAATAAAATAAATAACCTGTTACATAACAATTTCATAAAAACATATAAAATTGTAAATACCTGTTACGGTACACTTGACATGTCGTCTGAAAACTTTGAAACTAAAAAATCTATTTGGTTTTCATCTCTCTCAACTCTCCCTTCCACACATTAGATGTTAAGTTTAATACCATAATGTGAGTTTCATGGTGAGTTAATGGAGATTTAACGACAGAATGGGATATAAAATACATTTTATATCACATATAGTTTTGCATCTAAATTCAACCGGGAGCACGGTTGGATAAGAGTTTTGAGATTTTTTAATTACCCTCCTCATATGTATTTCTCTCTCTCTCTCATCAGTAAAAGTTAGTTGGATTCTAAAGTTGAGAAAATTTATGTATTTAGTTGGACTTAAATTTTTGTAAGAACTTTTAATGATTAAATTCTCCCAATAAACCCAATAATTAAACGGAGTATAAACCTCTATTGGGACAATTGGATGCCTCAGCTCACAAAGCAACAAAATCGATCTCACTGGTCATTGGTCACATTTTTACGTCTTTATCTTTTGGTTAGCCGCCGTCCAATCTAAAGGCAAATGTATATATATATAATAATATATATATATGCCCCAAACCCCTTCTCTTGCTTATCGGATTGGAGGAGGAGAATAGATAAAAGGAATCCATGAACATTCGCCGCCGTTGAGACCTGCGCGGAGTGCACCAATGAGTTAAGTGGTCCCAAGGCCATGCATATCTCGCCAAGTAGCAGGCTAAGCTTTAATATTATCCTGATCAGATTGGGTCGTGGGCAACCCAAGATGATTTTGTATGCTTTGGACATTTTAATAGTGCCAAGGTGGCGTCGTATGGGTTGACCTGCATTTGGTAGGCCCTGATCCATCAACTCTTTTTGGTGACCTAGACGTCTATCTTCTCTACCTTATCTGAACTCTTCATTCTGATTTCATAGCTTGATATGTATAGTTATTCAAAAGTTTTGCTTCCTCTGGCCTTAGCCATTTTTTTATGTGTGTGTGAGAGAGAGAGAGAGAGAGAGAGAGAGAGAGAGAGAGAGAGAGAGAGAGGTACCTGTGTGTGAGAGAGAGGAAGCCGGCGACGACGGCGACGGCGAGCGGCGACGGCGAGGCGAGCGGCGCGGCGACGACGGCGAGGCGAGCGGCGCGGAGGGGGGCTCCGGCGGAGGGGGGCTCGGGCGGGAGGCCGCAGGGGGAGGGGGGCTCGGGCGGAGGTTGGCTCGGGCGGGAGGCCGCAGGGGGAGGGGGGGCTCCGGCGGAGGGGGGCTCGGGCGGGAGGCCGCAGGGGGAGGGGGGCTCGGGCGGGAGGCCGCAGGGGGAGGGGGGGCTCCGGCGGAGGGGGGCGGAGGCCGCAGGGGGAGGGGGGCTCGGGCGGGAGGCCGCAGGGGGAGGGGGGCTCCGGCGGAGGGGGGCGGAGGCCGCAGGGGGAGGGGGGGCTCCGGCGGAAGGGGGCTCGGGCGGGAGGCCGCAGGGGGAGGGGGGCTCTGGCGGGAGGCCGCAGGGGGAGGGGGGGCTCCGGCGGAGGGGGGCTCGGGCGGGAGGGGCGTGGGGGGGCTAGGGCGGAGAGGGGGCCGCAGGGGGAGGGGGCTCGGGCGGGGGCTCGGGCGGGAGGGCTCGGGCGGGAGGGGGGGCTCGGGCGGAGAGGGGCTCGGGCGGGCGGGGGCCGCAGTGGGGAGTATAACGGGATCAGCGACTGATTGGAGACCGAAGTAAATTCGGTCGCAAGAACAGCGACCGATTGGAGACCGAACTAAATTCGGTCGCCAAAACGGTCTCACATATGCGACCGATTATTTCGGTCGCCGAATTGGTCTCTATTTGGGACCGACTAGCGACCGATTTAATCGGTCTCTAAGTCGGTCGCTATAGCCACTTTTTCTTGTAGTGAAATGTGGAAGGGAATCTCTCCACGAGCTGGAACCATAAAGTCAAAAATGAAGGCTTCGAGCATTTCGGTCGACCGCCCATAGGCCGCCGGTCGACCAATTTTTTACAGAGCTGAGCTTTTTGATTATTGGAAATTCCGGTCGACCGGTATAGGCCCAGCGGTCGACCGTTCTGTAAATTCCTGTAGATTTTGACTTGCTGGAAATTCCGGTCGACCGTTCCCTGGCCGACGGTCGATCGAAATCTTGCAGGAGGGCCTTTTTTCATTTCTGTTATTTTTGGTCGACCGCCCATTGTCCAATGGTCGACCGAATTTACCCAGTCCTGCAAAAATCAAGTGTTAGCCCAATGAAAACTATCCATAAGATTGATGCTTGAATTGAGCTTGTGTTGTTATTGATTTCAAGTCCATTTAAGCTCTTTTTAACACATTAGAAGGATTATGAACATTTAAGCAAGTTATGATAGAATTAGACCTTGATTGCGTAGAAGGCTCGTTCTAATACATGGCACGTGAGAGACATATGTCCTGGGTTTTGTTATCATCAAAATCACTTGGATATACTCAACAATCTCCCCCTTTTTTATGATGACAAAACTCTAGGGCATTTATTTTAATCATGTTCAAGCCATTAGATTATAACGTGTGCCTTTAAGCAAGTTTGGAAAGTGAAGTCAATGTTTGAAATCAATGTTTGAAACCCATTCAACACATCTTGAACTCAATGTTTGAAAGCCATTCAACACATCAATCCAGCACAAACCATTCAACACTTTGTTTGCCAAATTGAAAGGAAGTGAGAGAGAAGAGCCAATTATGTAATGCCAAACACAAAGTGCATTCTTTTCATTCATTCTCATTTGTTCAGTACAAGGTACAAAGAATGCAAGACACCTACGAACAATGACTCACAAGGGAAAATGCAATGCAAACACACAATACATGCAAGCTGAAATGCAATGGCAAACACACATGCAAGCATACAGTAAACATATCATATATATAAACCTGATAGCCTACTTCTCCCCCTTTGGCATCATCAAAAGGAGGGAGGGGGATACAACATAAGTAGACAAAAAGTGATACTAGGTGACCCAAGAGCAACTATGTAGCAGGGTGATCCGGAGTCCCCTCGCCATCATCATCATCAGAGCCATCCTCATCGGCAGAGCCATCCTCATCACCGAAGTCATCCTCATTGGCAGGCGGAGGTGGAGGTGTAGGGATACGGGTCGCAATGTCGCGCAGAAGGTGCTCAATGTGAAGAAGGGTACGAGTGGTGGTCCTATAAGCACTGGTGGTATCCGCGTAGTCAGTAGCAAGAGAGCCTACGTGGGCAGTAAGATCATCCAAGGAGTGAGAGTATGTGGCCATGAAGGTATCAAATCGACCAAGAGTTGAGTCAAGGCGGGCTTCCATGCCTGAGATGTGCCTATCAAGAGCCTCATAGCCCTCCCAAGTGGGCTGCCTAGCACCCTGAGCTGAAGACTCCCCATGATAGAACTACGGTGGTGGAGGTAGGTCCTCGACCCGAACTGGTGCAGGTGCTTCTCCTTGATCTTGCTGTTGTTCCTGTTCTTTCTCTTCCTCACTATCAACCTCTTCCCCATAAACTGGGACATTATGATGAAGCTCACCATTGGCATCCCGGTAATATCCCATATCTGAGAAAATCTTGTGGGCATTGTAAACATCATCCTGTCTGACCTGAATGAACTGTTCAGCCCCCAATTGGATCCCAACATAGGTGAAAACTCCAGTCTGTTGTGAAGCATAAGGCAGGGACCTCCTTAACTGGGTACGGCATCGACCTATCAAAGTTTTCATGAGCCAATGCATATTAACTAAATTGCCATTCATAACATGATAGAACAAAAATCGGTGGACCTCAGTCACTTCATCTCGGCTTCCACTTTTTGGATAAATAAGAGAGGTAAACATTTGGTGGAGAACTCGTTGCAGTGGGGGAAAATGATTTGCATTGAGTTCAATTAAGTCACTTACACCACGCACAAAGTCACAGCTCGTCATTGCAATGAAACTAGCCTCAACCTCGCCATGGCCAAAAGTCATAGCAACACCCCTGTCAGAAATTTTTAAAGCATGGGCAAACAACTCTGAGGTAATGTGAATCTCAATGCCCTGAACCGCTGTATACAACTCTCCATTTCTATCATCCAAATTTCCATAAAACTATTGCACTAGATATGGATAGTATCGGGGATATCTCATGACAAAGTCGGTCCAACCCGGTTGCATCGCAAATACTATATAAATGTCGGGTAGGATTTCATTCATCTCATCAAAATCGACAAGACGAGGGTCGATAATAGTTCTTGGAGGTAACCTGAGTGCTGGAGCCTGCCGTGGTGGAGGGATCGGAGCTTCACGTCTCCGAGCGCTAGATTCCCCCTGGGTAGAGCGCCGAGAACTCCTTCTAGGTGGCATCTTAGACTAGGAAACCCTGAATGGAACCCTTGAAAGGGAGAGCCTCAACCTTGGGATGAAGATGGACACAAAGACACTCGGAGGGATGAAAAACACCTTCTCCACGCTCTGGAGCTCAGGGAAGGGCTGCACGAGTGCACGAACAACCGTCGAGATGTCGTCCCGAATTCGAGACAAGTCTGTCGGATCGTGTGCAGAGGGAGGAAAGGTGAGGTTTGAGGGCTTGTGAGATGGAGGTTTGGTGTTCTAGGGTTAGGAGGGTGAATGAGAGAGAGAAAGGGTGAAATATAATGAGGTGGAGAGGGAAGAAACCTCTTTAAAATGGGGTTCGGTCGAGTTTAGACCGGCCCGGTTCGCCGCGAATGGTCGATCGGACCGAGGGCGGCAGTCAACCGAAAATGCAGAAAACCCCCTTTCAAGACTCAGAACAGTGTATGAAACTCCTCCAACCCTCCTTTGAGAGAAATGAGCTCCATTGACTTGTTGGCTCTCCTTTTTTTTGTTCGTTTTTCAATTTTTTTATCACCTTTTCCCTTTTTTTTTGAAAAGAAGTGACGTCTAACATGAATCGGCCGAGGGAATCTTCTGAAACTCCCCCTTAGTCACTGCCTAGAATCCCAGGTCACTAGTCCACATTTATTTATCAAGGAATATTCAGTCTTAGGAATATTTCAAAAAAGGAGCACATATAAAAATATAGGTACAAGCACACATGCTGGGTGTTGTCATGCACAATAAATAAAAGAATACACACAATGTATGCATGCTTTTCACACACTTTACCCTTCATGCTTCTGAATTTTTTTTTAAAAAAAATGCATCACTCATCCTAGTGCAGACCTAAATATGTATGCCCTCACCCTTGCACATGCCAAGTTCTCTCCTGATTTTATTGAATTGATCCTGATTTAGGGGTTTTGTGAAGATATCGGCCAGTTGATTGTGTGTATCAATAAATTTTAACTCAAAGTCCCCCTTGCCTACATGATCTCTCAGAAAGTGATGCCGAATGTCAATGTGTTTGGTTCGGAGTGTTGAACATGATTTTTTGATAAGTTAATAGCACTTGTATTGTCACACAAAATTGGCACAGACTTCACTTCAATATTCAAATCAAGCAATTGATTTTTGATCCAAAGTACTTGGGCTCCACAACTTCCGGCAGCTACATATTCAGCCTCGGCCGTTGAGAGAGCTACATAGTGTTGTTTTTTGGAGGCCCATGAAACTAGGCACCCACCAAGAAACTGACAGTACCCACTAGTACTTTTACTATCTACAATACATCCGGCATAAACCACATCGGTGTAAGCAATGAAATCAAATGAGCTACCGATGGGAAACCACAAGCCAAAATCAAGTGTGCCAATTAAATATATAAAAATACGTTTAACAGCCATTAGATGAGATTCTTTTGGACATGACTGAAAATAAGCACGTAAACATACACTGAACTGAATGTCAAGGCGGCATGCTGTTAAATACAATAGTGATCCGATCATACCTCGAAATAGTGTAGGATCTACTGTTTTACCATTTTCATCTTTATCCAACTTTGTGGTTGTGGCCATGGGAGTTGATATGGGTTTTGCTTCCGCCATCCCGTATTTCTTCAACAGCTCCAAAGTGTACTTGGCTTGATTTATGAAAATTCCTTCTTGAGTTTGTTTAACCTGCAATCCAAGAAAGAAAGTTAGCTCCCCCATTAAGCTCATCTCGAAGTCTCCTTACATTATTTTTACAAATTCATCACCCAAGATATTGTTAGTAGCTCTAAAAATTATGTCATCAACATACACTTGAACTACCAATATATCTTTACCTGATTTTCTCGTGAACAATGTTTGATCAACTTTACCTCTTTTGAAACCATTTTCAATCAGAAATGAGGTGAGCCGTTCATACCATGCCCTTGATGCTTGCTTTAATCCGTACAAGGCCTTCTGGAGCTTGTACACATGTTGTGGATGTTTGGGGTCTTCAAAACCTGGAGGTTGTTCTACAAAAACATCCTCTTTGGTATACCCATTTAGAAACGTAGATTTAACATCCATTTGAAACAATTTGAAGTTAGATGAGCAAGCATAAGACAATAAAATCCGGACTGCTTCTAGACGAGCAACCGGTGCAAATGACTCATCAAAATCAATACCCATCTCCTGGCTATACCCTTTGGCCACAAGCCGGGCCTTGTTCCTAACAACCAATCCCGTATGATTTAACTTATTTCTGAAAACCCATTGGGTTCCATTTATGGATTGATTCTTAGGTCGCAGCACTAGAGTCCACACTTGGTTTCCTTCGAACTGGTGCAACTCTTTATGCATAGCCTTGATCCAAGATTCATTTTGAAGAGCTTCATGGATATCCTTAGGCTCTTCTTGTGAGATTAAGGCTATCAAATCCTCTTCTTCTACTTGCCTTAGAGATGCTCTAGTTTTTATCCCATCTTGAGGATTACCGATTATGTTTTCAACTGGATGATCCATTAAGGACATAGAGGTGATGGGCAAGTCGAGGTGTTGCACTTGCTGCTCTTGCAGTGTCTCAATTGAAGGATCTTCATCTTCTTCACTCTTACTGGGTATTCCTTCCTTGGGTTCATCCTTGGCTTTAGATGTTCCAGCATTAGTTGAATTTTTAGGGGCTTCTCCTGCATCCACAATTTGAGTAGTCAGTTTTACTTCAGATTCATCAAAAATCACATGAGGACTTTCTTCAACAACCAAAGTCCGCTTATTAAACACTCGATAAGCTCTAGAGTTAAGTGCATAGCCTAGGAAAATTCCCTTGTCACTTTTCTCATCAAACTTACCTAGGTTGGACTTACCATTGTTCAGGATGAAACATGAACATCCAAAGGGTTTAAGATGAGAAATATTCGGTTTCTTACCCTTGTAGAGCTCATAGGGAGTTTTCTTCAAAATGGACCTTACCATTGTCCTGTTGATGATGTAACACGTTGTACTTACCGCCTCAGCCCAAAAGTATTTTGGTAGAAAATTTTCACTTAACATGGTCCGTGCCATGTCTAGCAATGTTCTATTTTTTCTCTCTACCACTCCATTTTGTTGGGGCGTCCTTGGTGATGAGAAGTTATGCGTATACCCGTGCTCTTCACATAAATTGTTGAACTCATGATTTTCAAATTTACCACCATGATCACTTTGGATGGTAGTAATTAGATAACCTCTATCATTTTGGATTTTCCTGCAAAACACTTGAAACTCCATCAATGCATCATTTTTCTTGGATAGAAATAGCACCCAAGTAAATCTGGAATAATCATCAACAAACACAAAATCATAGGATTTCCCTCCTAGGCTAGATGTCGTAGTTAGGCCAAACAAATCAAGATGCAGCAATTCCAAAGGCCTAGCGGTAGAAATAATATTTTTATTTTTGAATGAGATTCGTGTTTGCTTGCCTTTTGTGCAAGCTTCACAGATTTTATCACTTTCAAACTTTAATTTTGGCAATCCATTCACTAAATCATGTCTAGACAACTTGGAGATTACTTCAAAACTAGCATGACCTAATCTTCGGTGCCATAACCATATATTTTCATGATTATTTGCTACCAGGCATAAATCATCACAAGAAACATTATCAATATCAATAGTATAGACATTGTTATTCCTTTTTCCAATAAATTTGATCTCATTTGTGTTCTTGTTCATGACAATGCAGTGGGTTTCATCAAAAATAATTTTAAAACCCTTATCGCACAATTGACTTATACTCAACAGATTATGATTTAGACCTTTCACCAAAAGCACATCTTCAATAAGAATTTCAGAATTCTTACCTATGTTGTCAATCCCAATGATTTTACCTTTGTCTTTACCTCCAAAGACAACTGAACCTCCATCCTTGTCTTGTAGTGTAGAGAACACCTTCTTGTCCCCCGTCATATGCCTTGAACAGCCGCTATCTAAGTACCATTTGCTCCCCATGGCTTCAAGACATATCTGCAAGAAAGAAAATTCTCATGCAATTATTTTTGGTACCCAAACTAGTTTGGGTCCATAAGAGTTAGTCCAATTCTATGCATATCTTTTCTTGGTCCAAAATGCATGATTTCTTAGTGAGTTTTGTCTAAACCAACAATGAGCAATAACATGTCCAAAACGACCACAATGAAAGTAATTTACATTTGAATACCTTCTTGAAAATTGGCGTGGTTTTGGTTGAACATGTATTGGCTTAGAGTGTGAACATGACGCACAATCATTTCCTTTTTCATGCACATGGGATGTGGTGATCTTATGCTCAAAGGATTTTTTGTTTTGAGGACTATACCCCAAACCTTCCTTTTGGAAGTTAACCTTAACCCCCGACAAGTTATCTATGTTTTGCTTCCCTTTAACAAACCTAGACAAAGTGGACTAAAGTTCAGCCACTTCTTCACCCAAAATCTCATTTCTCCTTTCAAGTTCTGAATTTGTGGATTTCAGAACTTCTTCTTCCTTTTTCAGTCTTTCACTCACTTTTCAATTTCAGACATTTTATATGAAATCTCTTCTTTGGTTCTTTCAATATCTGAAATTGTTTGCAGCAAACTCTTTTTTTCTTCAGTTAATTAGAACCACTCTTGTTCTAGTTTCTCAAATTTAACAAAAATATTCTCATCAATCTTTTTCTTGAGATTTTTATTTTCAGACCTAATTTTCTTATATTTCAAGTACAGTTTCTCATATTCAAATTCTCATTGTTCATTCGAAATAAAATCAGGGTCAGAATTTACCTCCGGAGACTCATCTTCATGTGCCATGAGACACAAGCTCTCCACCAGCTCTTGAATCTCCTCGTCGGACGATTCGTCCTCTTCGTCGCTCCATGTGGCGACCATGGCTTTGGGCTTCTTATCCTTCTTGAACTTTCTCTTCAGATCTGGGCACTCCCCTCTCACGTGCCCGGCCTTCTTGCATTCGTAGCATATGATGCTACTTGGCTTGCTCAACTCGCCCTTGGTTTGAGTGGGCTTCCTTTGCCCCTTTTTGAAGTTACCTTGGAAGTTACTCTTCTTCTTCAAGAATCTTTTCACTTGACGAGTTATCATGGCCAATTCTTCTTCTTCATTGCTCCCGTCACTGGATTCTTCCTCTTGAGAGTCGTCATCGGATTGATGGGCTTTCAATCCAATCACCTTCTACTTCTTGGTATCTTCCTCGGTTATCCTCTTCATATTTATCTCATACGTCATGAGTGACCCTATGAGTTCGTCCAAAGAGAGAGTGGATAGATTTTTTGAATCTTCAATTACCGTGGCTTTTGTGTGCCATGCCGACGGAAGTGACCTTAGAACCTTCCTTACAAGGTCGGAGTTTGTGTACTCCTTCCCGAGGCTTTTGAGACCATTTGTGATCTTTGTTAGCTTTACAAACATCTCCGAAATGATTTCTTCAGGCTTCATCTTAAACAACTCGTAGTCTCTGACTAGGAGGTTTGCCTTGGTCTCCTTGACCTCGAAAGTTCCCTCGTATATGAGTCGCAGTTTGTCCCACATTTCCTTGGCTGAACTGCACATTGAAACACGAGAAAACTCATTAGGATGTATAGCACATTGCATAATATTCATAGCATTAAAATTTACAGTGTATTTCTTAATTTCCTCGGGTGTCCATTTTTCTTCATCATTGGAGAGTTCGTAAGGACCCTTGTCCACAACTCTCCAGATCTCATACTCCTGGGCTCTTATAAAGACATGCATCCTATTTTTCCAATAGGAATAATTCGAGCCATCGAAGTAAGGAGGACGGTGAATGGAATGACCCTCAGGCATCATGCCCTTGTTTGCCATTGATCCGAATCTTACTCTAGATCGTTAGATCTGAAAGAATATAGCCTTAGCTCTGATACCAATTGAAGTCCTGCGATCAATGACACCCAAGAGGGGGGATGAATTGGGTGATAACAAATTTTAATTCAGCTTTGATGGATTTAAAATTTATTGATGAAAGAGCAACTAATGATATAGATCTATACGATGAAATCAGCAGATGTGATATGCTAACAAATTAAAGCAGAATTAGAGATAGGAGATAAGGAGCAAACACACGAGAGACAGTGATTTTTAGGTGGTTCGGATGCAACAACGGCAACCTACGTCCACCCCTTACAGGCTGTGAGGATTCACACACTATCTTGTAAAGGATTACAAGATTAAACACACACAAGCACGTTGGGAGATGAGGGCTCCCACGAAGGTGTAAGGACACCTTAACACACACACAAATACAACAAGGATCAAACACACACACACGGGTCTAGGAAGATCCACACACACAAGAGTGTTTATGGATTACAAGAACAACACTTTGAAGCTCAAAAAATATGAGAAAGAGAACACAAAAGAAAGGCCCTGATTGATGCTCCCCCTTAGTGGATGAAGATGGTTTTGGATGCAGCTTGCTCCCCAGTTTGATCTTCACTTGTATGGCTTGCAGATTGTCTTGAGAACCTTGATCTTTGATGAAGAAGCCTTGGACGCAGCACTGTTCACGCGGCTACAGTAGCCCTCTCTTCCACCCATTGATAGCCTCCTTGATCTCCAATTTAATAAAGTTTTTTGACCCCAATAAGATGTTTTTATAGACCTAGGGTGGTCAAGAGACAAGCCCCAGACCAGATCCACAAATCCTGCCCTGATTGGGGGCAGTGGGCTTAAACAAATGTGGAAGGGAATCTCTCCACGAGCTGGAACCATAAAGTCAAAAATGAAGGCTTCGAGCATTTCGGTCGACCGCCCATAGGCCGCCGGTCGACTGATTTTTCATAGAGCTGAGCTTTTTGATTACTGGAAATTCCGGTCGACCGGTATAGGTCCGGCGGTCGACCGTTCTTTAAATTCCTGTAGATTTTGACTTGCTGGAAATTCCGGTCGACCATTCCCTGGCCGACAGTCGACCGAAATCCTGCAGGAGGGCCTTTTTTCATTTCTGTTATTTTTGGTCGACCGCCCATTGTCCAATGGTCGACCGAATTTACCCAGTCCTGCAAAAATCAAGTGTTAGCCTAATGAAAACTATCCATAAGATTGATGCTTGAATTGAGCTTGTGTTGTTATTGATTTCTAAGTCCATTTAAGCTCTTTTTAACGCATTAGAAGGATTATGAACATTTAAGCAAGTTATGATGGAATTAGACCTTGATTGTGTAGAAGGCTCGTTCTAATACATGGCACGTGGGAGACATATGTC
The DNA here is from genome assembly GCA_022559845.1 of Amorphophallus konjac. Taxonomy (NCBI): domain Eukaryota; kingdom Viridiplantae; phylum Streptophyta; class Magnoliopsida; order Alismatales; family Araceae; genus Amorphophallus; species Amorphophallus konjac. Next base: position 55,033,561 of record CM040123.1, on the reverse strand, counting down.
CTGGATTTTGTTATCATCAAAATCACTTGGATATACTCAACAAAGATGTTACCCACCCTAACTTGTAACATCTTAATTTTATTATGGAAGTTTAAAAATATATTAAATTTCTATGATAAGTGTCCAAATATTTATTGGATTCCCGTGAGAAGTGTTCAATAAGTCTGTCTAGGTTGAGCCCATTAAATTTTATTAGTTAGATTAAATAGATATTTCACTTATTAATATTGTAATTTTACCTAAAAATGTCCGAATAAGATTAAATTTGAGCCCATTAGAAAGATAATTAAATCATTTATAAATTTCATGTTGGACATTGTTTCAAATTGTATCGTATAATAAGTCAAAGAGAGCAAATAATAGGATTAAATAGATTAGTGGAGTTTGTAAAAAAAATACAACACTACCCCAGATTAATGCATGCAAGGAGTTCTCCATAATAATTGGGTGGGGGCTTCATTAGGTGGTTTTGGACTGTGGGTGATGGAGCTGTGCTGAAAATGACTTATGTGGTGGGGTTAGTGGAGAGAATGTTGAAAATGAAAAGGAGTTTTTGTTAAAAAAATCCTCATTGTCATTAGGTGGCTTGGAGCAAGGTTAATTTGTTGGTCCGATTGTACCGACTCTATCAAATTTTTGTCAGTATAGTACGGTACGACATCGTACCGCACCGTATCATCATGTGCCAACAATGAAGAGTTATTTAAGAAATATATATTATTATAAAATATGATAAAAAAATTATGTGTACTTTAGTGATTAGTGAGTGTGTTAGTTATGTGTGAGATATATGATTTGAATCTTACAATTGTGATGCATTTTTTGATTTATTTTCCCAAAAGAACTGTGAAAAAAATGAGAAAAAGATGCGTATGGGACGTTTCGAACCTGAGTCTCAACGATTTAAAGAAGATTCTAATCAAATTATTTATGAAGATAATTTTAATATAAAATAATATATATAATATTTAAAAGAAGATAAGTTACGTATCGGTTGCGTATTATAGATCGGTCGTATCGATCTGTGATTGGTACGGTCCGGTATGAATGTTTCGTCCCGTACCAAATCGATTTGTAAAATCTTAATTTGAAGTGTCGGTTTGGACGGAGGAAAGGGAGAGAAGAAGAGAAGAAGATGAGTTTTTGTTTATTGCTCTACTTAATTCATAGAAAGTTAGTTACTAGAAGAACATTTCCTTAAGAGAAATTATTTTTATTATGCTTAGAAGGAGGGAGGTCATCCCCGAACCACAATTATCTTGAATGATATATCTGTACAGAAATCACATAAGATTGTAAACATTGTAGCGGCAAGTCTACCACTATATTTATTTTAACAGATTATTTGTAAATGAAAAAAAAAAGGGAAAACGTTATCCTTGTGTCTCTCCATCAGTGTCTTTTAAAATTATTAAAACTGAGATAGATAAAAGTTATTGGACAATATAGAGTGACACCGTAACATATCTCTAACTTTTATATTACTTTTAGAAGACATAAAATTTATTTCTAAAATAAATTTTCAAACTAATGCTCAAATAGTTTCTATTTATCGTAACATATTCTAAAATGAACTTTGCACCGAGGGAAAACAGTTGGGGGCGGGTGGAAAGGAGAGAAGCGTAGGAAAGGAGAATGGAGGAAGAGGGGATGCGATGAGATTAAAAACAATTTTAGGAAGGAAAAAAAAAGGCATAAACATATAAGAAGATCCTCCGTACGTGAACAACCGGCCTTTATAGGCGATCACCGTACAGGTGGATTATGACTGGGCTTAAACAAGACTCCTGCCTACCGACGGCAAGTTTTGAATTGGGAGAGATCTCCGGCCTCTAGAGAGCCGCGTCGTCGCCGACAGTCGTGGTTAGAGCAAGATTGTTGTGCACCGCTCTAATAAGCAGTGTGGGGGCATAACTAGCTAAAGAATTCATCTGTTGCTCATCATCGTCTTTTTTGGAGTACATAAAGCTTCCAGTTTGCGTGCGTTTGAAAGCCAAAAAATCATGCCCAATAGTGCGTTTCTTGGTTCGTAAGACTAATAAGAGTACTTTTAACTTTGAAATTACAGGGTAATTTGAGAATAAAAAAATAGTTCACTAATTGATATATATTAAGGTGACTAATAAACTTGGATAAGAACCAATCTAAAATTACTTGGGACAGATCTCGGAAAGGGGCAGACTCTAAGTTACTTGTAATTCCCTCAAAATATATTTTGTTCTTTCAATCAGATAGAGATTATAGAACTGCAGGTGCATACTCGATCAAGGAGTGGCTGAGTGGGTAAAGCCTTCGATACATGGTGGTCCAAAGTTCGTACCCCATTGGAGGGCAGGTTAGAAAGAGGAATTATAAGGAAGACTGAATAGGTTACTAGGTAGTATTAGGAACTTAAGAGCCACAAAAAAAAAAGAAAAAGAAGAAAGGAAACTAATATTGTACCTTCCAAGAAAGAAGCTGAAGAAGTCACAAACTTGATCCCATGGCTAAGCCATTATCTCTCTCTTCATCCCCGTGGATTGAGAAATAAGGCACCGACGATTGCTTTTATGTTGCCAACACGGCACATGTAAGAATAGGGCAATAAATGACAATGACAGGCATCCCATCATGTCAAGTTATATCACGTATTTAGCGTAAAAGTAAACAACTCAATATTTCAATCATTAAAATTTTCACTCTATCAAAATTATTTTTAAATATCTTAATGTCATGTCAATATTTACTTTATTTTGATTTTAAGATTTAAAAAGAGATACGTGTTGACTAGTATATGACTACGACCCAGAGGGGGATGAATGACTAATCAAAAATTTAATCGACTTAAGTATATAACTCAAAGATGCAACATAGATATTAAGTAATAGTGCAATAAAATTTAAGTCAGAAAATAATCACACAATTGAACACAACAAGATTTATACTGGTTCAGTAGTGACTTCCTATCATAGCTATGTCCAATTCCTTAGAAAAACACCTGAAGTTCAACTAGTCTTGTCAAGATAAATTACAACGGGCTATTTTCTTAGGTGTTCAACCACACCTCAAGTACTCCCTCAATCAGAGTCCCAGCTGAAGTTTCAGGTATCAACCAAACTTTCACATAATCTAATCCTTCTGCAGGACACCCTTGCTCGCAAGCAAGTATCACTCCCTTTACAAGGAGGTAAAAGTAATAGTTAAACTGAGTACACAATTGATGCCTCTAAGTAGGCTTATGGTGTACAATATAACTCAGTCATTTCAAGATAAAAGATCATAATAGAGATATGCAATCTTGAATAACAAGAAGCCTTCTAAAGAAATAATTCAGAGAAATGAATAAGGCAGAAGAAATCAACAGAGAGAGATTCAGAAGGACTGTAATGGCTGATTTGCTTTGCGTTGAGGCTTTGAGCAGGAAGGAGAGTTGCAGACGAATTGTTTACTTTCCTCAACTCTTGTGAAATTCTTACTGGAGTTTGTTCAAGAAGATTATCTATCTTTCTAGAACTAGCTTATATTTATAGTCTGCTCAAGCATGTTGTCGTTAGACTTATTTGTGAGGCTGTTAGACATAGAATGGTTAACGTTAGATTCTAAAATATAATCGTTAGTCACAAATAGCAGAGGACCTCAGGTTCTTAATATATTCGTTAGAAACAGGTATCTCGAAGCTTTTGTTTCTCCAGTGGATCTCATTCGTCCTTATTGGTCAGTCAGACTGTAGAAAAGATTTATATCTGTTGTGACATCCTATAGTCAGAATGTCTTTCTGAGGTATGTTTCGTTTTTCTGACTATTACAACTGCATAAGATAATTTCTTAGCAGAATAAATAAAAATATATTACTTCCTTTGTTGTGGCTTCGAAGCGTGGATGTTCACTCTCTATTTCCTCGTCCTTCTTTTCCTGAAATAGCATAAGAAAAACTCGACCTTTCTTAGGTCGTCAGATGGACGTGATACGAGAAGAGAAACCTTGCATGACCCGTAATAAATGTAAAGAATTTTTTACATGTTTTACAATAAATGCATGTACGAATACATTAATTACTTATTTGAAATCCAAATGTTGTTGAGATAGGCGCCGGTAGTGTTTAAGATAGTCGTTGTGTATGCGACTCTGTGCTCAACAACTAGTTCTACTTGTGAGGCATCGACTATGTAAATCTGTTAAGTATAGACAGTGTTTAGATAGTCAAATAGACGACTGACTAAGTTAACTGATAATGTAAGATAATTTTTGAGATAGTCAAATATTTATCTGAATGATTTATCGACTATGTAAATTTAAGTTTCTAGATAGTCGAATGTATCGACTATATGAATTTAATTTCTCAGATTAGTCGAATGTATTGACTATGTGAAATCGGCTAAGTTTTCAGATAGTCAAACATGTCGACTATATGAAATCGGCTAAGTTTTCAGAGGACGTCAGGTATGTAAACTTCTCTTTAAAGATCAGCTATGTTTTTAGATAGTCGAATGTATCGACTATGTGAACCCACTTGGGACCGTCCACTAGACGTAGCTTTCCTACGCCTACGTGTGCGAACCCACTTGGGAGTGGTGGAGAGCATGATCCAGAGAGACGATTTTTAGGGTGGTTACCGTAGGGCTCCCATGCGTAGCCTGAGTCTGGACTTCGGGGGAAGAACCAGTTAGAGGATCTGACCTAAGGCGCATGGTCTGTGTGTGCACAAGTGGTTGGGGGCATTGGACCCGTGCTGACGAGCGCGACCCCAACTAGTCATTGTTCGTGATACTTGTTGTGTGTCTCAGTCTCCGCCTGGGGCGTGTAGGGAGACACAGAGGCGCGGTGTAAGACGTCAGGGGACGCATCCAGCTTTACTTCTAGTGGGTGGTGCTCCTGTCTCCTGGCAAGTATGGACTTGCTTTCCTGTCGGTTCGGGGTCGGTTTGTTCGGTACGGTTAGTTGTAGAGAGCTTTTCCATTTATTTATTAATGCTTGATGCTACTGCCGTACTTCCACTAGGTAGCGTTACCTTTCGTTCTTGTTTGCGCCTTACTGTTTCGTTCTCTCGTCACGAGGTGGGGGTCCGTGGTATCTCTACTTAGCCTATGAATTGAGGCTCACTCCTGTGTTTTCAGGTGAGGTGGGGTCGTCGAGAGGCGCGTCAGAGTTTCAGCGTGGTTCCGGTAGCTAGGGTTAGTCACCAGTTGCCAGAGCCGGGGTATATCCCGTGTACTTGTACTTTTCTTTCTGTTGACTGTACTTATATTGGACATGAGATACTTTGGACCTTGTAGCTATTTTGTGATTATTTATCTTAAATCTTGCTTTATTTTTGATTATTGTGCTAGCTCTGTAGTTATTTTAGATTCTCTTGTACCCTCACACCATCCTTTAATCCTTCGAGTCTTTGGGCTCGTGGGTGGCGGGCCGAGGTTCGAGTAGCACCGGTTCCTTTTCGATACTTGGATCTCGGATCGTTACATAGATAGTGTTTAGATAGTCAAATAGACGACCGACTAAGTTAACTGATAATGTAAGATAATTTTTGAGATAGTCAAATATTTATCTAAATGATTTGTCGACTATGTAAATCTAAGTTTTCAGATAGTCGAATGTATCGACTATATGAATTTAAGTTCTCAGATTAGTCGAATGTATCGACTACGTGAAATCGGCTAAGTTTTCAGATAGTCAAACGTATCGACTATGTAAACTTCTCTTTAAAGATCAGCTATGTGTTTAGATAGTCGAATGTATCGACTACGTGAATCTTTTTTTTTTTTGATAGTCAAATTTATCGATTACGTGAACTTCACTTTATCATTTGTTCTATTTATTTCGTTATCTGTTCTATTTATTTTGTTCTCAGTTCTGTTTGTTTTGTCATCAGTTCTATTTATTTTGTCAGCTTGTCGGGATAGAGAGGCTCCCCCGACACACTACAAATTTTGCTAAAAAATTTCTTCGTCCAGAGATGTAGAGGAACACCATGCAGAGTAATCCATAGTGGAATACTATGCAGACTATCAAGTTCAATTCGCACTTTAATTAGATGGCCATGGATGGAGAATCACTGGATGCCCCTTGATTGTCCGTAAGCCTTCAAGTGCCCTCTGTAAAACTTCGACCAAGTCAAATTTACAGAGGAAGAACCCATTATCTAAACTATGAAGTGCAAACCCATTGGGAGAGCAAGGGTTCTTTATGAATGACATGAGTGGGGTATAGGACATTTCCTCAACTTGAAGTTTGGTGTTCTTCAAATGCTTGGACATGCAAATGATATCAGCCACTTTGTTATTGGTTTGCACACTTTATTATTGTTGCCACTTTCCTATCTAGTACATTGAAATGGCATGCCAACATTATATGTATAGATGCCTGACATCCCTGAACATTAATTATTGCTCCTACAGTTATAAGATCATCAAGCCGAGTGCCTGTTGTAGATAGACAGATCCCCTACTGTTGGGTTTACACTCGAGATGGGTTTCCTTCTTGATGGGTTGGGGACTCCGGCGAGGTGGGTCTTCTTTTAAGATCTATCGATCTCGTTATCTACAGATGGATATCACCATCTCTTCTTTATAGGGTGCATCGCACCACCTCCCCTCTGTCCCACTACAACAGTGCACCCAAGACAAGATCGGGAAACCCGGTGAGTGGTTCCCAATGGCACTGTCGGTGCCATTATGGGTTGGCCACATGCTAACATCTCCCACTTGGCCAACAAATTATTATATCCCCACTGTCCGTGAGTAATACAATATTTCCTTTGAATCACTCCCACTATCCGTGAGTAGTGTTTCCACTCACCATTACTTCTATACTCTCATTATCCATGAGTAGTATTTCTGATACACTCCCACTATCCGTCAGAGATATCATTCTTCTCATTGTCTCACTATACGTGAGTACTGTTCCGATACACTCCCACTAACCGTCAGAGGTATCGTTATTTTCATTATCCATGAAAATATTCTTTCTTGGCTTACATATTCCTAAGCCCCATTAAGCCAACATGCTTAATGAAATTCTCTGCTGAGATACTTTTCATCAATGGATCAGCAATCATATCACTTGTGGGAACATAAGTCACTTTTATTTCCCCTTTCTGTACAATATCTCAAATATAGTGATATTGCACTTCAATATGTTTTCCTCTTGAACTGTTTGCTCCACTGTTAATCAGGCTAATAGCCGCCTGATTATCACAGTACATCTCAATTGGTCCATCTACCAAGTTGAGATTCAAATCATTCAAGAATCTTCTGATCCAAACTGCATGAGTAGCAGCTGTACTACATGCAACGTACTCAGCTTCCTATGTGTATCGAGCAACACACCCTTGTTTCTTGCTTCCCCAAGAAACAGCAGCACCACCAAAGATGAACAAATGTCCCGACGTGGACTTTCCGTCATCTTTATCTCCTCCAAAGTTCGCATCCGAATATCCGAGAACCTCAAGCATATCAGCTTGATAAACAAGACTGTGGTGCAAAGTTCCTCTCAGATATTTCAAAATCCTTTTAACAGCTTCCCAATGTGCTGGGCCAGGATTGCTTTGGTATCTACTTACCAAACTGACTGGGTATGCCAAGTCCGGTCTTGTACACATCATTGCATACATCAAGCTTCCGACTGCTTGTGCATACGGCACCATGAGCGGCTCTTGTCCCTCTCCGGGGCATTGACCCTTACACAACCGTTTCTGATGGACTAACGGTGTAGGTGCCGGATTGCTATTCTGCATTCCGAATCTCTTGAGTACAGACCTCAAATATTTTTCCTGGTTTATACTCAACATTCTAGACTTTCTATCCCTTAGGATTTGTACACCAAGAACATAGGATGCCTCACCCATGTCCTTCATCTCAAACTTTCCACTGAGTTCAAATTTGATTTTAATCAACATTTCTATGTCATTACTGGCGAGTAAAATATCATCCACATATAGGGATAACATGATATATTTACTCCCACTATTCATGACATACACACAGTTATCCAACTTGTTTGAAACGAACCCTAGTTGGACAACTACTTCGTGGAATTTGAGATACCATTGTCTAGAAGATTGTTTTAAACCATATATTGATTTCTTCAACTTACATACCCTTTCCTCTTGACCTTCCACCTGAAATCCCTCAGGTTGTTGCATATAGATGTCTTCCTTCAACTCTCCGTTAAGGAATGCTGTTTTTACATCCATCTGGTGCAGCTTCAGATCAAAATATGCAATAATTGCCAAGATCATTCTTATGGATGCAAACTTAGCCACTGGAGAATAGATTTCTTGAAAATCTATACCTGGTTTCTGTGTGAACCCCTTTGCAACTAACCGGGCCTTATATTTATCAATAGACCCATCAGCTCGAAGCTTTTTCTTGAATACCCATTTGCATCCTATAGCCTTTCGATTCTTTGGAAGATCACATAATTCCCATACATTATTTCTTTTCATATAATCAATTTCTTCATTCATGGCATCTTGCCATAATTCTGTATCATGCAATTTCTTCGCATCTACATAATTCATGGGATCTACGTAATTTTCGTCTTCCATGTCTATCATCAGACATGAAAGCTCACAGGAATACAAATGATAATCATCCATCCATGCTGGTGGAGTTCTCAATCTTTTGTTGCCTATTCCGGGTTGACCAGGCTGCATTTCATTCATAGGTACTGGTTCATTTTCCATATTTTGAGGTTCCTCCTCAATTTCTGGATCATTTCTAAGGACATCATTGTAATAGTCATCATCTATTACAACCAGAGGTTCCTTCTCTTTTTCATGAGATTCCTCTTCCTCTAGATTTTCTAGAAATGTCGCATCCCTATATTCAATGATCCCTTTCTCTTTATGGAAAAATCTATAACCAGATGATTTCTCACAATACCCTATGAATCTACATTTCAATGTCTTTGAGTCCAACTTATCTCTAAGTTGACTCGGAATGAGAACGTGGGCAATAGACCCCCACTTCTTGAGGTGACTCAAATCGGGTTTCCTCCCATTCCATAATTCATAAGGTGTACTCTCTACGGATTTTGTGAGAATTCTGTTTAAGATATGATTTGCCGTAAGCAATGCCTCTCCCCACAAATTCTTAGGGAGACCTGAATGCGATAGCATACATCTAACAGCATTCATCAAAGTTCTATTCTTTCTTTCTGCCACACCATTCTGTTGTGGCGTGTAAGGCATTGTCACATATCTTTTGATTCCGTGTTCTTGACAATATAACTCAAATTCCTTTGAGTTATATTTCCCACCTCTATCCGTTCTCAACACCTTAATATTCTTTCCATGTTGCCTTTCCACTTCCATTCTATATTTTCGGAAGCAATCAAATGCCTCTGATTTTGCATAAATCAGATAAACATAGGCAAATCTGGAATAATCATCTATAAAGGTTATGAAATATTCCTTGTTGTTATAGGTCTTTATACTTAGGGGGCCACAAATGTCCGAGTGGACCAACCCTAACAATTCGTTTGATCTATGACCTACTGTGAAGGGTTTCTTAGTCATCTTTCCCACTAAGCAATGTTCACAAGGTGTTATTTCCACCTTTGACAAACTCGGTAGTAGACCCATCTTAATCATTTGTTCCATTTTAGATTTTTCGGGATGTCCCAATCTAAAATGCCATAGATCACATTCTGATAAAGAACACAAAGAATACTCAGAATCTTCAACATTATTATTCTCGGTGTCAATTACAGGGATACAAAATAAATTATGCTCGGGGACAAACCTCCCCATGGCAAGTACTTTTCTATCCTTCCCTATTGACACTCGGTTATTGTAGAACCGCACTTCCAGGCCATTTTTCATCAAGGCCGGTACAGAGATCAGATTCCGCTGGATTCCAGGTGCATAGAACACATCTTTGAGGACCATGATGTTTTCTCCAAGATCCGGCCTATATGTACCAACACCTTCTACATCCAGATAGGTGTTGTTACCCATGTAAATCCTCTGTTCGCCCGCCTTTAGCTTGTTTAGCATCACCAGCCCCTTTTTCATCTTTGCAATATGACGAGTGGCTCCAGAATCGACCCATCATTCATTTGAGTCGACAATCGCGGCATTGCATTCCGTGACGCCAATAAATTCTCTCTTTCCAGCTCTTCTATTTTCTGGGTGTTTGCTTCCACCCTCATTGCCTTGCTTTTGGGGATAATTTACCATAAAATGGCCAAACTTCCCACATGTGTAGCAAGCACCACGAGGAACCTTCTTTCCTCTGCCTTGGAATTTGTTGCCCTTAAACTTGGGCCTTTGCGTTCCGAGTGGACGATTCTGGCCAGTGGGCTTTCGGTGTACAGTATTGGCCTCCTGCAAGTGCGCTTCTAGTTCTTTTCTCCTGGCCATTATGTCCTGCTCAATTGCTAACCGAGCTGGCAAATCTGTGACACTTACAATAGAACCACTCATTCGTAAAGTTGTGGCAGCCATGTCTAATGATGCTGGCAAACTATTCAATATAGTCGCCACCTGCATCCTGTCTGGAATTTCAGTTCCAGCAGTCGATAGCTCCTTAGCCATGACAATCATTTTATTCACATGCTCTACTACGCTATCACCTTCCTGCATCTTACATGTGTTGTAACGATGCAATAAGAGTTGAGTATTCACCTCTGTTTTGGTGTCATACTTCTCTTTGATAGCTTTCCACATTTCATTGGAGGTTTTATAAGTTTCGAAAAACTTTATTAAATTATCCTCCATGAACATGAGCATTAGGCTCTTAGCCTTTTTGTCATCTATTAACCATTGCTCCCGTTTTTTCTTTTCCACTTCCGTGGATGTTTCAATAACTTCTGGAGTATTGGTGTCAATGACATGTTCTATGTTGTCATGGATAAGGGCATATCGGATTTTCCGGTGCCACATGTCAAAGTTGGTTCCATTAAGTTTGTCTAATTTTGCCAACTCCGAAGCAATGAGTTTACTGGCCATTATGATTATAATAAATATGAAAATATGACAGCTTAATTTAATAAGCCTAAACATGATGACAAACATTAATATGAGGTTTAAGTTGATTAATTCTATCATTTTATTTGTGAGGGGTTTTGAATTTTGTTTTGTCTTATTTAATTTGTGAGTAAAATAACTAAGAAGTAACAATTAAGTTACGACTAAATAATTAAATATGCAAAAATAACATGTTCAAATATATAAGACTATTTATATATATATATATATATAAACACTAAATGACAAGCATCAATATAAAGTAATCATGTATTAATCCCTAATAACATGATAATTATCTATGGATAGAAAAAATATAACTATTTAGAAATTAATCAAACATATCGATGTCATTTGAACATAGTATGGTTATAATATTTTTTTTATAATCAAGATATAACATACATATTATATCAAAACTTTTTTTTTAAAGAAGCAATCAACATCAAATTTATTGACATGTTAGACTATAAAATTCGTATGTTAAAATAGATCTTTTAGACTTATCAGGTTAACATGTCTTCTAGATTTTCTATCTATCTTAACTTCTGTTAGTAGGAAACAAAAAGATACTATTAAATATAAAATTTTGTCAACAGTTTTAACTTTATAAAACTGTTTCAATTGATTGAACTTTCAAAACACTTGAAAGAGTTCACGTGAATGTGTATAAAATAAATCCCTTACCCTCCTTTTTTTTAATAAAGTGATAATGCGATGGGTAACTCTTTCCCCTTCACGTGAGTGAAAGGACCTTTATCTCTCTTTTTTTTTGGACAGAGTTCAACTATATGTATATAAAGTTAGCTTTGTATCTATCCTTCCGGTGTAAAAGGAGGGTGATGTGATTTTGTCAGGACAGAAAATGATTTTGTCGGGGGACAACTTCTGACATGAAAAAAACTTTCTCTATAACCCTTCACGTGAATGGATTGACACTATTATGTTCTGTCTTTTCGTCAGTAAGAGGCAGTCGCCCCCCCCCTTTTTTTATGATGACTTTATCACTCACGTGAAAAGAGGAAGGTCGGCCTCCCTTCTTTCTTCCTAACCATTTACCTGGACGAGCTGGGAGCCCGCCTGTGAGGTCGATGGCGGCTGCGGGCAGTCGAGCTGAGGGAGTCGCGAGGTGGCTTCCGGGGGCGCTGCAACAAGCAACGAGCAGTGGCCGGGCGCGAGCGGTGGAGGAGTCCGACGGAGACGAGCAGCTCGACGCACTGTAGCGGTGTTGGCGTCGGCGACCGATGGCCGGCCGAGGGCTGTGGCGAGGTGACTCCGGCGAGCCAAATGGGGGGCAGCGGCAGGGTCGTCGGCGCGCGGCGGGGCAACAGCGTCTGAGTTGGAGGATGCCGGTTGGCAGCGGCGGGAGCTGCAGCGGCAGCGGCGGCTACTGTGGGTGGCCGGCAAGGATCGCGGCGGCAGCGAAGGTGTGACAGCGGCTTGATCGGCGTTTAGGCACAACTGCCGGGTCTGACGCCAGCGGCAGAAGGGGGGGGTTGCTTCACGGACTTGGCGCTGCGGCGACGGTGGGCGGCGGTGATGGGAGATTGGCAGCGTGGCGGCCGGGGGTGAGGACGACGTCCGGGCGGTCCACACTCGACGGCAGCAGCAGCCTGGGAGTCGACGGCGGCAGTGGATGCAGCAGATCCCGATGAGGACGACGTCCGGGCGGTGGACGCTCGACGGCAGCGGCAACCTTGGATGCTGCGATGACGGCCGGCGAGGCGGTGTCCGGCCGGTCGAGGTAGGTCCGGGCTGCAGCAGGGCGGCGGCAGGAGAGCAGCGGCAGCGGCGTTCGAGGCACGGCAGCGATGATCCAAGACCCACGGTGAGTGCGCAGCAAGACAGAGGGGCAGCAACGGGGCCGCGGTGGCAGCGGCACGGGGACCGGAGGTGCTGCAGCGGCAGGAGGCTTCGTCAGCGGCTGCAACGGCGATGCTAAGCTCTGATACCAGTGTTGGGTTTACACTCGAGATGGGTTTCCTTCTTGATGGGTTGCGGACTCCGGCGAGGTGGGTCTTCTTTTAAGATCTATCGATCTCGTTATCTACAGATGGATATCACCATCTCTTCTTTATAGGGTGCATCGCACCACCTCCCCTCTGTCCCACTACAACAGTGCACTCAAGACAAGATCCGGGAAACCCGGTGAGTGGTTCCCAACGGCACTGTCGGTGCCATTATGGGTTGGCCACATGCTAACACCTACGCTATTGCTCAGGCAAACCCTGAATCTTCTCAATCATCTACCTATAGATTATAGAACAAGCCCCACTAATTGGGAATGTGGAGTGGATAGATTGTTAATTTACCCGGGTTCATTAATTAGTTAATAATTCGAAGTGTCTGTGGAACTTATGCTCTACCCTTATTGTCACTAATATTGACTACATCCAGGTTTGCTGAACGAACCCTTTTTTTCTTGGGGTAATTGCTAGATGTACGTAGTGGGTTCTTCCTTAGCTTAACTTCCCCTTATCTTCGGTCATTTTTCCCATCTTCTTTAGACCAATAATTTTTGCTTTCTTCTTGTTTGTCATCTCCATTAATACCAGATAAAAATAAATACACCTGTAAACTTAAGTAGACAATCAGAGCCTCATTTATAAGCCACATATATAAGCCATGTCCATGCATGGCCTCGACAACATCCATATCCTCATCTGACATCTCTGGAATGATCCATATTTTTTTTTTGGTTTGTTTTGCTTAGGGGTACCGCTTGTTTGATGTGGAAAGGCCATCCCCCTTACTGTTCAAGCAAGTACTTCCATGCACCATGAATACGAGACGGACGGGGCTTTTCCTATATATATATATATATATATATATCGATCACTTTTTTTGAGCAGCAAATTAATTGCAACCAATCTCAAAAAGTTGGACTCAGTTGTAATTTTTAAATATGGATAACCTCCACTCGAATTTGACATAATAGTTAAGCCAATATATATGAAACCTATTATATATTGTTCTCCGTGCATTTTGGACGAGATGTGGAGGAGGGATTCTGTAAAAATAATGAAACTTAATGAATGAACTATAATAGGAATCTAAAACCAGCTCAGAGTTTATAGCTAGCACATCCCAATTAAGGCTTAAGTAATATTCTTGTCATGGACGGGAAAAAAAGATGGTTGATTCCTCGGGCACAATATTCTATTTTTCGCTTTCTGTATTATTCAAAGTTCTCGACTAATTTAATTAATTGTCAGAGGTGGCCTTCTCCACTAGTTCACAGTACTGGAGGGCTTTTGATGTTGTTTCTTGTGTGGAGCTCGGAAAATTCCCACTTTGGCTCTCGTTTGTGTGTCAACTCAACGTGTTTCTACGTCGTGACAATTTTAGGTGATATATGTTGAACAAACATTCAGATAGAGATAAGAGTGGATTAGTATTAATGTTATTTGTGTAGTTTTATATATTGGAATGACATGTTTTGTTCCGTACATACAAACTCTTATCAGATTTCAGTTATCATGGTTTATAGTAACTTAGGATCTTGACATGGCTGTCTCGAGCCCTCAATGTCAAGTCATCAATCTAGTGCCACCCACTTAAGGAAACGATTTCAAAATCTTAACCGTCCATAGTTGAGTCTATGGCCTTTCTAGAAAGTCTGAGAAGTAAGTTCTTCCATAGTTTTTACCGGGACGCCATAAAGGCGAGAAAGGAGGAGGGATGGTGAATTACATGACACTGGCGCCTATGGCATATAATAACTATTGATGCTAGATTGAACCACCTTGTCATCTGTAATGCCAAGACCTTCTGACCAAACATAACCCATTTTGATCCGAGTCAAATATGACACGATGCTTGGACCCGAAGTTAGGATTGGGTAGGATTAAGGTCAATTCATATTTATTAGGCTCTACTTGTGATATGACTCGATCCATTGCCACCTGCACATCATATATTCACACGGTACATGTTAAGATATAATGCAGAATTTTTTTTTTCATGTTCTTGGGCCACAACCTTGTAGCAAAATTCAGCCCAAGCAACAGTGGGGAAGAAAAAATAAATAATAATGTGCATTATGACAAAAATGGAGAGCAGAAGTTCATCCAGGGATCAGCTGGAATTCCAAATGCCGATGACCCCGTCTGAAATGCTATTCAGGTCTCACACAGTTAATCCTGCAACAACCCAGATTATTAAGTGCATGGCTAGTGAGTGAGCAAAAATCAGAATAATCCCATCAACGCAGTATAAACGGATGGCACTAGACCATTACATTCACAATTCAAGCAAGATCTTATGCTAGGTTGTAAAAAAACAAAGCATTAACATGAGAATGGTGTTGTCTGAAGCGGCAAATCAAGAATACAACCTTCTATGTATGCATACTGAAGAAAAATTACCATGTAATCTTACTAACAAGAGATGAAGGGTGGCAGACAGAGCAGCGTACCACACAAGATGGCTACAACAGTAACTGCCATGAAGTGTATGCAATATTACCAAGTTATCTCTTCTTTAATGGCTTCTTGGAATGACATAGTGCAGAAAGAAAGAGATCAGTAAAGAGTCGAACCCACTATGCAACAAGCATGCGGAGTCTCTAACCAAGTGGCATCATCTGAAATGAAAATGTTACATCAACCATTAATTGCCAGTGTCTTTTGGAAATGTCGTTGCTGGGAGAAAATCAGAGGCACAAGTTGTCCCATGACTATCTCTCTCATGCAAGGAATTAAAAGCTGATTTTAGGAATCGGACTACTGGCTGACTCCAATTTCCAGGCCACTTTTGGGCAGCCATCTACTGCCTGCGGGTCCAGCTAGATCCAATCTGATTCAGCCGGTTCTGCCCTAGGTTGACTTGTTTTTAATACCATGTTCTTATGCCTTACTTCAATTACTAGCAAAGAAGACGGGCTAACTTTAAAATGACAAGGTGCCTGCATTTCCCATGCCTGTGAAGAATGATGCCTCTCGATTTTCCTTTTCAGGACTCAGATTAGCTGCAAGAGCATAGTTTGGAGAAGGAACTTCTATTGATAAACAAGAGTTGACAGAATTGCAAGTCACTTTTCAAAGACTTGTCTTCTCCAATGCTTGAATCTGAACATCCCATTTCATTTATCATATTTTGTTCCATAATTTACGTAAGGATAACCCTGTTGTTGACTATAATGCACAGTAGTATTCTCCTTTTTCGTTCTTTAAGCAGTAGTTTTTTAATAACATGATCTGCAAATTGATCGATTATAATTTGGTGTTGTTCATATACAAGGCCTCTAGCTATGATTTCATTATCTCTATGCATGGCATGCTTGACCAACTATATGGCAGCCCATCTTTTTCTTACGAGATTTATGAATGAAGAAATGAAAGAAGACTGATCCTAGTGTCATGATTTTACATTGTCCCGATTTCATACAAAGTAGTAGATATTTCATATTTTGAATGCTTCTCAAAATAATGTCCTGATATTATGTTGTCCAATGAATGCATTATAGTTACAAGGGAAAAAGGGTGAAAATGCTAGATTTGGAGGGAGAGCACGTGGGGACCGGAATTGTCATGAGCGTTGATAAAGATAAAATCGTCATATATAGGATGACAAATTGGAACATCATATTGTGAAGTTTCTGTTGTCTATGCAAACAAGTCGGATGCTCCACTTATCGTAAAAGATCTAAGATAGGAAGAAAATTAAAGATGCCATCGGGAGTCATATTATATGGCTTATAGACTATGTATGTATCATTTTTTCATTTCTAAGTTCATATTAGTATGTTTAAGTTTGAAGTGAAATTACTCATAAGTATTTAACTATTTTGCAGATAATTCTTAATGCGGCGAAGAGTCCCTCTCCCTCATGATTTGCTTTACTTAATCGGTGATATGCTAGATCCTCCTCACATTTTGGTGTGTATATTGATGACAAACTATTAGCATTAATTTTGATTGTATATATGTTATCATGAAATTACATCTACATATTTTTTGTACACGGGGTTGCACATCATGATACATTGTCTTATTTTGTGATTATAATGATACATTTCTACACAATGTGATTACAATAGAAATATTTTGCATATAATATCAATGTGACTAATTTCTTGATCATGTGTGAATGATGTAGATGTAGAGGTTGTGATGTATAATTTGTGAATATATGTTATTACGAATGTTACCTACGGTTAGTACAGGTTGCCTACGGTTCAAAATGTTACCTACGCTTAATACTGGTTACCTACAGTTCAAATGGGTTATCTACGGTCAGTATACGCTACCTACGGTTCAAATGGGTTACCTACGGTTCAAACTGTTACCTACGCCTAATACAGGTTACCTACGGTTCAAATGGGTTAACTACGATTAGTATAGTTTACCTACGGTTCAAATTGTTACCTACGTTCAATACATGTTTACCTACGGTTCAAATAGGTTACCTACGGTTCAAATGGGTTAACTACGATTAGTATAGTTTACCTACGGTTCAAATTGTTACCTACGTTCAATACATGTTTACCTACGGTTCAAATAGGTTACCTACGGTTCAAATGGGTTACTTACGGTTTGCTCACGTTATCTACGGTTGTACGTTACCTACGATTTTATGAGAAATATTATAGTCGTTGGTAAAAATTACGTAGGTAAAGCTTTCTTACGCGATAAAAAATCGTAAGAAATTACCTATGCGAAACAAAACGTAAGAAATTACCTACACTAATAAGCCGTAGGAAATTACTTACGATAAAGAAATTATACGAAATTACCTACGCGAACTAATCGTAGGGAATTACCTACTATATAAAATCGTAGGAATAGAGAAAACCTATACATACGGATACTTATCGTAGGTTACCTAAGCTAAATAACCGTAGGTGTTAACTGCCCTATTCCTATAATTTTTTGTTGCATAGGTAAAACTTTACCTATGCAATTTTTACCAACGACAGATAAGCGTAGGGAGTGTAGTAGGTAAAATTTATACCTACGGTTTTTTATGTCTTTACCTACTACATTCGTCGTAGGTATAGGTTCTTCTTAGTGTAGTGTTAGAACTGTGGTAGACAAGATTCACAAATGGAGTAAAGGATATTGACCTAAAGATGATGTTTCCCTCAATCATGTTGACTTGATATTTTGCTTGCTGTTTGTTCTTCTTCTTGTGGGTGACAACATTTTCCTTCTTCCAAAAGTAGCATTTAGTTGCAAGATAGTTGTCTCGGCCACAGACATAGCAGTACCGATCATCTTCTTGGCCTTTGGATTTGGGTTTGGGTTTCTAGTTTTGATTGAAGCCTTTTCCCTTTCCCTTAAACTTTCGACCATTTGGTTTAAAGTTTGAGTTAGGATTCCAACTTTGGGATTGATTTTGGAATTGACCCTAAGACTTATTTTGGTTGGAATTTTGGGACTCAGTTATGTTAACCTTATCGTTGAATTGATTATCCTTAACTCCCTAAGAACAAACTGTTTCTCAATTTTGATGGATTAGAAGACTAGGTTAAGAGAGGGAACAGAATGAGAACTCCTGAGCGCACGAGCAAAAGCCGACCATGATAGAGGAAGCTTGTCAATGTGGTAAGAAATTTGATAAATTTCATCAACCTTAGACCATCCGATGTGGATCTCTTGGACAAGATTTTGAAATGTATGGATTTGGTCAATGATAGGAATGTTGTCTATCATTTTGAACTTGTTGAAATTAGAAATTATGGATCTCATAGCTCCCTTGTTGTCCTTGGTATATATATTTTCAAAAACTTGCCAAAGTTGTTTAGATGTTGTGTACTTCTTATAGGTTTCATAAAGTTCATTAGAGAGATAATTAAGTATGTGGAATCGACAATGGTAATCAATTTCGTCAGGTGACCTACAAGTAGAACGCTTGTCCAAAGGTTTCTCAGCTGGTGTGGAGATTCAAGTTTCTGGTGTAGATTTTTTTATAGAAAAAGGAAGGACTTTTCTAATTGTGGAAATCAGTTCTAATGTGACTATCCAAGCTTCAAGTTGTTATTGCCAATGAAGAAAATCCTTGCCATCGAATCTCTTAGGTTTTACGCAAAGGGAATCCATGAGAAAATTTTCAAGGAAGAATTTAAGGAGTGACGTTATGATGATAAGCTGCAAAGAAAACCAAAGCATTCTTTTTAGAATTTTCATATATTTCTTCATAGATTTTTGTGCTATAACACTAATCAAATTTTGTTCAACATGAACTCAAAGTCTAAAATTCTTAGGAATAGAGTTTTTGAGCTCTTATAGTTCAAAAATAATTTTCAGAAATTTCATCAGTAAATACAATTCAAAATTAATTTCTCAAACTTGATTTTAATTTTGAAATCAAGAAACAGTAACGAGAATGCTTCTGAAAATATTTAAACAACACTAAATTATGTAGGACATGCTCCGTAAATTTGTCATAATTTAATTCGACAGTATTGAACATCTGTAATTTATTTACTATTTTGTAGAAATTATATGCCAGGAATAAAACAATTTATCAATTCTGAAATATGTCAAACATTCAAACGAAATTTCAAGGTGGTCAGGTATTACTATAAAAATATTTTATAAATTTTTGGATTAATTAGTATATTTTTATTAATTTCTTTAATGTATGTTACCAGTTTTACAGAGAACATAAATATAAAAAACAACTGTTTACAAGTATAATATTTGTCAATAAATCTCAAAAAAACTTCTGGTCGTATAGTTTTAGTTACAGACAGTGAAGTGAAATTTTAAGATGAAATTATTCAGTGTAGTATTTTTTTAAAATTTAATTTTTCAATTTTCAAAGTATAGAAAATAGTAAAGTAATTATTAAATTTATTTATTTTTTTCAAAAATTACTGTAAATTACAGAGTATGTATTATGTGTGATTAATGCTCCAGAAACTTTTAGATTGTAAATATGTGAATATGACGTTTGTATGCTTCAAATTTTAATTATTTAATAGATGAAATAATTTAATTCAAAAATACTGATAATTTATAAAAATAAAGTGCACAATGTGATGCTTTTGTAGTCTTATGCTTAACAGCAAATTATATGAATATTTGAACAAATGTGCATGTTAATCTCTTTTAACTATAAATCGGTAAATAATCGTCTTTGATTGTTTGGAAAAAAATTGTCAAAACATGTTGAAGAGGCCAGATCTCGTGCCAAGCCGTGTACCGTCGGATCTGAGAAGATCGCGAGAGGTAGCCACCTCAAGAGAGAATTATGCAAACAATAGGAAAAAGCGATCAGGGGCCCAGGGTTAAGATTCCCGAGAAAACCTTCCAATACTTAAGTTAGCAATGGTAAGAGCCAAGAGTGAGAAGGAGGTAAAAGGATGATGGGCACGAGGTTGCACATCACCAGTGAAGTGGCTAGAGTTGGCTTACCCTTCTAGAGAGCTTTTCCTAGATTTATATAGCAGCTCGTTCCCTTTCTAGGGCAGGGTAAGCGGGAGAGCCTAGGGGGCGTTACCTCTTGGGTGAGGGCTCTTCACTGTTCGAGGACTCTTACCCCTCTCTTATCCCCTGAACTTCATGCGGTCGGTTATGCTTGGTCGCCCTTTGGGCTTTCCCCGCGCGTAGGAGGTACCGTTATTCGGCTCCTGTCCCAAGCGGGAAGAGTGACCCTCATCAATTCTGTGCTGAACTCCATACCTATTTACCTCACTGCGTATGCCTCTATCCCCAAGACAATTGTTAAACATATTGAGAGGGCCATGACATCCTTCTTCTGGAGCAGTATGGACGTGGTGCGTCGACGCCATTGGGTCTCCTGGGACAAGGTTCAACATCCTCTAAAGGAGGGTGGTTTGGGCGTGAGAAGCATGTTGCACGTCCAATTATCTCTTGCTACTAAGCTAGTTTTGTTGGTCCATAATGGTGATTCTCTTTGGGCTAGGTACGCTCGCGGCAAGTATAAAGTGGATGTTTCCACTCCACCCAGCCCTTTCCCTTGAGGCATCTCCAAGGACACTTTCATGAGAGAAATTAGTGTCTTCAAGGGCAACTCCAGATGGATTGTTGGCATGGGCTCCAATGTTGATTTCCTTGATGACGTCTGGGTGGGTGTTGCTCCTCTGCGTACTCTTCTATCTGAGCCTTACAATGGTCCTCCCGCCACGGTGCAGCAGGTGATCCAGACCACTGATCACCCCATTAGAAACCTCCTGCCTTCCTCTTCGATCCTGGGGGGTCTGTAGCTTACTAATGCTATGGACATCCGTGTTTGGACTGCCACCTCGTCTGGGGATTTTTCTGCTAAGTCGGCATATGACCTCCTTAGGCCCAGGGGTATTCAGAGGCCTGCTCTGATGCGGCTTTGGCATCCTTCTTTCTATAGGAGAGCGTCTGTCTTCGGATGGAAGGTTCTTCATAGGGCAGTGCCTGTGGATGATCGCATAGCTGCATGTGGTGTTTACATGGCTTCTAGATGTTCTTGCTGCCATACTCCACACATTGAAGATATGAACCACCTTTTCCTCCATAGCGGGCTGGCCTCCAAGCTTTGGAGTTAGTTTCTGCCTCTTGTTGGCACTGGTGTCACGCTCCATGAGCATCTCACTACCCGTTTATGGCTCTTCCTGGATAATTGCAACACCCAGTCTCCCTTTGGTTTCATCTCCTTATATAGTCTTCTCCTTATGCTTTGGGAGATTTGGAAAGCGAGATGTGTGATGCGCCACTAGCTTGTCCGAACTCCTGTTAACAAAATCATATATAATATTCAGTCTATGGTCAGCTTGGCTCTTAATAATTCTATCTTCCACATGGCCCCTACCGATCAACAACTGATAGCTATCAATTCCTTCGGGTATCATCCTGTTATCAAGAAGAAGACTCTAGCCCTGGTGAAATGGATCCCACCTATTGCTGGTCTTTGCCTCAATGTCGATGGTGCGTGTAAGGGGAACCCTGGAGTCTGTGGGGGAGGCGGCTATTTTAGAGACGCCTCAGGTAGAATGATCCTTGCCTTTGCACATTTCTATGGTCTGGGCAACAGCCTGATTGCTGAGGTTAGAGCTTTGTGTGACGGGCTTCGCTTGGCTGCGGACCATGGGTATAATCTGTCTGCGATTCAATCTGATTCTTCCTCCCATGTGCAGTCCCTTCATAACAACGCTCCTTCTTCATGGGATACTACAAGGTGGTGGCGGGTTGCAGCTGATCTTCTGAAAGCCCATACTATCCCTACTGCTCATGTGTACAGAGAGGCGAATCGGGTTGCTGACAGCCTCGCCTCCCACGCCTGCTCTTCATCCTCTAGTACCATTTTTCGCTCCTTTACTGATTTGCCGAAGGCATGTCGGGGCAATATTATTCTTAATAGATCTCACCTCCCTAGCATTAGATTTGTTTAGCCTTTATGGCTTGTAAATTCGGGGTATGCCCCGTTCCCTCCTTGTAATCCCTATCGTTTAGTAAAAAAAAATGGGTTGTGTTGGTCCGAATGAGGTGGGCCTCTTGATGAGTGGACCCAATAGGGGACTATCACTCATTGGGCTATGTAGGTATTGTCGGGCCGTATTGGGCCGCATATTTTTTGGGCCGCGAATCTATCCCTCTCCACTTGCTCCTCCTACTCCCGAGCCAGGAGATGGGCTCAGAGAGTAGAGCATATACAGACTGGGGTTGTGGCTCGGATGGGGGATTGGCCGTTACGACCTGTCCCAGCTTCGATTTCTAGGGGACATGAATGCGGCTACCCTAGCATATGGAGGCTCGAGCGTAATGATGATGTATTACACGTCGGTTCGAGGGCGCCCTCTTAGAGTTTGAAGCATCGCGGTGGTCCTTCTCGGGGCCATTTAGGGCTTATAAATACCCCTCGTGCTTGCGCTTCACGCCTCCTCCGTTAGGGCTTTTCCTCCCTTTTCCACTTCTGTGAGCACATAGTGGGATTTATGCGCCGAGCGAATAATCAGAGAGAGCAAGAGATAGCCCAAGCTTTCGCAGAGCTAGCAGAGATCACCGTGGAGGTGATTCACCAACTTCCTCTCCCTATCAGCTCGTCAGGTTCTAACGTCTCTTCTTCTTCTCTTCAATCTTCCATGGCGGAGCACAATGAGGAAGTCGGAGGCCAAGAAATTGAGCAAGGGGCAGGAAGCTCGGATCCGGTGCCCAACCAACATCTTCGCAGTGAGCTGACCGAATCAAAGGCGAAGGAACTTGAAATCCGCTTCCAACTCCCATGGCGGTTTTACTTCTCTCCAGCTAAACCTCATGAGTCTAGTCTGGATACTCGCTTGGGCCTTTTCTGTAGCTACCTTTTGGCCTAAAAGTATGGCTTTTGTCTTCCTCTTCACCCTCTCGTCATCAAACTGCTGGAATTTTACTAGCTGGCTCCCGTCCAGGTGGTCTCCAACTCTTACACTTTCATTTTGTCTTTCATTGTCCTCTGCCACATATGCGGCCTCGTCGCATCCCTTGACCTCTTTCATGCCTTCTATGAGCTGAAGAAGCATACCCATGCCGGAAGGGCTTCTTTTACCTTCAGGCCAGGAGAGGGATGAGTTGTGTTACCCTCTCCTCTCGAGATTCCTCGTATAAAGGGTGGAAGACCCAATATTTTTGGGTAGGGTTCAATAAAGATTCCAGTTGGAATTTCCCCATTCTGTCGAACTATCAGCCCGTATTCCTTGCGAAGCATCCGGCGGTCTCCTCAAAGGTCGAGGAGGAGATTAAGATCCTTCAGAGTCATCAACGGTTGACCACGGAGCTGATGTCTCGCTGATGTCTCTGGCCAATTTCTAGTGCTACGGTCACCTCGCGCTACTTCCCGGGGGGAAGAATTCTCGACGTTTAATCGCATGCATCATTTTTCCAAGCCTTCTCTAGATAGTTTGCTCTTGGTCGACAAAGCCTTTCTGCGGTGCTGACGGGGATCGTCAAATGCCTGTGGAACTTGAAGGCGATGAACAAGCAGGGGCAGTTGCCCAAGACGCCCCTCTGGTCGCCGAAGGCCCCTCTACATGAGATAAGGGCAAGCGGGTCCTTCTCTAGGGGGAGCCAGAGCAACGGGGGTCCAAGCGTAAAGACCCTGAGGAACGGATGATGTTGGCCTCGATGAAGGCAATGACCGCCGAGCGGAGCAGGCGAAAGAAGACGAAGGTTCCTCGCTCGGCTGAGAGGCCTTCAACCGAGGGCGCCCGTCGTTCGGCATCACCAATCCTTCCACCGGAGGTTCCTACTTCGGCCGAGGGAACCATTACTGAGCCAAACAAGGCGTGCAAAGAGGAAGAGGTCGATCCAGGGATCCCGACCGAGCCAAGCACCGCATCCCTGAGCTTGGGAGCCTCTGAGGGAGAGGCCCCGACGTCGAGTCCTCTGGGGAGGAGTCCCAGCCCTCGGCAGGGGTGATTCGCCCTGCAAGCTTCCGTCTCTGAGCGTTGCTGAGCGCTGGTGACTCCTTCCATTCGGGATGAATTCCAGCGTTGCTCCTCCCAAATGCTTCTTGAAAGGGTTATGGACGGAGGGATGTTCGTGGCTCAGCTGGGTGCTGAGGTTACAGATTGCCTAGCACAGGTGGGGAAGAGTGAAGCGGCTCAGGCCAGGGCTCACACCGAGTCCAACCGAAAGGTCGGACAACTTTCCTTTGAGCTCGGGGTCCTTCGGCAGGAAGCGACATTTGTTCAGATCGCGGGATCGGGAGAATCGAGAAGAGATTCGATCACTATCCGAGCAACTATCCCAGGCGCGGTACACGGCCGAGCTGAAGAGAAAATTCCTAGAGGAGGAGCGCCAGGCCTATGCGGCAGGCTCGAGGCAGTGGGGGGCTAAGTGGGAAGAGCTCGGGAGCCACCTCTTAGAAGTGGAGCGGGCGAGGAGGGATGTCGAGGGAAACCTGGCCGAGATCGAGGCAAAGTTGGCTAGTCTCGCGGCGAAGGAAGCAGAGACCGAGGCGAAGGTAATCGAGTGATACTTGGGCTCGGAAGAGTACCAAGAAGTCTTGAAGAAAATCACCTTCGCTTACTACGAGCTAGGCTACAAGCGTGGGCTACGAAAGGGCTTCGTGCAGGGCTTCAAGCGGGCGGCAAGTCAGGCGCAGGAGTAAGTTCTCGATGAGCTCATCTTCAACCCGGGGCAGTGCTATGACTCGGACGAAGAGGGCTCGACCTCTCCTTCTTCATCCGAATCTAATGGCGAGGAGGGAAGCGAGGACATTTCTGCTCCTGCGGAGGAAGATTCATTAGCTCCGACCACTTCGGGAGGGCGCTTGGCTGAAACAGTTCCCACACCAGTGGGGTCAGTGCCCGAGCTAGTGCCTCTCAAGGGGGTCGAGCATATGCCGCTGCCGATCATAAACGTAGCCCCGGATGCCGATGATCCTTCGGTTTCTGTGCCCTCCAAAGGGCAATTGACTCCCCCATCCTCATGTCCGATCTCAATAGACTGAGATCGGTTTGTACTTGTTTCCCTTTTTTGACATTTTGTTGTTATTTTTTGTTCGTTCTTTCCTCCATGGTATAAAAGGGAATGGAAATTTTAAAAAGGCAATGAATGATTCACAAAATCCTTAACTGATCGTTACCCTTCGTATCTGTGCACGTCAGCAGATAATCCCTGTCCACGATCTCCCAAACGAAAAATCTGGGTCGTCGCGATTTCTGCCTATAAAAGGCGTCGAAGCGTGGCTTAGTCGCCCATTTGGCGTTGTGTTCGTTAGCCTTCCTTGTGTAAGGATCTAGGCCGGGATCAGAAAGAATGTAGCATAAAATAGAAATTAAAATTTTAACCTAGCCGTTGATCGATCCCCGATGATATTCTACAACTACGGGATTTGATATTACATCTGCGATGCTCAGATCACAGCGAAGTGAAAATAATCCCTCGTGGTAGTAATCAACCGCGCAAGTGCATGGCCTCTAGCAATATCCACACGGGCACGAACAGTGGAATCTCCTCATCGCAACGCCCCACGAATGATCTCCTCCGCAGCACCTCCATGGTCTCCACATTAGAGATGAGAGGGAGAAGAGAGAGGAGAGAGAGGGGGCAGCCTGAACTAGGAAACCCTAGATGCCTGGCCCAGGGTTCTCCCATCACAACTATTTATAGACTTCTCAGTCTTTCACAAAAATCTTTGACAATCTAATATTGAAAATATACTTCCATCGTCCATAACGCTAATGTGTGTGACCCTTTAGGCCCAGTGTCAGTCTGATTTTAGGCCTAATAAACTTAAGAACTCCTTTTTAGCCTTTTCACATTATTAATTAACATGTAATTAATTATTTAATCATCTCATGACTTAAATAATTAATTAATCATCTTATGATGAATAATCATCTCGTGATTATTCCTCTGATGGGCTTTCAGGCCACGGTAAGCACCAAGTAACACTCCATGACCCCATAAGATAAAGGGGGTCTATAAAACCACTCTGGGACCTTTCCGTCAACTGTTACCACACAGCTATAATCCTCCACTCATACCCAATGCCCCTGGTCATAACTAAGGGTATGGTCATACTGTCAAACCCTTCTTATCTATGACCTGATGAACGTACTCTGAGTCCCAATGAAAAACTCTTTTCCCATTTAACTATCTACCTTGGCTAAGGATTTAACCGAGTACCATTCATAGGGCATTCTCTCTCATGCTATATCTGAGAGTGAATGATCCACTGTTGTCACTCAATTACCTTCACCTGTATTCCGCTGTATCTGAATACCTGAGCATCTAGGACTTATGGATAAAGTCCCTTTGCCAGGAATCAAAATATAGAAGTCCCCATGCAAGGTATCTTTGGTGACTCATGTTCAAGGACCAACTGTGCAACTGTGACTAAAGAATCTCTTGGTTGACAGTTAGATATAATTACCATCTAGAGATTCTTGATCGGATCAGTTCAGTGAACCCTATTCTTGTAATGGGCACTTGCACATATATCTTAGTGTCTCAACACCAGTGACTGTGAGATCAGTCACTCTCATCATATGAGAGGATATCATGTGCACTGGTCTATCCGGATTCTTTGATGGCCTATCTCAAAGATCCTATGACTAGTAACATTTAGAACACACGCATCTAGAAGGTTGATCTCACTATCATAATCTCATTATGATTCAACCTTCATAGCTTGCGTTCAAGGACTTCATCATGTTAAGCAGTAATATGCATAAATAAATAGACATAATGAAGAAATTACCATAAATACGAATGAGAATATATAAGAAATGACGCCATCACTTCATAAGTGATTATCTTGCAGGGCATACACTTCTTTCATTCTCCCACTTGCACTAAAGCCAATCACCTCCCGCTTGATCTCCATCAGCCTTAGGTGATACTCAACCACATCTTGAGTCAATGGCTTAGTTAGTGGATCTGTAATGTTATTAGCGGAAGAAACTTTTTCTAGGTGACAGCTCCCTTTTATTTATAATATCTCTAATCAGGTGGAACCATTGTAGAAAGTACAACGACTTCTGATGAGACCACGGTTCCTAAGTAAGAGCTATAACCCTCTCGTTATCAGATAACAAGGGTACCTGATCAGTGACACTAGGGACAACTCCCTACATGATGATGAACTATTTCATCTACATAATGTCAAATCAACATTTGTTGTCTATTTTGAACTCTTCCAACTAACCGTCGAATCGCCTTCTCCCCCCACCAGGAACATATCATTAATTCTTCTCAAGAATGTAAGAATACATTTCACAGCATTGTAATGTTGCTCACCTGGATCCGTCTGATATATGCTCGTAACACTTAGAGCATTCGATATATCAGACCTCGTACATAGTATATTACATATGATAAACTCTTATGTCTAGAGCATAATGAATATTACTCATGTGTTATCTCTACACAGAAGAGTTAGAAAATATCTTCTTGGAGAGGTAAATTTCACGTCTCATCAGTATGAGACTTATCTAGGTATCGTTCCTTGTCAAACCTTTTGACAATACCACCTATGTACTATAACAGAGTTAAATTAAGCATCCTTCTTAATCTATCTATATAGACCCCAGTTACCAGTGTAAAGGATGCTTCTTCCAAGTATTTCATGGAGAATTACTAAGACATTGTAATTTTACCTAAGATAACTTAACTACATCATTCCTAATGATTAGTATGTTATCTACACACAGAATCAAAATTATGATTGCTCCTACTTATCCTTTTGAACACACAAGACTCTCCTTCATTCTTAATGAAGCCATAAGATTTGATCACCTTATCAAACCTCATGTTTTAGCTGCGGGAAGCTTTTCTTTAGTCCATAGATGGACCTTTGAACTTAGCACACCATATTTGGGAGGTGAAATGTCTCTAGTTGTAACATGTACACTTCCACATTTAGATTACTATTGACACCTGCTTACTTTATCGAATTAATCAAGGATTAAGCATAGGGAAATACTCCCTAAATAGAGTAAAATGGCACAACGCCAAAGGTGCTCTACCAGTTGAGTTGAGCTCAAAAATTGAGACATTTCGTCGGATCCAGCGGTACAACATAATAACCGGGCATCGTCCCCGAGCAAAGGGCACTACACCAACCAGTTTTCTGACAACCAAGTCGGACCCAAGGTTTGGGATAACTCACTGTACCGAATGGCACTCTGTAAAGATTCGGGGATCACCCTCGGATACCTTGCGTACTGTACCACACCACCGACACATCAACAACCAGGTTAACATGGGACTTAGAACAGCCTACCGTACCATACGGCTCTTCGCCAAGAAGTGGGGGTCACCCCGACTACTAGACAAATGACATCATCATACCGACACCCCAGTTACCGGGCCAACCCGGGGCTCCCAACAACCCATCGCGTCACTCGGTGCATGATGAAAAAGTAGGGAACAACTCTCGACCCACCTTCTACAAGCAACTTGGCACCGGTGACTCCAACAGTCAAATCACACCTGGGTCCACTGCGTTCAAGGCAGAGCTTGGACAAACACCGAGTTTGGCCATTCTGGGTCCAGATTCAAAGCTGACTCTAGATCCCCCCACAGTGCTTCTAGGCAAACCCAACCCACATGGGATTCCTCTTCGAGTCCTCTTCGCAACGAGTCCAAGCTCGTCATCATCCGCCCTCAGATCAGGCCAGAGCGGCTATTTTCGTCAGACCGTGCAGATCTGCGTCACCAGACACCTGTCAGGATGTGATCGCCATTGCGAATTCTTTCTCTGTGATCCTGCTATGAACAACTACCAACCTCTACCTCTTAGACATTCTATTTCAAGTCCTTTTCGCAACGAGGGCTCACCCGCCCCAATCCGACGTTAGAGCTGATCGCGGCGCCCATTCTCGTCGGGTTGCGCGACTGGCCCAGACAGGCCCGATTTGAGGATGATCTCCCTGTTGTAGGAGTTCTCCTTGTCGCCTTGCTGTGAGTTAGGGCATGGCCTTCCGTGACATCAAAATACGTCCAACCCTCTTCGCAGCGAGGGCTCACCCGCTCCGATATGACGTCGGAGCTGATCGCGGCGCCCATTCTCGCCAGCGCGCGTAGGTTGCAGCCTGCCTACCTGCAAACTGGTGTTAAAGCGACCACACCTTTCAGAAAAAACAAAAAAAAATAAATAAATAAAATAAAAATAAAAAACCTATTTCTCTCTCCAGAAAAAAACCCCATTCGAGTCCACATTAACCCCCCCCCCCCAAGGGGGGGGGGGGGGTTACGCGGACTAGACTCCCCCCCAGTTTGGTCCGCGTAAACCCCCCAAAAGGGGGGCGGGGGTTACACGGACCAGACTCCCCCCAGTCTGGTCTGTGTAAACCCTCAGAACCAAAAAAAGAGTTTTTTAACAAAAACAAAACCCCCCAGCCCAGTCCGCGTTAAGCCCCCCAAAGGGGGGGTTTACGCGGAGCAGACCGCCCCCCCCAGTCTGATCCACATAAACCCCCCCCCCCCCCCCCCCCCCGAACAAAAAAAAGGTTTTTTTAACAAAAACAAAAACCCCCAGCCCAGTCCGCATTAACCCCGGGGTTTAAGCGGACCAGACTGGTCCCCCCCAGTCTGGTCTGCGTAAACCCCCCTCCCACTCTCACAAAATAAAAATATATATATATTTATCATTATTGAAGGGGGTTCACCCGGACCAGCTCACCCCCTCCATTCCAATCCGGGTAAACCCCCCCCCCCCCGACCCTTCATATTACTCTATAAACCCCCCCCCCCATTGGGTGCCCAGAAAAAAAACATGCATGCATGGAGCTCATCCCCGGGACTACAAATGGCGCGTGAAGGACTTGGTTGGCTGATTTTGCATTTGCTAGGCTCACGCCAAGGCATGTTGCATGATTGTCCCTCATACGGTGTTTAGCCAAAACATAAACCTCCTCAAAGGTGGCCCCTGCTTTGATGAACGCACCCTATCTAGATGTCGTTGGACTATTGCATGTTGTCCGGATGCTGCTTAATAAAATCACCCTTCCCAGGCCTTGCCTCGATATTCCTGCAAGACCCGGATGCTGCTTGATGAAAACACCCTGCCCATGCCCTACGTCGATATTCGTGTACAACTCAGATGTTGCTTGATGAGAGCACCCTACTCGGGCTCTACCTCGATATTATGCACGGCCCTGATATTGCTTGGTGAAAGCACTCTGCCTGGGCTCTATCTCGATGTTCTTGCATGAACCTGATGCTGCTTGATGAGAGCACCCCACCCGATTCCTTACCTCGATGATCGTGCGTCGCCCAAGTGTCACCTCGATAAGCGTGCCCTTAATGCGGTTACCCGAATAATGGGCATGCTTCCCGAGTCTTGACGAAACATGTAGTGTCAAGCCCCTGCCTCTGTGAACGCGCCCCGAGCACAACGGTGCCCCTGGCACCTGACTGCCAGGCCAGATGCACCTGGCCACCAGGGTCTCACAACGCCCAGCCCCCTCAGTCACATCGGTTCCCTTGGCAGCCAACTGCCCAGTTCTTCCAATCACGTCGGGGCCCACGACACTCGACCACCTAACCACTCGAGTCACAACGGTGCCCCCGGCACCCTACTGCCGAGTCCAGACGGCCCCAGGTTACTCTAGCCCCAACGGCGCTCAACAAACTTCAGTCACAATAGTGCCCTCGGCACCCGACTGCCGAGCTACTCCAGTCGCATCAGGGCTCGCGGCACTCGATCGATCAACAACCCTAGTCACATCGGTGCCCCTAGCACCCGACTGCCAATCTCAGCCGCGCCTGGCCACCAGGGTCTCCCGGTGCCCAGTTCTCTCAGCTACTCCAGTCACAACGGTGCTCCCGACACCCAACTGCCCAGCTACCCCAGTCACAACAGTGCCCCCAGCACCCGACTGCCCAGCTACTCTAGTCTCAATGGTGCCCCACAGCACCCGATGGCCCAGCTACTCGAGTCACTATGGTGCCTACGGCACCCGAATGTCCAACAACTCCAATCTCATCGGTGCCCATGACACCCGATTGCCCAGTCCCGGCGACGCCCGGCTACTTCAGCCCCAGCAGGGCTCAAGCTCTCCAATCTCAACGGTGTTCATGGCACCTGATCGTTCTAAGCGACGATGTCCATAGTACCCAACCCTCCAAGTTTCAACGGCGCATGGTCGCCCCAATCACAATAGTGCTTAGCGCGCCCGACTACTCCAGTCACTACTGTGCCAACGACACCCAACTACTACAGTCAAAGTGATGCCTACGGTCTCAACTTCCCTAGTCACAACAGGGCCTACGACACCCGGCAATTCTGAGCTCAACGGCTTTTTGTCGCTCCAGTTAGGGCGATACTCACGCCGTCCGACCGCTCCAGTCTTAACAGTGCTCGGTTGCCCCTATATCCACCGTGCCTGGTCGCTCTAGTCACAAGTGGTGCCCACGCCATTCGGTCACCTTAGTCTTAGAGACGCCTAACTGCTCCAGCACAGTGGTGCCCACGGCACCCCAACTTCCCCGATCTCGACGATGCTCTGTATCGGGGATATATCGTGACACCCTTCGGGCGGCATCCTGCCAAGTCACAAGTTCTTTGACGGACACTATGTACCAATGCAGAAATACCCACACAATAACGTAATGACCCGGGGACCGTCACAAACGATAGAATTGTCTCGTGGCTTGCACACATTTGTAATCGGGCTTGCACGCCCCATATAAACGCCTTTTATGGCACATAGTTATGTAATCCAATCCGAGAATTGATCCCCATCCTCGCCAGCTACTAGTCTCGATGCTGTCCAGCAGACCGCCATCTGTCTCCCAGCTCGGTCTTAACTCCTCTAGCCGGATGGGACCCTACATCTAAGCCAGGACCTGCTGCTCCTTGCCGAGCCAGTGCCAACCGCTCCGTGCCTGAGCCAGGACCTGCCTACTCCCTGCCAAGTCAGTATTTGCTGCTCCGCTGTCCAAGCCAATACCTCCATCTCACAAACCCAGAGTTCTTACCCTTTCTAGTGTCTACACTGGAACCAGTCTCTCTGCCCCCAGTTATCCCTGCCGTGTTGATGTTGCCCTATCACTATTGCATGGCCTAAGCCCTCCTGACGTCACAGCTCCCAGGGTCCCTGACTCTTCTCTTCGGTAGTAGAAACAAAGTTGTTCGGGCCCCGCTGTGGGGATGTTTTTTTTATTACCCTTTGTTTTATTGGGTTTATTAGGCGTGCCAGTCACCGGAGTGACAGTTTATTGTGCGCTCGACTTGACTCAATCAGTCGACTGTGATATTCGTGTCAGGACTCAGAGTCCGTCATACCATAAAGGCGATGACGTTAATTACGTCCTTCCAAAGAAGGACAACCCTTGATTAATTGCCAAGAAAGGATGTCTCGGGGGCAAAATGAGATACGACTGTTACGCTAACTCCGCTGACGGGATGCGAAACATGCATAGAAAATCGTGCTACGCGGGACATGATAACAATGTTATAACGTAAATCCGACAGCACATCCTATTATTTTGGACTATGCCAAAGGGGGAAAATAGGTCATCCACCCACGGAATGCGGGATGGAAGCCAAAAGAGAGGCGGGCGTAGCCCTGGATCCAAAAAGGATTTAAATATGACGGGACAGCGTCCGCCACCATGTCGTTTGTTAATATTCCCCTCAAAGGACCATTGGAGGACATGCAGGGGCAGAGCTCTGATGGTCAATGGGGTGATAGAAGAAACGTCGTATTCGGTATAATGTAGGGGTAGAACCCCCATTGATATATCTCTGTGGGCCCGGGTGAAGAACCATAGTTCCCTCGTGAGGTGACGAAGGTTAACACGGAAGTTGATAAGGAATGGACATTTGAGTTTGGACTGATTTTGGATTTAATGGGATTGTTAAGGTATCAGGGTTTGAATAGCACCTGCTAATAAGGTGAAACGGCATGGATAGGAGTCGGTGCGGGGGGGAATCCTGGCGCGACGGGCAGACGGTGCGAGAGGGTTCCCGGCGCGATGGGAAGCTCAAGGGCAATCGGCACGGTAGGCAAACGGCACGGCATGGCAATCGGCACGGCATGGCAAACGGCAGGTTTCAGCGCGCCCCCCACCCGACGCGGGTTTGGCGCCGGAAAGGGGTAGTGCCGGGAGGAGGTGGCGCCGGGAGGTATTGGTGCCGGGAGAAGGTTTTGTTGGTTTTATTTGAGGTATTATGAGGGTTTCTTATGAGTTTAAGGGCATCCTTTGCATTCAATGGGGACTTCATGGTAATGAGTGGGTGAGATAGAAGATGAGGGTGGGTTCATCCAGAGGGGTTCAAGGAGACCACGTAACTGTAAGGTATATTCCCTGTGGTGGCCAAGATACCATGAGGTGATATAGCTCAGGCTCTTGCCACGCAATTAGGGGTTAAATACACAATTCTGATGAAAACATCACACTAGACGATCGAGCAAAACTCTGAACAGATTTTGACAGCACCTCCCCTTATTTTGAGAGTGTGCCAAAAGGGTATTATAGGCTATCCACTCACGAATTGTCGGAGTGGAAATCGAAATGAGAGCCGGGCGTAGCCCGAGATCCAAGGGGTCCAGATCATAAGGGACCTCATCCCTTTTGTTGTGATATCCCTGGTGCAGTCAACGGAGAACCTGCAATGGCGGGGCTCCATGACTTGATGGGGTTGTAGAATGTGGGGGATTGACCCCTTTAATGTAGCTCCTATGAGGACAGAGGAAAGGGTAATGCATGCCCATGGGATAGGATATGATGGGCAAGGTCTGCATGGCTTGACGGCATCGGCACGAAGGCATTAGGATGGCCAGAAGATGTAAAGGTATCAGTGCGGAGAAAAGGGATAGGTTTCGGCACAGCCACGAGGTGGGCTCGGCGCGATGAGAGAAGTCCAACCGGCGCGGCAAGCCCTCGGCGCGAGACTTGTGCCGGGAGGTGCTCGCGCCGGGAGGCTTAGGCGAGATTTTCTTCAGAGGTTTGAAGGCCTGGTTTTAGGCGTTTGAAGAAAAGGGGTTTGTTCACCAATCTAGATTGTTTTGGATGATCGTAGAGAGAAGACTTCGGGGGGAAGAACACCTTTCCTCTGGGGCCTCACTAGGAGCAGAGCCGTGGACGGTAACTCCTGAACATATCCCTCTTTGTTTCACATACGAGGAGCCATGAGATAGACTGTCTCAGGCCCTCGAAATGTGGCTAAGAGGTGGAGAAGAACAGTGGCCAAGAAGCTTCAGCAGACGGAGGCAAATAAACCATAAAACACTCACGGCTGGCGGTAGTCGTACATGGGCTAAACCTCGGATGTAGAAAGGAAAGAATGATCAGAAATGGCAGAATTCAACCCATTCTTTTATTAACTAGTTCACCCAAACGGCTTACACTAGATCAGCTCGGGAGGAACATCCCTGCGGAGAGAATAACAAGGAGACGCATGCCGGCACAGTCCCTGAGAACAGGGTTACATTGGCACTCGATGCTATTGAAACCACGATGCTTGAAAGCAGAAATACAGAAAGAAACTAAGGAAGAAGATTCAGATAGAAACGAGGGGGGGGGAGGGAGAACTGCAACCATTCAGGACGTCGAGCAGCACACCCCACCTGGTTCCTTCCTTCGAGCCTCTCTCTCTCTCTCTTTTCTTTTGCTTCTATGAAGGGCTCTCGAACTCCCCCTTTCTTTCTGTGGCTAACTCCTCTATCTCCTCTTTTTTTGTATGTCTCTCCTTCTTTTTTTTCTCTTTTTATCTATCTATTTATATGTCGTTGTGTCGAAAGGCAGCCTTCTTATAGAGGCTAGGCCTCACACTGTCGGCGTGAGCTCCCCGACGCGCCGACATCCAGCCTTCCGGCGCAGGTAGCCCTCGGCGCGCCCGTTTCATATTGGGCTGGGCCCATTTCCCTGTCATTCGGCATAGGATCCACTTAATAGACTCCTTCCGGCAGTGGGCTGCTTAGCATATATATATCCAGACTTCATGGGGCTTGTACAACACCTTGTATTGACAAACATGTGTGAGACACTGTACATCCCACCTTCTTAGAATCAGAATTATCTGAGCATCCCTTCGTAGCAGACAGATGATTGCCTGAATGTTGGTATGGTTTTATCAGCCCGACTACCTGAATGATAGCCGTACTGGACAGCGGCCTAGCCAGAGATGGCTTTAGCCGAACAAAGTGTTAGGAATAGTGGGTCTCTTCTATTCTGATTCTCGAAACTTCCGGGGATGGTACGCGAGCTGTGCCCTCGACTGATCTTCAAAGCTGTGAGCCTGCTTTGGCCTCTTCGGATATATTTTAGGTGTCAACAAATGCCCCCCACCCGTAGGTGGCGTAAGCGAAGAATGAGTGACACGGGACGTGCGGGTGCACACCACGTTGCACACTGCACTTCATGATTTCTTTAGGCCTGCTCCTGTGCATTGGTTGTTCTTACGACTCTGAGTCTTCATTCTACTTGTGTGATTTCCATGCTTTGTACGCAAAATTGGACGAACACCAGCATTTTTGGCTTGATCTGATGATTGCAGCACCCCTGGTGGGCTAATCGGCGCCATCGACGCTTCCGGCACGGTCATCTCGGCGCGGCTGTGGTCTCGGCGTGGCGGCTCTCGGCGTGGCGACTCTCGGCACACCTTTTCTTGGCCTAGCGCTCTCGGCGCCACTATTTTTCGGCGCGGTCGTCACCTTGGCGCGCCTTTTGGTGCTTCTGCCTCTCGGCGCGGTGAGCGTCTCGGCGCGCCTCTGGCTTCGACCTATTTAGGCGTCGGGCAAGAGGAGAAAGCTCATTTCTCCTTGAGCTTTCTCTCTCTTCAGCTTCCTCTTCTTCTGTTGCATCAGAGCGATCGGCGTGGGGGCCTCTCCCTCGGGGATTTTCATTCGGGACTCCGTCCCTTCTTACTGCGGAGTCACCCCCTCTTGGTGGGTGCTCTCCTATTTGACTTCTGGGCATACTCCGGATAAGGGGAGATGCTGTCAAAATTTTTCTTGAAATTTTCTTTTCTATTTTCCTTTTCATATCATCTTATTATTATTATTTTTTTGACTTTGTGTCTGCAGCTTGCTGAAAATGGCTTCTTCTTCTAGCCGTGTTGCTTCCGGCACTGCTGATGTTGACTCTTCTTCCCAGGGCAGGGTTTCTGGTACTGTTGTGACTTGGAGGAATGTCGGACAGCTGGACCGGGGTCTTGGGAGGATCGCCATAGTCGACGACTCCTCTGGCTCTGAAACAGATACAGTATCCTCATCTCGAGTTGTGACCGTCGAGGGAGGATTGGACTTCAATCGTGATGACGGCTACCGCCCGGACTTCCCGAAGGATCGTCACCTTGCACCGTTCATTTGCACCTTCAACGTCTCTGGGAAGAGGGATGTTATGGTGGCTCGGATGGTGGAGCGGGCCATGTTGTTGGACCGGGACAGCTTGAAAGGTTCTGTGTATCGCGGAGATACCATCTACCTTCCGGGGGAGCGGCGCAAGTGGAACGCCATCTTGGGGGTAACAGAGCTGGAGGCAGAGCAGAAAATGCTGACACGGGCTCCAGAGTTTACACCAGCCAGGTGGGACAACACTGTGGGTCGGGTCAACAGAGAGAAACCCGGCTACGGTTTATTTTTGGCGCCCATCAAGTGGGGCTACAGAGACGAACCATTTGTGCTGAATTGCTTGGCCGTTCAGTTCAAATTCCAGTTGGCTGCTGGGTGGTTTGCAGACACGAAGGTGACCGATGCTCATCTCTTCCGTGTAGGAGCAGTAGAATTTACAGAATATGTTCTGAAAGAGTATGCGCCGCTGCTGGTCAGGGCCAGGGTGTACCACAGTGTGTATGCATCCCGCTTCAGGTATCCCATTTCAAAAGGGTTGTGCTGCGGTATGTTCGAAGTATTCTGCCCGCAGTTCAATACTTTCTACACAGCAGAAGGTGAAACCTCTCTGGACCTTTGGAGCCTATCACAGTTATCGGGCCTGCCGATCAACGGAGAGCCCTATGAGGAGGTCTGCATTCATGACTTTATCAAGGATGAGACAAACGGTGAAGGTGAATATTATTTCGGCTACTCGTACCGGTACTTGATGAAAGCATGCTGCTCCCTCTGTCTGGCACTGAATAGGGGGTCCTCAAAGGGATACCAGCCCCGGGAGAAAAGCAGCAAGTTGAGAGTCCGAGTAGGACATTGGATTCAGTATTTCTTCGGCGGCCCTCTGAAGTACAGTGAGTTCCCTCACATAGCTCCTGTTGCGGGTAAGCCCAGCAGGCCACCCAAGTTCAAGTCTGAGCTGCCTGCTTCTCTTCCGAGGATCAGCCGTGGGGTACCGAATCCGACTGGGGCGGATCCCCTTACCCATTGTGCTGCTTAACTGGCTGTGTACTTTTGCCCTCCCGCAGGGAGATGAGACAGTTATTAGGCCGAAGGCAATATACCCGGCTTGTCAGATGGCTTGGGGCATACGGCTTGCAATATGTCCCGCAGCACTCTGCCTGATCTACAAATCCATTTGAGATATTCATAGGCATCGGATCCCACGCTCTTTCAGAACAGTGGGGCCGTTTCATTTCTTCAATGCCTGGGTGTGCAATTTGTTCCCAGAGCTGGCTCCCAAGACTCTGCAGACAGTGACATTGTATCCCAGGATGCTGGAGTTTGCTAGTGCTGAACCCGGTCCGGTGTCTCAGCAACTTTTCTCTATCCGAGGCCGACTGGCAAGGGTTCCGATGGATTCAGCAGGGACCATCCACTTTTGGAATTTGGCCACACATTCATCTCCATTGGTGAATCATCAGTGTGAGTGTAAGCTCGAGGCGGTGGAGACTTTCACACACTTCATTTCAGGCAACACCGTGACCCGGCCAATCTTGGAGCCTGAACTCATTGACTGGGCTTTATCAATTCGCCCCAGCGTCTTAGTATTTAGAAAGGGGGGCGCAGTTTATTTAGAACCCTACTATCCCTTCAGGTTTGGCCGAAATTTTGGTTATGATCAGCACATTTCACCTTCGACTGCCCTGTTCCCTCTGGACACCAGGTCAAAGCATGGCTCGACTGTTGTAGCTGAGGGTCGCTCCTGGTGGGACTATTTTCACCGTCGGGATGCCAATGTCTTCAGAGTGCCGGTGCCGAACCGCGTTCCCCGGGTCACTCCAGAGTATGTAAAATGGTGAAATGCTCGAACGAGCTTTTATCGCAATGCCCGGATGACATGCTGGGATGTAGCTGAGCGCACCTTCCTGAGCCAGCAACCTGGGCCCGTCTTCGATATTGAAGAAGCCCATTTGAAGAGGCTATTCTCCCAACATCCGAAGGAGGTAGAGGCATATATAGCAGGCAGGAAAGCCATCAAAGAGGAAGCAGCCGAACCACTGATACCCGTGCTTGCTGACATAAGTGAAGATGCTTTCACGTAGAATTTAGAACATATGTGCCAGATTGGTGGTTCCCGCCTGGAGCTTTAGCAGTACCCGTTCCCTATTGAGGAGCCACTCCCCAAAGCAGTTTCATGGAAGTGCGAGGTGGATCGCTTTTGCCCGTGCCGGGCGTTTGTTAACAGAGAGGACAGAACCCCGACATATTATCAACATACGTCTTGGCTGTTTGTCTTAATGAGTATCCACGGACTGACCCTTGAGAGTCCCGTAGCCAGTGTTCTAGACAAGCCTCTATTTGTATCTTTTCATTATGCCGATGTCTGGGGCTTCGACCACCTCGACTTATATCATTGTATAGCTTCCCACGGGCATGCGGACTTGGCCGACCTAGTCGAGAAGTGCAAAAAGATTGGCGACATCTGCTGGCTCGTTCGGGAGGCTGCATCCCGAAGCAAGGAGGTGGCTTATAAGTATTGGCCACTCTCGTCTTTTTACAACGGCCGGGCAGGTAAGTGCTCCTCCGTTGACATGTAGATTAGTTTGTTGCTCGGCTCCTTCATAATGGCATGTGCTTCATTTGACAGACCGCCCGGATATAAAGCAGCAGGGGCTTTATAGAAAAATTAT
This sequence comes from Amorphophallus konjac, assembly GCA_022559845.1. NCBI lineage: Eukaryota > Viridiplantae > Streptophyta > Magnoliopsida > Alismatales > Araceae > Amorphophallus > Amorphophallus konjac. Next base: position 54,994,281 of record CM040123.1, on the reverse strand, counting down.
CTCCCAGGCACAGAAATCAGAATATTTTGAGGTTCCTGCCCCAGCGCCGACTACTACTCCACTGCCGCCTGGCAAAAAGAGAGCGCCCTCTACAATGAAAGTTGTTATAGGCCGAGCGAAGAAAGCTCGGAAAACTTCCTCCAAGCGGACTCCGACTGACGCGGCCGAGACTCCCCTGCCCGCAGTGCCATCATTTGAGCAGTTTGCCGCTCAGAGAGAGGCCACCCAGCAAGCAGCTGAAGGTGACATCATTTTCCCTTTGCGGTCTAAGGGAGTGCTCTTTTCATGACGTTTTCATTCTTTTGACGTCTTCTTTGCATAACTTCAGCTCAAGGAGTGGTTGACACCACATGTGTTGAGGAAGCCGCCTTGGAGGCAGGAGAGATAGGGCCTTCCGTCATAGCCACGGTAAGGGTGGCTGAGACAACTGAAGCAGAGGGGGAGAGTCTCCCCACTGTTGAGGAGGATGTCAGACTTCCTTCTCCTATGCCTGCCAGCGAGGCTGAGGGTGAGCTGAACAACTGTAGTCCTTCAGATTCCTTTTTCTTATTGAGCTTTTTGCCCTGCCTTACGTATATGTTTGTTGCAGTGGCAGGAGCGGTCAGCACAGCGATCGAGGCGCTCGTCGTGGATGCTCCTTCACAGCTCGCAGGACATAAGACTGTGCTGAAGAAAGGTGCTATCCCACTGCGGCGTGTGATCACCCGCTCGGCATCCCGTCAGGCGACAGAGGAGGCGGGCCAACCCGAGATCAGCATAGATATTTCTTCCAGTAGCTCTGCCACCCCTTTTGACGAAGAGATTGACTATCACTCTTCAGAAGGTGACGAACAAGTATCTGCGGTAGTCAGCAAAGGGCAGCGGCTCCCTTCATACCGTCAAGCGATTCTTTGATTTTTAGCCCTCCGAGGTTGACAATGGCATCGTCCGAGGGAATGCTGCAGGAGGAATTTGCTGAATTGGACATGGAGGTGGAAATAACCCCTCCCTTTGCTGCTTCATCTGCAGAGTTAGAATCTTCCATTCAGGCGCTTGAAGAGATGGATGCTGCAGTCATAGTATGTTCTGCCCATCCCTTTGTAGAGCCGCATATCTTTTCGCGTTCTTTTCTGCCACCTCGGTGTTCACATGAATCTTCATTCTAGGAGCCTGAGGCCGCCATTCACTCCCCAATATCAACTTCTGGCGCTATTGTGGTTTCATCGGAGGCCTCGGATCTGCTACCGCTGGCCACCGCGTCTCCTTCAAGGACAATTACTCTACTCCGCCCTGTGCCAGTAAGAATACATGCAGCTGCGGAGGTGTCATCCATGGAGGCGAGCCTGCTGGGAGAGAGCTTCACCCCGGTGCCGGTGATAGAGTTGGGAGCTGAAGTCGACCCATCAAGGGGTTCCGCCTTTGTACCGGCGGCCATAATGACCATCGCACCTGACCTTGCAGCTCCATCCGTGCCAGAGATAGAGTTAGGAATTCTGCTCCTCCCAGCATCTGTGGAAGGGAGTTCTTGGAGGAGCCTGACGGAGCAAGAACATGCTACCGCGGTATCTACTGCTTCGGTTCTGGTGGCCGTTCCATCTTCTTCTTCTGAGCCGGACATCGGCTTATGGGCTTCCATAGACAGGGAGGTGACCTTTGAGGTAGCTCCGGCAGCCTCCCTGGGCTTTACTTCATCAGAGGAATTTGTCTGGCAGCATCTAGAGATGTTGCGTCAGGTTGTGGAATCTCAGCCGACACTGTCATACGCCCAGTTGAAGGAAGTGGCTGTGCGACTGACGATCGGGCTGCAGGCATTAGGCTGCCCTTTAGATATCTGGACCCGGCGGGTGCTTTTCATGCTGAAGTTTGTGAACCGCCGGGATTTTCTTGGTAAGATGATGGGTGACCGACTGGCGGCCCTTAAGCTGCAGAAAGCTGACTGTCAGGCGGAGCTGACGTCTCTGATCTCTGATCTTCAGGAGAGTAGGGCTCAGGTCGAGACTTCCGCAGCCCAGGCACATATTCTACGTAGCCGACGGGAAAAACTCTGTGCTGAATTGGCTACCATAGAAGCTGAGATACCGCAGTTGGAGGCTGCATAAGTCAAGGGCATCGAGAAAACTTCTTTACTGGAGGGCCGAGTCGCGTCCCTGGAGACTGAGGTGACTCGCGTTCAGGAGGAAGAAATGCAGCTCCATGAACTGTGGGCGGCTCCTCATGTTGGGCTTATTGACTTTGCAGATATTTTCAGGCGGTCTTAGCTGATCTGCCTTTGTAATTTGTCCCCTCCGAAGGGCTCCTTTTGTATTCATTTCCTCTTTTGTAATGAAATAGAAGTTTCCTTTTGCTGTTTTAGGTGTTCATTCTTGCACTTGCATTCTATCACACCTTGTGGCACCTTTGGCGACCTTCTTGGAAATGTACCCATGTCTGTGTCGCAGGAGAGCGTCCACCCTTTCAGAGAAAGGATGGGGGCCTCGCTCCACCGCGTGACGGGGTTCCAGCGGTCGCCAGATTGGCGCAGACGTAAGTCTTGCCGACAAGAGACGTCGAAAATGCGACTGCTGGTTGCTTGTAGCAATCCCATTATTGACCTCGATTGGGAGAAATGTTGACCGACCTTGTCGATGGTGACAAGGGTCGAGAGTGTAGACGGTCTTGCCGACGGTGACAAGAACCGGAAAGGGTAGCGACCGATCTTGCCGATGGTGACAAGGGTCGAAGGGGTAGATGGTTTTTGCCGATGATGATAAGAACCGGAAAGGGGTAGCGATCGATCTTGCCGATGGTGACAAGGGTCAAAGGGGTAAAGGGTTTTGCCGATGATGACAAGAACCGGAAAGGGGTAGCGACCGATCTTGCAGATGGTGACAAGGGTCGAAGGGGTAGACGGTTTTGCCGATGATGACAAGAACCGGAAAGGGTAGCGACCGATTATGCCGATGGTGATAAGGGTCGAAAGGGTAGATGGTTTTGCCGATGATGACAAGAACCGGAAAGGGTAGCGACCGATCTTGCCGATGGTGACAAGGGTCGAAGGGGTAGACGGTTTTACCGATGATGACAAGAACCGGAAAGGGGTAGCGACCGATCTTGCCGATGGTGACAAGGGTCGAAGGGATAGACGATTTTGCCGATGATGACAAGAACCGGAAAGGGTAGCGACCGATCTTGTCGATGGTGGCAAGGGTCGAAGGGGTAGACGGCTTTGCCGATGATGACAAGAACCGGAAAGGGGTAGCGACCGATCTTACCGATGGTGACAAGGGTCGAAGGGGTAGACGGTTTTACCGATGATGACAAGAACCGGAAAGGGTAGTGACCGATCTTTCCAATGGTGACAAGGGTCGAAAGGGTAGATGATTTTACCGATGATGACAAGAACCGGAAAGGGGTAGCGACCGATCTTGCCGATGGTGACAAGGGTCGAAGGGGTTGAAAATAAGTACATGTAGGCGGGATATTGGACGAAGACTCCGCTTCGACCCTATGAAGGGTCTTCAGGACGGAGGGTGGATCATCACTATTCATCGTTTATATATATATATATATATATATATATATTAACCCCATTTTCTTTTCTTTCTTTTTTTTTGAATTCAGAGTACAGAAGAACTGGACCGCGAGAATGCTGATTGGCCTTGCTGATGATAACAAGGATTGGTCCTGGGTTTATTTCGTCGACACTGGTTAAATGTCGAAGCAAAGGATATGGTTTATTAACAAGGATATAAGATCCGAGTTAAGGGTAGAGGTCGATTGATCTCGCCGATAATAACGAGGGTCAAACACGGGTTTATTAATCAGCATAGGTTACATGCCGAAACAAAGATAGGATTATTTAACAGGAACGGAAGGTCCAAGTTAGGGGTAGAGATCGACCGATCTCGCCGATGATGACGAGGGTCGAATATGGGTTTATTCATCAGCATGGGTCACATGCCGAAGCAAAGATATGATTATTAACAGGGACGGAAGGTCCAAGTTAGGGGTAGAGATCGACCGATCTCGCCGATGATGACGAGGGTTGAATATGGGTTTGTTAAAGGATTTTCGGTGGGACTTTTGATGATTGTCCCTTGTGGAGTTTCATCAGGTGGAGGACAAAAAAGGATTTTTTTTTTAAATTATCACTTTACCGACCTAGGCGCCCTTTCGGGTTTTCGCCGAAGCCAACCCCCTCTTGCTTTTGCCCACGCGCCCTCTCGGGTTTTCACGTGGCGGGGTACCCGATTTTGCCTGTAGCGCCCTTTCGGATTTTTGCCACAGCCGGGTTATAGCCATTTTTGCACTTGTCATAATATAGGAACAAGTCTGGCGGGGTATCTCTATTTTTAACCCCATTTTTATTTTCTTTTTATTTTCTCTTTTTTTTTATAACGGGTGGCAGGTCGAAGCGTGATGTCCGACCCTTGGCTGATGGTAGATGGCTATTGGCCGGAGCACCGGGCCTTGTGCCGAGCAGAGCGATATATTTGTTAGCAAAGGCTGAATGCTAACGCAAAGGAATGATCTTTCGCCGATTCGAGTGTAAGGCCCGTAACGGTAATATGGTGTATTCTTTTGAGAGCTCGGCCAAGGCGAAGTGCCATTAGACCAAGGAAAGGTAGTTCGATCAGGGCGGAATGCCACTAGACTAAGATAAGGGTAGCTCGGCTAGGGCGGAATGCCACTAAACCAAGGAGGGATAGCTCGATCAGGGCGGAATGCCACTAGACCGAGATGAGGGTAGCTCGATCAGGGCGGAATGCCACTAAACCAAGATAGGGGTAGCTCGGCTAGGGCGGAAATGCCACTAAACCAAGGAAGGATGGCTCGATCAGGGCGGAATGCCACAAGACCAAGATAAGGGTAGTTTGGCTAGGGCGGAATGCCACTAGACCAAGATAAGGGTAGCTTGATCAGGGCGGAATGCCGCTAGACCAAGATAGGGGTAGCTCGGCTAGGGCAGAATGTCACTAGACCAAGATAGGGGTAGCTCGGCTAGGGCAGAATGCCACTAAACCAAGATAAGGGATAGCTCGGCTAGGGCGGAATGCCACTAGACCAAGGAAAGGTATATCTCGATCAGGGCGGAATGCCACTAAACCAAGGAAGGATGGCTCGATCAGGGCGGAATGCCACTAAACCGAGATAAGGGTAGTTTGGCTAGGGCGAAAATCCACTAAACCAAGGTAAGGGTAGCTCGATCAGGGCGGAATGCCACTAGACCAAGATAGGGGTAGCTCGGCTAGGGCGGAATGCCACTAAACCAAGGAGGGATAGCTCGATCAGGGTGGAATGCCACTAGACCGAGATGAGGGTAGCTCGATCAGGGCGGAATACCACTAAACCAAGATAGGGGTAGCTCAGCTAGGGCGGAAATGTCACTAAACCAAGGAAGGATGGCTCGATCAGGGCGGAAAGCCACTAAAACAAGGTAAGGGTATCTCGATCAGGGCGGAATGCCACTAGACCAAGATAGGGATAGCTCGGCTAGGGTGGAATGCCACTAGACCAAGATAGGGGTAGCTCGGCTAGGGCGGAATGCCAGTAACCCAAGATAAGGGATAGCTCGGCTAGGGCGGAATGCCACTAAACCAAGAAAAGGTATAGCTCGATCAGGGCGGAATGCCACTAGACCAAGATAAGGGTAGTTTGGCTAGGGCGAAAAGCCACTAAACCAAGGTGAGGGTAGCTCGATCAGGGTGGAATGCCACTAGACCAAGATAGGGATAGCTCGGCTAGGGCGGAATGCCACTAAACCAAGGAGGGATAGCTCGATCAGGGTGGAATGCCACTAAACCGAGATAAGGGTAGCTCGGCTAGGGCGGAATGCCACTAAACCAAGATAGGGGTAGTTTGGCTAGGGCGGAAAGCCACTAAACCAAGGTAAGGGTAGCTCGGCTAGGGCGGAATGCCAAAACCAAGGTAAGGGTAGCTCGGCTAGGGCGGAATGCCACTAAACCAAGGAAGGATAGCTCGATCAGGACGGAACGCCACTAGACCAAGATAAGGGGTAGCTCGATCAGGGCGGAATGCCACTGGACCAAGGAGAGGTAGTTTGGCTAGGGCGGAAAGCCACTAAACCAAGATAAGGTAGCTCGATCAGGGCGGAATGCCACTAGACCAAGATAGGGGTAGTTTGGCTAGGGCGGAAAGCCACTAGACCGAGGGTGAAGATAGATTATTCGGGGAAAGCCGGTTGGACTGTGTGATACAGCTTCAGGTGCTTTCCATTAAGGGGGGAGAATTGGATAACTCCTTTGTGATCCGCGAGGATATATGCACCCCCTTCATATGTTCGGTGGATGACATAGGGTCCAACCCAGTTTTCAATTAACTTTCCCTTGGGGTTAGAGGCCATCACCTCTCTTCTTTTAACCATTACCAGGTCTCCTTTCTTGAATTCTCAACCCTTGACCAGCTTATCAAAAGCACGGGCCATACGAGCTTGATAGAGTTGAATATTCTGTTGCGCCCGGAGACGCTTTCCTTCAAGCTCGGCGAGCTCTTCTAGTCTTCTTTCTATGTTGGCTTGTTCGCTGCCCGCCAATCCATGCTGGATGGCGACTCGCAATGAGAGGATCTCCAGCTCAATCGGCACCACGGCCTCTGAGCCATATACAAGGGAGTAGGGTGAGCAGCCGGTAGGGGTCTTGTAGACCGTACGGTAAGCCCAGAGTGCTTCATACATTCTTTCTTCCCAGTCTCTTCTGTCCGTCTTGACAATTTTCGCCAGCAGAGTGCACAGCGTCTTGTTAAAGGCTTCTGCAAGTCCATTGGCCTGAGGGTAGTAGGGAGATGATGTTCTCCAATCAATCTTGTATTTGTCAGCTAGCTGATAAACCTTCTGATTCCTGAAGTGGCTGCCGTTGTCGGAAATGATTCGGCTGGGGATCCCAAACTGGAATATTATGTTCTGTCGGAAGAATCTCGCAACTAATTCCCCCGTGACTTCTTTTAGTGCCACTGCTTTCGCCCACCTGGAGAAGTAATCTGTAGCTGCTAAGATGTATTTGCACCCTGACGAAGATGCTGGTAGTGGCCCCACCACGTCTGTACCCCACTGTGCAAATGGCCAGCTTGGTAAGGTAGGATGTAGAGGCACTGGAGGCCTTCTTGATATATTGGCATGTTCTTGACATTTCTGACAAGCCTTAGCAAACTTGCAGCAATCATCAAATATAGTGGGTCAATAATAACCCAATTTCTTTATTTCGATTTTCATTTTCGGACCGGCCTGGTGTGCCCCGGCTGACCCGGCATGAACTTCTTGCATTACCTGCCTGGCCTCCCCTGGAGATAGGCATCGAAGTAATACCTTCTTCTGGGCATCTGCCATTATTCGGAACAATGTCCCATTCCTCATCTCATAGGAATCTTTGACTCTCAAGAGTTTCATTTTCTGTTCTTTCACCTTTGGAAGCTATTGGTGTTGGAACCAATGCAGGAGGTACTCCCGCCAGTCGGGCTGCTGGACTGCTTCAGCAACTGCTACCTCATCAGCTTGTTCACCAGCTAGAGCTTCTATCATGCTGGGGGCCTGCCGCCGGTTGATGACTGATATATTCAGGCTCGTATCAAGCGGGACCGCCAAGGAACTTGCCAGCTTTGCGAGGGCATCAGCTTGAGCATTCTGTCCTCGGTTGATGTGCTTGATGCTAATAAAATAGAATCTTGCCATTAGGTGCAAGGCCAGTTGATAGTAAGGGATGAGCTCCTGTTTTCGTACCTCAAACTCCCCTTCCAATTGTCTTATAACCAGCATGGAGTCTCCGAATGCCTCTATCATTTGAATCCCCATGGACAGAGCAATATGTAGCCCGATTATGAGGGCTTCATATTCTGCTTCATTATTTGTGCAGGGCTTATTTATTGAGCAGGACGTGTGTGTGACTTCCCCTTCAGGAGACTTCAAGACTATGCCTGCTCCTGCGCGGACTCTGGCTGGTCCTGTTGCTGCGGTGTTAATTCTGGAAGCACCATCAAAATACAGCTGCCATGGGGAGGGCCGCACCTGGCTGACCTCTAAAGTTTCATCTTCAGGAAGTTCTGGCTCCAGAGGGCAATCTTCGGGTACTGGATGTTCAACAAAGAAGTCTGCAATAGCCTGGCCCTTGACGGCCCGTTGCGGTACATAAGAGATGTCATACTCCATAAGAATCACCGCCCATTTGCCTAAGCGGCCTTTGAGGGCCAGTCGAGACATGATGTATCTAAGCGGATCCTCCCTAGAAATCAGCCTAACTACGTGCGACAGCATGTAGTGCCGCAATTTCTTGACTGCGAAGACCAGTGCCAGACAGATCTTCTCGATGTTGGTGTATTTTTCATCAGTTCTTACCATTCTTCGACTAAGATAATAGAGGGCTTGTTCTTTTCCTTCATCATTATTTTGGGCTAGCATTGCCCCGAGAGAGTTGTGTGTAGCTGCTATGTAGAGAATCAGCGGCTGCCCTTTTACCGGCGCACCCAGCACTGGAGGAGTTTTCAGATAATCTTTCAGTTTGTCGAAGGCTATATGGCATTCTTCGTCCCAGTAGAAGGGGACATCCTTCATCATTAGCTTGTGAAAGGGGTGGCACCGCCCTGACAAATTGGATATAAACCGCTGGACGTATGCAAGGCGGCCCTGAAGGGATCTTAGCTCAGAGAGATTCCTTGGCGAGGGTAATTCCTGAATCGCCTTGATCTTTGCGGGGTCTATTTCAATCCCCCAATATCTGACAATGAAACCCAAGAACTTTCCGCTCGAGACTCCGAACGCACACTTCATAGGGTTCATTTTCAATTCATACTGCCTTAGCCTCTGAAAAATGACTCGGAGGTCTTGCAGATGGTCTTCTTTCTTTTTGGTCTTGACTACCAGGTCGTCTATGTAGCATTCGACCTTATGGTAAAGTAGCTCATCAAATATTCTAGTCATCGCCCGCTGATAAGTTGCGCCGGTGTTCTTTAATCCAAACGGCATTCTTTTGTAGTGATAAATACCTTTGGGTGTTCGAAAGGCAGTGTGGATCCGGTCATGTTCCGCGATCCATATCTGGTTGTAGCCAGATGACCCATCCATAAATGATAGGGCCTCATGACCAGTGGTTGCATCTATCATGACCTCCGTTATTGGCACTGCGAAGTCATCCTTAGGGCAGGCTTTATTCAAATCTCAGAAATCAACACATATCCGGATCTGTCCATTCTTTTTTTTCACGGGCACAATGTTAGCCAACCACGTGGTGTATTGATTTTTCTCGACAAAACCCACATCAATGAGCTTGTCAACCTCTTTGCAGATTTGAGTGATGAGTTCTGGCCTCATGCGCCTAGGGGGCTGTTTCACCGGCTCCACCCCAGGGTTTATGGTCAGCTCATGATGTGAGACTGAGGGGATTAGTCCCGGCATTTCTCTGTAAGTCCTGTTGTGTCCCTATGATCATTTAAGTTCACTTGGGTAAATCGACATCATTCTACGGTCATATAAGTTCTGTGGTATTCTTGGTTTTGATAATGGCTAAACACTATTCGTCATTGATATTTCCCACTCTCATGTAATTGACATACGTGATGGTTTGATTATGACAGGTATGCCATTACATGGAAAAGAAATTCAGTGGAGTCGGCAAAAGTGAAAGCTCGTGGATCGCGCCCAAGTAAGGATGCGAAAACAAGCACAAGTTGACACGCGATATTCGGCTTGTCACACATCCAAGGTCAATGCACAAAGAAATATAGCCAAGAGAATCCAAGGCCAGAAACACAATTGATGCCTTTTAGACTATCAAGGGAGATGTCACGAACATGAACGGGCCGCTAAAGAACTTAAGCGACGGAACCAAAGCACGTAACGGACCGACCAGGGCAAGCCCGGGGTCTGCCCAGCTGGCGGTCGACCGCCCCAGCCAGGGAATGCCAGTATGTATGTCTTTCAGCTGGCGGTCGATCGCCAGCCCGTAGCGGTCGACCGGAAATTTCAGGGACCGCCCGTTTACAGGTTTCATAGTAGCGGTCGACCGCCAGGAGCTGCAGGTCGATCGCCAGCCCCGAGCCTTCAATTTTGACTTTGTTTCCAACTTTGAAAAGGGCTATTCAACATGGATTTGTTTAATCCAAAAGTCACCTAAACACCCATGATTTGTGGATCTGGTCTGAGGCTTGTCTATAGGCCATTCAAGGTCTATAAAACTCTCACTTGAGGGATTAGAAACACTAGGGCTTCAAGGCTTCAAGGGAGATCAAGGGAGCTCATTTTTGAGGTACTGTAGCACCTCCGTGAACAGTGTTTCGGGAGGAAGTTCTTCATCCATTCCAAGGTGTTTCAAGGTGAGATCTGAAGCAAGCAACCTTCAACAAAGCTAGAAGCACTCAAGGTTCTCAAAGGTGATCAAAGCTACATCCATACATCTCTTCATCAACTCAAGCAGATTCAAGGAAGCACAACTCACAAGGAAGAAGAAGCCATTGCTGTTGAATCAAGAAGAGTGTTTTGTGAAGAAGATAGAAGCCTCTATTGGTGATCTACATCCATCAAAGAATCCGATTCAAGCTCCAGCAATTTCAGACAAGATCTTTCTTCTTGAGCTCATTTCATATCATGTTTGAATAGCTTGATATTTGTCCTTTCTTCTTCATTTCATTTGAACAATCAAAATTGAGAATCGTCCCTACCGGTGGTTAGTAGGAAGGCAATCGGAGGTTGTCCGATCTGCGTTGTTGACGTCCCTACCAGGTGGTTAGTAGGAAGGCAATTGGTGGTCTTTCCGATTTGCGGTTCAGTGCGTGGCACTAGTGGAGTCTCACCGGATTTGGTGAGGGGTGGACGTAGGACTGGGGATTCAGTCCGAACCACCTTAAAATCTCATGTGTTGTGGTTTGTTTGTGTGATTGCTTCATCCTAAATGCATGCTTAGGTTCGAATCGATATATTAGTAATCATCTTGCTAAGCAAATTGTTGTGTCCTTCGTTTAGCTAGTTATATTCCGCTGCAATTTATCTCATCTAGCTATATAGAGGGTTACATTGTGAAAAGAGGGGCAGATCTATTCACCCCTCCCCTCTAGATCTGCTGTCCACTACACATCAAGTGATATCAGAGCCTAATCTCTTATTATGGGGTCCAACAACCTTGAGGGAAATGGTGGATCAGCATCTAAGGGTTATTTACCTGAAGGACACTCTGTGAACAGACCTCCTTATTTCACTGGATCTAACTATCCTTATTGGAAACATCGCATGCAGGTGTTCATTCGCGCCCAAGACTACGAACTTTGGCGTGTGATCAGCAAAGGTCCGTATGAGCTTACGGATAATGATGACTTGTGGACCAAAGAACAAATACGGCAATCCACTGTCAACTGGAGTGCTAAACATATCATGCAATGCTGACTCCATCCAGTTGAATTCTCAAGAGTAGCCACCTGCGCAACTGTGAAATTGATGTGGGATAAGCTAGAGGTAATCTACGAAGGAACCTCTCAAGTACGAGAAACAAAAGCCAATATTTTAGTTTCTGAATATGAAATGTTCCGCATGAAGCCTGATGAGTCAATTCAAGATATGTATGCTCGCTTAACTGTGCTTACTAATAGTTTAACTGATTTGGGAAAGAAATATACAGAGCAAGAACTTGTAAGAAAAATTCTCAGATCATTAACTCCAGCATGGCACACGAAGGCAACCGTTGTTGAAGAATCAAGAGATCTCGCAACCACCAAGGTAGATGAACTCATTGGGTCATTAATGACCTATGAGATCAACCTCAAGAACAAAGAGGCTGAGGCACCTAAGAAGAAGTCCCTAGCTCTTAAAGCTGGACCCAGCCGTCAAGATACTTCTGATGAAGGTGAGGATTCGGGAAGTGAGCGAGATGAGGATGACGTAGCCATGCTCACACGTAAGTAAGTTCAAGAAATTCCTGAGAAAGGAAGGTAAGAGCTTCATGAGAGGAAGGTCAAGGGTAAGAAATGGTTTCAAATCTAATTTTGAAAACTCTAAGAAATTTAAAAAAATCATTTGTTATTCTTGCAACAAACCAGGGCATTTCAAGAATGACTGTCCCGACAGATTCAGAAAAGCTGACAAATGGAAGGACAAGAAGAATAACAAGGCCATGGTGTCCTCATGGAGCGATGAAGAGGAAAGTAATGATGGAACTAGCTACTCGGACAAAGAAAAAGAAGATTTCTGCCTCATGGCCAAAGGTGACGAAGAAATTGAGGTAAATTCTCCATTTGAAGATTATACAATTGATGATTGGGAGGATGCATATATATAACTCATGGAAAAATATGAAATGTACAAAAAGGAAAATAAATCATTGAAAAATAAAATCAATTCTTTTATGCATGATCATGACAAGGATGATAAGAATGCTCTACTTGAAACTGAAATTGAAGATCTTAAGAAAATGATTGAGGATTTGGAAGAAGGAAGAAAAGAAATGGCTGACTTGGAAACTGAAAATGAAAACTTGAGAAATGAGATTGATAGCATTAAGCTAAAAATGCAAACCTATGAAAAGAACAGCAAACTGAGTAATGAAAAATATGAAGCTGTAAAACATGTCAACACTCAACTCTTGCAAAATATTGAAAACTTACAAAAAGAATTGAAGGATAAGCAACAATCTTTGGAAAATTTCGTGGATGGAAAAGAAAACCTAGATGCTTTGCTAGGTACGAAGATGAATTTCAACAAGGAAGGGTTGGGTTTTGAACCAACAAACAAAAGGCCAATTGGGCAAAAAACAGTCACATTTGTCTCATCTTCCGAAGCCTCCACCTCAAACATAACTCCCACACAAAACCAGCAAAAACAAAAGGAGAAAGGAAAAGAAAGGATTGAAGGGGGAGTCACCAACATTCCCAAAAAGCCTGTCCAAAGATCTAAGAAAGGTCGACCTTCCCCGCAGCATAGGTCAACACATTCTTGGCCATTGCATGCTCAATCTTCCAGATATCACCAAAATTGGATTGCACATTCATATAGGCCAACACCACCATACTTTCGGAGAAATTGTGATTCATGTGTTCATCAATCCTATAACTTTCAATCTCCTAGGTGGCAGAACAATCACTCTCAACCCAAAAATAACCAATGGCCACAATGGGTTAAGAAGCCAACTTCATCAAACTTTCACAAATTCCAACCAAGAACCTCCAAATAGAAAATGAATGTCAAAGTTGAAAAGAAAAAGCAAATCCCTGCTCTAAGCAAACAAAACATGAATGTTAGAAAAGTTTGGATTCCAAAAGAAATGGTTTCATGCTTTGAAAATTTGAAGAGTAAGATGGGACCCAAATTTGGTTGGGTTCCAAACACATTTACTTAATTGCTTGTGCAGGAGTGTCTTGCAGCCATACATAACAGGTGGTACCTTGATAGCGGCTGTTCAAGACACATGATCGGAGACAAATCAAAATTTTGTCTCTTGGAGGAAAAGGAAGGAGGACATGTCACATTTGGAGGGAACAACAAAGGAAAAATCATTGGAACAGGTAATGTAGGTAAGAACCTCTCCAACTCCATTGGAAATGTGTTGCTAGTTGAAGGTTTGAAATATAACCTACTAAGCATAAGTCAATTATGTGATAAAGGTCACAAAGTGTTGTTTGATTCTCATGAATGTAAAATCTTTGAACCAAAATCTGACAAGGTAAAATTTTCTGGTAAGAGAGTCAACAATGTTTACATGATTGACTTAGATGATCCTGCTTATTCAAACCTTTGTCTTGCTGCACCAAAATCTGAAATTGCATGGTTATGGCATCGTAGACTAGGACATGCTAGCTACAATGTCTTGCATAAACTCTTGAAGCATTCAATGGTGAAAGGTTTGCCTGAACTATCTTTTAAACAAGAAAATAAATTGTGTGATGCATGTGCCCTAGGTAAACAAACTAGAAAATCATTCAAGGGAAGATCTGAAAATACATCATCCAAACCACTCGAGCTAATTCATATGGACTTGTTTGGTCCAACCAGAACTACTAGTTTAAGTGGTAGAAAATATGGATATGTCTTGGTGGATGATTTTTCTAGGTTCACATGGGTTTTCTTTCTCACACACAAAAATGATACTTTTGATGAGTTTCAGGCACTCTACATGAAGATAAAGCAGGACGGTGAGTTTAAAATTTCCAAGATTCAATCTGATCACGGTGGTGAATTTGAAAATGCTAACTTCTATAACCTTTGCAGGGCCGAAGGGATTTCACACCGATTTTCTTCACCAAGAACGCCAGAGCAAAACGGTGTGGTTGAAAGGAGAAATCGGATACTTGTAGAGATGGCAAGAACCATGCTTGCTGAACGGTAACTTCCAAGGAGGTTTTGGGCTGAAGCGGTAAATTCGGCATGTTACATTATCAACCGCTCTATGGTAAGGCCACACACCAAAAAGACTTCTTATGAGTTGCTAAAAGGTAAAAATCCCTTTCTCTCACATATGAAAGTGTTTGGATCGAAATGCTTCATTCACAACAATGACAAAAGAGACTTAGATAAATTCGAGCCCAAGAGCGATGAAGGTATATTTCTTGGATATTCTGATAGATCTAGGGCTTATAGAATTTACAATATCAAAAATCAAACTGTGGAAGAATCACCTCATGTTTCCTTTGATGAATATCATGATTCTAACAATGATAACTCTTGCAGGAAAAACGATGAAGATGGGGAATTCCTAAGCATAAAGGAGAAGAGTGATCCTCCACAAGAAGAAATAAAAGAAGATGGTGACCTAGCTGACTCAAGCAATGCAAGGGATCAAGCTCCAGGAGAAGGTAACGATTCTACAAACGTTAGAATTCTTAAGGATCATCCCTTGGAAAATGTCATTGGGAGCTTGAATGACCCACCTAGAACAAGGTCACATTTTAGAATTGTGGAAGAACTAGATCAACTTGCTCTTGTCTCTCAGCTAGAACCCAAAAACATTGATGAAGCCTTAAAAGATGAAAACTGGATAAATTCCATGCAAGACGAGTTAAACCAGTTTGAAAGAAACAAAGTTTGGCTTCTCGTTCCTATACCCTCATCACAATCTGTCATAGGCACTAAATGGGTTTTTAGGAATAAACTAAGTGAGGATGGCAAGATAATAAGAAACAAGGCGAGATTGGTGGCTCAAGGGTATAATCAAGAGTTTGGGGTAGACTTTGATGAATCTTATGCCCCTGTTGCTAGACTCGAAGCCATCAGAATTTTACTTGCCTTTGCATGCTCCCTTAGTATAAAGCTGTATCAAATGGATGTCAAAAGTGCTTTCTTGAATGGCTTGATCAAAGAAGAAGTCTATGTTGAGCAGCCCCCTGGCTTTGAGAATTCTAATAATGCAGATTTTGTATACAAGCTAGACAGGGCGCTTTATGGACTTAAGCAAGCACCAAGAGCTTGGTATGAGAGACTAAGCTCGTTCCTCATTGAAAAAGGGTACACACGAGGTAAGGTAGATCAAACACTTTTCACCAAGAAGTAAGGTAAGAACATCTTGATTGTTCAAAGTTATGTTGATGACATTGTGTTTGGTTCTACAAAATCTGAAATGTGTGAGGAATTTGCTAACCTCATGACTAGCGAATTTGAGATGAGCCTAATGGGAGAACTTCAATTCTTTCTCGGTTTGCAGGTCAACCAAGGAGAAGATGGTTGCTTCATAAGCCAAGCCAAATACATCAAGGAGCTACTAAAAAGATTTGACATGGCAAACAGCAAAATCATTGCAACTCCGATGAGCACCTCAACTTCACTGGATTCGGATGAAAATGGTAAATTGGTGGATGCAAAGGTCTATAGAGGTATGATTGGCTCTTTACTTTATTTGACTGCATCCCGACCAGATATCCAGTTTAGTGTATACCTTTGTGCTAGATTTTAAGCTAGTTCTAGAGAATCTCATTTGACTGCCGTCAAACGTATCCTTCGATATCTTGCCGGCACTCAAAATTTGGGATTATGGTATCCATCATCATGTGATTTATCTCTTATATCTTATTCTGATGCGGATTACGTTGGATGCAAGCTGGATCGCAAGAGTACTAGTGGCTACTGCCAGTTTCTAGGCGGGTGTTTAGTTTCTTGGGCCTCCAAGAAACAACACTCGGTTGCCCTCTCAACCGCGGAGGCAGAATATGTTGCTGCGGGGAGCTGTGGTACCCAAGTGTTGTGGATTAAACACCAACTCTAAGACTACTTGGTGGATCTTGGTTGTGTCCCGATTCTGTGTGATAACACTAGTGCTATCAACCTTGTAAAAAATCCAGTCCAGCACTCTAGGACTAAGCATATTAAGATTAGGCATCACTTCATTAGAGACGAGGTCAGTAAGAAAAATTTTAAACTGCATTTTGTTGATACTCTAAATCAAATTGCTGATATTTTCACCAAGCCCTTGTGTAATGACAGGTTTTCAACACTCAGAAGGGAGCTTGGTCTTTACCGACCTCGGGCCAATAAGAATTTGAAATGATGATCATGTTTAATTTAGTGTGTGTTTTTGCAGATTGGTGTTTCATGCATTGTTGATATGTCAATCTGTCATTTTGCATTGCATGTAGATGCATAATAATGAATTGAGTTCATGTTCATAATGCATTGTATGGTTTGTGTCGCATCATTCTTGCATGGCCATGGTATATCAAATGTTGATGTATGGAAGGGCATGTTATGCTTGTCTCGAAGCACTCAATATGCGTGAGGTTTCACCTCCGCCAAGTACCATGTGTCAATGTCGCATATAGGCCATATAGTAAGGGGGAGTTATCCTTGTGCAACATTCATGCATATTCATTATGTGACATTTAATAAGTGTACAACCATGCGTTGGGTCACACATTTCATTTCTGCTACCTTCATGAGTGACTAGATCAACCTCCTTTGCCATTCCACTTGATTGCAAACATAACCCCTTCGCGTATCCATTGCATATCCTTAGGGGGAGTTTTGTTGAGTCTCTTAATCTCTTACAATCCGTGCTTCCATGGCTTACAGTCTATATATGAGATCATGAGACTGCCAAACAGATGGTGTGAGAGCTTTCTATTATATGAACTGATGATTGTCTATTCAATGAAAATGGTTCAGATCTAATGATTTCCTTGTAGTTCTGCTATATTTTTCTTGAAATCATCTATATTCTGTCGTTTTAATAGACCTTAACTAGAGATTGCATGTTGTGCCTTGAATAACTTTCCTACGATCTGAAAAATCCAAACGTCATGACACTCTTAGTGATACTCTAGAGCTTAGTATTGTTTCTAAACATCTTGATGAGCTGGAACTCTTGAACATCAATTTGACAGAGCAATGATACTGTTGCACGGAGAAATATGTCACGTCATCCAATCAAGTGACGAATGATATGTCATGATGTGCCTCTGTTATCTCTGTCTCAATTCATTTGGACTCTAGGCAGAGCAATGGCATAATTGCTGAGAAATATATCCTCTCATCAAAGAAATGAGATTGGGTATGTCATGACGTGACTTTGCTATCTCTGTTCATTCTGAAGCATAACCGTTAGTCTTGCCAAATACCTAGGAATACTGGCGTCTAAACAACGTGTATTCTTACGGCTAGGGGGCGTGTACTAGACTTGATTGCTCGTAAAATATGAGTAATATGCCTTCAAATTCAAAAGAGATTGAAATTCAAAGTTATTGCACTCATAACACTTCCATGCTCTAATCATGATTGTTTAGCTTCAATACTAGTTTTTGTGTTATTTCCTATGCAGTTATGGAATATGGATATCTAAGACAAGGGAAGGTTAAACACTGCCATGATATGGACTTTGGTTCATTTCTATTAAATCTTGGATGTAGCTATTTTTCGAACTCTGTTGATGAACTCGGACTTCATTAGCTTTGAAACACATATATATATTGTTCGCGGCATGATTTTAATTTCCATATAATGGCTTGCTCTTCCACTATAATTCCACTCTGATCTCTAGACCATTTATCCCCTGTTGTTTCATATCCCTCCTTTTTGCTGTTGACAAAGGGGGAGAATTCTCTATGTGAGTCCTTTCCCTTGTAAAGAGCGCCATGCCTTATGTAAAGAGGGAAGAGCGGGGGTGTGTGAATGGTGTATAGGGAGAGTCAAAGGGGGAGAACCTCCATTGCTCACTTTGCATCTCATATGTGTATGTGATGGGGTTTGCATAAATGCATAGCATTCATATATGCATTCATATCTGCATCATACTTGCATTCACATCATGGATCTTGAGCTGTGCTCGTTGCATATGTCATAAACTCTGTAATCTTGGATGTTACTGCCACATAATGACTCACAATGTTGCCATCATCAAAAATGGGGAGAATGTTGTGTCCCTATGATCATTTAAGTTCACTTGGGTAAATCGACATCATTCTACGGTCATATAAGTTCTGTGGTATTCTTGGTTTTGATAATGGCTAAACACTATTCGTCATTGATATTTCCCACTCTCATGTAATTGACATATGTGATGGTTTGATTATGACAGGTATGCCATTACATGGAAAAGAAATTCAGTGGAGTCGGCAAAAGTGAAAGCTCGTGGATTGCGCCCAAGCAAGGATGCGAAAACAAGCACAAGTCGACACGCGATATTCGGCTTGTCACACATCCAAGGTCAATGCATAAAGAAATATAGCCAAGAGAATGCAAGGCCAGAAACACAATTGATGCATTTTAGACTATCAAGGGAGATGTCATGGACATGAACGGGCCGCTAAAGAACTTAAGCGACAGAACCAAAGCACGTAACGGACCGACCCGGGCAAGCCCGGGGTCTGCCCAGCTGGCAGTCGACCGCCAGCCCGTAGCGGTCGACCGGAAATCCCAGGGACCGCCCGTTTGCAGGTTTCACAGTAGCGGTCGACCGCCAGGAGCTGCAGGTCGACCGCCAGCCCCGAGCCTTCAATGTTGACTTTGTTTCCAACTTCGAAAAGGGCCATTTAACATGGATTTGTTTAATCCAAAAGTCACCTAAACACCCATGATTTGTGGATCTGGTCGGAGGCTTGTCTATAGACCATTCAAGGTCTATAAGACTCTCACTTGAGGGATTTGAAACACTAGGGCTTCAAGGCTTCAAGGGAGATCAAGGGAGCTCATTTTCGAGGTACTGTAGCACCTCCGTGAACAGTGTTTCGGGAGGAAGTTCTTCATCCATTCCAAGGTGTTTCAAGGTGAGATCTGAAGCAAGCAACCTCCAACAAAGCTAGAAGCACTCAAGGTTCTCAAAGGTGATCAAAGCTACATCCATACATCTCTTCATCAACTCAAGCAGATTCAAGGAAGTACAACTCACAAGGAAGAAGAAGCCATTGATGTTGAATCAAGAAGAGTGTTTTGTGAAGAAGATAGAAGCCTCTATTGGTGATCTACATCCATCGAAGAATCCGATTCAAGCTCCAGCAATTTCAGACAAGATCTTTCTTCTTGAGCTCATTTCATATCATGTTTGAATAGCTTGATATTTGTTCTTTCTTCTTCATTTCATTCGAACAATCAAAATTGAGAATCGTCCCTACCGGTGGTTAGTAGGAAGGCAATCGGAGGTTGTCCGATCTGCGTTGTTGATGTCCCTACCAGGTGGTTAGTAGGAAGGCAATTGGTGGTCTTTCCGATTTATGGTTCAGTGCGTGGCACTAGTGGAGCCTCACCGGATTTGGTGAGTGGTGGACGTAGGACTAGGGATTCAGTCCGAACCACCTTAAAATCTCATGTGTTGTGGTTTGTTTGTGTGATTGCTTCGTTATAAATGTATGCTTAGGTTCGAATCGATATATTAGTAATCATCTTGCTAAGCAAATCGTTGTGTCCTTCGTTTAGCTAGTTATATTCCGCTGCAATTTATCTCATCTAGCTATATAGAGGGTTACATTGCGAAAAGAGGGGTAGATCTATTCACCCCTCCCCTCTAGATCCGCTGTCCACTACACAACAAGTCCAGGCAAAAGAATCCCGGTATTCTTGTAGCAGCTGGATGTACATCCCCTGTTCTTCGGTAGATAGTTGGGCGCTGAGGAAGGTTGGCCTGGGGTCATCCTTGCTTCCCAAATTGACTTCTATCAGTTCATCGACTGTTGCTTGACCTCCGTCTTCTATCTCAGGGGGTGCAGGCTGGAGGTCGACAAAGTCTGGTATATCCTCTTCGAGGTCAAGGACCTCGATCCCTTCGTCTTGCTCTATTTGAGTTCTGCCAGGAATTTCTTGTTCGGCTGATAGTGGTTGCATGCACTGCTCTGCCAACAGGTTTACTTTGCCAGCAGCTTCAAGGGGCGAGTGGATTGCCTCAGTCCCTGCTGAGGAGATTGCAGTCACCATGGGCTGGCGATCATTTGTCATTGGGTCAGAGTGGCTTTGTAGCTCTCTGGCACAGGGTGAAGAGATCTTGGTCCCTTGAGCCACCATGCCCCCAGTGCAGACGACCATTTCTCTTCTAGCAGCATTTGTTTTTTGACCAGGCTCGGGGGAGGCTTCCCTGACTGGTTCGAGAAGTGCTGACATCATGAATAAAGGAGGGCCACCGGCGGGAGGCCACTCTGCTTCTTCCACCTCTTCAGCTTCACTACTGCTAGCTGTGTCAAATTTGGCCTGAAGAGCCGTATCTTTCGGGTAGACCTGTCCCCAACAGCGGCAAGGGAACATAGCCTTGGATTCCGGACTTCCCGACTGAGCTAGCTGAAAGCTTTCAACTTCTGTCGGCTATTGATCAGTGTCTGCCTCCAGTGGGTTATCCTCCATCGGGTAAAAAGTAGAGAT
This sequence comes from Amorphophallus konjac, assembly GCA_022559845.1. Lineage (NCBI taxonomy): Eukaryota > Viridiplantae > Streptophyta > Magnoliopsida > Alismatales > Araceae > Amorphophallus > Amorphophallus konjac. The sequence continues at coordinate 54,973,571 of CM040123.1, read as the reverse complement.
GGTGTCTACTTCATAACGCCCACTATAATAGTATTCTTCGAGGGTGAAACCCAATCCCGGATGCTGAGTGACACGCCTCATTTCTTTGTCTAGGCTTGGAGGATACCATAGCTTCTGGAATGCTTCTTTCCTCTTGCGAGGTTGGCCGGAAGGGATGTGCTGCTTCTGGAACATCTCGGCCATTTGATTTGTTATGAATGTCAACCCCTGTATAGGTATGGAGGGGTTGTCTATATCTTCGGGTAGACGACAATCAGTGTCTTCCCGTGTAGGGTGTTCTTCAGCTGTATAGAACAGGCTGCTAGGACCACCCATCTGTGCCACCTCCCATGCTTTGAGGGGCTCAACAGTGGTATTGTTGAGGCTGAAAATTGGCTTGGTAAGACCTTCGGGGATCCCGATGTGGTCGTGCTGTTGATCAACCCTGACTTTATTAGTTTCGGGATAGATGGCGGGAGGCGCTATCCGGCCCGCATCCCCAGTGACAGTGATGTGTGAAACCACCTTGGGCTCGACATATCCTCGCGGCGGCAGAGGGAACCATTCTGTTTTGGAAGTGCCTTTTATTGTGCTAGAAGAGGTCTTGACTGCAGGGGCCTTCTGTGACCGTTCCGCATATAGAGGAGCATTTGCCAAGTGGCATTCAAACACTTCGAACGGGTGGAGGTCAGCAAATACTCTCTCCTCCTTCCCATCCATGTTGTATTTGATGCATTGGTGAAGCGTGGAAGGTACCACCATATTCTCATGTAGCCAAGGGCGGCCAAGCAGCGCCTTGTATGAGGTGCGGGAATCAATGACATGAAATTGCTCCTTGGTGACAAAGTCCGCTAGGGTGAGTGTGAACTCTGCTACTCCTAGCGATACTTCGCACTTCTGATTGAAGACGGTGATACGCATGTCCCCGACCTTCTGCAGGTGCACATTGAAATAGTGCCTCTCGTAGATCCTGTAGGGTAGAATGTTAACAGCTGCCCCGGGGTCCACGAGGATTCTGTTCAGCTCTCTGCCATTTAGATGTCCCCTCATATAGAGAGGTCTGTTATGACTGGCGGTGGGGAGTAACATGTCCTCCTGTGTGAAGGTCATGCTGGCCTCTGGCAGCACCTCAGCTAGGCAGGCTTCATATTGGGCTGGCGTCTGGAGAGCGGCAATGATTGCCTGTCTAGTCTCGTCACTGAGAGAGAGAATTTCCCAGACAGTGAATCTTGCCGGGAGCTTTTTTAGTAGCTTGACCACCCGACTTCCAGCTCAGACATTGGATAGCTTCATTTCATCCGCCCACTTGGGCCTGGAGGCTGTTTGGACTGCGGCCCCTAACGGACCTGCTTCATCAGACTCGGAGGCCGTACCCTTTTGCTCGGGGTTACCTCCTAGATGCTCTTCGCGGGCTACTGTCGGCTGAACTTCTGTCTCTTCTGGCAATCCGGGAGATTGCCGGAGCTGTGGGTGATTGCCCCCGGTCGTTGGTTCATCCTCCCGGCATGGCATCTTCCCTTTTGACATCTTTATGAATTTCAGAAATGAAGGAACGTGAGTGCTACCTCCACTTTGGTTATACAATCTTGATGGAGGAGGGATCTGAGCTCCCCTGACCTCCGGAGGGGGTATCTTGTAGGGTTGCTCCCGTCTGAAGATAAGATTATGGTTGGCGGGCGGCTGACGCCCCCACCTTCGACCCGACCAGGTCGCATGTGCAGTAGCTGTGGCTTCAACCTGGCTTGCTTCAGTGGCGGGTGTGAAGCAAATTTCTTCCTCATCCTCTTCACTGGGCAGATTGAACAGAGTAGAGAGGGTGTTGCAAGAGAGGACCATCCCCGTTGTAGCCTTGCCGGCCCTTCCCTTCTTTCTTTGTCTTCTTTTCTTTTCTTTGGCTGGTGCCTGCCCCCAGAAAAAGCTGCCATCCCTGTTTGATGCCTTGTCAGCTTCTTCTTCTTGCTTCAGTGAAAGCTGTTCTAGCACCTACCATGGGAGATGATCCCGTACCAGCAAAGGTTCTAGCTCGGGCTGCACATACTCATCTAGCCCATTTATATAGTCCTGCAGCCGCTGAGCTTATGGGCTGATTTTCTTGACCACCGGCAATGGAGTCTGCCTCCTCCGATTGCGGGCAGGTATTCGGATAACTGCTGGTGGATTGGTCCACACAGGTGTTGTTACCGGTGGAGGGGGTCGTGGTGTGACGCCACGAACATGTGCCCCCGGTGCCGGGTGAGGCAGAGCCTTTCTCTTGGCTTTTGCAGGGACTTGCTGCCATCCCTTTTGTTCTTTTATTGGGGTCAGAAAGCAAGCTTCATATGTGTGCTGAGTACTGGCTTCTGCGGTCTTTTCAGACAAGGCTTGGTACAGAGAGACCATGTTGACGGCGGCTCTTCTTATGGGCGCCGCATGTGGTTGTGGAGGGTCAACCTTGTACTCCCCCAATTCTATTTCTTCCTTCTTTACCATGCTTTCGATAATATCCTTGAAAACATAACAGTCTTCAATCGGATGTCCCAGCATCTGGTGGTAAGGGCAGGATCTTGGGATGTCTCTTCTTTTCAGGTCCTCCGGCCTCCTCAGCTCAGGCAAGGTGACCTTATCATACTGGGTAACCCAGTCAAATAGGATCCTGGTCTTCTCCTTTGGGAAAGAGTAGGGCTTCTTCATTTTATCCCGGAGGGATGGACCTTCTTCACCGTCTCCGGTCTTGGCAGGCTGAGGAGCAGCTGTCTTCTTGCCTTTATCTTTTTGCTGTTCAAATGTCTTGATATCAAGGGCATTTGCTTCTTTCGGTGCCTGGCGCTGTTCTGTTGCCTTGCCCTTTTATGCAGTAGGGGCATTTGGTGTGGGAGCTGGTTTTGCTAGGAAAGCCTCCACTTCGGCCATAATATTGTTCAGACGGTCGAACGACTAGATTTCTATGCCAATCATCTTTTCCAGCACCTCTCTCCTGAGATTCTGTTTGTAGATCTGCATGGCATCCTCCTGGTGCGGGGGCCGCTTGCATCTCATTCTGAGGTTCCTCCACCTCTTGATGTAGTCGAGAGCGGTCTCATCTGCCCTCTGTCTTGTTGAATAAAGTTCAGCCACTGCGACCTCCCTTTCTGTAACATGAAACCTTTCTCTGAACTTCCTCTGCATGTCCGACCAGTCGCTGATCGACCCGGCCGGGAGGCTGGAGTACCATTCAAAGGCGAGCCCTGTGAGTGAGGACCCGAAGAACTTTAGTAGGTATGACTCGTCGGTGGCTAAGTCACCCATGACGGTCATGTAGTAGGCGATATGTTCCTTCGGGGATCCCTTCCCGTTGAACTTGTCGAACTTCGGCGGCTTGCTGATGCCGGGAGGGAGCCGCTTGGCAGCATGATGCTGCGGGTATGGAACCTTATACGCATCGAACACAACATAGTCACCTTCAGCCCTTTCAGCGAGCTTCATTTCGATCATCCTTTCCACCATCATTTGGCTCATGGTGGTTGGGTCGACCGGTTCCGAGTAGAAATGCACCGGCTGCGAGTAGGGGGTGACCAGGGTGGTCGCCTGTGGAGGAGGATGCAGCAGTAGAGGCGCCTGGCGCACCTGTGGCAGCACCGGGGGAGCCAGTGGTTGTGACGGGCGTTGTTGAGTTGTCACCAAGTTTGGCTCCGCCTGCATAGGCGGGGTGTAGAGTGGTGGGAAGTCGCCTTTGTTGATGACTCCCCTTGATGATTTGGCTTGCACATCAGGTCGCTTGGAGGCAGAGGACTATTCTGTCCTTTCCGTCAATTGCATCTTCAGCTGCTCTATTTCTTGGCGGTACCTCTGGAGTATCATCAGCATGGCCGGGTCCATAGCTGCTGTGCTAGGGATGGCTTCTGTTGTCTCGCCAGACGCAACCTCAGGTAGGATGTCAAGCAAGACATCTTCATCTTCATCTGTCGTTATCACATTTACTGTGAGAATAACGGCCTTATCATGTTGTTGGAGGCGAGGTAGGGCTTGCCTCTCTTCAGTCACTGCCAGTTTTTGTTTTGCGGCCTCCACCCTTCGAGTGCTCGGCCCCGATCTTTCGGCTAGCCAGGCCAACTCCCGAGGCTCCTCGGGCAGCTTTCCATAGCGGCCATCTATTCCGGCCATATTGCATGTGAAGATGTGCCCCCTGCGTTTCTGTCTGCGAACCCTCCTCTTGACATTCTCCAGGAAGGTAAGCCTTTTGATCACAGAGACCCTCTTCTGTTCCTCCCGAGAGGGGGTAATGTCATTGACTTGAGTATCAGAGCCCTCTTCATATCCATTATCATCAACTGATGACGTCATCTTCCAGTTGCCTTCTTCTTCTTCCACTGCCGTTAACGGACAGCAGTTTTCTTCAGCTGCGGCTGCCTGCAACCGCCGTTGTTGACCCAAAGAGGGGTTGCCCAACCCCTTGAAATAGCTTCTGACCATATTGGTCATCTCATCTTTCCCTCGGCCCGAGTGAGGGGTCAGGGACAGTTGTTGACTTCTCATCGGAGGGATCTGAGCAAACCGAGCCCTCTCGACAGTCTGCTGCAATCTTCTTCCCATAATGGGGATATTGGCTTGTCGGGCGCAGGCCCTGAAGCTTTCTCGGCGCGGCGGCTCCGCGATTGTCTCCTCCTTCCTTGGGACCAGGTCCCTCTTGTTGTCTCTTCCTGCTCTGGCGAATCTGGGATGATATTGGATCGGAGTTTCTTGCAGGACAGGCTGGACCTTTTTGGGGATCCAAACCTGCTTGAATCTTCTTGGCTTAGGAGCCAACATCCTCTGGCCATAACGGCCGGCTTCTTCCTCTTCGGCCCTTCTTCCAGCAAGAGCCTGGTAGGAGTTGCGGACTGGCACGGTAGGGATTACCCGATCCGGGCTCACTCGGGCCTTACGCCCGTCCAGAAAGACACGGAGGCCTCCAACCAGCATAGACTTACCGGATGTGGAGATCCGTCTGGTCACAACAGCATCAGTCTTCCTTCGGGGGTTCCGGTGTCGGCGACTTCCGAAGTTCTTGGCAGGGACGGGGTGCGCCCCGTGAGCAATGTGATGCACCATGTAGCTGGTGACTTGGGATGACCCCGAGGACGGGCCGTCACAGTGTTGAGCCTCCGGGACCTCGACCCCCTCAGCAACTTTTTCTTTGACGGTCTCTAGGGACTCCGTCTGCAGCATGTCAACAAAGGCTAACCCCAAGAAGTTGGGGAAACCTACAGCTGGTGGGAAATATCCGAAGACCATGGGTACCACCAGATACCCGTGCTCCGCATGGTGGGCGACGATTGCAGGGCCGAAGCCAACACCAGTGAGTCCAGATGACGTCATCGTTTGCCTGAGACGAGCAGACAAACAATCAGTATTCTTGGGGTAAGCCCCCGAAGGTATCCTCTCTTGGCAAAGAGATGAAGGGAGACAAAGGTCCCACCGGGCGTGCCAGAGCTGTGGGGATGTTTTTTTTATTACCCTTTATTTTATTGGGTTTATTAGGCGTGCCAGTCACCGGAGTGATAGTTTATTGTGCGCTCGACTTGACTCAATCAGTCGACTGTGATATTCGTGTCGGGAGTCAGAGTCCGTCATACCATAAAGGCGATGACGTTAATTACGTCCTTCCAAAGAAGGACAACCCTTGATTAATTGCCAAGAAAGGATGCCTCGGGGGCAAAATGAGATACGACTGTTACGCTAACTCCGCTGACGGGATGTGAAACATGCATAGAAAACCATGCTACGCAGGACATGATAACAATGTTATAACGTAAATCCGACAGCACGTCCCCTTATTTTGGACTATGCCAAAGGGGGAAAATAGGTCATCCACCCACGGAATGCCGGGATGGAAGCCAAAAGAGAGGCGGGCGTAGCCCTGGATCCAAAAAGGATTTAAATATGACGGGACAGCGTTCGCCACCATGTCGTTTGTTAATATTCCCCTCAAAGGACCATTGGAGGACATGCAGGGGCAGAGCTCCGAGGGTCAATGGGCTGATAGAAGAAACGTCGTATTCGGTATAATGTAGGGGTAGAACCCCCATTGATATATCTCTGTGGGCCCGGGTGAAGAACCATAGTTCCCTCGTGAGGTGACGAAGGTTAACACGGAAGTTGATAAGGAATGGACATTTGAGTTTGGACTGATTTTGGATTTAATGGGATTGTTAAGGTATCAGGGTTTGAATAGCACCTGTTAATAAGGTGAAACGACACGGATAGGAGTCGGCGCGGGGGGGAATCCCGGTGCGACGGGCAGACGGCGCGAGAGGGTTCCCGGCGCGATGGGAAGCTCAAGGGCAATCGGCACGGTAGGCAAACGGCATGGCATGGCAATCGGCACGGCATGGCAAACGGCAGGTTTCGGCGCGCCCCCCACCCGGCGCGGGTTTGGCGCCGGAAAGGGGTAGCGCCGGGAGGAGGTGGCACCGGGAGGTATTGGCACCGGGAGAAGGTTTTGTTGGTTTTATTTGAGGTATTATGAGGGTTTCTTATGAGTTTAAGGGCATCCTTTGCATTCAATGGGGACTTCATGGTAATGAGTGGGTGAGATAGAAGATGAGGGTGGGTTCATTCCCAGAGGGGTTCAAGGAGACCACGTAACTATAAGGTATATTCCCTGTGGTGGCCAAGATACCATGAGGTAATATAGCTCAGGCTCTTGCCACGCAATTAGGGGTTAAATACACAATTCCGATGAAAACATCACACTAGACGATCGAGCAAAACTCTGAACAGATTTTGACAGCACCTCCCCTTATTTTGAGAGTGTGCCAAAAGGGTATTATAGGCTATCCACTCACAAATTGTCGGAGTGGAAACCGAAATGAGAGCCGGGCGTAGCCCGAGATCCAAGGGGTCCAGATCATATGGGACCTCATCTCTTTTATTGTGATATCCCCGGTGCAGTCAACGGAGAACCTGCAATGGCGGGGCTCCATGACTTGATGGGGTTGTAGAATGTGGGGGATTGACCCCTTTAATGTAGCTCCTATGAGGACAGAGGAAAGGGTAATGCATGCCCATGGGACAGGATATGATGGGCAAGGTCTGCATGGCTTGACAGCATTGGCACGAAGGCATCAGGATCGCCAGAAGATGTAAAGGTATCAGTGCGGAGAAAAGGGATAGGTTTCGGCACAGCCACGAGGTGGACTCGGCGCGATGAGAGAAGTCCAACCGGCGCGGCAAGCCCTCGGTGCGAGACTTGCGCCGGGAGGTGCTCGCGCCGGGAGGCTTAGGCGAGATTTTCTTCGGAGGTTTCAAGGCCTGGTTTTAGGCATTTGAAGAAAAGGGGTTTGTTCACCAATCTAGATTGTTTTGGATGATCGTAGAGAGAAGACTTCGGGGGGAAGAACACCTTTCCTCTGGGGCCTCACTAGGAGCAGAGCCGTGGACGGGAACTCCTGAACGTATCCCTCTTTATTTCACATACGAGGAGCCATGAGATAGACTGTCTCAGGCCCTCGAAATGTGGCTAAGAGGTGGAGAAGAATAGTGGCCAAGAAGCTTCAGCAGACGGAGGCAAATAAACCATAAAACACTCACGGCTGGCGGTAGCCGTACATGGGCTAAACCTCGAATGCAGTAAGGAAAGAATGAACAGAAATGGCAGAATTCAACCCATTCTTTTATTAACTAGTTCACCCAAACGGCTTACACTAGCTCAGCTCGGTAGGAACATCCCGGCGGAGAGAATAACAAGGAGACGCACGCCGGCACAGTCCCTGAGAACAGGGTTACATTGGCACTCGATGCTATTGAAACCACGATGCTTGAAAGCAGAAATACAGAAAGAAACTAAGGAAGAAGATTCAGATAGAAATGAGGGGGGGAGGGAGAACTGCAGCCATTCAGGATGTCGAGCAGCACACCCCACTTGGTTCCTTCCTTCGAGCCTCTCTCTCTCTCTCCTTCTTTTGCTTCTATGAAGGGCTCTCGAGCTCCCCCTTTCTTTCTGTGGCTAACTCCTCTATCTCCTCTTTTTTTGTATGTCTCTCCTTCTTTTTTTTCTCTTTCTATCTATCTATCTATATGTCGTTGTGTTGAAAGGCAGCCTTCTTATAGAGGCCAGGCCTCACACTCTCAGCGTGAGCTCCTCGACGCGTCGACATCTAGCCTTCCGGCGCAGGCAGCCCTCGGCGCGCCCATTTCATATTGGGCTGGGCCCATTTCCCTGTCATTCGGCATAGGATCCACTTAATAGACTCCTTCCGACAGTGGGCTTCTTGGCATATATATATCCAGACTTCATGGGGCTTGTACAACACCTTGTATTCACAAACATGTGTGAGACACTGTACATCCCACCTTCTGAGAATCAGAATTATCTGAGCATCCCTTCGTAGCAGACAGATGATTGCCTGAATGTTGGTATGGTTTTATCAGCCCGACTACCTGAATGATAGCCGTACTGGATAGCGGCCTAGCCAGAGATGGCTTTAGCTGAACAAAGTGTTAGGAATAGCGGGTCTCTTCTATTCTGATTCTCGGAACTTCCGGGGATGGTACGCGAGTTGTGCCCTCGACTGATCTTCAAAGCTGTGAGCCTGCTTTGGCCTCTTCGGGTATATTTTAGGTGTCAACACCAGCCTGATGTAAAATAAACACCTATTACTTACGATCGGTGGGGAAGACGTCCAGTACACGAGCTTCCATAATTGCCTACACTCGTACCAACAGAACCTCCTTCTCTCCACGTGGCGCACAACATTTCGTGCTCATGTGTCATGCCCTGGTGGCACATCCCCAGTCAAACACTTGATTCCACCAGTGATCATCGAGAAATCGACTAGCACATCCCCATTCCATCCAGCCATCCAAGTCCCAGTTTTCTCGATGAGGACATCACCAGCTTTCCCCTTTGTTCGAGGATCCCGATGCTCGCCAGTTATGCTACATCCTGTCTGCCGCTATATTTCAAGTCATATGATGTAATTTTTCATTTTCTTATCATGTACTTTTCCTTTTATTTGAGTCCAATACCTAGGTTAGGTAGCTATTTACCTAAGTCTAGAGTCATTATGTTGGTTAATGGGCCCAATTATATGGGCTAGGCCTAGGGGCGCTCCCTTCCCCTTGGTTATGTGTTAGTAGTCCAAAAGTCAGGGACTTATGTGAAAATATGGGATTCCAATAAATAGGACCCCAATCCCTCATTTGGAAGCTAATGAATTATTGAGTAAAAAAACTTGCCACAAGAATTGTGCCCCCCCCTCTCTCTAGCTCTCTCTCTCTCTAGTTCTCTCTCTCTAAAGGGGGTGAACCCCATTCTCTCTCCTCCCCACCCCCAAATTCGAAATTCACTCTCTCTCCTCCCTATTCACCTCTAATTAAGACCCCTCCCCCTTCCCCATACCTCTCATTTAAGTCCCCTCCAACCCCTAGGTGGAATCCCCTTCTCCTAGGCACCTCTCCCTCCTCCCAAGCAACCTTTCCCCTTCCCCATACAACCTTTCATTTTCCCAAGGGAGAATCCCTTCTCCCAAGCACCCCTTCCCCTCCCCAAGGCAACCCTTCCCATTCCCTAGGCCCCCATTAACCCCTCCATTAACCCACCATTCAAAACAAAGGAGAGATCTCTCCTCCCTCTCTCCTTCCCAACCCAAATTCGCATCTCCCCCTCCCTCCACTTGCTAGACCACCTCCCAGCCCCCTTTCTGCCCCTCCCACACCTTGAATCACCCCCTAACAGACCCCCACATAGTCAGGTGTCCCCTCACACCCATCCACCCCATTTCCCACCCCATCTACTCCATCTCCCATCACCTTTCATCACCCTATCCAACTCAGTTCGCTGCCAGCAGAAGAAGCTCCACTTGCAGAGACTGCCCAGGTGCTGTCCGACGTCATCTGGAGGTGCACTATATATCGCCGGAAAGGTCTTCCAGTCTTCTTCACAGGCGAGGTGGAATAGTCTCATTCCGACTTCACTACAGATCGTGGTGCCCATTCTCGTGCGACTGCGCCAGTTTTGAGCCAGAACCTGAGGTCCATTTTTCAGAGGCTGCACCGACGTCAACAGCGCGATTCAGCCTGAACTCTCTTCTGAGAGTTGTTTCTTCTCTAAATCCTCAACGCTCCCGAGGTAGAATCGTCTCGTTCCGACCTCACTACAGATCGTGGTGCCCATTCTCGTACGGCTGCGCCAGATTTGAGCCAGTACCTAAGGTCCGTTTGGCAGAGCCTGCACCAACATCAACGGCGCGATTCAGCCTGAACTTTTTTCTGAGAGTTACTTCTTCTCCACGTCCTCAACGCTCCCGAGGTGGTCTCGCTGCGTTCCGACTCCGGCACAGTGCGTGGCGCCCGTTCTCGTCTGACTGTGCAACCAGGACCAGAACCTGAATTACAGCTGCAGTGCAGGAGCTACCACGGCCACACCCCTCAACTTCTGAAGGCGCCACTTGGCCGAGAGCTGCTACCACAAGGGATCCACCATCACCAACAAGCGGCGTCCCTTTTGGCATCATGAAGAGCCTTTTCCAATTTTTCTCTCCCGGGTGCGCAGAACAGATTGTTCAGGTCCTGCCCTGACCCCCCCTCACTCAACGGACCTCTCCTCGCCACCCCGACATCGTATGGTGCCCATCTTGGTTGATGATCGGAGAAGACTCGTCCACGGTCGTCCTCGACTTAATCCTGACACGTTTGGACGTCAGGAGCTGCCATGGTGACTTCGTCCATCCGCTGCTGCTCCCTGGGAATAGTCCGCATCTGAGCGCAAGGACCCTGTTCCAGAGCCCGTCCCTGCCAGCGACGACTTCAGGACCGCCCACAAACATTCACAGGCGTCCTTGGGTCCATCAGCGACGTTTTGGATCTGGATTCGTCGACTTCCGAGCTCGGTGGAATGCGTGACAGCTTCAACATCGCCTCCCTATCCGATCATCCCAGAACCGAGCAGATCATCCGGCACTTGCTTAAGTCGATTTCCCCCCTCCCCGCCTGGCCGGCTTAGCGCCCCTCCCTGTGTGGAGGTAGTGTTTACGTGTAAACCTTACTTCCCCACCCCTAGTCCAACCCTCCTGTGTGAGGAGTAGTGGATGTAATTAATTTCAACAGGTTGAAGCTTCATCGACGCAGCGTGCGGGTGGCCCACGCTTCCCCGCTCGCCCTCGTCTCCGGCCGGGATCGGTGTATTCACACCGATCAGGTGAGCTTCGGGTTGCACTACTCTACTGGAATTTCTTTGCTTGTTTAGTAATACCTCTTAGTGCCGTCGGTCGGTGAGTGAGTGCCCGATCTCAAAAATATCATCGATTTGAGCGACCATCGCGGAGTGAGTTGAGAGTGCGACCCTACATCCCACGCCCTTGGCGTGCCGGCCGCCCTTGATATTGGGCATCCCTAGCCCATTGGGGTCCATCCTTAGCTGTCCATACCCTTGGAACCTTGTGGTCCAACCTCGGACCCACACCGCCATCGCCGGTCCACCTACGGACCCGAGTGTGCCAACGCGAGTGAGTCCGCTTGTGAGATATCGCCGTTCGGTCCGGATTGCTTGCAAATTCTAGGTCCGAGGAGTCGTGGTGTCGCATCATTTCTAGAATGATTAACCATACGCCATTCCTTCCAGTACTTTCCTATCGTTCTTTTCACCTTCCTATAAATACCCCCGAAATCCCCGCATGCTAAGTCGACCTATCTCGGCCTTCCATAGAAGGCGAGTGTGCGCCACCGCCGTGGGGAAAAAATAGAAGGGACTCCCCGCGAGCGAAACAATTACTTATGATGAACACCATGTCACTTCCATCTATCAAATCTTATAACCATGGTATGCATCAATGGCAAGTAAAATCTCAATGGATTTAAACATGGCAACTGGATAGAATATTTCGTCATAATCAACATTTTGACTGTGACAATATTTCTTCCACCACTAAGCTTGCCATGTAAGTATCAACCTATCCATCTTCTCCAATTTTATTCTTGAAAATCCACTTGCATCCAATGGGTACAGTACCTTTGGGTGGACCTACCAAGTTCAAAACTTGGCTAGAGTACATGGAATCCATATTTGATTTTATGGCCTCTTGCCATTTTCCCGAAGTCAATAACACTTATTGTCTCCTCACAGGTCAAGAGATCATTATCCTCATTGTATAGTACCTTATTATTCAAACCAGAGATATGTCCAACATATCTTCTTAGTTCTTTAGGTACTCGGCCAGCCCTATGAACAGCTTGTGTGTCAACCTGAATAGGTTCCTAAGTTGGCATTATACTTTGTAGTTCTAGAATTCCTTTCTAGATATACTTTGCTCCCACTGTTCCCACCAACTCTTGATACTTGCAACGTTTGCAATATCCGAACCAATTTATCTCCTAAATCACCATGACCTTGTGGTAGCACAACAAATCAAAGTGACTTAATCAAGTTGGTCCATCAATACACAGAAAGTGTAGATTAGTGTTATAACCCTTGTGGTAGCACAACAAAGCTACAACATTTGTCTACCTCTCTTAAAGGCATCATTATGCTATAGACTTATACTAACCCTCAAGTCAAATGGGCCTTATGGTAGCACAACAAACTTGTTTGAAATAAGGATCAGCCATAGGTCTATAATTATGATGTGTTGGGCATGTGTGGAACATGCTTGATTCTATTATTTTGATGATGTCTGACTATGACTCATTGATGAGTCTTCTATGCATTTGATGATGTCAACATGGATGTAGTTCAGGTCAAAATCAGCACTGGCAAATGTATGGCCTCATGAAGCTTAGCAGTGTGAAGACATCATGTGATATGATGCATTGAAGCAGTAGGGCAAGGTTGAATTCAAGGCACATAAATCTAAAGGAACAAGAACCAACCAAGGTTGAAAGAAACTTAGGTGCAAAGGCACAGGTATGCACAGAAACCAAGAAAGGGTTGGCAAAAGAAAACAAAATCAGAATGCCACAGAATTTCGCTGAGAACTACAAGTTCTTAAAAGCGGCGTCGACCCCACATAGGATGCGTCAACGCATTTGATCTCAAGAAGAAGAAATAATTCAGTCGGGTCTTTAGCTGGGTCGACCCCATCAACTCAGGGCGTCGACGCAAGGCTCTTCCATAGAGTGTTATAAATGCATCTCTAAATAGCTGCGTCGACGCACCCAAAAAGTGGCGTCGACTCTACAAGAACCTCTAGCAAGCCTTCAAGCAAGTCTTCATAGCTGCGTCGACGTGGGCATTGTAATGCGTCGACCTCACGAGCTTCAACAGCATGCTGATAGGCTAACGGCATAGGATGCGTCGACCCCATACTCTCTGAGCATCGACGCAAGGAGCTTTCCAGAAAGCGTTGTAAATGCAAAATCCAAAGTATGCGTCGACCCCATTGTTTCAGGGCGTCGACTCCAGGGCCTTCCAGAAGCTGTTATGGATGCATTTTCTCAACCGATGCGTTGACCTTGCCTTACAGTGCGTCAACGCACCTAAAGCCTTTCAGGCCTTTTTTAGTAAAACCTTAGTTGTTCAAAAAAGCATCCAGTAGCCAAATATAGGTACCGCAAACATCCAAAATCTCATCTTTTGAGGTCTGGAGGAGGTTCCTAGGACAGTGGATTGTCCTCTTCATCTTGAGGCTGTAGTACAACTTTATGGGAGAACCTTTTTGGCAGATACCAAATGTAGGAAATGTCAGCCTTCATGTACTATGCTTTTTGGTCATAACCAATAGGACTTCAGTCCAAGGGAGGTACCTAGAACAGAGATCTATCCTTGTCTGCCACAGTCAAAATACAGATTGCTGAAGGGAACATAATTTTGGGTCTTTCTACTGCCATGGACCAATCAGAGAATTGCACATGAGAAGTCTACTTCCTACTGGCCTATCAAAATACAGATTTGGTGGAGCTCCTTACCCAAGAAGCATCATGGCTACTCCAACCAATCAAGACCAATAAATCTCCACCTTTCCTTATGGGCCAATCAGATTGAAGCATGGATACTTGGTGGACCAATCAAAAGAGGTCAGTGTTCAAACAAGCCTCCTTTATTCCAGCCAATCAAATACAAATTTTCTGGAGTGAAAATACTCCAGCACCTCTTCTATAAATATGAAGCAATGGCCACCTTGGAGGAGTTGGCCGAGCCATGCATTGAGAGACATATCATCTTAGCTCGTCCCAAAGAGAAGAGAAAAAGGAAGAGAAAGAGAAAGAGAAGGGAGGAAGAAGCTTCATGAGAGACATCTGAGAAAAAGAGTGATGAGGAGAAAGCCATGAGCAGCCCCCTTTGAGCAGAAAGGAGAGAGAGAGAGCCTAAAGAGTAGAAGTTCAGCCCTGCAAAAAATAGCTTCATGAACAACTTCTGAAGCTACATTTGTCTTGCTTCTTCTTGTTTTCCATTTTCCTCTTGTCATCTTGAATCAAATTTCAGTGTGTATGTTCGGTGTTCTGGTTGGAGACCGGAAGTGTTTTTGCTGCACTTGCAGCTTGTTTTCTTTGTTTGTGTGGGGGGGGGGGGGTCGTCCCCGTGTGTATGTGTGTGTGTGTGTGTGTGTGTGTGTGTGTGTGTGTGTGTGTGTGTGTGTGTGTGTGTGTGTGTGTGTGTGTGTGTGTGTGTGTGTGTGTGAGGCTTCATCCTCGTGTGTATTGAGGACTTCATCCTCGTGTGTGTGTGTGTGTGTGTGTGTGTGTGTGTGTGTGTGTGTGTGTGTGTGTGTGTGTGTGTGTGTGTGTGTGTGTGTGTGTGTGTGTGTGTGTGTGTGTGTGTGTGTGTGTGTGTGTGTGTGTGTGTGTGTGTGAGGCTTCATCCTCGTGTGTGTTGAGGACTTCATCCTCGTGTGGTAAAGCCTCACCGGTTTGGTGAGGGGTGGACGTAGGTTGCGGGTTTGCAACCGAACCACCTTAAAAATATCTGGTGCAGTGCGTGTGTTCTTGTGTGATTGATCCATATATTCTATCCCCATTCACAGGAATGTAGGTATTTCTATTCTGCACTTACCATGCTCGGCCTCCACACTGTACACTTGTGTGATTCTTCCTGCACCTGCATATCCAGTCCTTGCTTGTTGCATATCTGCACTCAAGCACCCCACTTTACACGGTCCTGATCCAAGTTATCATACACATTGCATGGTGTGAATGTGTCGTGTATAGTTGTGTTTGATTTCGGTTCTACATAACCCAATAGGAACACTTGTGTTCCACTTGTCTGCAACTCTATAAGGGACTGTGTTGTGTTCTGTGTTTAAGTGGTTCATCTACATTCAACGGTGATTTACGTCGACCTCACTGAACCTGTGCGTCGACCTCATCAGTCTGCATATGTTGTTTTGATCCAGCCTCTGAACTACTCTTGCTAAATCCACTGTGCACTGAGCTCAAGTGTTTTATTTGTATTACAACCGTGGTTTATGTTTAATTAGCAAAGTTTTTAATTGGGCAAAATGTGTACCGGACCTATTCAACCCCCCCTTCTAGATCCGGTTGCACCCAAGGGACCCAACATGATGGTGGGCTACATGGTGTATTCTTAATAATACACATTTAGTGGGATAGCCCAAAATCTTAACACGCTTAAGGTCAATCATTCTCCCTTTCCATATCTCATATGGTATGGAAGACATTAATTTAAACGGAACCTCAACATATAAGCAGTGGCCTTTAGGGGATGACTCCTCAGAGAGACAAGGGTAATCCGACAAAGCTTATTATGGACCGTACCATATCCTACAAGGTACGATGCCTCCTTTCTTCTACACCCCCACAATTGAGATGAGACGAAGGAAGTGTCCACTAAGATAATGCACCATTATCCCTAAGGTATTGTGTGATCCATGTACTTGAGTATTTTCCTCCTCGATCCGATCGAAGAGTTTTAATACCCTTTCCAATTTATTTCTCCACTTCACTCTTAAACTCTTAAATTTCTCAAAAGTTTAATATTTGTACTTCATCAAGTACTCATATCAAAGCATAGAGAAACCATTAGTGAAAGTAGTGAAGTAAGAAAATCC
Source organism: Amorphophallus konjac (assembly GCA_022559845.1). Taxonomy (NCBI): domain Eukaryota; kingdom Viridiplantae; phylum Streptophyta; class Magnoliopsida; order Alismatales; family Araceae; genus Amorphophallus; species Amorphophallus konjac. The sequence continues at coordinate 54,957,657 of CM040123.1, read as the reverse complement.
TCCTCTGGCCTGGAGATAAATCCACATACATCAGAATGTATGAGTTCAATTAACTCCACAGCTCTTTCTCTATGTCTATTAAATAGAGAATTGGTCATCTTACCCATGAGGTAGAATTCACATGTTGTAAATGGTTCATAATCAAATGGATTAAAACATCCATCCTCATACAACATGTGGATCCTTTCCCCACTAAGATGACCAAGCCTATTGTGCTAGAGTTAGACTTGATTTACATCAATCCTCTTCCAATCAGGAAGCATAATCACACAAAACTCAGAAGCACCAGTGTTTAGAATGAATAGATCATTAAATAAACTCCCACTGGCAAACTCTTTACCATTCAAGAACATTACACAACTATTATTTCCAAAACTAACATCAAAATCACGAGGGTTTAAAGTAGAATTGGAATTAATGTTCTCAATGAAGGGAGAAACATAATTCAATCTATCAACTCTAAATAGCTCTTAAAGGCATCTCAAGGTCAGTAGTCTCTACTGAAATGGCAGCAACTCTTGCTTCACTTTCAATCCGTAGAACACCCTTGACCTTGATTAAGTGCCTTCTACTTATAAGTATATGAGGCTTTACCAAGCTACTGCTTTGCCTTCCCTACAAGATTCAACTTGTAGTTCTGTCACGTCCCGAACCGATAGCAGCGAATGTGTTGTTCGGAACGTGGCAGTGATACAGTCGTGAATTGTCAGAGCAAATATAAGACACAAAATTCCAAGGCAAGACAATATGGGGAAACATAATCTTTATTGATACTTAAATATTTGAATTACATAACTTGACTCAACTTACATAAGTAAATAAAGGACTCACTATTACACTCTAATGAAAAGAAAAGACTCAAATGACATGACGAGACTCAATGAAAGATAAAAGACACAGACTCGATTCTCCAAAACACTCTTCACTCTTGCCCTTCCCCATCAGATTGGTTGTCTTCGACATCATTACCTGAAAAATGTTAAAATAGGTTGGTGAGCAAAAAGCTAAGTAGGAATTACATCTCTCATCAAGCAGAATATAGTGATTAGTAGATTTTATCATATTCATGATGATGCAATGCATAAAATGATATAACTTGAAAATCATGATAATCAATCTAACAGAAAGGATGAATATCAAGGCCAAAGGCAGTTATAAGCTCAAGAGAAATAGGGATAAATTCCCATGCAGAGCCAAGGACAAGATATCAAAATATAACAAGGATAGATACTTAGATGAACATAGCTTCAGAATTGACTAGAATTTAACAGAGTTTCAATAAATATAAGCAGAATTAACAATCTAGCAGAATATCTAAATTATTGGAATAACAGAATGACAGAATATCAGAATTTCAAAATAACATAATTTCCAGAATAATAGAATTTGCAGAATAACAGATATAACAGAATAACAGAATATAACAGATGTACAGACTTTGGTGCAATACCCAGAATTCTCATGGTTTATAGAATTGGACTTTCGTCCTTGCCTAGCATTGAAAAGTCACGGACCCAGAGCCCTTAATATTTCAGAATCAGGTATCGCCAAATATAGAGTCAAAGGGTTATGTTCTCGAGATAATATCAAGGAAATTCCCAAAAGGGACATAGTGTCAAGGCTGATGTGGAAGTTAATCATATAAATATGTGATATGACTATCTTGCAATAAATCTCACCAAATCAGGGAAAACAGAGAAAATTGGAAATTGGCGTCACTCCCTCCGCCATCATTTTGGAAATAGCATCTAGGGAGGGGTTGCTCATTAGTATGACCAAGAGGGGCACAAGGGGAAATAACGATACTTCTTGGGGTCGCTAAATTCTGAATAGCGTCCTGCAGAAGGTCGCACAAAGAATAAATTGTGCCCCTACCATGGTTGCCAATTCTATTAGGCGTCCATGTCAGGGTCGCAATTTAGAGATATACAAGCTTCCAGAAGACCAGAGTAACACGTATCGGTTCCAGGGTTTTTATGGTACAACCAGCTCAGTCGGCCTTGAGGGAATGCAAGGCTACGAGGAGACTTACGGAGGTCCCAATGACTAACTTGCCAGTCCGAAGGAACGGAATATCCAACGGAGGGCTCGTATGTCACCGAGAGTTGAGGGTGTATCGGGAAACCAACGTGAAGCGTGGGACTGCGTCTACGGATTAAGATGTAGTGCCAATATGATCCACGGTACATATCAAATCTCGAGAAAAACCGAATAAATCACGTCTATGTAAGTCGGTGTCAATTCATATCTTAATTTTTATTTAATCTAATAATTTAAAAATATCATGTCTTTAAAAGGATGGATACTATTTTTAGAACTAATTACATGGTAATTTAGAGAAATTTACAAGGATCGCGACTATATATATATTGTAATTTTTACCGACTTTGATCATAAGATATGAATTTTATAGGATTTAAACATGATATGTAGTTTTTAATTTGATCATGATGAACAATAATATTTTTCAAATAAAAGAAAATTGTTGGAACTAAATATATGATAATTAAGAGAAAAATCTAAGGACTCCAAAAATATATATATTATAAACTTATTTTACATAGTTTAGTAGATATAGATTTTTAAAGATACGGGTAAAAGTTATACATTATATATATATATATATATATATATATATATATATATATATATATATATATATATATGACGACAACCTGAGTTGTCGTTATTTCGTTAACTAATAGTCTCTATATCTTTGAACCTCCCGTTCTCGACGTATACATATCGGAATCGCGCAATCTATATACCAAAATGAAGAGCCTGAAAAACTCTACCTAACGTGATGTTCGAAAAAAAATTTACACAAGAGGAGGGCTACTTTGGGTTAGGAGGATCAGAAAACGGAGATACCAACTCCACTACCTTGCTCACTAGCCCAGCAACATCCCCGTAAAATTTCATGGCCAAAGACCACTCCGACGCCCATGAACAAGACGTTAAAGCCAATAAATCTAACTATCTCTATAGTATTTTACCATAATACGTGTTACGTAAAACCCAATAGAATGTACATTATATCTTATTTCCTTTACATGATTTCATAGATATTTAAAGTTGGTGTAAAACATGTAATTCATGGTGTAAAACTTGTACAAACCATGTAGAGATTATGCAAGATTAACTTGTTTGGCTTTGAGAGAGAACACCTACCTTTTTAGCTTTGATTAGATAATAGAAGGAAGCAGGGAAATAAGAATCAGCAGCACACGTCCGTGGAAGATGATGGTAGAAGGAAGAAGTAGCAGCCACAGCCACCGCACTGTACTACAGTAAGGAAGAAGATGGAAGAAGCAAGGCTTCTTCACAGCACAACTGTAGCATCACAACGACGACTGCAGTAGTTGTAGCAGGCCTTCGTGACAACAATAGCAGCACGCAGGAACAGCAGCAGAAGCGAGAAGATGACGTGCTTCCTTGTTTCGCGATATCAGCACGTTGGAGCAGCAGAGAAGAATGACGAAGATGACGCTGGATCGTTGCAGGGCTTAAAGTTTCAGTAGGAGGGTTTTGCTCGGCGATGGTAAGATATTTATAGGGAGAAAGTCCCATGGGCTTAATTGATTCCTACTGGGAGTCAAGCTCCCACGTAATCAAACCTAACAGCTATAGGCTTTCCATATAAGAGAACCCTCCATCGATCACCCTATCTAAATTGGCAGCCGCATCCCTCAATTGAAAAAAACCTTTCCTGATAGGACTCAAAACCCAAGATCCTATTCATATATAGGCTTCCTTCATGCACAGTTTAAAAGTTTTTGGTTTGCCTAAGAGCCTTAACTGTCTAGATATTTAGGTATATACCCAAAGCCCATCTATTTTAGGTTCTCAAGTTCCTACGTACAAGGCATTAGCTAAAGGCCCATTAAGGTTTCTTAAGGCATTTTAGGCCCAAGCATTTTGGTATTAAGAAAAGGGTTGGAGGATTGGAGTTGAACAAAAGAGAAATATATTTTTTAAATACTTATTCTTTTCCTATCCCATAAGGCCCATTAAGAGTTGAGTTAAGCCATTTCCTTTTTGACTTATTTCTCCATTCTATCTATTATTGTATTTATTTATATGTAGGGATATATATATATATACATATATATATATGAGTTGTACATTTTTAATTTGGTTTGGACCTCTTTATATATCTATATAGATTTCAAAAATTTATTATCACAGACTTATCATATGTAATTTTATATGTGGTGCTATATCCTCCCCCACTTAAAAGAATTTGGTCCCCAAATACACATGAGATTCATTTCCAATATATATCGGTGGGGCATCTAGTTCTATTCCTAAATCGCAAAACGAGATCATCTAGTCATGCTAGCAGAATAAACTAAGGTACTAGGCTTAGGTTAAGGGGTACCTCTAGCTAATCCATTATTAGAAGGTTCGACTTGTCTCATTGCTTGCATTCGTCCTTGATGCCGTTCCTTATTACGATCCTTTGCCTGCTGAGGTTGATCTTTCGGAAGGGGACACTCGGATACCTTGTGTTCTTGGCTTCCACAACGAAAACAAGCTCCATTCTTCCAGCGACACTTCTCAGATTGATGACCTTCATTCCCACAATGCTTGCACTTCTCTTCCTTAGACTTCTTGCCGTTCGTAACTCCATTCCCATCATTGGACCTCTTATTACTATCTCCCTTTTTCTTTTCCATTCTTGCCTTGACCTTGTTGGATAATTCCATAGCGTCTTCCAATAGCCGAGCTCTCTTAACCATCTTGGCATATGATTGAATATCCATTGGTGCTAATTGGGGTATGTAATGCAGTCTCAAACCATTCAAGAACCTCCTAGCTTTCATCTTCTCCGTCATGATTAAATGAGGCACATATCGTGATAGCCTCGAGAACTAAGCCTCGTATTCTACCACGGACAAGCTTCTTTGTTTGAGCGAGGAAAATTCTCCCGCCTTTCTCTCCTGAATTCTCTCTGAGAAATACTTTTCATTGAAGTGCTCTAAGAATTCTACCCAAGTTACCTGAATGTTTAGCAAAGTGGCTTCCATGGACTCCCACCAAGCCCTTGCGTCCTTCTCTAGTTGAAACGTTGCCAAAAGGACCTTATCTTGATCCGAGCATTGCATTACTCGGAAGATTCTTTCCATCTCTTTTGTCCAATCTTCCGCTACATCAGGATCACGGGTTCCACTAAACCTAGGGGGATTGAGGCTCCGGAACTCACGATGTAACTCTCCAGCTCCACGATTGGCTCCACCCTCGGCTACCCGCTGAAAAGCCTGGGTCAAATCTTGTACCGTCCTTTGCATCTCACGCCATTGGGCACGCTTAGTGGCCATTGTTATCTATCTAGTTGTACAAGACACAAATAATTCATGTAAGGTTATCAAGTAATTCTCGTGAAATTTTATTAAGCTATCTTCATAAGCTAATCTTATTAGTATTTTAATTTCCTTTTTAGCTCGTAACCCAAGGTTCTACCCAATCTCACCAGGCAATAATGGGGTTGAACCTAGAACTTATGGCAACCTATAGTCAAGACCTAGGGTTTAATAGACCTAGGCTCTGATACCACAAACTGTCACGTCCCGAACCGATAGCAGCGGAACGTGTTGTTTAGATCGTGGCAGTGATACAGTCGTGAATAGTCAGAGCAAACATAAGACACAAAATTCCAAGGCAAGACAATATGGGCAAACATAATCTTTATTGATACTTAAATATTTGAATTACATAACTTGACTCAACTTACATAAGTAAAGAAAGGACTCACTATTACACTCTAATGAAAAGAAAAGACTCAAATGACAGGACGAGACTCAATGAAAGATAAAAGACACAGACTTGATTCTCCAAAACACTCTTCACTCTTGCCCTTCCCCATCAGATTGGTTGTCTTCGACATCATTACCTGAAAAATGTTAAAATAGGCTGGTGAGCAAAAAGCTCAGTAGGAATTACATCTCTCATCAAGCAGAAAATAAGTGATTAGTAGATTTTATCATATTCATGATGATGCAATGCATAAAACGATATAACTTAAAAATCATGATAATCAATCTAACAGAAAGGATGAATATCAAGGCCAAAGGCAGTTATAAGCTCAAGAGAAATAGGGATAAATTCCCATGCAGAGCCAAGGACAAGATATCAAAATATAACAATGACATGTACTTAGATGAATATAACTCCAGAATTGGCCAAAATTTAACAGAGTTTCAATAAATGTAAGCAGAATTAACAATCTAGCAGAATATCTAAATTATCGAAATAACAGAATGACAGAATATCAGAATTTCAAAATAACATAATTTCTAGAATAATAGAATTTGCAGAATAACAAATATAACAGAATAACAGAATATAACAGATGTACAGACTTTGGTGCAATGCCACACCCAGAATTCCCATGGTTTACAGAATTGGACTTCCGTCCTTGCCGAGCATTGAAAAGTCGCGGACCCAGAGCCCTTAATATTCTAGAATCAGGTATGGCCAAATTAATATAGAGTCAAAGGGTTATGTTCTTGAGATAATATCAAGGAAATTCCCAAAAGGGACATAGTGTCAAGGCTGATGTGGAAGTTAATCATATAAATATGTGATATGACTATCTTGCAATAAATCTCACCAAATCAGGGAAAACGGAGAAAACTGGAAATTGGTGTCACTCCCTCCGCCATCCTTTTGGAAATAACATCCAGGGAGGGGTCGCTCATTAGTATGACCAAGAGGGGCACAAGGGGAAATAACGACACTTCTTGGGGCCGCTAAATTCTGAATAGCGTCCTACAGAAGGTCGCAAAAAGAATAAACTGCGCCCCTACCATGGTTGCCAATTCTATTAGGCGTCCATGTCATGGTCGCAATTCAGAGATATACAAGCTTCCAGAAGACCAGAGTAACACGTATCGGTTCTAGGGTTTTAATGGTACAACCAGCTCAGTCGGCCTTGAGGGAATGCAAGGCTACGAGGAGACTTACGGAGGTCCTAATGACTAACTTGTCAGTCCCAAGGAACGGAATGTCCAACGGAGGGCTCGTATGCCACCAAGCGCTGAGGGTGTATCGAGAAACCAACGTGAGGTGTGGGACTGCATCTACGGACTAAGACGTAGTGCCAATATGATCTACGGTACAGATCAAATCTCGAGAAAAATCGAATAAATCGCGTCCATGCAAGTCGGTGTCAATTCATATCTTAATTTTTATTTAATCTAATAATTTTAAAATAGCATCTCTTTAAAAGGATGAATACTATTTTTAGAACTAATTACATGGTAATTAAGAGAAATTTACAAGGATCACGACTATATATATATTGTAATTTTTACCGACTTTGATCATAAGATATGAATTTTATAGGATTTAAACATGATATGTAGTTTTTAATTTGATCATGATGAACAATAATTTTTTTCAAATAAAAGAAAATTGTTGGAACTAAATATATGATAATTAAGAGAAAAATATATATATTATAATTTTATTTTACATAGTTTAGTAGATATAGATTTTTAAAGATACCTGAGTTGTCGTTATTTCATTAACTAATAGTCTCTATATCTTTGAGCCTCCCGTTCTCGACGTATACACATCGGAATCGTGCAATCTATATACCAAAATGAAGAGCTCGAAAAACTCTACCTAACATGATGTTCAAAAAAAATTTTACTCGAGAGGAGGGCTACTTTGGGTGAGGAGGATTGGAAAACGGAGATACCAACTCCACTACCTTGCTCAATAGCCTAGCAACATCCCCGTAAAATTTCATGGCCAAAGACCACTCCGACACCCACGAACAAGACGTTAAAGCCAATAAATCTAACTATCGCTATAGTATTTTACCATAATATGTGTTACGTAAAGCCCAATAGAATGCACATTATATCTTATTTCATTTACATGATTTCATAGATATTTAAAGTTGGTGTAAAACATGTAATTCATAGTGTAAAACTTGTACAAACCATGTAGAGATTATGCAAGATTAACTTGTTTGGCTTTGAGAGAGAACACCTACCTTTTTAGCTTTGATTCGATAATAGAAGGAAGAAGGGAAATAAGAAGTAGTAGCACACGTCCGTGGAAGATGATGGAAGAAGGAAGAAGCAGCAGCCAGCCACCGCACTGTACTACGGTTAGGAAGAAGATGGAAGAAGCAAGGCTTCTTCACAGCACAACTACAGCAGCACAACGACGACTGCAGCAGTCGTAGCAGGCCTTCGTGACAACAATAGCAGCACACAGGAATAGCAGCAGAAGCGAGAAGATGACGTGCTTCCTCGTTTCGTGATATTAGCACGTTGGAGCAGCAGAGAAGAATGACGAAGACGATGCTAGATCGTTGCAGGGCTTAAGGTTTCAGTAGGAGGGTTTTGCTCGGCGATGGTAAGATATTTATAGGGAGAAAGTCCCATGGGCTTAATTGATTCCTACTGGGAGTCAAGCTCCCACGTAATCAAACCTAACAGCTACAGGCTTTCCATATAAGAGAACCCTCCATCGATCACCCTATCTAAATTGGCAGCCGCATCTCTCAATTGAAAAAAACCTTTCTTGATAGGACTCAAAACCCCAGATCCTATTCATATATAGGCTTCCTTCGTGCACAGTTTAAAAGTTTTTGTTTTGCCTAAGAACCTTAAGTGTCTAGATATTTAGGTATATACCCAAAGCCCATCTATTTTAGGTTCTCAAGTTCCCTACGTACAAGGCATTAGCTAAAGACCCATTAAGGTTTATTAAGGCATTTTTGGCCCAAGCATTTTGGTATTAAGAAAAGGGTTGGAGGATTGGAGTTGAACAAAAGAGAAATATATTTTTTAAATACTTATTCTTTTCCTATCCCATAAGGCCCATTAAGAGTTGAGTTAAGCCATTTCCTTTTTGACTTATTTCTTCATTCTATCTATTATTCATGTATTTATTTATATGTAGGGATATATATATATATATATATATATATATATATATATATATATATATTTGAGTGGTACATTTTTAATTTGGTTTGGACCTCTTTATATATCTATATAGATTTCAAAAATTTATTATCGGAGACTTATCCTATGTAATTTTATCAGGGTGCTAGAAGTTCTTTTTCCAATAGACATCACTATGGCAATGGAAGCACTAGCCTTAGTCTCTCATAGTCTCTCTCTCTTGATGGCCTTAGCCAGGAGTTATAGTTGCTTAGCATTGTCTTTCTCAAAGAGTAGCTAAGACCTCCTCTTCTTGTTAGTCTTACTAACAAACATAGGGAGGTTCAGGCAATAGCTCATCAAGAACATAGACTATTTTCCTTTCGAGTCATGAGAACTATTCTCAATTTCATGAGCTAGTCACAAAATTTTGATTTAGTGAATCCTTATTGACATCTAATATGCCACAACAATACGCGATTCGACATTATTAATCCAAAAAGGAGATGCCCAATATAACATTACAGACATTCGACTAAGATATGGTCTTTTATCTTAATATAAAACTCCCACTAATTTTCGACGACTCTACATGTAATGACCCAAGATCCGGATACCGAGAGGGAACCCGATATTGCTTGGATCTTGGTCCGCTGCCCACGAGCCGGGGCTCGGTAGGACTAAAAATGGGTGTAGGAGTGTGTAGGAATCTAAAGTTATTGCGGTGAACAACTTCACATAATTAAAGTGCAAGAGTGAAACTATTACAATGCTTAATAAAAATACAAAGTTCATTAATACATATTCCAGAATTTACATGTCCATTCATAAGTGCCGAAGATAAAGGAGTACAAAACTACGGGGCATACCCTGCCTTGGCCAACTGGAAGAAGCTACTGACCACCGGTACTTTGAGCCACCCTCGAGGTGCTGCGAGTGAGCTGCGCCTCACCTGAAAACACAGGGGTGAACCTCATCTCATCGGCTCAGTAGGGGTCACACGGATCCCCTACCTCTACCGGTAAACATACAAAGCTAGGAACAGCAGTAAGGAACAATAAATGATAGAATTTAATAAATAAAATGGTGACTACACTAAGCAGAAATTAAAGTAGTGAAACACGACCATAGGAGAAAGTCGCACAGATAACTACCTTGGCTGCCCTAGCACGAGTCACAGCATAAGAACAACTAGGCTACTACACTCGAGTGTCAGGAGGTCCTATCCACCAGAAGCAAGGCTTGGAGGCGTCCATTGACGTCTTACACCATAGCCCTGGTGTCTCCCTACTCGCCCCAGGCGGACACTGAGACATTGTACACAGAACACAAACAAGCGTCTAGTCGGGGCCGTGCTTGTCAGCACGTGTCCGAGGTCCCCGACCATGTGTGCACACACTGACAGACTGTATAGCGCCCAGCCCTCTAGCTGGTTTTCCTCTCGGTCTGGACTCGAGCCACTACAGGGGAGGCCCTATAGTAACCAGCCTAAAAACCGTCTCTCTCATGGGACTAGCTCTCCACCTCCCTCGGGTGGGTCGGCACACGTGTGCCCAGGCAAGCTACGACTAGTGGTAAGGTCACTCTAAGTGAAGAACCCATCGTGAAAACATCAACACGATGCAAACCTGCAAATACACGCGTATCACATGAAACATGAGGCTAACCAATAAGCATACGGGCCGCCGAGGTTATAAATCTGGGAATCCATTTCTTATTTTAGTTTCCCACCACGGGGTAATCCTATATTCAAATCCCACGTCATTGGGTGCCACACCATGGGGCTGCCCTCACGGAGTTGGACGACTTGATTCAAGTGCATTTTATCCATATTTACTATTTATTACGGTCTGGGGAGCGAAACCATAAGCCTAGGGACTAAAACCCCCTTATTCTGCACTGCCCTGGGGAGATCGGTCGACAGGCGCAGGCCGGTCTGTCGACCAAGATCCCTAGGGACCAAGGGTCCCTGAACGGGGTCGACCCTCTGTTCTTAGGGGGTTGACCTACCCAGGTTCAGTCGACCGGTGCAGACTGTCATTCGACCGAAACCTGGGCAGGTTCCTCATGCGTCTGCTACCTGAAACGGTCGACCATTTCTAGCGGGACGCGACCGGGAACCCCCTGTTTGGGGTTCGACTAGACTCAGAAGACAGCCATTTCGTGCGTGAACCATGGGGAAACATCTCTCGACCTTCGTGAATGCATTTAGAGCCTAAAGAGGCTCAAATTGATGCTAGAATCGATGGATTCGTCGCTCACCCTAAAACATGGAATTTTTCCCCAAACTGAATGAAACCCGCTCATTCTCCCAGAACTACTCGAAACGAAGGGGAAAGCACGGGGAGAGGTAGATGGACCGTCCCCCTACCTTGAGACGTCGCTTTGCCACCTCAAGCTGCGCCGAACAACGCCGTTTCCATGACCAAACCCGGCGAAACTCCATGAACTGCGTTGCCTTACGAACCACGCAAGCGGCACCTCCGGAACCTGTTGAGTTATGATTTTGATGATTGTGGGCATTATGGTTTTGATGATAACTAAACTTAATGTGTGAATGAGTGATGATAACTAAACTTATGGCTGATTGCACATGTTCTTGGAGACTGTGTACATTCATGTTTAAATATGATTGAGATGGCAAATGGCAATAGTACATGGTCTTGATTCTTGCTTGATTGAATTGGTTTTACAAGAGGCAAGAGGTTTCATAACCTCTTTAATGTGAATAAGCATGGTATTAACCCTGACTATCTTGCTTGCAGGATCAAACTCATGGCAGTCACCTGGTGAACCAAACGTGTGAATAAGCACCCTGCTCCTCTAGAATCCAAAACTGGATCAAACTCATGGCAGTCACCTGGTGAACCCAACGTGTGGATAAGCACCCTGCTCCTCTATAATCCAAAACATGTGGTATATGTCATGTACTGTCAAGAACCATTGGTAAGGCTCTTACCCTATTATACCCTATTTGTTATTGAGTGTTCCATGAGGTTATTTCATGAATAATTTACTTGGGATGATTGAGTTTTATCTCTTGTTTCTTAGCCCAGAACTTGATCCTTACCTCAGAACATGTGTGTTTCAAAGTGTTCATATGCACCTAGTTCATGAGGTTTCAAGCCCTTGCAAAACTCGCCATCGTGCGCCCTCGCACGCGGATCGACCTGTGCGGTCAGGTCGTGGGGATCGATAAGGATATGAATCCAAGTTGAGATGCTCAAATGGTCTAATGCATAAACCAAGTTGAATCCAATCCCAAAATTCATGGAATTGATAAGGATATGAAGCTCTTGACTTATGGATGTGTTTCCTTGGACTAACACTTCATTTTTGCAGGTATGGGTCATTTCGGTCGACCAACACACCATAGCCGGTCGACCAGAATTAACAGAACCAAAAAGATGGGATTTTTGCAGGTTTCGGTCGACCGCCACTATAGGGCCGATCGACCGTTTTGCCAGAGCCGAAAGATGTTATGACTGTAAAATTCTAGCCGACCGACCCTGGTGTTCCGGTCGACCGACAGCCCCGAAGCCCCCAATATTGACTTTGTAATTCAAGCTCATGGGAGGAATCTTCACCCATTTCTTTAATCTCACTGCCCCCAATCATGCCAGGATTTGTGGATCTGGTCTGGGGCTTGTCCATGGACCATTCAAGAGTTATAAAACATCTCATTGGAGTCATAAACCCTAACCATCCAAGAGCTTCAAAGGGAGATCAAGAGGGTGTTGTCCAAGGAGGAAGAAGAAGGGTACTGTAGCCGTGAACAGTACCTCGTGCAGTAACATCTTCATCCAACTTCAAGCCATTCAAGGTAGATCTGAAGCTAACATCCTCCAAGGAAAAGAAGCAAGCAAGGATTCCAAGAAGAGTGCCCAAGGGAGAAAGAAGAGAAGCCAAGCAAGCAAGAAAGGAGAAAAGCTAAGTAAGCACAGATTGAAGCTCCGGTCAAGTGAAGATTGAAGATACGTTCAAGATCCGCAACATGCATTCAAAGGGAACCCAAATCAAGAGTTTTCTAAACTAAGCCTCATCGTCTTTATGTTTTGGGTGTTGTAATTGTGTTCATCATAAACTGCAAGAACTTGTGTGTGTGTGTGTGGATCATTGTTGGATCCGTGGTCGTGCTTGTGTGTGTGTTTTATTCGATTCGTGTGTATGCGTGGATCTTCCTAGATCTGCGTTTGTGTGTGTGTGTGTGGGTCTATTTAGATCCGTTCAGTTTCATGTGTGCGGATTGCTTCACTTGTGACAGTGGGTGTTTGTGTTGGTGATCCGGTTGTCGGATCGTGTTAGAGACTTCATCTCCATGTGTGTGTGTGTGTGTATTGGGGCGCGTCCCCGTGTGTGTGTGCAGGCGTCGTCCTGTGTGTATGGTTGGAGCGTCGTCTCCATTTGGGGATTTATCCCCGAGTGAAGCCTCACCGGGTTTAGTGAGGCGTGGACGTACGATTGCCGTCGTTGCATCCGAACCACCTTAAAAACCGCTGTGCATTATGGTTTGAATCGTGTGGTTTGGTCCTTTTTCTCCTACCTCAATTCTGTGTGATCGTTAGTATATATTGTATTCCAACTTGTGGTTAAATAGATTTCATCCTCCTACTTAGTGTTTTATCACATATTTCAAAAAGGCCAAAAGTTTTCTTAAAATTGGTGAACACCCAATTCACCCCCCTCTTGGGTGTCATTGATCACGGGACTTCAGAACCTCGTCGCGCCTTCCTCGCAGCCGTCCATCTGCAGCCGGCGGTGAGAGGGAGAATAAGAGAGAGAGGGACGGGGTGCGATTGTGTGAGAGAGTGAGGGAGAGAGAGAGGGGTGCGTCGGTTTTAAAAAAATGATTTTGGGTTTATATAAAAGCCCCAAAGAAAGCAAAATCATGTAAACACCCGAATCTTTTATAACTTCACCCAATTAATTCTAAAATTCAACATAAAACATCCATAATTCATCTTAAAATTCCTAAAACAATCTGGGAGTTGCGGAACATCCACAAGGAATGGGTCCGACGTCCTATAAAGTTAAAATTTGAATTTTGGTGCGTTACAGTCCTCCCCTCCTTACAAAAATTTCATCCTCGAAATTTACACCAAAACTCACAGACCTAAAGGGAGGACTTATCCGAACAGATCAGGGAAATGTTGGTGCATTTTGACTTCACGCTCCCAGGTTGCTTCACTACCAGAATGACGTTGTGATGCGGGACGGGACGTGAACCTGGGACTCTAGCTCACGGACGTCCCTAAGCGAGGGAAACGCGTGGATCTGCGCAGTTGAGGATCCGGCAATGAGTCTCGAGTATCAGCTTTTTCGCATGCTTGGATCGGGTCACGGGACGGGTTCCACTCACTCACTCTCGCAGCGGTGATAACAATATATATATCGAGCTAATTTCCTATCACTCATGCAGCGGCATATGAAAATATATACGAGTAAAGCAAATGCCAAAGTAGGAGGATGGCGAGTGTACCTCCACGGTTCGGGCGTGGGGAAGATGACCCCGATCGAAACTAATACTCTCGGTGTACAGTAAATAAATAATTACAGCAGTGAATTTATTTGCCCACTCCACACAGGGAGGTAAAGGGCTACAATGGTGCCCCGGGAGTAGTGAACTCGGGTTGACGGGCAGCAAGCCGGAAGGGCTTTCGGGCCGGAGATGGGTTGCTGGTCCGACTCGGTACTATTCTAACTCAGTTCAGCAACTCAGTTCAGCCCGCTGGACAGCAAGCGAACTTAGCTGCTGGGACGGCGGCTTCCGGTCACATTCTGGCCGCGGTGGTTGGCTGGGACGTTGGTGGAAGACTCCTCTTCGATGCTCGAGATCAGCGGCGGCTGAATCGATGCTGAAGTAATTTTGCAAGAATTAACTTGCTGCTGCCTTTGCTGGCCTGTTCTCAGGACAAGAATGTGCGCCTCCACAAAAAGAATTGTTGCGCCCAGATCCGGTGTCGGATCGAGGCAAAATTGGTACCGATGGATAGAGGACTCAAAGGGATACAACATATAACTATTTCAGATCCATCCCGTAGACGGATTAGAAATGAAAATGACTATTCCCAAGGTTTTTTTACTAACTCTGATTACAGACAGTCAGGACAGGATAAGATCTACCTGAGACTGAATTTTGACCGACATAAAAATGATAGATCTAGACTCTGCAAAAATTATGGGTGGAAAGGGAGAATGTGAGGAACACGTATGATTTTTTTGGAAATTTTTGTAGAAGGATAAGGGGGGGAAATACAACAACAAGACACTGTCCCGCAGATCTGTTGATTGGCAGACTGTCAGGGTGGAACTAAAATATGAGGAAAAATACCAAAGAGTAGCGGAATGACACGAAATTTAAAATGGGAATGGCTAACAAGGAGGGGGGTGATCTATCAAAATTTCAAGATCATCAGATAACTGGATTTGGCGTACCAACCTTTTCTTTGGGCTTCTGTCCTGGATCTTGGAATCCTAGACAGCAGGGTAAAGAAATGGTTGTGGCGGCTCGACGGCGACACGAACTGAGGTGGCGGCGGCGGTGGCTGGAAATCACATCCAGCAAAGGTGATAGAACTTGGAATCCACCAAGTTTATGGCTTCACACCATAGAAATCAGAGCAGTCCAGCTCTAAGGGGGAGAGGGGAGATAGGGGCGCCCTTGGGCTCTCTTGTGCAAATGCAAATTTTTCTTCATTAATTCTCACAAAATGGAAAATACATGGATTATATAGAAATGTACAAAAGACCTAAACTACACCTAGATTTAGGGTTAGGGAGGGGTAAACAAGGGATAGGATAATTAATCCCCCATGTGGTCAAATGACCAAACATAAAAAATACAACAATGAATAAACTACATTAAAGGGGGGGCGCCCCTTTGAAAATGGGGTAGTCAAATTTGAATTTTCCTATTCTTGTCCCCCCTTGGTCCAAGTCCAATCTTGGACTTTGAACTAGTCCCACATGGGCCCTAGATCCTAGGTGGACCAATGGGAAATAAGGTGGGGGCCCCTCCTGGACCTACTGGCATTTTACATAGAAACCCAAAGGCCCTTTTGCAAAGAAACTCAAAGATTCCTAATGACTAACCCTTTAGCTTATAATACCTTACAATTGCAAACCGCCAAGGATATAAATGCAAGCAAAAGGATACAAATGTAAAAATAAAATGTTAGTGCTCGGTGTTGATTCTTATGAATTCTCCCCGGGTGGGAGGAACTCGACCCCGTCGAGTAAGGGGTGCGGCTGCTCGTGTGGCTCCTACGGGTCTATCACCATACCAGGTAGCGCGGAGTACGCTCCACTCCAAGTAATCGTCACCTGCTCATCCCGTATATATTCGATATGCACATGATGCTGTGGGAATGAGGCTAGTGGTGGACACTCCGGGGTGGGGTCACTCTCAAAAGACGAAGACGACTCAATGACTCACTAGGAATCACCGCTGGGTCCGTTTATCTGACTAGATCCGAGACATAGAATGGTAGAGCCGATCCCAAATTTTGACAAGTCTACAACGTACGAAGTAGACCCACTTGCCTCACACTCGAAAGGGCCTGACACCACGAGCTTACAATAGACTGACTATGCAACTCCTAATATGCTCGACACATGCTGACTCACTATGCACTCAACAATCTTGACAAATTGGACAAATAAAGAAAAACATGGACTCACACATGACCCTAAACAAACCTACTGTTAGACCGACCCATACATATGCAATGGTGGACCAGGACATCCGAATGTGTGCCATGCATACACAAGATGCAACCAAATGTCGGTAGAATCATGGACTCCTAGATATCCCAAAGTGCACCACTCATGCACTGACGGTCTTTTGGATTTGGGAGGTTTGGGTGGGCTAGGAGGGTTGAATGCACCTTCTTTTGTACCCTAATGAACGGGCTCCTTGCGGAGTGTAGGCGGACTGGCAGGGGGTAGTGGTGTGATAGTGAACTTCCCTGAAGAAGTGGCGTAGATATGGTGGGTCCAAGGGTTCACTAGGGAAGGGGTCGAAGGGATCAAAGAATGTGTGACCCCTCGAGATGGGTTCCCTCATGACATGGTCCCAAGTTTGAAATTCTTGAAGGTGTAAATGATCACCTTCATCCATTATGGTAGGTAGGACGACGGTCATATGTAGAAGGTATGGTTCCTCCCTCGGGATAAGTGGAAGGAAGCTAGGCTCGGCCGGCATGGGGAAAAATAAGAGAACCTCTGTGGTGACATGACCCGCGGTGCACACGGAGGTAATGGACCCTAAGGCTGGATGTGTGAGGTACGACTATTGGGTTGGTCGAAGCCTCAGGCCAATATACACGTCAACTTCAATTTACAGTCTAATCCCTTAGTGAGGTCTTCCAATGTGTCAACATGGTGAGAAGATCAAAAAGTGGTGTGGAATGAGTTGACGGGCACCAGTTGTAGTGCGGGGTCCATAGATGGGTAGCAAGGTGCTTTAGGGACCAAGCCTATCTTGAGCCAACTAAGTAGTGGCTCGGCTATGAATAGCTTTCTCGTTAGAAACACAAGTGGCTCTAGCTGAGGTGGCTCCGAATAAAGATCAGAAAGTGAGGGTGGTGGCAATGGAGCTCTCTTGGGTGGGGAAGGAATGTCCTCCCTGAGGGGAAGAGGCCCTTGGGGTGGCACCGGGTTGAGGCTACCGACTACGACCTCCCTATACTCGGGCAGGAGTCCGTCAATCTGGGTACACATCCTATCCAATAGATCCAAAATGGTTTTGAAGAGTTCGACAATGGTGGGGTTTGGAGTAGGGGTATTGTGATGGACTCGCCCATGATCACTCGGCCTTGTATTGGGCTTAGGCTCGTCTACATGCGGGGCTCTTTGTCTCTGACTATGACTCACTTGGTTGGAGATGATTGGGTGGGGTCGATTGGAGGTGACTGGGCCGGGTAGGTAGACCCTTCTAAGCTCGCCCTTCATCTCATGCCATGACTCTATAGGCCATTGCCTCCTAATTTCCCTCAAGTATTCTATGTCCCTCCATTTTTCGACGGCTTCGTAAAAAAGTCACCTTGTGACAAAGTCAACTTGCATGGCATCGGACATAATGTAACACTCAAAGTATTTGTCCATAGCGGCTTCCCACTCTAGGTAGTCGCTCGGGACTTTGGTGCCATAGAAGTCCGGGGCTTCGGGCCTACGGAGGTGGTGGGGTTGGGTTCCCCATCCTTGGGTGTGTCGCCACCATTCATATGACGTGGGCTTTCGAGGATCCATGGGACACGGGGAGCTATAGGATGGCCATGCCGACACTTGGGGATAAGACAAACTGACTCCCTAATGGACTAGACACGACCCTACAACAACAATGCAAAGTTAGAATGCATACTCGACTACAAACCTAGACTCAACCAGTATCCGATACGTGGCAGAGGTGTGATCTGAAGACCGAACTCACGCAAGTGTGTAACCTTCCCAATAGGTGTAACCTATCGTTCCAGGAACACCTTTTGATATACTAGGTAGAGGAATGCAATGCAAACTTTGGACCGACTACCCTAGACTCAACTTGCGCTCTGATACCAATTTGATGCGGGAAGGGCCGCGAACCTGGGACTCTAGCTCACGGATGTCCCTAAGTGAGGGAAACGGGTGGATCTGTGTGGTTGAGGAACCGGCAATGTGTCTCAGGTATCGGCTTTTCCGCGTGCTCGGATCGGGTCACGGGATGGGTTCCACTCACTCACTCTTGCAGCGGTGATAACAATATATATATCGAGCTAATTTCCTATCACTCATGCAGCGTCATATGAAAATATATACGAGTAAAGCAAATGCCAAAGTAGGAGGGTGGCGAGTGTACCTATACACTCCGGGCGTGGGGAAGACGACCCCGGTCGAAACTCGTACTCCCGGTGTACAGTACATAAATAATTACAGCAGTGAATTTATTTGCCCACTCCACACAGGCAGGTAAAGGGATACAATGGCGTCCCGGGAGTAGCGAACTCGGGTTGACGGGCAGCAAGCTGGAAGGGCTTTCGGGTCAGAGATGGGCTACTGGTCCGACTTGGTACTATTCCAACTAGGTTCAGCAACTCAGTTCAACCCGCTGGATAGCAAGCGAACTCAGCTACTGGGAAAGTGGCTTCCGATCACATTCTGGCCGCGGCGGTTGGCTGAGACGTTGGTGGAAGACTCCTCTTCGATCCCCGAGATCGGCGACGGTTGAATCGACACTGAAGTAATTTTGTAAGAATTAACTTGCTGCTGCCTTTGCTGGCCTGTTCTCGGGACAGGAATGCGCGCCTCCACGAAAAGAATTTTTGCGCCCAGATCCGATGTCGGATCGAGGCAAAATTGGTACCGATGGATAGATGACTCAAAGGTTTACAACATATCATTATTTCAGATCCATCCAGTAGACGGATTAGAAATGAAAATGACTGTTCCCAAAGTTTTTTTACTGACTCGGATTACAGACAGTCAGGATAAGACAGGATCTGCCTGAGACTGAATTTTGACCGACATAAAAATGATGGATCTAGACTCTGGGAATATTATGGGTGGAAGGGTGGAATGTGAGGAACACGTATGATTTTTTTGAGAATTTTTGTAGAAGGTTAAGGGGGCGGGAAAAATACAACAACAAGACACTGTCTCGCAGATCTACTGATTGGCCGACTGTCAGGGGTGGAACTAAAATACAAGGAAAAATACCAAACGGTGGCGGATTGACACGAAATTTAAAATGGGAATGGCTAACAAGGAGAAGGATGATCTATCAAAATTTTAAGATCATCAGATATTTGGATTTGGCGTACCAACCTTTTCTTTGGGCTTCTATCCTGGATCTCGGAATCCTAGACAGTAGGGTGAAGAAATGGTTGTGGTGGCTCGACGGGGGCACAAACGGAGGCGGGGGTTGCGGTGGCTGAAAATCACATCCAGCAGAGGGGATATAACTTGGAATCTACCAAGTTTATGGCTTCACACCATAGAAATCAGAGCAGTCCAGCTCTAAGGGGGAGTGGGGAGATAGGGGCGCCCTTGGGCTCTCTTGTGCAAATGCAAATTTTTCTTCATTAATTCTCACAAAATGGAAAATACATGGATTATATAGGAATATACAAAAGACCTAAACTACTCCTAGATTTAGGGTTAGGGAAGGGTAAACAAGGGATATGATAATTAATCCCCCGTGGTCAAATGACCAAACATAAAAAATACAACAATGAATAAACTACATTAAAGGGGGGGTGCCTCTTTGAAAATGGGGTAGTCAAATTTGAATTTTCCTATTCTTGTCCCCCCTTGGTCCAAGTCCAATCTTGGACTTTGAACTAGCCCCACATGGGCCCTAGATCCTAGGTGGACCAATGGGAAATAAGGTGGGGGCCCCTGCTGGACCTACTGGCATTTTACATAAAAACCCAAAGGCCTTTTTGCAAAGAAACCCAAAGATTCCTAATGACTAACCCTTTGGCTTATAATGCCTTACAATTGCAAACCCAATTAGCCAAAAATATAAATGCAAACAAAATGATACAAATTCAAAAATAAAATGTTAGTGCTTGGTGTTGATTCCCATCACGCTGCTACACCACCTTGACTAAAGTTATAGTCTTATTCCTTAACTACTGCTCACGCCGATCCTCAATACGAATAGGATACTCAGAAATAGACAAATCTGGCATCATTTCAGGCCATATCGAGTCCTCCAATGTGTGAGATTCATCGACAATATTGTTCCGTAACATGGACACGTGGAAAACATTATGCACTGCATTCATCTCAGGAGGTAGTTGCAGACGATACGCCGCGGGGCCAACACGTTCGACAATGAGGAAAGGCCCAACATAGCGGGGACTCAGTTTTCCTCGCTTGCCAAAACGCACCACGCCTTTCATGGGAGAGACCTTCAAAAATACCTGATCTCCCACCTCGAATACAAGAGGTTGACACCGCCGGTCTGCTCTTCAACAAAAAGGAGGAAGGCGGGAGATGACTCACCGGGCGTGCCATCCTCTTTGTCGCGAGGGTTTTTATGCCGATGACCGGGGTGAAAGAAGGGATACAGCGGAGAAGAAAAATACGGGAGTTTGAGATATCTCGGGTATCCTCCTTACGGTTGTATGCCTCTCACAGTGGTACCGGGCACTCTCCTCTTACGGAAAGTCGAAAAGGGTCAAATGGCACGAAAATATTCGAGTGTAGGTTAGATGGATAGGGTGCGGGCGTGCCAGTCGATTTCTCGACAATCACCTATGGAACCAAGGGTTGACCGGGGAAGCGTCGCCAGGACGCGACACCTGGGCTCGAGAGATCAGGCGACACGTGGATAAAAGGGATTCCACGGGTGCGAGTGCGTAGGCGGTTGTGGGAATCGTGTACTCGACGTCTTTCCCCACCGATCGCAAGCAATCGGTGTTTATTTACATCGGATTGAATCCAAACACCTTCGTTCTATGCTGAAGTGAAGTCTGTATGTGTCTGAAGCCGTGGGTAAAGGGTCGGGAGCATTTCGTGGCTGTGGGCGCGCTTTTGACTGAGAGGTGTTTGCTGGAGTCAGGGGTATTAGGCATACATGCCGAGTGACGTAGGTGAAAAATCGGGGCCCACATACGGGCGCTTGTGTTCAACTGGTTTGATGCTATATGAGAGCCACACTGTCTTTACAAATGGGACGAGAGGGCAGAAGTACGACGGGGGCAAGCCGCGGGACAATTCCGACGCGTGTGTCGGTCCTCAGGTCAATGCGTGATACGGCAGATATTCGCATGTTTTACAGAGGCTCTCCATGAGGAGATCGAGACAAGCCCGACTGCCTAGGTGGCAGGGGCGGTCGTGGGCTGGCGCCTGACGGAGGTTGGATGCGGCTCAAGGTGAGCGGTTGGGTCCGGGCTTCGGAAGGCAAATGGTAGTCACGTGGCTCCGTGTCGGTCGTAGGTGCGGCGTTGTGTCGTGTGCGTGGCCACCGTGGGTTGCCACGCACGGGCGGACCCGGGATGCGGGTATGTTCTCCATTGTCATAACGCCTTTCGTGCGACGGGAGTGGACATGTGTACGATGGCTAGACGCCGCGTGAGGGGAGTACAGACATACCCTCAGCGTGTGTAAGTCGATCTACAAGCCACCCACTCACGCACCTCGCTCCTCGCATCCTCGACCCTTGCTGGGTGCCTGCGGAGGAACTTCGAGGGTGCAGTAGTTAGGTCACAGGTTGTTCTGTTGCTGTGTCTCTGTGTGTTCTTGCCTATGCCCCTTGAGCTTCTAAGGGGTGGAATTTATAAGAAGTTGAAGGGGTAGGGGGGTTTAGGCGGACAAAGTTGGAGGTCCAACTTGGTCCGGGTAAACCCCCAAAAATACACAATTTTTTTTTTGCGTTACAGAGTGGGGAGGAAGGGTTCACGCCGACCAGCCCAAGGGGCTGGTCTGGTCCGCCTAAACCCCTCACAGTGGGGTTTTTTTCTCATAAAAAAACCTTTTTTTGTTTGGATGGGATTTAGGCAGACCAGCCTGGGGGGTGAGGCTGGTCCGCCTAAACCCCCCCTTGGGGGTTTAGGCGGGCTGGAGAGAAGGAGAGAGTGGGCGGTCCCCACCTCTATAAAAATCTGATTTTGTGTGTGTTTTCTTCCTAATTTGACTTAGAAGAAAAGGACGAGACTTCTGGGGGGATACTGCAAGGATACTGGGAGTATATTGGTTGACTGGCCGCGTGTGTATGAAGAACACGGGAGTTGACGTGAGACTTGCATGATTTCGAGCTCTCGTTGGTGAGTTCCTCGTCATCGAATCCTTCTACGCACAGTACGACGGATCTTGCACGAAATCAGGACTGGGGAAGGCCATGGGGCCTCTGGGCTGGGAAGAGGGCACGGCCCCCAGGGAGTTCACCTTCCCTAGGGGTGCGACCCCGCCCTAGGGCGGATCGGGCCTGGATGAGCCGCAACCCCGAGCGATGGCTCCCGGGGGTCTTCTGTTATTTTCTGGGGGTGTCCTTTGAAGGACAAAGGGTTCTGCGATACTGGGATTAGCCCATGGGGGCTGTTGTGGTGAAGTCGTAGTTGCCGCTCGTAAGGTGTTCAGGTAAATTCCCGACACACCCCGAGTTGTCGAACGGGCCGAGTAGGTGACTGGCGGGCCTTGGAATGGGCCTTGGGATGAGGATATGAGCTTGAGGGAGCTGCAAGGAGGTACTTTGGGCCCGTGGGCCCGGTCTCGGGCTGTGTGCCGTGTTGCATGGCTAGTTGGCAGGGTAGCCTCTAGTTGGGCCGAGAGCTAACGATAAGCGGATCGTCGCCACATGTCTGAGGGTCGGGGTGGTCCCGACTTGCTGGAGGGTCGTTGCAGGACCCGGCTGGTGTGCTGGAGCCATGGGTTAGCCCACGGTTTATTGTAGAAGGGTTGGGACATATGCGCCCACAAGGTGTTCGGGGAAATGCCCGTCACCCGTGTGTGAGCCATATACACATGCTGCGGGCCTCCAAAGTCTATGGTTGACTTGGTTAGGTCTCCCTTTGACCTTGGAGGGTTGAAAGAAGGATTCTCGGGGTAAGCCACTGGCCTCTACACTGGGTGCCATGTGGCATGGCTTGGAGTCGGAGCACCCCTGGGTTGGCCTGGACGGCCGTGTAAAGCGCGGGTAACGCCCGTAGCCGGGTGGTCTGGAATGATCCCGGCTAGTTGCTGGTGTAACCGTATGTCACGGGTAACTGGATGGGGCCCTTGGTCGGATCGGCGGAGTTGTAGGAAGGGCTGGGTAGCCCATGCCTTGAGGGTGTTCGGGAAAATTCCCGAGTCCTTATTCCTTGGTATTTTGCTGAGGAATTGTCCGGGTACAACATCTGCATAACTCTTCTGTCAGCTTTGGGCTGTCAGCAATTTCTATCTGATCAGCTGCACCATATCTACACATTGCTGTACCAGTTCCGGCCTTATCATTATTTACATGCCAACCTCAAACCAATCAAGGGGAGTACGACACGACCTTCCATACACTACCTCATAGGGGGCCATGCCAAGACTAGAATGATAGTTGTTGTTGTAAGCGAACTCAACCAAGGTCAAATGATAGCTCCACGACCCCTGCCATTCCAGGCAATAAGCTAGCTCTCAACATATCTTCTAGCGTCTGA
Organism: Amorphophallus konjac; assembly: GCA_022559845.1. Classification (NCBI taxonomy): domain Eukaryota; kingdom Viridiplantae; phylum Streptophyta; class Magnoliopsida; order Alismatales; family Araceae; genus Amorphophallus; species Amorphophallus konjac. Next base: position 54,933,641 of record CM040123.1, on the reverse strand, counting down.
ATAGTTCTCTCCGATTGGCCATCAGATTGTGGGTTGTAGGCTGAACTGAAAGCTAACTCTGTGCCCAGAGCCTTCTGAAAACTTCCTCACAACCCAGAAGTGAAACGAGGGTCCCGATCAGATACAATAGAAATAGGGACACCATGCAAAGGGATGACTCATTCCACATACAATCTTGCTAACTTCTGAACTCCCCAAGTCATCTTGATCGGCAAGAATCTGGAGGTCTTGGTCAATCTATCCACTATTAACCATATACCATCATGACCGCGTTGGGTTCTTGGCAACCCAACTATAAAATCGGTAGTCACATGGTCCCATTTGTAAACTGGAATCTCCAAGGGCTGCAAAGTGCCTCCTGGTCGCTAATGCTCCGCTTTCACCTGCTGACATGTTAAGCATCTGGTCACAAACTCTGCAACATCCTTTTTCATACCGGGCCACCAAAACTGCCGCTTCAAAATATGATACATTTTGGTCAATCCGGGATGCACAGCATATCAGGAACCGTGAGCTTCCTACAAAATGGCCTTCCTTAACAACTCTTCACCTGGAACATACAACCTTCCCTGTAATCAAACAACCTGGTCATCGCCTAGCTCCACCTCGGCCAGAGACAAGACACGAGGTAACTCAAGGTCCCCTTGCTGAGCTTCTATTACTCGGCACTGAATAGCGGGTGTGACAGTCAGGCTGGCAAGGGCCGCTGACCTTTGATCCCGCGGAAGCTTAATTCTAAAAGTCTCTATTGGTATCTGCCGCCACAGCTTCCATTCCCTCGATGACAAGTGACAGGCAGCCAATTTCCTACTCAAGTCATTAGCCACCACATTCATTTTACCAGGCTGATAAGACAAGGTGAAATCATAATCCTTCATATATTCCATCCACCTCCTCTGCCTGAGGTTAAGATCCCTCTGGGTGAACACATATTTTAAACTCTGGTGGTCGGTGAAATTTTCAAACTTCTCCCCATACAAATAATGTCTCCAAATTTTCAATGAAAAGATCACCGCTGCCAATTCAAGATCATGAGTGGGGTAGTTCTCTTCGTGGGGTTTCAATTGGCGAGATGCATACGCTACCACCCTACCATTCTGCATCAATACAGCACCCAGACCTATTCTAGAAGCATCAGTGCACACCACATAACCACCAGGTCCAGAAGGCATCACAAGAACTAGAGCAGTAGTGAGCAATCGCTTTAATTCCATAAAGCATCGCTCACAATCATCGGTCCAGATAAAAGGCACATCATTTCGAGTCAGTTTGGTCATCGGAGCTACAACTCGAGCAAAGTCTTGAATAAACCTTCTATAATATCCTGCCAAGCCCAAAAAGCTTCTAATCTCCGACACTGACCTTGGCTTCGTCCACTGGACTGCTGCTTCCACTTTAGCTGGATCAACGGACACAGCACCAGCTGGTATCACATGCCCAAGAAAATGCACTTCCCGTAGCTAGAATTCACATTTGTTTATCTTGGCATATAGTTGGTGCTCTCGGAGCAATTGCAAGACTAGTCTCAGGTGATGAACATGTTCTTCTTCCGATCGAGAATAGACCAAGATATCATCCACAAATACCACCACAAACTGGTCTAAATAAGGTCGGAACACTCGGTGCATCAGATCCATAAACGCCGCAGGAGCATTCGTGAGTCCAAACGGCATCACCAGGAACTCATAATGCCCATAACGAGTACTAAAGGCAGTCTTATCAATATCGGACTCCCTAATCCACAGCTGATAATACCCAGATCTCAAATCAATCCTCAAAAATATCTGGGCCGACTGAAGCTGATCAAACAAATCATCTATATGGGGCAATGAATACTTATTTTTATTGGTCACCTGGTTCAGCTGCCTATAATCAATGCACAACCTCAAACTGCCATCCTTCTTCTTCACAAACAAGACAGGGGCACCCCAAGGAGAAAAACTAGGACAGATGTAGCCCTTGTCAAGTAGCTCATGCAACTGAGCCTTAAGCTCTCTCAACACTGCCGGAGCCATGCGGTATGGAGCCTTAGATCGTGGCATCGTGCCAGGCATGAGTTCAATAGTGAAGTCAATCTCCCTGGGTGGAGGTAACCCTGGCAATTCCTCAGGAAAGACATCAGAAAATTCACACATGACCGAGATATTCTTCGCCCCTTGCGTCTGTTGATTAACCGCCACCACAGAAGCAAGGAAACCCTGACAGCCAGCATCAAGCAACCTACGGGCTTTAATGGCTGATATAAGGAAACAAGGGAGGAAGACCGAATACCTTGAAAATAGAAAGTGGGTCTCGGGGGCCACTGGAAATATACCCTCTTAGAGCCATAGTCCACCACAGCACCATGAGCTTCAAGCTAGTCCATACCCAAAATCGCATCATAATCCATCAGTAACAATGCATAAAGTCAGGCTGGCAGATTATGCCCTTCAATCCACACAGGTACCTTCTCAAGACAAGATGCAGTGACCATGAAGTCACCCGTCAATACTTCCATAGTTAAATCACAAGACACTTCTCGGGCTGGCTCCTCAACGCAAGCCACAAAATCCTCCGATATAAAAGAATGCGACGCACCAGAATCAAATAGAACTCGAGCCACTCTACCAAGAATCAGGACCGTACCTTCGACTAGCTGCGATGCTTTTGCTTCAACGAGGGTGATATGCGCGACACGGCCTCTTGATCTTGGTCTTCCCACACTAGCTAACCACGGCAAGGGTGGAGGCTGCATTTGCTGCTGAAACTGCTGCTGCTACTGGGAATAAGACTGATGGGGCTGAAATTGGGGCTGGAACTAAAGTGGCTGCTGGGGCCTTTGGGGGCAATCACGAGCCATATGCCCCTCTTGATCACACCTGAAACAGACCACCGACACCTGGCACGGTCTACCGAAATGAAAACCGTGGCACCGTGGATATGCTCCTCGTTGTCCGCCCATGGAACTTTGACGCTGATATGATACGGGCTGCTGCATGCTACCCGAATAACTCTACCTCTGGTCTGACTACTCCTGGCGCCTCCTGCCAAAACCCCTTTCGATAAACTTCCTGATTCTAGAGCCAAAGGATGAAGATCCTGATGCCGAAACCGCTGAAGGGGATGGTCCTGACCTGCCTGACTCCTGACGGAATGACCCTTGATATTGTATAGAACCTTGATGCTCTCGGCCTGATTGCACTTGCCCTGACCTGAGTTGCTCTTGAGTTCTTGCCAATTCAATCTCCAGACTCACGGCGGCTTGATTTGTTGCATCCATATTGCTTACCAGGGTGGCCGCAATCAGATGCCTGAGCTCGGCTTTTAGTCCTCTAATGAACTGTTTGGTCCTCAGCCTTTCATCTGCCATAATGTGAGGTGCATAATGACCCAACTCCATGAATCTGCTTCGATACTGAAGTACGACAAAGTCTCCCTAGGTCAGTTCCATAAACTGATACATCCTCTGAACTTTGATGGGCTCAGGGCTGTAAGCATGCTGAAGTGCCTCAATAAAATCTTGCCAGGAGATCTCCCGAAGTGGACAGGACTGAAACACTGATCCCCACTCCGAATTCCACCATGATGTTGCTGGCCCTTGCATTTGATAGGCGGCCAAAAGAACCTTCTCATCCTTGAAGTCCCGCGATCAATGACACCCAAGAGGGGGGGGTGAATTGGTGATGACAGATTTTATGGTCTTTTAACAATTTCAAGAAATGTATAAAGAGCAAACAACAAACGAGAATAGATCTGATGAAATACAAAATGAATATGTCTAGATTAACCCCTATAGTAGTTCTTTGGTACCAGGCGGAGTCCAGGAATCTGAAGATTCTCTCACACAAGGTATTTTCCTCCCGACAGGATTGACCGTGTCGATCAGGAGCCACCTTTTGATATACCAAGGATCTCGCATAAAGGGGTTAATACAGCTCGAGCAAAACACTGAAGTTTGATAACGATGCAACAAACAAACAAGCTAGATCAGAACTGGAGGTAGGAGACAAGGAGAAAACCACACAGTACACCATGATTTTTAGGTGGTTCGGATGCAACAACTGTAACCTACGTCCACCCCTCACCGACCGTGAGGATTCACACACTATCTTGTAGAAGGCTACAAGATCACGGCACATACACACACACACTCGTGTGAGTTCAGAACTCCCACGAAGATGCACAAGCATCGAAACACAAAGAAGGGTGAAGAACAGAGGAATCACTCACCTCCACACACACACGGATCTTCGTAGATCCACACACACAGAGATGTTTGAATATTACAAGAACACAAAAAGTAAGCCCAGCAAGATTGGAATGGAAAACACAAAAAGAAAATTTCAAATTCAAGCTCCCCCTTAGTTGATAAAGACAGTTTTGGATACAGCTTGATCTCCTCTTGGCTCGGGGTTGATCTACTCCAGATGTTGCTTGAAGATGGATGAAGATGGATGAAGCTCTTCTTCTCGGAGCACTGTTCACGGCTACAGTACTAGCTCTTGAATCTCCCCCTTGATAGCTTCCTTTTGGCCTCCCTTAATTGATTAGGGTTACAAGCCTCAATGAGATATTTTTATAACTCTTGAATGGTCAAGAGATAAGTCAAGAACCAGATCCACAAATCATGGAAAGTTTGGTGGCTTTGGGATTAAACAAATTCTTGAAGAGAGACTTCCCACGTTGAGAACAAAAGTCAACAATAGGGGCTTTTTGAGGCTGGCGGTCGACCTGTGCATAGGGGCGGTCGACCGGAATTTTACAGGAAATTGTCCATTCGTTGCTGGGAGAATAGGTCGATCGCTATAAGCTGGCGGTCGAGCACCGGCTCAGTTTTCTGCAAAAAATTAAAAGGTTAGCTAATCAAATATAATATATGAACAAACATCTTATGGCTACCTTGTTCTAGTCAGGTGAGTGAGTTTAAGCTTAGCCTAGGTGGTTTTGAACCCAAATCAATAACTTATGCATTTGAACGGTTTTAAACACTTAAGCTTATTACATGAAGAAGTGGGCTTGAATGCGTGTTAAATTTGAACTTGATAGTTAAAACATTGCACATGTTAAAACATATAACCCTGGGTTTGTTATCATCAAAATCACTTGGATATACTCAACAATCTCCCCCTTTTTGATGATGACAAAAATGAAGGGGTTTTGAAATACATGAATGTGCCTTTGAGCAATGTTTGATGATTGAGATCAAGGTTCGAAATCAAGGCATTTCACTCACATCCCGTTATGCCAGCGAACACAAACCATTAACATTTTCATGCCAATTCAAAGAGAAATGAGATATAAGAGCCAACTATTGTAGATCAAACACCAGTTGCATTCAATTCATCATTCCATTACAAACTACATTAGGGCAAGAATGAATACACGACTCTAGACTCAAGAACCTAAACAAATGCATAAGACATACTGATGATCCTCACATGATCAAGCATGCAAACATACCACAAACGGATATACATAAATATATAAATCCTTGCACTACTACTTCTCCCCCTTTGGCATCATCAAAAGGGAATGGGATAAATGAAGAGGGACCCAAGAGACACAAAACCAAAGGACAGCAAGCTAGAGGGAGAAAAAGGGAAAATCCTCATGGTGCATCTGTAGGTGGAGGTGGCTGATCCTCTGGAGGAGGGTGCTGGTGTCCAAGGAGACGGCGGATGTCTGCAAGAGCATGAACCTGAGCATAAAGAGTATCTCGAATACGGCCAATGGAGAGATCACGAGCCGCATCATGGCAAGACATGCTAAGAAGAGTTTGGTTCATGATGTGAAAGGATTGGCTGGAGTCAGCAACACTGTCAGTGAGGCTAGTCATATGAGTGGTGAGTGTGGCCATACAAGTGGAAAGGGTGTCCAGAGCAGTGGAGAAGGAATCCATGCGGCTTGACATGGTGTCAACCACATGTCCCATAGTGTCTACGCGATCCCCGAGAGCAGAAAGTCCCTCCCCAAAAGTATCCACACGAGTCTCTAATCCAGTGAACCACCTGTCAAAAACCTCATAGTCTACCCAAGAAGGCTGAGGAGCTCCCTGAGTGGAGGACTCTCCATGATAAAACTGAGGAGGAGGTGGCATCTCCGGATCCATATGCTATGGTGAAGGTGGAGGAGGCAGGTCGGCATCCATGGGATGAGGTGGGGGTGTAAAAGGCTGCTCCTCTGCCTGAACTGGAGGGGGTGCATCCCCTTGAACTTGCTGCTACTGTGGTTCCTGCTCATCCTCATTGTCATATTCGTCTTCATATGTAGGCACATCCCGACACAGCTCACCATCGGGACCATAGTAATAGTCCATGTCTATGCAGATCTTATGCTTATTGTAGATATCATTCTGGCGACATAGATAAACTGTTCTTCTGCCAAATTAATCCTAGCATGAATGAACACCCCGGTCAACTGTGAGGCATATGGCAAAGATCGCTGCTGGTTTGTTCGGCAAGCTCCAATGAGGGTCGTCATGAGGCGACCCATGTTGAGTTGTATACCATTCATGACATTGTAAAATAGGAATCTATGAACTTCTGTGACTTCATTTCTGCTGCCCACCTTGGGATAAATAAGGGAGGTGAACATGTGGTGTAAGACACGCTGCAGTGGTGGGAAGTAATTCGCATTTAACTCAATCAAATCGCTGACACCACGCACGTACTCACAGTTGGTCATAGCAATAAAAGTATCTTCAACAGCCCCATGACCATAAACCATGTTGGCTCCTCTAGCCGCAATCCCTAAGCTTCTCTTAAACAGATCAGGGCTAATATGAATCTCAACCCCTTGAACAATAGTATAAAGCTCATCATTCCTTGAAACCAGGTTCCCATAGAACTGCTGTACTAGGTTAGGGTAGTGACGGTTATACCGAGTGACGAAATCAGTCCAACCCGGCTGCATTGCAAAGACTATATATATATCGGGCAAGAGCTCATTCACCTCATTGAAATCAACCAGTCGGGGGTCGATGATGGGATGAATAAGCAACCTAGGAGCTCGACGCAGTGCAGGCGCCTGCTGTGGTGGAGGGGCGGGTGCCTCACGTCTCTGTCCACTTCCTTCCCCTTGGGCAGAACGCTGAGAGCTTCGTCTAGGCGACATCCCGAACTAGAACCCGATAGAAAACCCTTGAAGGAAAGACCCTCATCCTGGGGGATGAAGAAAGATCTACGGACACTCCAGGGGCTTGCAAAAGCCTTCTCCACTGACCGGAACCAAGGTGGAAACCCCACGAACGCACGAACGGCCGAATGGAGTTCGTCCGAAAATGTGACGAACACGCTGAATCTTGTGCGGGTGGAAGAAGGATGAGGTTTGGGAGCTTGGGAGGTGGAGTTTGGAGGTTCTAGGGTTGGGGAATGAGGTATGAGAGTGAGTGGGGGTGATAGAATGAGTGAATGGGGTATTAGACCCCTTTATAAGCTAGTCCGGTTGGGACCCGGTCGGGCCGGTTCCCCGCCACCGGTCGACCGGTGCAGGGCTGGCGGTCGACTGCTAGCCCAAAAACCCCATTTTAAAAATTTATTTTTTGTGTTTCTTTTTCTTTTCTTTCTTTTTTTTTCTTTTTATATATGGGGGGACCATCAACCGACCATCATATCTGGAGCCAACGTCATGAAGTGTGGGGAAGGAAATAGATGCAGGTGTGAGGGAAGTTTCTAACTCCCCCTCAGAAGCTACCTAAAGTCTGACATCACTGAGTCCACAATTATTTGTTCAAGAAATATATGCCTTTGAAAAAATTTCAAGGAGGGCTATACATATAATTACATTCAAGCATGCAGGAATATATGTGAAACACACGAGGTATAATAAGTAACGACAAAATGCATGTTTTTCTACCCTTGATGCATATGAGTTTCTACAAATGTAGAACTTAACCTAAATGCAAATCTATGCATAAATGCTCTCACCCTTGCACATCCCAAGTTCTCTTCTTATCTTGTTAAATTGATCCTGGTTGAGGGGTTTGGTGAATATATCAGCTAGCTGATTGTGTGTGTCAATGAAGTTCAATTCAAAGACCCCTTTCCCTACATGATCTCTCAGGAAGTGATGACGAATATCAATATGCTTGGTTCTAGAATGTTGAACAGGGTTTTTAGACAAACTAATTGCACTGGTATTATCACACAAAATTGGCACATATTTCATCTTAATATCTAAATCAAGCAATTGATTTTTGATCCAAAGTACATGGGCTCCACAACTTCCTGCGGCTACATATTCAGCCTCGGCCGTTGAGAGAGCTACTGAATGTTGTTTCTTGGAGGCCCATGAGACTAGGCACCCACCAAGGAACTGACAGTACCAACTAGTACTTTTACGATCTACAATGCATCCGGCAGAATCTGCATCGGTGTATGCAATCAAATCAAAAGAACTACCGATGGGGAACCACAAGCCAAAGTCTATTGTGCCAAGCAAATATCTAAAAATGCATTTAACAGCCGATAAGTGAGATTCTTTAGGACATGACTGAAAACGGGCACAAAGACATACACTGAATTGAATGTCAGGGTGGCATGCTGTAAGATACATTAGTGATCCGATCATACCTCGAAACAGTGTAGGATCTACTATTTTACCATTTTCATCTTTATCTAACTTCGAGGTTGTGGCCATTAGAGTTGACAAAGGTTTTACTTCAGCCATCCCATATTTCTTCAAAAGCTCCATTGTGTACTTGGCTTGGCTTATGAAAATACCCTCAGGTGTTTGCTTCACCTGCAGTCAAGAAAGAATGTTAGTTCACCCATTAGGCTCATCTCAAATTCACCTTGCATGATTTCTGTAAATTCATCACATAGCACATTATTAGTAGCTCCAAAAATTATATCATCTACATACACTTGAAATATCAATATATCTTTACTTGATTTCTTTGTGAAGAGTGTTTGATCAACCTTACCTCTCTTGAAGTCGTTTTCAACCAGAAATGACGTGAGCCATTCATACCATGCCCTTGGTACTTGCTTCAGTCCGTACAAGGCCTTCTGGAGCCTGTACACATGTTGTAGATGTTTGGGGTCTTCAAAACCTAGAGGTTGTTCTACAAAAATATCCTCTTTGATATACCCATTTAGAAACGCAGATTTAACATCCATTTGAAACAATTTAAAGTTATATGAGCAAGCATAAGATAATAGAATCCGGATTGCTTCTAGATGAGCAACCGGTGCAAAAGACTCATCAAAATCAATACCCATCTCCTGGCTATATCTCTTGGTCACAAGCCGGGCCTTGTTCCTAACAACCAATCTCGTATCATTTAACTTATTTCTGAAAACCCATCGGGTTCCGATAATGGATTGATTCTTAGGTCGTGGCACCAGAGTCCACACCTAGTTTCTTTCGAACTGGTGTAACTCTTCATGCATAGCCTGGATCCAAGATTCATTTTGAAGAGCTTCAAGGATATCCTTAGGCTCTTCCTGTGAAATTAAGGCTATCAAATCTTTTTCTTCAACTTGCCTTAGAGAAGCTCTGGTTCTTACCCCATCTTGAGGATTACCGATTATGTTTTCAGCTGGATGATCCTTTAAGAGTGTGGAGGTGCTTGGAAAATCAGGGTGCTGCACTTGCTGCTCTTGTAGTGTCTCAATTGAAGGATCTTCATCTTCTTCACTCTTGCTGGGTATTTCTTCCTTTGGTTCATCCTTAACTTTAGATGTTCCGGCATTGGTTGAATCTTTGGGGGCTTCTCCTGCATCCACAATTTGAGTAGTTAGTTTTAGTTCAGATTCATCAAAACTTACATGAGGACTTTCATCAACAACTAAAGTCCGTTTATTGAACACTCGAAAAGCTCTAGAATTAAGTGCATAGCTTAGGAAGGTTCTCTTGTCACTTTTCTCATCAAACTTACCTAGATTGGACTTACCATTGTTCAGGATGAAACATGAGCAACCAAAGGGTTTAAGATGGGAGATATTCGATTTCTTACCCTTGTAGAGCTCATATGGAGTTTTCTTTAAAATGGGCCTTACCATTGCCCTGTTGATGATGTAACATGTTGTACTTACCGCCTCAGCCCAAAAATATTTTGGTAGAGAGTTTTCACTTAACATGATCCGTGCCATGTCTATTAGTGTTCTGTTTTTCCTCTCCACCACTCCATTTTGTTGGGGCGTCCTTGGTGATGAAAAGTTGTGTATATCCGTGCTCTTCACAGAAATTGCTGAACTCATGATTTTCAAATTCGCCACCATGATCACTTTGGATAGTGGTAATAAGGTAGCCTCTATCATTTTAGATTTTCCTACAAAACACTTGAAATTCCATCAATGAATCATTTTTATTAGATAGAAATAACACCCAAGTGAATCTGGAATAATCATCAACAATCATGAAACCATAAAATTTCCCTCCTAGGCTGGATGTCCTAGTTGGGCCAAATAAATCGAGATGCGGCAATTTCAAAGGCCGGGAGGTAGAAACAATGTTCTTATTTTTGAAGGATATGTATGTTTGCTTGCCTTTTGTGCAAGCCTCACAAATTTTATCACTTTCAAACTTTAGTTTTGGCAAATCATTCACCAAGTCATGTTTAGACAACTTGAAGATAACTCCAAAACTAGCATGACCTAGTCTTCGGTGCCATAGCCATACATTGTCATGATTGTTAGCTACCAAACACATATCATCACAAGAAACATCATCAAAATCAATAGTATATACATTGTTGCTCCTCTTGCCGATGAATCTGATTTCATTGGAGGTTTATTTAAGACAAGGCAATGGGTTTCATCAAAAACAATCTTAAAGCCTTTGTCACACAGTTGGCTTATGCTCAGCAAGTTATGATTTAGACCTTTCACCAAAAGAACATTTTTAATCAAGGTTTCAGAATTCTTCCTATGTTGCCAATTCCAATTATTTTACCTTTATCTTTTCCACCAAAAGCAACTGAGCCTCCATCCTTATCTTACAGCATAGAGAACGCTTTCCTGTCCCCTGTCATATGCCTTGAGCAACCGCTGTCCAAATATCACCTGCTCCCCCTGGTTTCAAGACATATCTGCAAGAAACAACATTCTCATGCAAATGATTTTGGTACCCAAGCTAGTTTGGGTCCGTAGGAGTTAGTCCAGTTCTGTGCATATCTTTTCTTGGTCCAGAAAACATGATTTCTTGGTGGACCTTGTTTGAACCAGCAATTAGCTATAACATGACCAAATCTACCACAATGATAACAGTTAACATGTGCAAACTTTCTTTGGAATTGTCGTGGTTTGGGTTGGACATGTTTTGGTTTAGAATTGGAACATGTGGCATGGTTGTTATCTTTTTCATGAACAAAGGATGTGGTGATCTTATGCTCAAAAGTTTTTTTATTTTGAGGAGTGTATCCCAGTCCTTCCTTTTGAAAATTGACTTTAACTCCCAACAAATTATCTAGATTTTGTTGGCCCTTTACAAATCTTGACAAGGTGAACTGAAGTTCATCCACTTCTTTATCCAAACTCACATTTTTCTTTTCAAGTTCTAAATTTATGGATTTCAGAACTTTTTCTTCAGTTTTCATTTTTTCACACACTTTCTCCATTTCAGACATTTTGCAAGATAGCTCTTCTTTGGCTTTTTCACAATCTGAAATCGTTTGTAGCAGACTTTCTTTTTCTTCCGTTGCCTCAAACCATTCCTGTTCCAATTTTTCAAACTTGACAAAGATATCTTCATGTTACAAATTATCAATTTTTTTTTGAGAGTTTTATTTTCAGATCTGATCTTCTTGTATTTAGTATATAGTTTTTCATATTCAGACTCCCATTGTTCATTAGAAATAAAATCAGGGTCCGAGTTTACCTCGGTTGAGTCATCCTCATGTGCCATGATACACAAGCTCTCCACGAGCTCTTGTATCTCCTCATCGGACGGTTCGTCCTCTTCATCGATCCACGTGGCGACCATGGCTTTGGGCTTTTTGAAGTTATCTTTCTTGAATTTCTTCTTCAAATCTGGGCACTCTCCCCTCATGTGCACGGGCTTCTTACATTCGTAGCATATGATGCTACTCGGCTTGCTTGACTCACCTTTGGTTTGAGTGGGCTTCCTTTGCCCCTTTCTAAAGTTACCTTGGAAGTTTCTCTTTTTCCTCAGAAATCTTTTCACTTGGTGAGTGATCATAGCCAGTTCTTCTTCTTCGTTGCTCCCGTCACTGGATTCTTCTTCTTGGGAGTCGTCATCGGATTGATGAGCTCTCAATCCAATCACCTTCTTCTTCTTGATATCTTCCTCGGTTGTCCTCTTCTCATTTATCTCATAGGTCATGAGTGACCCTATGAGTTCATCGAGATTAAGTGTGGACAGATTTTTGGAGTCTTCAATGACGGTGGCCTTGGTGTGCCACGCAGGAGAGAGGGATCTTAGCACTTTTCTTACGAGCTCAGAATTAGTGTAATCATTCCCAAGACTTTTGAGACCATTCGTGATCTCAGTTAGCCTTGCGAACATCTTTGAAATTGTCTCTTCAGGCTTCATCTTGAAGAGCTCATAATCTCGGACCAGAAGGTTGGCCTCGGTCTCCTTGACTTCGGACGTCCCCTCATATATGAGTCACAGTTTGTCCCACATTTCTTTAGCCGAGTTGCACATGGAAACACGAGAGAATTCGTTAGGGTGTATCGTACATTGCATAATATTCATAGCATTGAAATTAACAGTGCATTTCTTAATTTCCTCGGGTGTCCATTTTTCTTCATCATTCCCGAGTTTGTAAGGACCCTTGTCCACAACTCTCCAAACTTTGTACTCTTGAGCCCTCAGAAAAACATGCATTCTATTTTTCCAGTATGAGTAGTTTGAACCGTCAAAGAAGGGAGGACGGTTAATGGAGTGACCCTCGGGCATCATACCCTTGTTTGCTATTGATCCGGATCTTACTCTAGATCGTTAGATCTGTGAAAGATATAGCCTTAGCTCTGATACCAATTGAAGTCCCGCGATCAATGACACCCAAGAGGGGGGGGGTGAATTGGGTGATGACAGATTTTATAGTCTTTTAACAATTTTAAGAAATGTATAAAGAGAAAACAACAAACGAGAATAGATCTGATGAAATATAAAATGAATCTGTCTAGATTAACCCCTATAGTAGTTCTTTGGTACTAGGCGGAGTCCAGGAATCTGAAGATTCTCTCACACAAGGTATTTTCTCCCGACAGGATTGACCGTGTCGATCAGGAGTCACCTTTTGATATACCAAGGATCCCCCGTAAAGGGGTTAATACAGCTCGAGCAAAACACTGAAAGTTAGATAACGATGCAACAAACAAGCAAGCTAGATCAGAACTGGAGGTAGGAGAGAAGGAGCAAACCACACAGTACACCACGATTTTTAGGTGGTTCGGATGCAACAATTGCAACCTACGTCCACCCCTCACCGACCGTGAGGATTCACACACTATCTTGTAGAATGTTACAAGATCAAGGCACACACACACACGGAACTCCCACAAAGATGCACAAGCACCGAAACACAAAGAAGGGTGAAGAACAGAGGAATCACTCACCCACACACACACACACAGATCTTCATAGATCCACACACACACAGATGTTTGAATATTACAAGAACACAAAAAGTAACCCCAACAAGATTGGAATGAAAAACACAAAAATAAAAATTCAGATTCAAGCTCCCCCTTAGTTGATGAAGACAGTTTTGGATGCAACTTGATCTCATCTTGGCTCGGGGTTGATCTGCTCCAGATGTTTCTTGAAGATGGATGAAGATGGATGAAGGTGGATGAAGATGGATGAAGCTCTTCCTTCTCGGAGCATTGTTCACAGCTACAGTACTAGCTCTTGAATCTCCCCCTTGATAGCTTCCCTTTGGCCTCCATTAATTGATTAGGGTTACAAGCCTCAATGAGATGTTTTTATAACTCTTGAATGGTCAAGAGACAAGTCAGGAACCAGATCCACAAATCATGGGAAGTTTGGTGGCTTTGGGATTAAACAAATCCTTGAAGAGAGACTTCCCACGTTGAGCATAAAAGTCAACAATAGGGGCTTTTCGAGGCTGGCGATCGACCTGTGCATAGGGGCGGTCGACCAGAATTTTACAGGAAATTGTCCATTCGTTGCTGGGAGAATCGGTCGACCGCTATAAGCTGGCGATCGACTGCTGGCTCGATTTTCTGCAAAAATTAAAAGGTTAGCCAATCAAATATAATATATGACCGAACATCTTATGGCTACATTGTTCTAGTCAGGTGAGTGAGTTTAAGCTTAGCTTGGGTGGTTTTGAACCCAAATCAATAACTTATGCATTTGAACGGGTTTAAACACTTAAGCTTATTACATGAAGAAGTGGGCTTGAATGCGTGTTAAATTCGAACTTGATAGTTAAAACATTGCACGTGATAAAACATATAACCTTGGGTTTGTTATCATCAAAATCACTTGGATATACTCAACAATCCTTAAGACATTCCATAGAATGAAAAATCCTTATGTCGCATCAATCCACTCTCTGACCACATCCGGGTCAGATTGCCCTTCAAACTGCGATGGGCGAAACTTCAAAAACTCCTTCAATGCTCGGCCACAATCCCCTTGAGATGCAGAACTTTCGCCGGTTCCCTTGCCATATTGTTGAAGGTAGTGCTGCTAAAAGCCTTCCACGAACTCCTCACACCCTGAAGCTCCTCTATCTGCTCTCGTCATAGCCGGTGCCCTACTATGTACCTCTTGCTCCTCGGCTGGTGGCTCTTGTGGAGTGTGGACCCTCCTTCTGGGCGCCATGATCTTCCTGTACACACACACAAACAACTACAAGGTCAATAAAACAAGCGGATCCTAGGCCAGTTGCCAATGACGCTGCACTTCCTGGACATTCCGGACAGCCACAATCGCTCTAGATTTCTACATACCATCACAACACCGCTCTGATACCATCTGTAACGACCCAATATCCAAATACCGAGAGGGAACCCGATATTGCTTGGATCTTGGCCCACCGCCCACGAGCCGGGGCTCGGAAGGACTAAACAGGGGTGTGGGAGTGTGTACGAATCTAAAGTTATCGTGGCGAACAACAACTTAACATAATCAAAGTGATAGCATTAAACTATGACAGTGCTTAATAAAAATACACAGTTCGTTATTACATAGTCCAGAATTTACATGTCCATTCATAAGTGCCGAAGATAAAGGAGTACAAAACAACGGGGCATGCCCCACCTTGGCCAACTGGAAGAAGCTACTGACCACCGGTACTGCAAGCCGCCCTCGAGGTGCTGTAGGTGAGTTGCGCCTCACTTGAAAACACAGGGGTGAGCCTCGTCTCATCGGCTCAGTAGGGGTCACACAGATCCCCTACCTCTATCGGTAAACATACAAAGCTAGGAACAACAGTAAGGAACAATAAATGACAAAATTTAATAAATAAAAGGGTGACTACACTAAGTAGAATAAAAGTAGTGGAACACGACCACAGGAGAAAGTCGCATAGCTAACTACCTCGGTTGCCCTAGCACGAGTCACAGCGTAAGAAAAACCAGGCTACTACACTCGAGTGTCAGGAGGTCCTATCCACCAGAAGCAAGGCTTGGAGGCGACCCCTGACGTCTTACACCACAGCCCAGGTGTCTCCCTACTCGCCCCAGGCGGACACTGAGACACCGTACACGGAACACAAACAAGGGTCTAGTCGAGGCCGTGCTCGTCAGCACGTGTCCGAGGTCCCCGACCATGTGTGCATACACTGACAGACTGTATAACGCCAGGCCCTCTAGCTGGTTTTCCTCCCGGCCCAGACTCGAGCCACTACAGGGGAGGCCTTACGGTAACCAGCCTAGAAACCATCTCTCTCATGGGACTAGCTCTCGACCTCCCCCGGGTGGGTCGGCACACGCGTGCCCAGGCAAGCTACGACTAGTGGTAAGGTCACTCTAAGTGAAGAACCCATCATGAAAACATCAACACGATGCAAACCTACAGATACACGCGTATCACACGAAACATGAGGCTAACCAATAAGCATATGGGCCGCCGATGTTATAAATATGGGAATCCATTTCTTATTTTAGTTTCCCACTATGGGGTAATCCTATATTCAAATATCACATCATTGGGTGCCACACCAGGGGGCTGCCCTCACGGAGTTAGACGACTCGATTCAAGCACATTTTATCCATATTTACTATTTATTACGATTTGGGGAGCGAAACCATAAGCTCGGGGCCTAAAAGCCCGTTATTCTGAACTGCCCAGAGGAGATCGGTCGACCGGCGCAGGCCGGTCTGTCGACCGAGATCCCCAGGGACCAAGGGTCCTGTTTGACACATTTTATTTTCATTATCTCTTTCGGATCTTATTTTATTTTGGATCTTTGATTGATTAGGCGTGCCAGTCACCGAAGTGACGATTTTTATTGTGCGCTCTACCTGACTTGGTCAGTCGATTGTGAAGTCCTAGTCGGGACCAGAAGTCCGCCATACCATAAAGGCTATGACGTTAATTACGCCCTCCCAAGGAAGGACAACCCTTGATTAAATGCCAAAATAGGAGGCCTCGAGAGGCAATCACATGTTCGTGTGCGCAAATTGAACTTCATACCAGAGCCAGGAAGGCGGGAAAGATAGCAACATCAACTGTAGAAGCAGACAATATCGTTAAGTCGGTGGTTCAAAGACCGAGTTAAAGGGGAGAAGGAGGATTTCGGTCACAAGCAGACTGAGCCATGGCCATGATGGGGGTTTAAAGCATCGGTCGATATTTCTGACAGCATTTCCCCTTAATCTGGATTATGCCCAGGGGGAAAATAGGCTATCACCCACGGAGTGCCGAGATGAAAGCCGAGAGAAAGAGAGGGGCCAAACCTCCCGACCTATATATATCTGCCATAGGGCAGTGTTTGATTTTCCCCTTGTGGAAGCCGGCGGAACTCGTGCAGTGGCAGAGCCCTCCCGAGCTAAAAGGGTTATCCATGAACCCGATGCGGGACGACGGAATGTAAATGAACGCTCAATGTTGCGCCCTCACACGCGGATCGACCTGCGCGGTCAGGTCGCGGGGATCGACCTGCCCGATCAGGTCGCGGGGTTCAAGGGGGCAGCGCCCCTTGCGGGGGTTTTCTGGGGCGGAGCCCCCGGAACGAAATTTGGATTGAAGACTCCATAATAAAATTTGGTTAGATTATCGGTGCAGTTCCAGCATGCATAGGTTCCCGGGGATAGCTTATTGTAGACTTTCATCATCCTGGGAGAATTTTGGCAGCACCTCCCCTGGACCGAGCATGTGCCAGAGAATGACATAGGCTGACATTCACGGAGTGCCGGGATGAAAGCCGGAAGGTGAGGGAGCACTAAGGCTCAAGGAGACTGTACATGTCTCTAGCATCGGTCATTATTCCCCCTCTCGGAGACCGACGAAACCCTTGTAGAGACAAGGTCCACCGAACCCGCGGGGTTGCATGTGAATCAAATTCGAGACATAGGAATGTAGGGGAGGTCTTCCCCATTATTGTACCACCTCAGGGCACATATGATGATCTCTGAGCATCCCCTAGACAGATGTATAGGGAACCAAAAGGGTCGAAGGATGACCATGCAGAGGAGGGCCTCGGACTGGGTTTCATTGGCCAGAGCAGGGGTATCGGCGTTGTTCTCTATCGGCCAGAGGAGGGTCTCGGCGGAGGTTTATTGGTTGGCCAAGGGGGTTCTCGGCGTGGGTTTTAGTGGTTGGCCAAGGGGGTCTCGGCGTGGGTTTCAGTGGCTTGAAGAGGGTCTCGGCGTGGGGCTTCCCGGCGCGCTCGTCGCCGCGCCGGGAACCTGGCGCCGGGATGGCTGTGAAGGAGGGGGCTTGATGCCCCTGAATGGGGGGTTATCGGCATGGCTTTACTGGCCAAGGGAGGCTCTCGGTGGCGTAGCTCTCGGCGTGGAAATTATCACGCCGAGAAGGTAAAAAGGTTAAGGGTTTCAGGGCTTGATTACGGTACTCTGTTCGAGAATTTTCTCAGATTCTAGCTCGGATTGAGACCGGATTTGGAGTACAGGAGGGGTTTTCATGGATGCTTCTGCTAGGGGGATGCCAAGGGAGCCGAGAGGCCAAATCAGCAGGAGGAAAAAAGAGATCATCATCTGAACCCTGAGAATCCTTCTCTGTTTGCCGTCAGCCGTCTGGGGGATCAAGAGATGACTGTCTCTGATCCCCTGGACAAACCCAATGGCATCGAAAACCGGCGACGGAGGGACTTTCAGCACCGAAACTCCAGGCCCTAAGCATTCAAGGCTTAGAATGGAGGACCCAGGGATCGATATTATCATTTATCAGAGCTCGGCAGTTTAGGGAACCAAGAGATTGATGTCTCTGGTTCCTGAACTGCATGAAGGGCTCAAGGGAAAACTCAGACTATATGGGGAGAATCTGCCATTGAGACAGGAGGGGAGAAGGAAATAGAGCCCAATCACCTATTAGATAGGGGTGGGGGTCCTATTCTCATCCCTCTTCGAGGAACAGACTCGTAGAAAGATTCTGAAATCGGGAGCGTCTAAACTATCGGACATTCCTGATAAAAGATATACATAGAAAGACAGAGAGCAGATATCTCAATCAATCAACACCCAAATGGGCCATGGTAGTATTTCATTTCATAACATCATTCCAACACCGACCACAAGGAGGGAGTGAGGGAAAGGGAGATGAATATACATCAGGATATCCCGGTTACATCCAAAAGAAAATCGAGATAAACTCGGCAGGATTACATGAAGAAGAAAACAAAACCATGGGGGAGGGCGGAGCATTGACTCCTCTCCCTCCCCGGCTGCCCACCTGGAGCTTCCTCTCCTTCTTCCTCTTCTTCTTTCTTTTCTCAGCGGAGGAGGCTCTCTCACTCTATCTTGGTCTCTTCTTTTCTCTTTTTTTCAGTGAAGGAGGCTCTCTCTCTCTTTTTTTCTTGCTCTGTTCTATCTTCCCCTCCTATATCCCTCTTTTTCGAGAGAAAAGGGCTTTTTATAGCAGAACCCTCCCTCTTCTCGGCATGATCTTTCTCGGCGTGAAGAAGGCTGCTTCCCGGCGCTCCTCTTTCAATCGGGGAGGCCTCCCGGCGCCAAAGGGCATGGCTTCCCGGCGCCCCCCCCCCCCCCTCATATGGGCTTTTGGGCCTTGGTGAGGGTCTCTCGGCGCCATTCTCTGGAGCTCATTCGGCAGGCCCATTCAGGGCTTTTAAACTTCATATGCATCTCGACCTCTCTTAGTTCTTCAAATATATCTTCCAGAACCGAGGAAGGCCCTCTACTGGTGACATAGCTTCTATTGAGATAATTCATAGATTTTCATCAGTCTGTAGACTCGGGTTTCATCGACATCGCCACCTGAATGATGACAAAGCCGGACATCATTTCATTAGCATCGTCACCCGAACGGTGACAAGACCGGACATCAGCTTTCTGAGAAGACTTCAGCCCGGTATATCACCCATGGAGATGGTTCCTCTTTCGTTTTGACTTTGCAAAAGCCTTTACAATCTTCATTTGATGGTTCTGGCTTCATCTTTATCTTTGCTCATATCACATCTGTCAATCAGTCGACATCTGACTTGCTCTGACATATTATCTGTGGATTCTCAGCCGAGGCAGTAGTACCGCTCTTATTGAGGTGTGCTAGGGGGTCTCATCAGTCGGGTGACTGCTATTTCATCAGTGCTGCCGTCTGACTGACAATGGCACCAGACACCAGCCTGGCCGGGAAGAGGCTTCCGCCGGGTAGATGGTTGACGAGCTTCGTCATTGATCTTTCACTGTTGGTCTGATCTTCTTTTCAATTTTGTCTCCGCCATTGCTCATTTTCCCGGCGTCAACAAATGCCCCCCACCTGCGGACGGCGTAAGTGCAGAATAAGCGGCACGGTCACCATAGGTGCATCTTTAGCTTAATGCTATTGACTCATTCTTTCAGTTATAGCTTGGCAGTATCCCCATATTGAGATTTTATCCTGGCATGATCTTCTTGGCTTGAGCCTCGATCAGTTGAACATCTATTGGCTTGGACCGTGATCAACTGGCACATCTGACATCTGTCAGTTTTAGGCCCCGATCAACAGCACTTTTGACTTCTATCGGCTTTAAACCCTGATTGGCTGACCATCTGGCATCTGTCGGTTTTGAGCCCCGATCGGCTGTACATCTTGCATTTATCGGTTTTGAGCCCCGATCAGTTGAACATCTATTGGCTTGGACCGTGATCAACTGGCACATCTGACATCTGTTGGTTTTAGGCCCCGATCAACAGCACTTTTGACTTCTATCGGCTTTAAACCCTGATTGGCTGACCATCTGGCATCTGTCGGTTTTAAGCCCCGATCGGCTGTACATCTTGCGTCTATCGGTTTTGAGCCCCGATCGGCTGTATATCTTGCATCTGTCGGTTTTGAGCCCCGATTGGCTATACATTTGACATCTGTCAGTTTTAAGCCCTGATTGGCTGAACATCTTGCATCTATCGATTTTGAGTCCCGATCGGCTGTACATCTTGCATCTGTCAGTTTTAAGCCCTGATTGGCTGAACATCTTGCATCTATCGGTTCTAAGCCCCGATCGGCTGTATATCTTGTATCATGTGCTGTTATTTCCTTCATGTGGAAGAGTGGCAGTCTCAGCTACCTTTATACGGACGACCCGTGTTCAGCAGGAGAGCGTCCATCCTCTCAGGGAGAGAATGGGGGCTCGCTCCACCGCGTATCGGCATCTGATGGGATTGCCTTTGCTGGGCCTGTTGGCTAACGGAAGACATGCATCTGGAACAGACGAGTGGACCATTTCTCGAAGCTGACCGTGGCGATTTGCCGATCGACCAGTGCGTGGTTCCATCGTCGACATTGGGCTCATGTCGATGCAAAGGAGTTTAAGCTTCATCAGAATAGACGAAAGGTCTAAACTGGGTAGGTTCATTGCAGGTGGGACATTGAAAAGGATATGTAGTTCTCATCAGAACGGACATAAAGTACGAACTGGATAGATTTTATCATTGGCCGGGCGATGTACCGATCAGCCAACGGTTGACTTCATCATCGATATTGAGCTTATATCGATGCAAGGGGGATTTTAGAATAGACGTAAGGTCTAAACTGGGTAGGGTTTCATCATTGATCGGGCGAGGTGCCGGTCGATCAATAGCGGGTTTCATCATCGATATTGGGTTTATATCAACGCAAAGGGATTTCATATGTTTCATCAGAATAGACGTAAGGTCTAAACTGGATAGGGTTTTATCATTGATCGGGCAGGGTGCCAATCAATCAACAGCTGGTTTCATCATCGATATTGGGTTTATATCGATGCAAAGGGATTGTTATAAGTTTCATCAGAATAGCCGAAAGGTCCAGACTGACAGGGTTTCATCATTGATCGGGCGAGGTGCCGGTCGATCAACAGTTGGTTTCATCATCGATATTGGGTTTATATCGATGCAAAGGAAGTGTTATAAGTTTCATCAGGATAGACGAAAGGTCTAGACTGACAGGGTTTCATCATTGATCGGGCGAGGTGCCGGTCGATCAACAGTTAGTTTCATCATCGATATTGGGTTTATATTGACGCAAAGGGATTTATAAGTTTCATCAGAATAGACGAAAGGTCTAAACTGGATAGGGTTTCATCATTGATCGGGCGAGGTGCCAATCGATCAACAGTTGGTTTCATCATCGATATGGGGTTTATATCGACGCAAAGGGATTTATAAGTTTCATCAGAATAGACGTAAGGTCTAAACTGGCAGGGTTTCATCATTGATCGGGCGAGGTGCCAATCGATCAACAGTTGGTTTCATCATCAATATTGGGTTTATATCGACGCAAATGGATTTATAAGTTTCATCAGAATAGACGTAAGGTCTAAACTGGCAAGGTTTCATCATTGATCGGGTGAGGTGCCAATCGATCAACAGTTGGTTTCGTCATCGATATTGGGTTTATATCGACGTAAAAAGAGTTTCATGAGTTTCATCAGAATAGACGAAAGGTCTAAACTGCAGGATTTCATCATTGATCGGGCAAGGTGCCGGTCGATCAACAGTGGGACGTCGGTAGAGGCGTAGGTCTCGTCAGGATAGACGTAAGGTCTATTCCAGCAGGTTTTATCGCAGGTGAGGCTTGCCAAGAAATGCGTAGGCTTCATCAGGACAGACGTGAGGTCTGAGCTGGACAGGCTTCATCAGAATGGTGATGGGTTTCATTGTCGGTGGGACGTTTGAAAGAGGGTATGTGGATCTTATCAGGGTAAACGTAAGGTCTACCCCGGGAGGGTTTTATCATCGGTGGGGAATGGAGCCAGCTGACCGACGGAAGGTTTCATCAGTGAAGGGGAGGTAAAGGCAGCGTGCTGGTTGGCATGGAACTTTTGAATTACCACATTACTGACCCAAGTGCCCTTTCGGGTTTTCACCGGAGCCAGACCCCTCTTGCTTTTGCCCACGCGCCCTTTCGGATTTTCACGTGGCGGGGTACCCGATTTTGCCTGCAGCGCCCTTTCGGGTTTTCACCACAGCTGAGTTTTGGCCATTTTTGCCCTTGTCCGGGATATCCGAACAAGCCTGGCGGGGTATCTCTATTTTTAACCCCATTTTTTTTATTTATATATACATATATATATTTCTTGAATTGGGACTTCAGCACGGATCAGGCGATGTGCTGCTCCATTAGTGACTGCTCTTATCATCGGTATTGGGTTTATACCGATGCAAGGATTTCACAGGTTTCATCAGGATAGACGTAAGGTCTAGACTGGGTAGGTTTTATCATTGATCGGGCAGGGCGCAGATCGATCAATGTTAGGTTTCATCATCGATATTAGGTTTATATCGATGCAAAGGGATTTATAAATCTCATCAGAATAGACGAAAGGTCTAAACTGGGTAGGGTTTCATCATTGATCGGGCAGGGTGCCAATCGATCAACAACAGGTTTCATCATCGGTATTGGATTTATACCAATGCAAGGATTTCGTAAGTTTCATCAGGATAGACGTAGGGTCTAAACTGGATAGGTTTCATTGCTGCTCGGACCGTGTGCCCGCTAATCAGCAGCAGGCTTCATCACGGTGGGACAGGAAGAGATGCAAGTTTAATAGGACGGGTTTCTTTGTCGATCGGGCAGGGTGCCCATCGATCACAGGTGGGTTTCATCATCGGTATTGGGTTTATACCAATGCAAAGATTTCATAGGTTTCATCGGGATAGACGTAAGGTCTAAGCCGGATAGGTTTCATCATCGGTATTGGGTTTATACCAATGCAAAGATTTCATAGGTTTCATCGGGATAAACGTAAGGTCTAAGCCGGATAGGTTTCATCATTGACCGGGCAGTGCGCCAATCAATCAACAGCAGGTTTCATCATCGGTATTGGGTTTATACCAATGCAAGGATTTCATAGGTTTCATCAGGATAGACGTAGGGTCTAAACTGGATAGGTTTCATCGCTGATCGGGCAGTGTGCCAATCAATCAACAGTGAGCTTATGGTGGGAGATGAGGCTTTCTTTGGGATTACCACATTACTGACCCAAGTGCCCTTTCGGGTTTTCACCGGAGCCAGCCCCCTCTTACTTTTGCCCACGCGCCCTTTCGGGTTTTCACGTGGCGGGGTACCCGATTTTGCCTGCAGTGCCCTTTCAGGTTTTCACCACAGCTGGGTTTGACCATTTTTGCCCTTGCTCAGAATGCCTGAACAAGATTGGCGGGGTATCTCTATTTTTAACCCCATTTTTCTTTTCTCATTTTTTTTTCTTTTAGAGGGTGACAGATTGGAATGCCATTAATCCGTGATAAGGAGTGGCTTGGTTAGGGCGGAGTGCCACTAGACCAAGAAAGGGTAGCTCGGCTGGGGCGAAGTGCCGCTAGACCAAGGATGAGGGTAGTTCGGCTAGGGCGGAATGCCGCTAGACCAAGAATGAGGGTAGCTCGGCTAGGGCGGGGTGCCGCTGGACCAAGAAGAGGGTAGCTTGGCTAGGGCGGAGTGCCGCTAGACCAAGAAGAGGGTAGCTTGGCTAGGGCGAGTGCCACTAGACCAAGAATGGTAGCTCGGTTAGGGCGGAGTGCCGCTAGACCAAGGAAGAGGGTAGCTCGGCTAGGGCGGAGTGCCACTAGACCAAGGAAAAGGTAGCTCGGCTAGGGCGGAGTGCCACTAGACCAAGGAAGAGGTAGATCGGCTAGGGCGGAGTGCCGCTAGACCAAAAAAAGGTAGCTTGGCTAGGGCGGAGTGCCGTTAGACCAAGAAAAAAAGGTAGCTCGGCTAGGGCGGAGTGCCGCTAGACCAAGGAAGAGGTAGCTCGGCTAGGGCGGAGTGCCGCTAGACCAAGGAAGAGGTAGCTCGGCTAGGGCGGAGTGCCGCTAGACCAAGAAAAGGGTAGCTCGGCTAGGGCGGAGTGCCGCTAGACCAAGAAAGAAGGTAGCTCGGCTAGGGCGGAGTGCCGCTAGACCAAGAAAGAAGGTAGCTCGGCTAGGGCGGAGTGCCGCTAGACCAAGAAAAGGGTAGCTCGGCTAGGGCGGAGTGTCACTAGACCAAGAAAGAAGGTAGCTCGGCTAGGGCGGAGTGCCGCTAGACCAAGAAAGAAGGTAGCTCGGCTAGGGCGGAGTGCCGCTAGACCAAGAAAAGGGTAGCTCGGCTAGGGCGGAATGCCGCTAAACCAAGAAAAAGGGTAGCTCGGTTAGGGCGGAGTGCCGCTAGACCAAGAAAAGGGTAGCTCGGTTAGGGCGGAGTGCCACTAGACCAAGGAAAAGGGTAGCTTGGTTAGGGCAGAATACCTCTAGACCAAGGAGAAGGGTAGCTCGGTTAGGGCGGAGTGCCACTAGACCAAGAAAGAAGGTAGCTCGGTTAGGGTGGAGTGCCACTAGACCAAGGAAAATGGTATCTCGGTTAGGGCAGAATGCCGCTAGACCAAGGAAAGGGGTAGCTTGGTTAGGGCGGAGTGCCACTAGACCAAGAAAGAAGGTAGCTCGGCTAGGGCGGAGTGCCTCTAGACCAAGAAGAAGGTAGCTCGGCTAGGGCGGAGTGCCGCTAGACCAAGAAAAGGGTAGCTCGGCTAGGGCAGAGTGCCACTAGACCAAGAAAGAAGGTAGCTCGGCTAGGGCGGAGTGCCGCTAGACCAAGAAAGAAGGTAGCTCGGCTAGGGCGGAGTGCCGCTAGACCAAGAAAAGGGTAGCTCGGCTAGGGCGGAGTGCCGCTAAACCAAGAAAAAGGGTAGCTCGGTTAGGGCGGAGTGCCACTAGACCAAGGAAAAGGGTAGGTACTGGCCAACGAGAGCCGTTTCATTCAGATGATGGACTTGGATTAAAGTGAAGTGTTAGGCCTCAATAGGGTGCCTTGGCCAAGGACGGGCAGCGGGTTTGACAGGAAGTCTAACCCGAATGTAGAAAGTGGACTATAGAAGTCAACAGTTGGCAAGGGAAGCGGCTATGATAGCCGAAAGGTAACATGGCAGGCAGGCTATAAAAGCCAGGAGATAATGGGAGAATAGGATATGTAGACCTAGCAATAGTAGGGAAGCAGGCTTCAAGGGTAGCCCGAGTCATTGAGTTGTAGCAATCATCACGGTGGGACATGATGGTCGTTGTTGAAGTAGGCCTGAGCCACAAGGGTAGCGAGACAATGGGCTTGAGGAGATGCTGGTCGACCTTGCCGATGATGACAAGGGCCATGAGGAAGTTGACCAATCTTGTCGATGGTGGCAAGGGTCGAAAGGGGTAGCGACCTTGCCGATGATGACAAGGACTGAAAAGTGATGATAGCAGGCCGTGGGGGCCATGGTAGCAGGTTAAAAGAGCCAGAGGTAGCAAGCTGTAAAGCCAGGATCAGCGGACTATAAGGTCTGGAAATATAAAACTATATAACCCAAAGATAGCAGGATATAGGAGCCAAATCAGCAGGCTTTAAGAGCCGGAATAGCAGGCCGTAGAAGCCAGGACAGCAGGCTATAAGAGTCAGAGTAGCAGGCTATAGAAGCCAGGAATAGAAGGCTACGAGAACCAGGAATGGTAGGCTACAAGAGCCAGGACAGCAGGCTGCAGAAGCTAGGAATAGCAGGCTACGAGAGCCAGAAACAACAGGCTATAAAGTCCAGGATAGCAGGTTGTAGAAGCCAGGAATAGCAAGCTACGAGAGCCAGGGACAGCAGGCTATAGAAGCCAAGAATAGCAGGCTACGAGAGCCAGGAATAGCAGGCTACGAGAGCAGAGACAGCAGGCTATAAGAGCCAGAATAGCAGGCTGTAGAAACCAGGAATAGCATGCTATGAGAGCCAGAGACAGCAGGCTATCAAATCTAGGGTAGCAGGCTGTGGAAGCCAGGAATAGCAGGCTATGAGAGCCAGAGACAGCAGGCTATAGAAGCTAGGAATAGAAGGCTGTGAGAGCCAGGAATAGCAAGCTATGAGAGCCAGAGACAGCAGGCTATCAAATCCAGGATGGCAGGCTGTACAAGCCGGGAATAGCGGGCTACAAGAGCCAGAGACAGCAGGCTACAAGAGCCAGGATAGCGGGCTACAAGAGCCAGAGACAGCAGGCTTTTGACGGTATGTCAAGGCCGAGAATTTCATGGGTAGTGAAAGATAAGCAGGTCGCAGCGACCCGGAGATGGTGAGATAGCAGGCTGTACAAGCCAAGGTAGCAGGCTAATAGACCGTAAAAGTCGGGATAGCGGGGTAGCAAGCCATAAAGGCCGGGATAACAGGATCCATGAAAGTAATGATAGCAGGCCGTGGGGGCCAGGGTAGCTGGTTAAAAGAGCCAGAGGTAGCAAGCTGTAAAGCCAGGATCAGTAGACTATAAGGCCTGGAAACATAAAACTATACGAGCCAAAGATAGCAGGGTATAGGAGCCAATAACAGCAGGCTTTAACAGCAGGCCGTAGAAGACATGACTAACAGGCTACGAGAGCGAGTGATATATAGCAGGCTGTAAGAGCCAAGATAGCCGGCCGTAGAGGCCAAGAATAGCAGGCTATGAGGGCCAGAGATAGCAGGCTACGAGAGCCAGGACAGTAGGCTATAGAAGCCGGGAATAGCAGGCTACGAGAGCCGGAGATAGCAGGCTGTAGAAGCCAGGAATAGAAGGCTGTAAAAGCCAGGAATAGCAGGCTGCCAGAGCCAGAGACAGCAGGCTACAAGAGCCAGAATAGCAGGCTGCGAAAGCCAGGAATAGCAGGATGCAAGGGCCAGAGGCAACAGGCTATAAAAGCCAGGATAGCAGGCTGTAGAAGCCAGGAATAGCAGGCTACGAGAGCCAGGGACAACAGTCTGCAAGATCCGGGGTAGCAGGCTGCGGAAGCCAGGAATAGCAAGCTACAAGAGCCAGAGACAGCAGGCTATAGAAGCCAGGAATAGAAGGCTGTCGAAGTCAGAAGTAGCAGGCTATGAGAGCCAGAGACAGCAGGCTATAAGAGCCCAGATAGCAGGCCGTAAAAGCCAGGAATAGCGGGCTATGAGAGCCAGTGACAGCAGGCTATAAGAGCCAAGATAGCAGGCCGTAAGCCGAGAATAGTAGGCTACGAGAGCGAGAGACAGCAGGCTACAAGAGCCTGGATAGCAGGCTGTAAGCCAAGAATAGTAGGCTACGAGAGCCAGAGACGGCAGGCTATAAGAGCCAAGATTGCAAGCTATAGAAGCGGGGAATAGCAGGCTACGAGAGCCAGAGACAGCAGGCTACAAGAGCCGGGATAGCAGGCTGTAGAAGCCAGGAATAGCAGGCTACGAGAGCCAGAGACAGCAGGCTATAAGAGCCAGGCTAGCAGGCCGTAGAAGCCAGGAATAGCAGGCTATGAGAGCCAGAGACAGCAGGCTATAAGAGCCAGGATAGCAGGCCGTAGAAGCCAGGATAGCAGGCTGCAGAGGCCAGGATAGCAGGCTACAAGAGCCAGGATAGCAGGCTATGAGAGCAAGAGACAGCAGGCTATAGAAGCCAAAAAATAGAAGGTTGTGAGAGCCCGGAATAGCAGGCTACGAGAGCCAGAGACAACGAGCTACAAGAGCCAAGATAGCAAGCCGTAGAAGCCAGGAATAGCGGGCTATGAGAGCCAGAGATAGCAGGCTGTAAGAGCCAGGATAGCAGGCTATAAGCCAAGAATAGCAGGCTACGAGAGCCAGAGACAGCAGGCTACAAGAGCCAGGATAGCAGGCTATAGGCCAAGAATAGTAGGCTACGAGAGCCAGAGATAGTGAGATGCGAGAGCTAGATATAGCAGGCTATAAGAGCCAAAAAGTAGCAGAGATAGCAGGCTGCGAAAGCCAGAGAGTAGAAAGGAATCGGGCTTGTGAAAACCAAAAGGTAGTTTAGCCGAATTATATGGTAGCAGGCCTTAGCCAAAGAGGTTAAGCCAGAAATGTAAGATAGTTGAAATGTGGGGTAGCGAGCTTTGCCTAAGCTGAGAGATAAGATAGCTAAGGCGCAAGGTAGCAAGTTTTGGCCGTCATGGCCAAACCAAGAGGTGAGATGGATGGAGTTTATCGTAGCAGGCTTTAGCCGGAATGGCCAAGCCAGAAGATAGGATAGCTAAAAATTATGGTAGCAGCTTTGACCGGAATGGCTAAGCTGAAAGATTGGATAGCGATCACATGCTGTAGGGTAGCGGGCTTCCAAGCCGACATCCAGGAGGATGGAATGCGAGCTGAAATTGAGGAGAGAGGGACTGAATAGTCACAATCAAGGGAAGCGGGCTTCGACGAGAGGTCTAGGCCGTTGCATTGCATTGATTATTGCAATGGGACAGGTAGATAGCAAGCTTTGGCTTGAAATGGCTAAGCCGATGGATGAAGCAGTTGGAAATTGTAATAGCAGCTTTGGCCGGAATGGCTAAGCCGAAAGATAGAATGTTTGAAAATTATGATAGCAGCTTTGGCCGGAATGGCCAAGCCGACAGATAGAGTAGTTAAAAATCATGGTAGCAGCTTTGGCCGGAATGGCCAAGCCGACAGATGATAGCAGCTTTGGCTGGAATGGCCAAGCCGACAGATAGAGTAGTTGAAAATCATGATAGCAGCTTTGGCCGGGATGGCTGAGCCGGAGGGCGAGACAATTAACAAATTGTGATAGCGGTTTTAGCCGGATGATGGAATGGCTGAAAATGTATAATAGCGACTCCGGCTGCCATGGCTGAGTCGGGGAATAAAATAGCTAGAGGTTGTGAGATATATGGTAGTGGGCTTCAGCCGAGGTGGATGAGCCGAAAGATGAGATACTTGAAATACATGATAGGGTGTTGGGCTTGCCAACAAGGATAGCTGGCTTCGACTGGATGTCAAAGGCCAGAAGATAGAATAGCGGATCCTGGTAGGATGCCGGACTTGGAAGCAATCTGGAATTGATGTTGCCTCAACGGACTGTCGAAGACAACTCATGCATCTGACCCAGACGGGAGGTCTGGATCAAAGGTAGGATCTTGATGCCATCCTGACAATATGTCAGAGCTGACAAACCTTGCTCAGACGGCGTGTCTGGGACAAGGGTAGAATACAGACGTCGACCCGACGAGATGTCGGGATCAACAAACCTTGCCCGGACGGCGTGTATGGGGCAAGGGCAGAATATAGACGTCAACCCGACGAGATATCGGAGTCAACAAACCTTGTTCAGACGGGAAGTCTGAAACAAGGGCAGAATATATAAGTGGCCCTTGACTCGACAGGGCGTCGAAATCAAGCAACTCAGCGAAGACGTGGGGTCTAGGCCAAGGGTAAAACCTAGCCGACTGACGAGGGCGGAGTGCCTCGGGCCAAGATAAGGGGTAGCTCGATCAGGGCGGATTGCCACTAGACCAAGGTGGAGATAGCT
Source organism: Amorphophallus konjac (assembly GCA_022559845.1). Lineage (NCBI taxonomy): Eukaryota > Viridiplantae > Streptophyta > Magnoliopsida > Alismatales > Araceae > Amorphophallus > Amorphophallus konjac. The sequence goes on along the minus strand of CM040123.1, from coordinate 54,903,885 downwards.
TGATCCGGACAGAGTGCCACTAGACCAAGATAAGAGGTAGCTCGACCAGGGCGGATTGCCACTAGACCAAGGTGGAGATAGCTCGATCCGGGCAGAGTGCCACTAGACCAAGATAAGGGGTAGCTCGATCAGGGCGGATTGCCACTAGACCAAGGTGGAGATAGCTTGATCCGGATAGAGTGCCACTAGACCAAGATAAGAGGTAGCTCGACCAGGGCGGATTGCCACTAGACCAAGGTGGAGATAGCTCGATCTGGGCAGAGTGCCACTAGACCAAGATAAGGGGTAGCTCGATCAGGGCGGATGGCCACTAGACCAAGGTGGAGGTAGCTTGATCGGGGCGGAGTGCCACTAGACCAAGGTAGAGGTAGCTCGATCCGGGCGGAGTGCCGCTCGACCAAGGAAGGTAGAACTTAGCTAGGGCAGAGTGCCACTAGACTAAGGCATATAGAGCTCGGTCTGGGCGGAACGCCACTAGCCAAGGGAGAGGTTTTATGGGCCCGGTCTAATGGGACTGATGGGCGACGTCCAGAGCTCGACGAGGGCAGAGTGCCACAGGCCAAGGGACATGTTTTATGGGCCCAGTGGGGCCAGTTTGGTATCTCTTAGCGTGTTTGTGTAGCTGTTTGCGGTGGAATGCCGAAGGATGGCAATGATGTATTAGTTATGAATGTGGATTCCACACTGGGGGTAGAGGGTCAATCCCGATGGGACTAATGGGAAGCATTTTGCAGGATAAGTAGGAATCCCTTTCTGACATTGGATGAAATACAGCAAATGGGTCCTCTAAGCGAGGAGCTCAAAATCTTTAACAGTCGAGCTTGTCGAACAGTTAGCATCTGCAGCGGGTTGTCCAGTTCACGGTGGGATGTTTGTGTGCCCTGAATAATCCCGTTCTCTCTTCTTTCAGCTTTGGATGCCCCCATGCTGGGGTGGATAGTCGGAGAGTTCATTCTCCTTTTAATGCCCCCAAGCTAGGGTGGATAGCTGAAGACGAGTTGTTCAAAGCACGTTTTTCCATTGAGTAGCTTGTTCGCTTCATGAGCAATTGTGTGGGCAGACAATAGTAGGGAAATCCGGCCGTTGGACTCCGCCCTCTTCTCTTTTGTTGGCAGCCCCCGAGCAGGGAATAGAGTCTTGTTGTGCCATGTGGCACCTCAGAGTTTGATTATAGCTGAGCATCTTTTCATTCTTGCCCCCATGTCAAGTGTGTGTTGAAATAGAATCTCTATTGGCTCCAAGAAGGAGTATGATGTCAGATGTCTCTCGGGTGAACCAGCCCCATTTGAGAGTTGTTTATTCAGCTGCCCCTTCTTACGCAGAGTAAGGTGCGGATGGAGGTAGGAGTACATCTCCCTCAAAGGGTTGAGCATGCTTCCATGTGTGCTGGAGCACATAGAACAGCGGCTACGTTGTGCCGGGTCATTTCATTTGGAAGGAGATTCTTCCTTGCATCTTTATCATTTTGCAGTTGGCCCTGATATGAGTGGACTCCATTCTTGAGCCGATGGCTTGAATAGAGAGGGCAGCACATCGAGCGGTAAAGCAGCATCTTTTCTTTTACTCTTGGGTTTATTTCTATTTTGGTCTTCAGCAGTTGTCCCGGAGCTTCCGCTGCATATCGGGCCAGTCAGCCACTGACCCAGTTGGCAGGCCAGAATACCATTCAAAAGGCTAACCTTTATAAACATCATAGGTACTGGAATCCCCAGCCCTTTCGGACAGCTTCATTTCAATAATCTTTTCTATTATCAGCTTGCCAACCACATCCGGATCTATGGACTCCGGGAAGAAGTGTGCCCGCTGCCGGCTGAAGGGGGCTGTCATAATTGTTGTGTGCAGAGCAGGCACGGCAGGCTGCGTTTGAGCCACAGAGGGCTGAGCTACCACTTGTAGTAGAGAAGGTTGACTCAGTGCCTTGTTTTTATCAGTTGGAGCAGGATGGACCGGAGAGGCCACCCCTATCGAGCTGGAAGTCTGTCCAGCTGGCTCAGCATGTTTGGAGACAAGTGTATACTTGCCTCTTTCATTGAGCTATCTTCTGAGGGAGTCAATCTCCTGCTGACATCTCTTGAACATCATCTGGATCATGGGATCCAGGGTTATCGGGATCTGTATTTCTCCCGATATTTCTTCAGTGGAAACACCCAGAGGGTTGCCTTCTTCCTCTGCAGTCACTACATTGACTGTCATCATAGCGATTTCTTGAGCTTCATCGGCAGCTATTATCTTTTCTTTTGCTGCTCGGCTTCTTCTTGTGACGGCATTTGGCCTGTGTGCCAATTTAATCAGTCCTTCAGGCTGGTCTGGCAGTGTATTATATTTCCCAGTGACACCGGCTATATTGTAGGCAAAACCTACATCTTTCCCTTTCAGGTGTGGACTTTACTTCTGACCCGACCTGGATATGTGAGGCGGCCAAAGACTGAAGTATTTTCTTTGCTTCTTCCCTCTTGGGGCTGTCTTATTGATGTCTAACCCTACGGCCATCCTCATAGTCATTGGAGTCGGAGGATGAGACTCCAAACGCCACATCTTCTGGGGTTTCATCTTTTCATGCAGGGTGCCCAAGGCACGAGACAATCTTTGCTGCCCTAGGGAGGGGCTCCCCAGACAGTGGAAGTAGTCTTGAACAACTTGGTTCATTTCTTCTTGGGTATGCCTTTGTAGATCTGATCGGGGCAGCATCCTCTCTTTGATCTTTGGCTGATAAGCCAGCCTTGAAATTTGGGCAGCCAAATGCTCCGACTTGGAATATTTGAAGATATCAACCTGTCTGGTGCAGGCCCTTGATCTCTTTGGAATAGCAGCATAGCCTGGATCTTCCATTCTTCTTTGTTCTTCCCTTTGGCAATATATATTGTCCCCCCCCCCTTTGTGGTGAGTGGCAACGGCATCTTCTCTCCTTCTGCCCCCAGCCCTGGGGTGAATGACAGTAGCATTTTATTTTCCTCTGCCCCCAGTTCCGGGGTGAATGACAGCAACATCTTCTTTTCTTTCTTCTCGTCTCCTGCTCCAAGTCCTGGGGCGGATAATAGCGGCATACTCTTCTTTTCTCTTGGCATCTTCTGTCCCCGGCTCTAGGGCGGATGACGGTGGTATTTTCTTCTTTTCTTTCCCATCTTCTGCCCCCAGCTCTGGGGCAGACGGCAGTAATCTCTTCTTTTCTTTTCTCATCCCTCCTGACTCTAGCTTCAGGGTGGATAGCAGTGGCACTTTGCTCTTGAGCCGGAATCCAGCTCTGTATCTTCTTCGGCCTCCATATCTGTTTATATCTTGCTGACTTGGACACCAGCGGCTTCCTCTCATCAGCTCCCCAGTGGGCCCTCCTAGTGGCCAGAACTTGGAACTTGCTATCGGTCTAGACAATCGGGACAACCCCGTCTGGCCGGACGTCTTTGGGGCGACCATTAGGGTTCACCCTAACATCTCTGATCATCATCGTCTTTCCAGAGTTTGAAAGATGACGGCCTGTAGCAGCATACCGGCTCCCCCGGTTAGTTCTTCTTCTCTTCTGGGCAGCAGCGGGGACCATGTCCCTCCTTTGGATATGGTGGGCAAAGCAGGCGACGACTATTGGGGCCGTCTTTTCTGGTAAACTTTCCTTCTCATCAGCAGTCTTCATCAGGGCAACTGTAGCAGTGCCTTGTTCTTTGTCAGCAACCTCCAGTAGGTTGGTGAAGACGAGTCCCAAGCCGTTGGGCAACCCGACAGCAGGGGGCAAACATAGTGGGCACCGCCAGGTAGCCTTCACGAACATGAGCATCAACGGCCTGCCGGCCGAAGTGGAGGGAGGCGAATCCACTCATCTTTTTAGTTCCTGGAAATAGGATTAGCGCACAGTCAGAATTCAAGAGGGGCCGCCGGGCCTCCTATTTTGGCATAGAGATGAAGGGAGACTCAGTCCCACCGGGCGTGCCAGACTTGTTTGACACATTTTATTTTCATTATCTCTTTTGGATCTTATTTTATTTTAGATCTTTGATTGATTAGGCGTGCCAGTCACCGAAGTGACGATTTTTATTGTGCGCTCGACCTGACTTGGTCAGTCGATTGTGAAGTCCGAGTCGGGACCAGAAGTCCGCCATACCATAAAGGCTATGACGTTAATTACGCCCTCCCAAGGAAGGACAACCCTTGATTAAACGCCAAAATAGGAGGCCTCGAGAGGCAATCACATGTTCGTGTGCGCAAATTGAACTTCATACCAGAGCCAGGAAGGCGGGAAAGATAGCAACATCAACTATAGAAGCAGACAATATCGTTAAGTCGGCGGTTCAAAGACCGAGTTAAAGGGGAGAAGGAGGATTTCGGTCACAAGCAGGCTGAGCCATGGCCATGATGGGGGTTTAAAGCATCGGTCGAGATTTCTGACAGCATTTCCCCTTAATCTGGATTATGCCCAGGGGGAAAATAGGCTATCACCCACGGAGTGCCGGGATGAAAGCCGAGAGAAAGAGAGGGGCCAAACCTCCCGACCTATATATATCTGCCATAGGGCAGTGTTTGATTTTCCCCTTGTGGAAGCCGGCGGAACTCGTGCAGTGGCAGAGCCCTCCCGAGCTAAAAGGGTTATCCATGAACCCGATGCGGGACGACGGAATGTAAATGAACGCTCAATGTTGCGCCCTCACACGCGGATCGACCTGCCCGATCAGGTCGCGGGGTTCAAGGGGGCAGCGCCCCTTGCGGGGGTTTTCGGGGGCGGAGCCCCCGGAATGAAATTTGGATTGAAGACTCCGTAATAAAATTTGGTTAGATTATCGGTGCAGTTCCAGCATGCATAGGTTCCCGGGGATAGCTTAATGTAGACTTTCATCATCCTGGGAGAATTTTGGCAGCACCTCCCCTGGACCGAGCATTTGCCAGAGAATGATATAGGCTGACATCCACGGAGTGCCGGGATGAAAGCCGGAAGGTGAGGGAGCACTAAGGCTCAAGGAGACTGTACATGTCTCTAGCATCGGTCATTATTCCCCCTCTCGGAGACCGACGAAACCCTTGTAGAGACAAGGTCCACCGAACCCGCGGGGTTGCATGTGAATCAAATTCAAGACATAGGAATGTAGGGGAGGTCTTCCCCATTATTTTGTTGGCCCAGATAAGATGGCGGACAAGAAGGGGGGGTTGAATTGTCCCCTTTACCGAGAAGGCGGATTTTAAAAAACTTTCCTTGACAACCACAGCGGAATTAAAATTGCAACGTTGATTTCTTAAGCAGGAGTGAGATTAAAGAGTTCTCTCACGCTTTCCGATCTCACTCGAATTGACAATGTAACAATTTAGACAGTTCAAGTTTAACAAAGATTAAACAGTGATTAACAAGGAAGTTAAGCTCAAATACAAATAACGGAGGTAGCAATGTGTGATAGCGTAGTGAGATAAAAACCTATGTATTGAACCTGTGAAGGGAGATAGAAGAAATGGCAAACACACAGGCAAACCACAAGACACAGATTTTTAAGGTGGTTCGGGACCACGACGGGCTCCCTACGTCCACCCCTCACCCAACTGGGTGAGGCTTCACTACCACGCTGTGCGACGGCAGCAACACGGGGACGAACCCCAACACACACGCTGCTTCCGCAGCATTAACCACACACGGGTAGGGGAAACACACCCCGGACAGTAAACCACACGGAGACGCAGCTCCGTACACACACACAAAAATATATTCTGAGTTTAACAAACAAAGAAGATATACAATAAATGCTCGTTGCAAAATATATATATCATGAAAACCATTTTAAGGGAATGGGAAATGATATGGAATGTTTTCCCTTTTGTTCTCCAGTAGCTTAAGAGGATCTTTTGTTGAAGCTCGGATTGGAGAAATGCTTATCCGCAGCTGGTTGGTGTAGTATGTCATCCTCCTTGAGGATCTTGCATATATTTCATCAAATTCAAACTCCAACCATGTCTGCAACCACCAAGAACAAATAGAAGAAATAAAGCACTATACTCCAAGGCATATCTTGGTAGAAGGGGGCATGACAAAAGAATAGAAACAAATGTATCTATATATGAAACTCATTCCACCCAACTCCTTTAATGTCCCTCAACTCCTTTTCATTCTCCTTCTTCACTATAAAAGCAGATGGAACAATAACCCCAAATCTCAAACAAGAATGTAGAAGGGAATGATTTATATATCCCCTTAACCTTCACACAAATAGGAGACAAGATAGAAGAGTGCTTCACAATGATAAAACAGGAGAGAAAGACTTAGCCCCTTTGATGGATGCGCCCAAGCCAGCGGCCGGTGAGAGGAGTAGCAACCCCTTCCTCTAGCATCAAGCTTGGGATCACGAGATGCGGTCGATGGAGGCTATATCTTCCTTCTCCACCGATGCAAACCCTTTCTCTTTATCCTCCAGTAGAGGGCGGTGCCCTCTTTCACGTTTTTCCTCTTCCCCTTTCTTCTTCCCTGCAGCAAATAGAGAATGTTAGCACATTGGGTGTTTTTTCGATCCAAAATCGCAAGCTACATATAGGGCAGATAGGAGTTGAACAAATGACCACAATACCCTTGCGAAACCCTAGCAAAACCACCCTAATATGTTCATTAATAACCCAAGGGTCTTAGTTTAAAATTTCAGCCCAATCGGAGGTCATTTGGATGGGTTTCGGCAATTTACGAAAAACCCGCACGTTGCTGCGAACAGGGGGGGTCGACCCACTTTGGAGGGGGGTCGACCCATCTACTCCCAGAAGCTATTTTTTAGCAATTTTACAGGGGGGTCGACCCACTTTGTGAGGGGGGTCGACCCACTTTCAGACAGGGTGCTGAAAACACCCTGTTTAGCCCAGGGGACGACCCATTAGCATGGGGGGTCGACCCATCTATCTCCAAACATCAAGATGTGATTCCAAGAGGTCATCTAAAGTTATAAACATGCAAGCCAATGAATTCAACCATTCAACATGAAATGAAATTAAATGATTAAAAGCAAGTTAAATAACCTAGTTTGCATGTAACTAACACATCTTGATGAATTCACAAGAGAACTCATTCTAAGGCCGAATAACATCAATTTTTGTCCAACCAACAATCATTCCTCCTCATTCAACATGTAAAACAAATGAATATGCATTGAAAACAAGATGTTAGCATTTGTAGACATCATCCAACAAATGTAAGCATTAACCACATTATTTTCACAATGAGAGCTAGTTTTCATTATTTTCACAATGAGAGCTAGTTTTCAACTAGCGAAATGCAAATTCAACATGTGAAGTGTGATATATGAAATAAGCCCAAACTTTCCATAAGAAAATATATCCAGAAATGATTCTTACCTTTGTAACAAAGGTTTGTGGGCAGATTTACACCTGCACCATCAACCAATTCATTTTCAAGAGAGTTAAGCCAAGATACTTCAAGGACCCTTATTCAACCCGGTTGAAGGCATGACTAAGCCAATAGAATAGCATGAGGTGAAGATGTGAAATCCATCAAGACCATTTGCAATCAGGTACTTCAACTCACCATTCAAACAAGATTTTGGTTAATGAACATTGAAACCCAAATGAGCCAGATCAAACAATGAGAGTTGAGAAAGGGCATGCATGAGACACATGCAAACCCAACTACTCTAAGCAAGCAATGAGCATATAACCCGAGGTTCTATTCAAACCAAACCATCACTCTTACCATGTCTTGAAGAGATTGAGAATAAAACCTTACCTGTATATCTGAAACTCAAATTAATGATTAATTCAAACCAATCCAAATTCAATCCAGAAATACATAGTTCATTCCAAGAATTGAATCAATAGTCCCATAGTTAAATAGAATGATGTGTATACATGAAACCCAATTTAACAAGGGACAATTGAACATTTTGTAACTCATTCAACTCAATCAAACAACTCATGGATACTTAGTTCATTCCATAAATTCACATACAGACTTTAATCAGATGCATAGCACCCAAGTTCAATCCAATGAAGACTGAACTCACTTTTGTCACACAGGTATGCAATACCATCCTAAAATACTTGATCAATTAACATGAAATTCTTGATATCAAAATGCAACTTGAGAGTGAGTTGAACAACCCACTCAACCATGCAACATGAATAATCCATATATCAATTTTTTCATTATCAAGAATCCAGATGGTGTGAACAACATGAAGAACATTTCATGGAAAACTTGAAGGCTCCAAAGTCTCATGTACAACACACGAGTCAACATGAATTATATGTGAAGTTCAAACCACACTAAGGATATTTCCTTGAAGACCATTGTATTTGAACCACCTGCAAAACATGAATACATCGTGTTAGCTTAACAAATGTTATAAAGCATAAAGCACACAATATAGAGGAATCATCAAAACCATTCTCAAAGACAACGAGGGGGCACACATAACCCAACATTGTACCACCTCAGGGCACATATGATGATCTCTGAGCATCCCCTAGACAGATGTATAGGGAACCAAAAGGGTCGAAGGATGACCATGCAGAGGAGGGCCTCGGACTGGGTTTCATTCGCCAGAGCAGGGGTATCGGCGTGGTTCTCTATCGGCCAGAGGAGGGTCTCGGCGGAGGTTTATTGGTTGGCCAAGGGGGTTCTCGGCGTGGGTTTTAGTGGTTGGCCAAGGGGGTCTCGGCGTGGGTTTCAGTGGCTTGAAGAGGGTCTCGGCGTGGGGCTTCCCGGCGCGCTCGTCGCCGCACCGGGAACCTGGCGCCGGGATGGCTGTGAAGGAGGGGGCTTGATGCCCTTGAATGGGGGGTTATCGGCATGGCTTTACTGGCCAAGGGAGGCTCTCGGCGGCGTAGCTCTCGGCGGGGAAATTATCACGCCGAGAAGGTAAAAAGGTTAAGGGTTTCAGGGCTTGATTACGGTACTCTGTTCGGGAATTTTCTCAGATTCTAGCTCGGATTGAGACCGGATTTGGAGTACAGGAGGGGGTTTCATGGATGCTTCTGCTAGGGGGATGCCAAGGGAGCCGAGAGGCCAAATCAGCAGGAGGAAAAAAGAGATCATCATCTGAACCCTGAGAATCCTTCTCTGTTTGCCGTCAGCCGTCTGGGGGATCAAGAGATGACTGTCTCTGATCCCCTGGACGAACCCAATGGCATCGAAAACCGACGACGGAGGGACTTTCAGCACCGAAACTCCAGACCCTAAGCATTCAAGGCTTAGAATGGAGGACCCAAGGATCGATATTATCGTTTATCAGAGCTCGGCAGTTCAGGGAACCAAGAGATTGATGTCTCTGGTTCCTGAACTGCATGAAGGGCTCAAGGGAAAACTCGGACTATATGTTGAGAATCTTCCATTGAGACAGGAGGGGAGAAGGAAATAGAGCCCAATCACCCATTAGATAGGGGTGGGGGTCCTATTCTCATCCCTCTTCGAGGAACAGACTCGTAGAAAGATTCTGAAACCGGGAGCGTCTAAACTATCGGACATTCCTGATAAAAGATATACATAGAAAGATAGAGAGCAGATATCTCAATCAATCAACACCCAAATGGGCCATGGTAGTATTTCATTTCATAACATCATTCCAACACCGACCACAAGGAGGGAGTGAGGGAAAGGGAGATGAATATACATCAGGATATCCCGGTTACATCCAAAAGAAAATCGAGATAAACTCGGCAGGATTACATGAAGAAGAAAACAAAACCATGGGGGAGGGCGGAGCATTGACTCCTCTCCCTCCCCGGCTGCCCACCTGGAGCTTCCTCTCCTTCTTCCTCTTCTTCTTTCTTTTCTCAGCGGAGGAGGCTCTCTCTCTCTGTGTTGGTCTCTTCTTTTCTCTTTTTTTCAGTGAAGGAGGCTCTCTCTCTCTTTTTTTCTTGCTCTGTTCTATCTTCCCCTCCTATATCCCTCTTTTTCGAGAGAAAAGGGCTTTTTATAGCAGAACCCTCCCTCTTCTCGGCATGATCTTTCTCTGCGTGAAGAAGGCAGCTTCCCGGCGTGCCTCTTTCAATCGGGGAGGCCTCCCGGCGCCAAAGGGCATGGCTTCCCGGCGCCCCCCCCCCTCATATGGGCTTTTGGGCCTTGGTGAGGGTCTCTCGGCGCCATTCTTTGGAGCTCATTCGGCAGGCCCATTCAGGGCTTTTAAACTTCATATGCATCTCGACCTCTCTTAGTTCTTCAAATATATCTTCCAGAACCGAGGAAGGCCCTCTACTGGTGACATAGCTTCTATTGAGATAATTCATAGATTTTCATCAGTCTGTAGACTCGGGTTTCATCGACATCGCCACCTGAATGATGACAAAGCCGGACATCATTTCATTAGCATCGTCACCCGAACGGTGACAAGACCGGACATCAGCTTTCTGAGAAGACTTCAGCCCGGTATATCACCCATGGAGATGGTTCCTCTTTCGTTTTGACTTTGCAAAAGCCTTTACAATCTTCATTTGATGGTTCTGGCTTCATCTTTATCTTTGCTCATATCACATCTGTCAATCAGTCGACATCTGACTTGCTCTGACATATTATCTGTGGATTCTCAGCCGAGGCAGTAATACCGCTCTTATTGAGGTGTGCTAGGGGGTCTCATCAGTCGGGTGACTACTATTTCATCAGTGCTGCCGTCTGACTGACAATGGCACCGGACACCAGCCTGGCCGGGAAGAGGCTTCCGCCGGGTAGATGGTTGACGAGCTTCGTCATTGATCTTTCACTGTTGGTCTGATCTTCTTTTCAATTTTGTCTCCGCCATTGCTCATTTTCCCGGCATCAACAGGTCCCTGAACGGGATCGACCCTCTGTTCTTAGGGGGTCGACCCACCCGAGTTCGGCCGACCGGCGCAGGCTGGTCGGTCGACCGAAACCTGGGTAGGTTCCTCATGCGTCTACTGCCTGAAACGATCGACCTGTTGGTTGACTGTTTCCGACGGGACGTGACCGGAAACCCCCTGTTTGGGGTCCGACTGGACTTGGAAGACCGCCATTTCGTGGGGGAACCACAGGGAAACATCTCTCGACCTTCGGGAACGCATTTAGAGCCTAAAGAGGCTCGAATCGACGCTAGAATCGACGGATTCGCCACTCACCCTAAAACATGGAATTTTTCCCCAAACTGAATGAAACCCGCTTATTCTCGCCCGGAACTACTCGAAACGAAGGGGAAAGCACGGGGAGAGGTAGATGGTCCGTCCCCTACCTTGAGACGTCATTTTCATGGCCAAACCCGACAAAACTCCACGAACCACAGCCCAACCGCACGACCTCCGCATCCACGCCTCACGAACCACGCATGTGGCACCTCCGAAACCTCGTCGCGCCTTCCTCGCAGCCGTCCATCTGCAGCCGGCGGAGAGAGGGAGAATGAGAGAGAGAGGGGCGGGGGTGCAATCGAGTGAGAGAGAGAGGGAGAGAGAGAGGGGTGCGTGGGTTTAAAAAAAGAATTAGAGTTTATATAAAAACCCCAAAGAAAGCAAAATCATGTAAACGCCCGAATCTTTTATAACTTCACCCAATTAATTTTAAAATTCCACATAAAACATCCATAATTCATCTTTAAAATCCCAAAATAATCCAGGACTTGCGGAACATCCACAAGGAATGGGTTCGACGTCCTACAAAGTGGAAATCCGAATTCCGAGGTGTTACATTACATAACCCCCATTATGTAAAGACGAGAAACTCCGCTAGCTTCCTAGTGGGGACTAGAATCTCATTAACATTATAGTAGTTGTCTTGTGGTAGCACAACAAACCACCCCATACTTAATGTGTAGACAACTCCTGCCAATTGTAATTTCTTATAATTTCTGGTCTTATTCGGCCTCTAGAACACTTGTGATCTTGTGGTAGCACAATAAACCACAAAGTTTGGTTAGGTTACACCCATTATTACGCGGTGAGCATGAATTTATGATGCATCCCTTGTGGTAGCACAACAAAGCTACACTAGTCCTCCACCCCACACATGGCATAAACATGCCGTAGTTTAGGTCACTAGCCATTTACTAAGTCGGCCTTGTGGTAGCACAACAAACCTTCCTAGTTCAAGACTAGCTCACCCAAACTATAATAATGGAAGGCCACGCGGGTCATTCTAAATGTCTCACGTTTACAACCTAATATTGATTGAAGGGGAGATTTATTAATTTTATTTGGTCTCATCAAATAGTGGTACATAATATATATATATCACATATAATATTTACTGTACCTCATAGAAATAGATTTGAAATCTAATCTAAAACAGATAAATAAGAAACACATGTTATGGGTGAGTATGGGCAGCTTATCGTGACCTGACTAGAGCCAGATAGTCAATCACCAACCCCTAAATATCATCACATGACAAAACATACACATCACATGCATATTGGCACTTAGATGGATCTTGGCGGCATACAACTTGCAGCCCGATCAAATGGCACCTCTTGTTGATGGATCATCATCATCCTCATGTACATGTCTTCGCAAAATCTTCAAATATATATATGTACAAAACTAATGCCAGCCAGCTAAATTTTACATTTAATATAAAAGAAGATGCCTTATGGTGAGTACATAACCGAGAGGGAGGTAGAATTTACAACATGGAATTAAGGGAGAGCGGGGAGGCACGCAGGCCCCATAAAATACACCTATCAACATAAATAAATCATTCACCATTCATCACATGGATAAAACAATCACATCTAAGCGATGTCCATATTCACCCAATCATCGCACCCATGGCATGCTCAAACAAAATTTTATTTTCTTAAAATAAAATAATTTTGGCCTTAAAAATGGGTTTCAATCAAAATCGATATTTTGATTATTTTTGAAAAGTATATTTAATCAAATTAAATCTAGCATCCAAGGTGAAATTTTAATTCTGTAATTTTCACATAATTTTTTGGAATTTTATAATTATCAAAACAGAATAATTCTATTTCAGAATAAATTCCCTAAATTAATCATCACATGAAAATTAGGAAACTTATTAAAATTGAAATTTCTAAAATTTCCAATTTTAAGTCATGACATCCCGGGCATAGAATTGAGGCAACTGGATTTAAATCTCATTTAAATCCCAAATAGAACAATTCTATTTTGAAATTATAGAAATAGAACAATTCTATTAAAATAATTTTTCTAATTTAATCATCACTTGAAAAATATAGGAAATTACTATAATAGGAAATTTCATAAATTTTCCACTGCTTAACGAGGCAAATGGATTTAAATCGTATTTCAACCTCTTTAATATGACTCGGAGGGCGCATTGCGCCAAGATCCACTGCCCCAGGTCGCTAGTCTAACGCGCCGGCACACAAGCAACAGCTGTGGGCTTCTGTGGACCAAGGTGCAGTGCGCCTTCATCTTCCTCCCCAAGAAACCCTAGCTCCCCCCCCCGTGTGAAGCCGCCGCGGCCGCCACTTGGGGCGGCTCCCCCCAGCCACGGCCAGCCACCGGACGAGACCAGCGACGTCGTGGGACCGTCGACGACCGACCGGTGGCGTCGCCGGAGGTGATCGCGGCCCCATGCCGTCGCGAAAAGGGGTTTCTCAACCCCGGGAACCACCGCGAAAAACGCGGCTGATACCTGCATCTCTGGCGAATCTTTCGCAGATGGGATTTGCCCCCCTTTAGGCTCTAGATGGCCATCCTATGGCCTGACTATCGCCGTGGGACCGAAGCCCACTTGCCGATGGTGCTGCTGGTTCTGATCACTGTCGGATTCGCCGCGAAGATGGGGTTTTGTGAACCCCCGATCCCTTCGCAAACAGGGGCTGCCACCGGCGGTTGTAGGGACGCCAGCCAGCATTCTGGGCATCGTGGCGGCCGTCTGCGACTGTTACGAGCGGACTTTGTAACGGCCGCTTCGACAGCTTCGGACCGGCCAAGGGAGAGGCGGTTCGGCCGCAACGACCTATTAATAGGGAGGGAATGGCAGGGAATTGGGCATGGAAAAAAACCGGCAAAATTCTAATAAACCTCCCTCCTCTCCTTTTCGCTCATGACGGTCCTCTCCTCTTCTCCGTCTTCTCCTTCTTCCCCTACTTACATCCCCGATCCTGTGGGAATTTCTTCCTCTCCTCTTGTTCCTGTCTCTGTGGTTGCAGGTGTGCTCGGGGCAGCTCCACCTTCCATCGCCATCGGCCGGAAGAAGGCAGCTCTATCCGCCCTCGCATCCGATCGGTTTGCGGTGTTGGAAGGCAGTCCAGGATCAGAACCTGAAGGGCGTATCAAACTGGTGTCTGAGCCCCTCTTGGACGATCCCTGCCCCTCCAGATCCATGGCGCCAGAAGAATTATTACTGTTTCAGCAGTCCATCCAGCAGGCGGTGCAGCAAGCCGTATCCAAGTCACTGGAATCTGTCACACAGAGGTTAGCAGCTTTGGAATCATCCTCCTCCCAACCACCTCCATTTGATGTTCGGAATCTAGGCCATCGGGAAGTTCTGCCTCTAACTCAAGCACCTAGGCCTAAATCTCTGGATCTGCCTATGTTTGATGGTTCCGGGTTTGAGGAATGGAGATTTAAGGCCGATCTCTACTTCATGTATTATCAGCTAACTCAAGAGCAGATGCTTCTCCACGTCCAGTATTCCTTGATCGACCGTGCGATGCGCTGGTTCTGCCGCACTTACAAACTACACCAGTTCAAAGCATGGAGCCAGCTCCTATCTGCCATGGAAATTAAGTTTGGGCGTAAAGAGTGGTATAACCCTCACATGGAATTGCGTCAGCTAAAGCAATTGGGATCCGTTGCTGATTATGAGCTGCAATTTGAGAGAATTTGTGATGATATTGATGGTGTTTCGGATGAACACTTGCTTGCACATTTCTTGGGCGGATTACAAGAGGACTTACGCTATGAGGTACTGCTACAAAAGCCTCACACCCTCGATGAAGCCATGGCTGCTGCCAGATTAGCAGCCACCAAGCCTACTCAGCCCATCACCAACAAGGGATCCGAGCAGAGGCCCTACACTTCCCCAGCACCTTTCTCTGCTCCTCCCCGGCAAACCACAACAGCCAACCGACCACCTGTTCGACGCTATTCCCAGGAGCAGCTGGATGATCGACGTCGAAGAGGGCTATGTTATATGTGTGATGAAAAATGGGAGAAAGGCCATCGATGTAATCCACAACAAGCATTTTCCATTCACCTGGCTGCCACCCCGGAAGACACTGAAGATATTCTATCTACTCCTCCAGCACCTGTTATCTCGGAAGCAAGCACTTCTATGCAACTACCACCTTCATCTTATGATGCCAGTCTTAGCTCTATTGTTGTTTCCCTCACTTCCGATACCACTGCCATGCATAGCTCTTTTTGGCAGCCGGAGTCTACAATGCAACTATGGGGTATGCTTTCCTCTCTCCCAGTGCTTACTCTTATTGACACAGGGGCAACACACAACCTGTTAAACATTACTATGGTCCAGCACCTTCGTCTCCCAGTTCAGGCAGTTGAGGGGTTATCTGCTAAAGTGGTCGGAGGAATTCAAAGCACCATTGTAGGATTTTGTTCCCAAATTCCTTTTACACTGGGGTCATTGCAGCTGGTTCTGGATTTCTTTGTCATGGATATCTCACCATTTGATGCCATTCTGGGGTCCAATTGGATTAAATCCCTTGGGGTGATTCAGTGGGATTTTGCTAACCTCTCTATGAAATTCACCTTGAACAACATTCCTTACCACCTATAGGGCATCACTCATTTAAATGTGCACATTTCATCTGCTGAAGACATGGCCTCCATCCTTCCCTCAGCTCGCACAGTCTACTTATGCCAAGTTCATGTTACCTCCCATGTTTCAACCCCAGCCACCTCTCCACCTCACATGCAATTATCTGACATTCCAAATCCTGAACTAGCCGCCCTACTCCTTCAATTTCAGAAGGTTTTTACTGTGCCAGTGGGCTTACCCCCCCAGCGATCCTATGATCATGCCATCCACCTCATTGATGAGACCAAAGTTATTGCTCTCACACCCTACCGCTATTCACCCCATCATAAGACCATAATTGAAAAAACCTTGTCTGAATCCCTTCAGGCTGGCATTGTTCGACCAAGTAGCAGCGCCTTTGCCTCCCCTGTCCTCCTTGTCCAGAAGAAAGATGGGTCTTGGCGCATGTGCGTGGATTATCGAGAGCTCAATAAGAACACTATTAAGGATAAATATCCTATACCTGTCATTGAAGACTTATTGGATGAATTGGGACATGCTACTTATTTTACTAAGCTGGACTTGAGGTCAGGCTATCACCAGATTAGAATGCGGCCAGAGCATATTGACCGCACAGCATTCTCTACTCACACAGGTCATTATGAGTTTGTCGTCCTCCCATTTGGACTTACAAATGCCCCAGCTACATTTCAATGTCTCATGAATGATATTTTCCGGCCATTTCTACGGCACTTTGTATTGGTCTTCTTTGATGATATATTAGTTTACAGTATCAACTGGCACACTCACTTGCACCATCTTCAGGAGGTCCTCCAAGTTCTACTTAACAATGACCTCTATGCCAAGTGGAGTAAATGTGTTTTTGGCACTACCTCTATTTCTTATTTGGGCCACATCATCTCTGGAGGCTCGGTAACTGTGGAACCGGATAAAATTAATGCCATTGTCAATTGGCCAAGCCCCTCCACAATCAAACAACTCAGAGGATTTTTAGGGCAGGCCGGATACTACAGGAAATTCATTCGTAATTATGGCATTATAGCTGCTCCCTTGACAGTCCTACTTCGCAAGGACCATACATTCAGGTGGTCTTCAACAGCTGAGGCAGCATTTATAGCACTCAAACATGCTTTAAGTACCTCCCCCGTTCTCTGTTTACCAGACTTTGCACAACCATTCATTGTGGAATGTGATGCCTCAGCTACTGGTATCGGGGCAGTCTTGATACAGCAGCAGCATCCCCTGGCCTTCATCAGCAAAGCTTTCTCTATTTCACAGCAGGTCTTATCCGCTTATGAGAGGGAACTCACTGCTATTATTTTTGCAGTCAAGAAGTGGAAACATTATCTGCTTGGTACAAAATTTATTATTCGTACCGACCATCAAAGTCTAAAGCATTTGCTGTCCCAGAAGATTACCACCCTACAGCAACAACGTTGGTTAGTCAAGTTTATGGGCCTGGATTTTTCCTTGGAATATAAAAAGGGCAGCAGCAACACTGTGGCCGATGCATTATCCAGGCAATCAGATGCCCTTTCAGTCTGTGCTGTGACAGTGATCATTCCTAATTGGATTGAGGGACTTAAGTCCTCATATGATTCTGACCCCATGCTGAAGGACAAATTACAGGCCTGGCACCTTGGTCAATTGGACAGTTCTCTGTATTCATACAAAGGAGGCCTTCTTTATTATAGAGGGAGAATTTTTCTGCATTCCTCCCACTCTTATGTTCCCAAAATTTTGCAGACATACCACCTCTCTCCTGTGGGCGGTCATGCTGGCTTTCACAAAACCTTGCATAATATCAAATAGAGCTTTTACTGGAAGAACATGACAACTGACATCAAACAGTTTATCCGCAATTGTGAAGTATGCCAGACTTGTAAGTACTCCACCACCCCACCAGCAGGGCTTCTTCAACGTCTTCCACTGCCCACAGCTATTTGGACTTCCATTTCCATGGATTTTATTGATGGACTACCCAAGTCCAAGGGCTGGACATCCATATTTGTAGTGGTTGACCGACTGTCCAAATATGGTCATTTTCTACCACTCAAGCATCCATATTCTGCTCAATCTGTGGCTCATCTGTTTGCCAAGGAAATTGTTCGCTTACATGGCATTCCCAAGGACATAGTTTCTGACCGGGATACAGTCTTCTGCAGTCAATTTTGGCAGCACATTTTTCACCTGCAGGGGGTGGCATTACACATGAGCACCACATACCATCCACAGTCCGATGGCCAATCGGAGGTCCTCAATCGATGTTTGGAAACTTACCTCAGATGTTTCTGCTTCCAACAACCTCATCTTTGGGCGGACTGGCTATGTTGGGCGAAATACCATTATAATACCTCCTACCACTCTACCATTCGAATGACCCCGTATGAGGCTGTATATGGTCGACCGCCCCTCTCTCTGCTCTCCTACATTCCTGGTTTAGCTGATGACCCGGAGGTAGACACTCAATTACGGTCGCGGCATATTATTCTGCAGACCTTGCAACATAACATGACCACTGCCCAACAGAGGATGGCCCGAAATGCAAATAAGCACCGCATTGATGTGGAGTATACTATTGGCGACTGGGTCTACTTGAAGCTGCAGCCTTACCGGCAGGATTCTCTTGTTCGGCGACCTTCTCACAAATTGTCTGCTCGATACTTCGGCCCATATCAGATCATTGGCCGCTGCGGCAGAGTCGCCTACAAACTCCAGCTGCCCCGGAAGCTAAAATTCACCACACCTTCCATGTGTCACAATTGAAGCGCCGACATGGGGACAATCCAGTACAGCAGCTTCCTACCCCCGAGTCTCTCTGCGTGGACGATCGACAACCACGGGCGATCCTGCAGCGCCGCTTAGTCCAACGCAACAATAAGGCTATCTCTCAAATCCTTCTGGCTTGGCACAACAGCCCAGATTCTGAAGCTACTTGGTTGGATTACACTGCCTTCAAGCAACTTTACCCAAACTGTAACCTCGAGGACGAGGTTGGTTCTCATGGGGGGGAGTAATTGTTACGAGCAGACTTTGTAACGGCCGGTTCGACAGCTTCGGACCGGCCAAGGGAGAGGCTGTTCGGCCGCAATTGTAATATCCCGGACCTTTCGGATCCTTCTTCGTGGGTCTCGGATCTGGTTTTCGGAGCGTCTGGCTCTGTTGTGTCCGAAATTTCGTTTCGGACATCTTTCGTGTTCGGATCGGCGCGATCCGGAGTCATTTCGGAGGCCCGGAGGCGTTCCGCGGCTTTTCCGCGTGTGTTTTCGATTTCCGGTGTGTGTTTCGGCTTTTTCTTCGGAAGCTCGCTGCGAGCGAACCGGGCGGTTCACCCGGGCACGAGTGGTACCGTTGCGATCGGTGCGTTCCGAGGATTCCGGAAATGTATTTTTCTATTTTTCGATATTTTTCCGAAAAATCGGATTTTCTATTTAGCCCTATTTCTTTTCTTTTTCTTTTCCACCTTCTCTTTCTTCTTCTTCTTCCTCCTTCCTTCCCCAACCGTGACCTCCCTCTCTCCCTCTCTTCCTCCCGTTCGAGCGCGGCTAGCTCCTCTCCGGCTGCTGACAGCGGCGGGGCGATGGCGCGGCGACGTGGGCGGCGGTGAGGCGATCGTGGGGACGTGCGGTGCTCGTGGGAAGCTTGAAGAACGAGGGTTTTCCAAAGCGATTTCTTGCGTTCGCGGACGATTCGGCGGAGCATTCGCTCCATTGAGGTAGGGTGACGTTCCTTAGCCTCTTGCCGTTCATTCCCGTGATTTGTAGGCCGCGGGGAGGCCGAGAGGGGCGTGTTTGAGCATTTGGGGGTTTTTCCATGATTTGGGGAGAGTTCGCCCGATCTATGGATTTGATGCATGATTTCGTGTTTTGATGGCCTAGGATCATGCTAGGGATCCCCAGGGGTCTTCCCCTTTGTTTTCCCCCTCTCCTGTGGAGGCATGGGGGTGTGGTTGGTTTTTTTTGGAGTTTCTACCGTTTTTCGCCGCGGACTGAGAACGCGCTATACTCCAGTAGCGCGTTCTTGTTCGTCACGCTGCCCCGATGGGGCGCGTTCATCGGAGAAGATGAACAGGAGGCGGTTCCTGTCGCGCTATGGGGTCCTAGCGCGACCTGCCTTGTCGCGCTAGGGGTCCCTAGCGCGATCTGTTGTGTCGTGCTAGGAGGCCCTAGCGCGACCTGTCTTGTCGCGCTAGGGGATCCTAGCGCGATGTTCCCTGTCGCGCTAGGAGGCCCTAGCGCGATCTTCCCTGTCGCGCTAGGGAGTCCTAGCGCGTTCTGTCCTGTTGTCGGGTGTTCCTCTTGGGCCGTGTGTGTGTCCTGGACACCCCGTGGAGTTCCGTGACCGTGTCTTTGGTGTCCGGAGGTTCCGTTTGCCTTGGTCATGAGTTTGGCCGTGGGCGGCGCGTCCGTTTTTCTCCGACCGTGGCCCCCGTTTGACGGAGCTAGTGCGTGGGGTGATTCCCACACGTTGTCGGACTCGGACGTCATTTTCCGTTGACTTGAGAGTCTACTCCTTTAGTGACCCTCCACTAGTCGTAGCCCACCAGTACGAGGTGCTGGTCTCACCTGGGAGTGGTGTACGGGCACCCAACTTTCGAGACGGTTTGTGGACCGGTTACCGTAGGCCCCTCGTCGGTAGCCAGAGTCCGGCTACGGGGGAAAATCGGTCAGAGGACCAGACCTAGTGACGCAAGGTCTGTGTGTGCACGCGTGGTTGGGGGCGGTTGGACCCACGTCGACGGGCGTGACCCCAGCTAGTTACTTGTTTGTGGTTACTTGTTCGGTGTCTGCGCCTCGGGTAGGACCTACCACGTCAGGCGGTTCACCTGCGGTGCGGTGTAAGACGTCAGGGGACGCTACCGGCTGTGCTTCTAGTGGGTGGTACTCCTGTCGAGTACGGAGTGTCATACTGTCAGTCGTGTGTTTCCGACCTTCGGGTTTTGTCAGTTTGGCCGTTGAGCTCCGATCTTTTTACCGTGGCACGTGTGTCGGTTTGCGTGCCGTAGGGTCTTGTCTTGTAGATTACAGGGCTTTCCTTTCCGAGGTACTCTCCTACCGCTAGTGTAGTGGTCTCTCATTTTTACGAGGTAGGGTTCGAGTGATCCCTACTGAGTCTTGTTCCGAGACTCATTCCCTGCGTGTTTTCACCGTGTTTCAGGTGAGGCGCCACCTTCGGGGAGCGCGTCGGGGGTGCAGCGTGGTGCGGGTGCCCAGAGGTAGTGCCAGAGGTCAGAGCCGGGGTATGCCCCGTGTAGCTGTACTTTTCTTCCTTGTCACTGTACTAGTCGTGGACTATTGTTATTATTGTTAATTTCTATTGTGGACCATGTAAATTGTTAATTTATTTCCTGCTTAATATTATAACTGTTTAATTTCTGCAATTATCTGTGATGCTTGTGTAGTTTCCACACCATCCTTTTAACCCTTCCGAGTCTTCGGGCTCGTGGGTGGCGGTACGAGTCTCGGGTTATCGGGCCTTCCCGGTAATCGAATTCTCGGGTCGTTACAGCTGGTATCAGAGCGCGGTTGTGGAATTACATGAGAATCATAGGTAATTGTAGTGGTCCACTAGTCCACAGCGATGATGTACAGGTGACGCTGGCATTGGGCATCGTGTGTTTTTCTTGACCTTGCCGTTTTCGTGTTTTCTATCTTTTGCTTCAGGAGCGAGTATGGCGCCGAGGAGGAGCTCTCGCTCTCAGCAGGGGCAGTCGGCTGCAGGCCAGGAGATCCAGCAGGGGGTCCAGAGGGACCAGGAGGAGCATAGCAGAGCGCCACTAGGGGCTACCGAGGCCGCGGATTCTGCGAGAGTTCCGGGGGCCGAGGATTTCTTTCGTGGCATGTACCATCTCATGTCTCAGCAGTTCGGCGGAGAGGCTGGTGAGGGCTCGTCAGTCAGGGGTGGGCCAGGCCGAGCAGTGAGGGACTTCATGCAGTTCCATCCACCTTACTTTAGCGGCCAGGCAGACCCTGATGCGGCTCGTGATTGGCTTGATGAGATGGAGCGGGTGTTCAGTTCCGCGAGGAGTACTGCCGAGGATAGAGTTGTGTTGGCCTACAACCAGTTGCAGGGTACGGCTCGGAGGTGGTGGTCTTCCGAGTGGAAGACATCTTTTCAGCTTCGTCCACTTGAGCAGATCGAGTGGGATGACTTCGTTAGTGCTTTCGAGCGTATGTACTGTCCAGATGTTGTTGCCACGCAGCGGATGCGGGAGTTTCTGGAGCTGGTGCAGGGGTGGCATGTCCGTATTGTAGTACAGGGCCCGATTTGTCGAGCTGGGTCGGTACGCACCTCACATCATGGAGCATGAGAGGGTGAGGACCACGCAGTTTGTGCAGGGCTTGAGGCTGGAGCTGAGGCACCATCTGATCGCAAACGGGGCCACTGATCTAGAGACGGCGTCTCGTGTTGCGATTTCCTTGGAGATGGATATGCAGAGGACTCGAGGACCGATCAGCCAGGGGCAGTCTGTGTCAGGTCGCGGCCATCAGTCGGCTACCCAGCAGCAGGGTTCCTTCCAGCATGCGTCGGGTGGTTCAGGAGTACCGGCATCGGCAGCTTCGGCGACAGGATCTGTGTCCTTCGGCTCGAAGGTCAAGAAGTTCTTGAAGAAGAGTTTCCGGAAGAAGCACAAGGATCAGGGGCAGGCTTCATCGGGCAGTGTACAGCAGCCGATTCCTTTGCAGCGTCAGGGATCAGGGGGTGGATCGCGAGGACCTTGTCCATGATGTAGTGGGACCCACCCAGGCAGGCAGTGCACGGCGCCGATTATTTGTTTTCGATGTGACCAGCCAGGGCATATGGCGCGTGACTGTCCTCAGAGGCCGCCGCAGCAGCAGGTTCCCCAGCAGCAGCAGCAGCAGGGACAGTATCCGCCACTACCCAGGTCAGCTAGCGTGGGAGGCAGGCAGAGGGCTCGAGGCCAGATCACGCACATGACCAGGGCAGAGGCAGTGGCGTCGCAGCTCGTGGAAGGTACCGTTCAGATTTTGGGTTGTGCGGCTCAGGTTTTATTTGATTCTGGCGCGTCTCATTCGTTTATTTCGGAGGATTTTATGTCGAGCATCGAGGAGCCGGTGACCCAGTTGTCCTGTGATTTGACAGTCGAGTTGCCTTCGGGTGACTTTATGATCACTCCGTATTGCTTCGACCAGGTTCCGGTGTGGATCGATGGGCGGAGTATGCCAGGCAGGTTTTATGCGTTGCAGCTTCGGGATTACGATGTGATTCTAGGCATGGATTGGCTCGAGACTCATGGAGCGGTGGTGGATTGTGGGATGAAGAGGGTCTACTTCCAGCATCCGAGCAAGCGGACCTTCTATTTCCAAGGTATCCGTTCCACCTCTTCTCGATTCCTTATCTCTGCTATTCGAGCCCGTCGGTTGCTTGATTCCGGTTGTCAGGGTTTTCTCGCGTCAGTGGTTGTGTCTGACCGGATGGAGCCGGATGTCGAGGACATTGCGGTGGTGTGCGAGTTCCCCGACGTTTTTCCCGAGGAGTTGCTTGGATTACCTCCCCAGAGGGAGATCGATTTTGTGATCGAGGTTGTGCCTGGTACGGGACCTTTGGCGAAGGCTCCCTACCGTATGGCCCCCGCTGAGTTGAGGGAGTTGAGGGCGCAGTTGCAGGAACTGTTGGCCAAGGGGTATATTCATCCTAGCTTTTCCCCTTGGGGTGCGCCCGTGTTGTTCGTGAAGAAGAAGGACGGTAGTCTGTGCTTGTGCATTGACTATCGGCAGCTGAATGAAGTGACCATTAAGAACAAGTATCCGTTGCCACGGATTGATGATTTGTTCGACCAGCTGCAGTCTGCGCGAGTGTTCTCGCGGATTGATTTGCGGTCCGGTTACTATCAGCTGAGAATTCGCGAGTCTGATGTGGAGAAGACTGCGTTCAGTACGAGGTACGGGCATTATGAGTTTTTGGTGATGCCGTTTGGGCTCACCAATGCCCCAGCAGCCTTCATGGACTTGATGCAGAGGGTGTTTCATCCGTATTTGGACCAGTTCGTGGTCATTTTCGTGGATGACATCCTTGTTTATTCGCGGTCTGCCGAGGAGCACGCGTACCATTTGGGTGTGGTGCTGCAGACGTTGCGAGATCACCAGTTGTATGCGAATCTCAGCAAGTGCGAGTTTTGGCTCAGCGAGGTGCACTTTCTGGGACACGTAATTTCTGGTGATGGCATTTCCGTGGACCCCGCCAAGGTCGAGGCAGTAATGCAGTGGCCGAGGCCGAGGTCGGTGACGGAAATCCGGAGTTTCTTGGGGCTTGCGGGTTATTATCGCCGGTTTATCCAGGATTTTTCTCGCATTGCGACCCCGATGACGAGGCTCACGCGGAAGGATGTGCCTTTCGTTTGGTCCGAGGAGTGTGAGCAGAGCTTCAGCGAACTGAAGAGATTGCTCACCTCAGCTCCGATGTTGGTTTTGCCTTCTGGATCGGGAGGTTTCGTGGTGTGTACAGATGCTTCCGGTATTGGGTTGGGTGCTGTTCTGATGCAGCATGGTAGAGTGGTGGCTTATGCATCTCGGCAGCTAAAGCCCCACGAGGAGAACTACCCTACCCATGACCTTGAGTTGGCGGCGGTGATCTTCGCGCTGAAGATCTGGAGGTATTATCTGTACGGCGAGAAGTTCGAGGTGTTCACTGACCATCAGAGTTTGAGGTACGTGTTCTCGCAGAAGGACCTGAACCTCAGACAAAGGCGTTGGATGGAGTTCATGAAGGACTATGACTTCACCCTGTCTTATCAGCTGGGCAGGATGAATGTCGTCGCCGATGCCTTGAGTTGGAAGGTTGCGATCAGTACCTTGATGTTGAGGAAGTGGAGGCTCTGGGAACAAGTGCCCGAGGTATCTTTTAGGCTCAAGATTCCACAGGAGCCAGGGTTGGCAGTGCTTGCGAGTCTGACTGTCACTCCTGCTATCCGTCGTCAGGTGACAGAGGCTCAGCATGCGGACCCTGAGTTGTCCCGAATTCTGGCGATGGCTGATGTGGAGCTCGGCGAGGACGATGCTGCGAGGTTTCGTGGCAGGCTGTATGTCCCAGCGGAGGAGCAGGTTCGTCGTGCAATGTTGCGCGAGGCTCATGGGAGCAGGTACACCGTACACCCGGGTGCGACGAAGATGTATCGGAACTTGCGGAGGCAGTTTTGGTGGCCTGGCATGAAGAGAGATGTTGCCGAATTTGTGGCCAGGTGCATGATCTGTCAGCAGGTGAAGGCAGAGCATCAACGACCAGGAGGTACTCTCCAGCCCTTGAATGTTCCTGCTTGGAAGTGGGACCATGTGACCACGGATTTTGTGGTGGGGTTGCCGAGGACCCCGACTGGGCAGGACAGTATTTGGTTGCTGGTGGATCGGCTGACGAAGGTGACTCGGTTGTTACCGGTCAAGGTCAGCTGGAGCGTGTCTAAGTTGGCTCGTCTTTATGTGGAGCGGATCGTGCCGTTGCATGGGGTTCCCATTTCGATCGTGTCGGATCGGGATCCGCGCTTCACTTCTGGATTCTGGAGGAGTTTCCAGCGAGCTCTTGGCACGGAGTTGGCATTTAGCTCGGCGTATCATCCACAGTCAGATGGTCAGTCTGAGAGGACCATTCAGACTTTGGAGGACATGCTGAGATCCTGCTGTCTGGAGTGGCAGGGGAGTTGGATTCATCACCTACCGTTGGTGGAGTTTGCCTATAACAACAGCTATCATTCGAGCATCGGTATGGCTCCTTATGAGGCATTGTATGGGCGTCCTTGTCAGACTCCACTTGATTGGTTTGAGGTGGGTGAGCGTGTTTTGACGGGACCGGAATTGGTGCAGCAATGTGTGGATGTTGTGCACCTGGTTCGTCAGAACATGGTGGCGGCCCAGAGTCGGCAGAAGAGCTATGCTGACCGTAGGAGGCAGCCCCTCGAGTTCGCCGTGGGCGATCACGTGTTCTTGAGAGTTTCTCCGATGAAGGGGGTGATGCGTTTTGGACGGCGGGGGAAGCTGAGTCCCCGCTATATTGGTCCTTTCGCGATTGTGGAACGCATCGGTGAGGTTGCTTACCGGTTGCAGTTACCCTCTGAGTTGGCGTCGGTGCATGACGTGTTCCACGTCTCGATGTTGCGGAAGTATATGCCCGATGACTCTCACGTGCTCGAGAAATTCTATTTGGCCTGAGGTGACTCCCGATCACTCTCTCCCAGAGTTTCCGATCCGGGTGGAGGATAGGCGAGAGCAGCGCCTGCGGAACAAGGTCATCCCCTTGGTTAAGGTGGTGTGGCAGCGGCACTCTGGTGGGGAGGCTTCTTGGGAACGTGAGGACGAGATGCGTCAGCAGTTCCCGTACCTGTTTGAGTGAGTCTTCCTCTTCTTTCCCCTTGGGTTGTTCTCAATTTCGAGGATGAAATTCCTTAAGGGGGGAGGGCTGTAATATCCCGGACCTTTCGGATCCTTCTTCATGGGTCCCGGATCTGGTTTTCTGAGCGTCTGGCTCTGTTGTGTCCAAAATTTTGTTTCGGACATCTTTCGTGTTCGGATCGGCGCGATCCGGAGTCATTTCGGAGGCCCGGAGGCGTTCCGCGGCTTTTTCGCGTGTGTTTTCCGATTTTCGGTGTGTGTTTCGGCTTTTTCTTCGGAAGCTCGCTGCGCGCGAACTGGGCGGTTCACCCGGGCACGAGTGGTACCGTTGCGATCGGTGCGTTCCGAGGATTCCGGAAATGTATTTTTCTATTTTTTGATATTTTTCCAAAAAATCGGATTTTCTATTTAGCCCTATTTCTTTTCTTTTTCTTTTCCACCTTCTCTTTCTTCTTCTTCTTCCTCCTTCCTTCCCCAACCGTGACCTCCCTCTCTCCCTCTCTTCCTCCCGTTCGAGCTCGGCTAGCTCCTCTCCGGCTGCTGACAGCGGCGGGGCGACGGCGCGGCGACGTGGGCGGCGGTGAGGCGATCGTGGGGACGTGCGGTGCTCGTGGGAAGCTTGAGGAATGAGGGTTTTCCAAAGCGATTTCTTGCGTTCGTGGACGATTCGGCGGAGCATTCGCTCCATTGAGGTAGGGTGACGTTCCTTAGCCTCTTGCCGTTCATTCCCGTGATTTGTAGGCCGCGGGGAGGCCGAGAGGGGCGTGTTTGAGCTTTTGGGGGTTTTTCCATGATTTGGGGAGAGTTCGCCCGATCTATGGATTTGATGCATGATTTCGTGTTTTGATGGCCTAGGATCATGCTAGGGTCCCCAGGGGTCTTCCCCTTTGTTTTCCCCCTCTCTGTGGAGGCATGGGGGCGTGGTTGGTTTTTTTTGGAGTTTCTACCGTTTTCCGCCGCGGACTGAGAACGCGCTATACTCCAGTAGCGCGTTCTTGTTCGTCGCGCTGCCCCGATGGGGCGCGTTCATCGGAGAAGATGAACAGGAGGCGGTTCCTGTCGCGCTATGGGGTCCTAGCGCGACCTGCCTTGTCGCGCTAGGGGTCCCTAGCGCGATCTGTTGTGTCGCGCTAGGAGGCCCTAGCGCGACCTGTCTTGTCGCGCTAGGGGATCCTAGCGCGATGTTCCCTGTCGCGCTAGGAGGCCCTAGCGTGATCTTCCCTGTCGCGCTAGGGAGTCCTAGCGCGTTCTGTCCTGTTGTCGGGTGTTCCTCTTGGGCCGTGTGTGTGTCCTGGACACCCCGTGGAGTTCCGTGACCATGTCTTTGGTGTCCGGAGGTTCCGTTTGCCTTGGTCATGAGTTTGGCCATGGGCGGTGCGTCCGTTTTTCTCCGACCGTGGCCCCCGTTTGACGGAGCTAGTGCGTGGGGTGATTCCCACACGTTGTCGAACTCGGACGTCGTTTTCCGTTGACTTGAGAGTCTACTCCTTCAGTGACCCTCCACTAGTCGTAGCCCACCAGTACGAGGTGCTGGTCTCACCTGGGAGTGGTGTACGGGCACCCACCTTTCGAGACGGTTTGTGGACCGGTTACCGTAGGCCCCTCGTCGGTAGCCAGAGTCCGGCTACGGGGGAAAACCGGTCAGAGGACCAGACCTAGTGACGCAAGGTCTGTGTGTGCACACGTGGTTGGGGGCAGTTGGACCCACGTCGACGGGCGTGACCCCAGCTAGTTACTTGTTTGTGGTTACTTGTACGGTGTCTGCGCCTCGGGTAGGACCTACCACGTCAGGCGGTTCACCTGCGGTGCGGTGTAAGACGTCAGGGGACGCTACCGGCTGTGCTTCTAGTGGGTGGTACTCCTGTCGAGTACGGAGTGTCAGACTGTCAGTCGTGTGTTTCCGACCTTCGGGTTTTGTCGGTTTGGCCGTTGAGCTTCGGTCTTTTTACCGTGGCACGTGTGTCGGTTTGCGTGCCGTAGGGTCTTGTCTTGTAGAGTACAGGGCTTTCCTTTCCGAGGTACTCTCCTACCGCTAGTGTAGTGGTCTCTCGTTTTACGAGGTAGGGTTCGAGTGATCCCTACTGAGTCTTGTTCCGAGACTCATTCCCTGCGTGTTTTCACCGTGTTTCAGGTGAGGCGCCACCTTCGGGGAGCGCGTCGGGGGTGCAGCGTGGTGCGGGTGCCCAGAGGTAGTGCCAGAGGTCAGAGCCGGGGTATGCCCCGTGTTGCTATACTTTTCTTCCTTGTCACTGTACTAGTCGTGGACTATTGTTATTATTGTTAATTTCTATTGTGGACCATGTAAATTGTTAATTTATTTTCTGCTTAATATTATAACTGTTTAATTTCTGTAATTATCTGTGATGCTTGTGTAGTTTCCACACCTTCCTTTTAACCCTTCCGAGTCTTCGGGCTCGTGGGTGGCGGTACGAGTCTCGGGTTATCGGGCCTTCCCGGTAATCGGATTCTCGGGTCGTTACAGCAATGGTCGAACGACCTATTAATAGGGAGGGAATGGCAGGGAATTGGGCATGGAAAAAGCCCGGTAAAATTCTAATAAACCTCCCTCCTCTCCTTTTCGCTCATGACGGTCCTCTCCTCTTCTCCGTCTTCTCCTTCTTCCCCTACTTACATCCCCGATCATGTGGGAATTTCTTCCTCTCCTCTTGTTCCTGTCTCTGTGGTTGCAGGTGTGCTCGGGGCAGCTCCACCTTCCATCGCCATCGGTCGGAAGAAGGTAGCTCTATCCGCCCTCGCATCCGATCGGTTTGCGGTGTTGGAAGGCAGTCCAGGATCAGAACCTGAAGGGCGTATCAGCGACCCTTGCGATAGCCGCTGCAAGCCCTAGAAGGCCTACCATCACCGCTTCTTGTTCGGCCCCATCTCCATGGTCATCGGCTCCATCTCATGGGGTTCCACATAGCCACGAAACAATCCCAGAAAAATAATTACAAAAATACAGAAAAATTCTTAAAATAAGCGGGAATCAGAAGCGATCAACCTGACTCTGATACCAGAACGCAGCGGCAAATAGAAATTAAAATTTTAACCTGGCCGAGTTGATTGCTCTTGTATGATCCCCGATGATATTCTACAACTACGGGATCGAATCGATATTACCTCTGCGATGCTCAGATCGCAATGAAGTGGAAACAATCCCTCGTGGCGGTAATCAACCGTGCAAGTGCACGGCCTCTAGCGCTATCCACATGGACACGAACGGTGGAATCTCCTCATCGCAATGCCCACTCGACGTACTATGGATTGTAGAAATGCAATGAAAAATTGTCATCTATGCTCAATGGTGCATAACTCAGAAATAGAATCAACGTAATGTTATAGCATTCCATGTTCACGGGATCGGGTCTCCCTCCATGGTCGCCAATTTGTAAGCTCCTTTCCCGAGCACCTCGACCACTCGGTAGGGGCCTTCCCAGTTAGGGGCCAGCTTCCCCGCTGCTTCTAGTGGTCGAGAGGCCTCAGCCTTCCTCAGGACTAGATCTCCCGGGTGGAATTGTCGATCCCGAACCTGAGCGTTGTAGTAGCAGGCCATACGCCGCTGATACTCCATTGCCCGGATCTTGGCAGTGTCGCGCAGCTCTTCAGTTAGTTCAAGACTCTCCAATAGCTTCTAGTCATTAGGCTCGGGTTGGAAGTTGGCTACTCGGAGAGATGGGCAGCTGATTTCCAATGGAATGACAGCTTCCATGCCGTAAACCAAGTGGAAAGGGGTTTCCCCCATTGAGGCCCTTGGAGTGGTGCAGTACACCCATAGTACGTTAGGCAGTTCCTCCAGCCAATCACCCTTGGCCTTATCGAGTCTAGTTTTTATGCCTTTAAGGATAGTCGTATTAGTATTTTCAACCAAACCGTTAGCCTGCGGGTGGGCTATCGAAGTGAAGTGATTGCGAATATGTAGATCAGCACACTTATTCCAAAAATAAGCGCCGTTAAATTGCCGACTGTTATCGCTTACTATCACTCGGGGGATGCCGAAGCGACATATAATAGACCACCACACAAAACTCCATACTACGCCTTCTGTTATCTTCGCGGATGCCTCGGCCTCGACCGATTTTGAGAAATAGTCGATGGCGACGATGATGAACTTCTTCTGGGCTTGGGCAACGGGAAATGGACCCAGAATATCAATTCCCCACCTAGCGAAGAGGTACGGCTCGGTGAGCGATATAAGTGTTGAGGCCGGTTGGTGAATCAAATGATAGAACCGCTGGCAGCACTCACACCCCTAGACGTAGGTTGCACAATCACGCTGCAAGGTTGGCCACCGGTACCCTTTCCGTAGTAGAATTCTTGCAACCGACCTTCCTCCTTGGTGGGCACCGCAAATCCCTTCGTGAACCTCCTCGATTGCTTGTTGGGCTTCCTGAGAAGCAAGGCACTTGAGGAGGGGTCTGGCAAAAGACCGCCGATAAAGCAGGCCGTCGGGTAGAACGAATTGACGTGCTTGATATTTGAGAGGCCGGGCTTCTCGTGGGTCTTCTCGTGGGTCGGGGGGCTCCTGTCCATCAGCCAGCCAGAAGATATAGGGCGTCCTCCAATCGCCGGGTGATGCATTAATAACTGTCATGAGCTCGGGATCCATGCTGGGGTGCTCTAGCTCTTCGAGGAAGATCAATTGGGTACCTGTTGACACTGAAAATATTTCTAATTTTTCCTAAGTTCTGCTTCTACAGGCCTTAAGTCCTGATCGAGTGCACCTATGCCGACAGAGAAGAAAAGAAAGAAAAGAAGAAAGAGAACGGCGGAAGCCGAACAAAAGATGAAAACCAAAAAAAAGAGAAGGTGTTCGGCTCCAACGAACAATCGTTGAAGCGAGACCCAGGAGTTCAGAAAAATGCTCGGGACCATCCCCGACCAAACAAGCAGAAGCCCGGACAACAAACACCAGCCAGTCGATTGGCCAACTTGCACAAAAGAAGAAAATAAACACAAATGGGCCTATATAAACCAAATGGGCCAAAGGATGCTAGAGATGGGTTGAGGGGTCTTAAACCAGCGTGGCCCATGATGAACTGGTGGGGATGCCACTAGACCAACCGGTTGAATCTTAAGATGGCGCCCTCAATTCCGACGCGTAAAAGATGATCGTTGAGGCAATTTCGGCGCGCAAATCGTCACGCCAGATTAGCCGAAGGAGGAACTCCGTCTATAAAATCCTTTGCTTCGAGCAACAAAAGAACCCTAGAGACTCCAAAAAAAAGAGAAGATAACAAGGAGAAAAGAAGAGAAGAGACTGGAAGAAAAAGAGAGAGCGGCAGAAGAATAGGAAAAAGGGCCAGAGCAAAAGAGAGGGGGGAGAGATCGGAAAGAGTCGGTGTTTCGTCAATGGAGAAGGAGGTGGGTCTCCGTTCGATAGCGCCCCTGTTGGGCCACAGTTCCCCTTTACCTATGTCTCCCATGTTTTTCCCTCTGTAATGCACTTGGTTATCCTTTTTGCTTTCAGTCCGATGTAGCGTTATGCCTCTTCTGAGAGTATGAATAAATCATAGTTCATGTCTATTTGTTCTCTCATTTTGTCTCTCGTTCCGCTTATCTTCTTTCCCACCTATTATCGTTCTCGTGGATTTGTATTTTGAGTTCATCTGTACATCAATCGTTCGCTGCTGTCCCCCCTTTGCTTCCAATCCAGGAGGTTTCTCTTGTTGGGCATGAGGGATGGGCATCATCGTCCTGTTCGAATGAATGCGCATAAGGCCACTAATCTCCCCCGATGGTCATCAGGGGTTTACCCATCCTGGTATGATCTCTGTTTGACTCGCTGCTGGGGAACACCAGCTCGACCACCCTTGTTTGATGGGATCTTATGTGAAGTACATGCCGGGCTCCGGGCTCTAGTTTTCATATCGGTCCCCCTTTCTCCCTCTGCATCTCTTCTTTCCTGTGTGCGGGTCACTTTTTTGTGTTCTGTTGGGTTAAAGACGATGGTCTCAGGACCGGGGGGAAACATTCCTCTGAGTCACCGCCAGATCATAAGGTCATATCCTTCAATGGCATGTACCCTTGTGGGTCGCCAGATGGTGAACAATAATGGGTCCTTGACCCAACATTAAATCCACATTCCCTCAGGAATGTTGGTGGCCGTGGGTAAGGTACCTCTTTTAGGCTAGCCCTCGAGATTTCCTCCCCATTTTGACCGTCCCTTTAAACAATATTTTCGACTCATGGAGTGTTGGTGCCCCTCGTAGGCTAGCCCTCGGGTTTTCCCCTCCATCGAAGTCTATCGATCACCGTTTGGCATTCCCGACTTTAAGGAGCGTACCCCAGATGCTGTGGGACTATCTCCACTTCGCTCCCGCAACCATCCGGGCATGGGGAGGTGCTGCCCAATTTTTGACTGAGCACTCAGTCTGAATTATGATGAATTTTAGGCTATAAGTCTATTTTGGACTATGCTTGAGTAAGAGCCTCGCATGAGTCTGGATTTGTCATGTCTGTAGGACAATTGGGATCTAAATTAACTCTTTAACCCTCCTAATTAACCTCAAAAGTTTCAGAAAATCATCTGGCACCTCATAAAGCCTAAAATCAACCAAACCTACCGTAATCCGGTGCGCCCCTAAACCGGCTAGCCATTTTCCGGCACGGTACCCCCCCCCCGCGGCGTTTTAGCCCTACACTCAAAAAGCATTTCAACCCAATTGGCCCTAAACCGGCGCGGCCTTAGCCCGCCGTTTGCACCCCTTTGGAGCGCGTCGTTTAACCTACAATAGCCCACGCCGTTTTAAGCCATCTCCACATGCATCGACCTCACCCTAAACGTGCATCGACTTCATCCCAAACATGTACCGACCTTATTCCTCCTGCATCAACCTCGGCCCGTTGATGCACCGACCCGAGCCCTTGCTGCATCGACCCGAGCCGCTGTTGCACCTGCATTTGTGTTTGAACATACTTATCTTTGCTACCTTACTTGCTCGTTCCGCGTGCATGTTTGCCGAATATCTGTCATCATCTCGGGCCTCGGTATATCCAATGGTGTTCTGCCAAAGGTCAGACTAGCTCTGTCCAGAAGTTCTCAACACGCGTGATAGTAGTCTTCGGACCTACGTTCTCCGCCACGTACCGAGGGCTCCGGGTAGCAAATGAATTTGAACTGCGTGTTCGAGCTTGTATTTTGCTCCCACATTATGAATTATCATTCTCGCTGGTTCACTTGATATTGGAATTTCAAGCCATGGCATTTTGCGGTGATTTCTGTCGCGCCGTTTTAGGCGATCACTCCGAGTGAATATTAACCGCCTTACTGGCGAATAGTGTCCCGACGATCAATAACCCATGGATTATCTGAGCCACTCGTTGGCTAACCCTCTGGGTACTCGTCCATTCGGGTTCGCCAGTCGCCGTCTTTGGCCTCTCGGCATTTAAGAGTTTGCCCCGGCTACCCCGTGAGTAAGTCTCCGCTTCTTACCCCAGACACTCCGGGTCTAGGGGAGATACTACCGGATTTTGTCAGGACATGTTGACTGACTGTGAAACCAGGGAACAAAAATAATAAGAAAAAATAGTAAAAATAAAAATTATTTCAAAGAAATACAAATAAATAAATAAATGATAGAAATAAAAATAATAAATAAAATATAAAATATGAAAAAGTAAGTAACAATAAAAACAATAATGATAATGAAGTGATAATAAAAAATAAAAATAAATGATAAAATAAAAATATCAAACAAAAAAATGAATGATAATGACAATAATAAAAATAATAAAAATAATAAGATAATACTAAAACAAATAAAACAAATAAAATAATAATAAAAACAAGAACCCCTCCGTTTTAAACAAACACCCATCACTTTTACCACTTTTATCAATATAAAAAAAAACAAAATACCGCGCCGTTTTAACCACGGCCCACCGTTTTCACAATGCATACTCCCCCCCCCCCCCACCGTTTTCACGATAAACACACATATCCCATTAATACAATCGCACATGCATATCCTTATCGTAAAACACAAACCACATCCACTAATACTAACCTTCCCGCCCCACTAATATTAGTAATCAATCATTAATATTAAACTCATCAACTGTATGTACGTTCACACCCATCTCATACGTACATATGCATAAAAAAATGGGGA
The DNA here is from genome assembly GCA_022559845.1 of Amorphophallus konjac. Classification (NCBI taxonomy): domain Eukaryota; kingdom Viridiplantae; phylum Streptophyta; class Magnoliopsida; order Alismatales; family Araceae; genus Amorphophallus; species Amorphophallus konjac. Next base: position 54,869,815 of record CM040123.1, on the reverse strand, counting down.
GAAACAAACATTACAATAGATAAGACGCTCTCATTCAAAAAATGATGAAATAAAAAAATGACTAAGATAAAATAACACAAATAAATAATATGTGACAAAATGACAATAAAATAATAGAATAAAATATAAAAAAGGGGAATAAAAAATAATAATAAATAAATAACAAAGAATTGATTAATGAATAATTGTCAAATAAATATCCATAAAGGAAATAAAAGATGTATGCATCCAATAAAAATAAAAATAATAAAATCAAATCAAATAAAAAAATAAATAATAAATAAAGTGCATTCATGCATTTAAAATAATAACAAGAATAAATAAAGAATAATGAACATGAGCGTGTCCACTCCGGAGCTCTCACCTCCTCTAGACTCCGGGCATAGGAATATTGATGACCCCCTGACAGGCCGTGTCTGCACCTTGGGATTAATCCCATTATGGTCACGGCATGACCTTGTCCTGGGCCGATAAGCCGTTGAATTCAATTCGTCTCAATCGGGTTTTAATCGCATCCCCTTAATTTTCAAATATCAAATTTGCCATATCCTGACATACATTGTCCCGACGATACCCGAGTCTGCCCGAATACGGTCATACTCGGCCCACCTCACGGGCCCATATGTATGCACCGTAACGCTATGTGCAGTCTCAAAATGAAAAGGTAACGACTAATCGACAGCCCTGCGAGTGACAGGGATTGCCAAAGTCTTCCCTAAATTTACAAATAAATGACCAAATAAGCAATAAACAATAATACTGAATGCTACTACATTGCATGCCTGCATGATCTGACTCTCCAGTATATCGAATGGTGATTAGCGAAAAGTCGGGTTACGCCCGACCGGAGGCTTTCACTATGTGTGATGGTGGTCCTCGGACTTGGATTCTCCGCCCTGTACCGGGAGCCGGCTTAATAAATAAATACTACCATATTATGTGGTTGCATGTAATCACATCTTTTACATATTCTACGGGCCCTATGGCCTCTTTATTTTGATAATTAATCAAGGATTTTCTTTCTTTTGGAGAGATGTAATTAACGCCGTAGCGTTTATAGTACGGCGAGTTTTGGGTCCCGACACGATCACCTATAATCGTCTGGTTAGTCAGACGGTGCGTATAATAAACTTGTCACTCAGTGATTGGCACGCCCTACACAAATTAACCTTTAATAAATAAACCAAATAAATCAATCAATAATTCAATATTTTAATAAAATCTATCCTCACAAGCTGGCACGCCCGGTGGGACCCATCCTCTTTTCATCTTTTCACCAAAATAGAGGGACCATGGGGCCCCCACCCAACTATTTCAAATGCTAATTATTCATTCGTCTTGTTTCTCTTCTTTGTAGGTTGAAGTGATGGCGAGCGAACTGTCTGGACTTATTTTCGATCCCCAAATCGTGGCCGACCATGCTGCATACGGCTATCTTGCCATACCTACCACCTTCAGCAACTTTCCCCCGGTCGTTGACTTCCCCAACTTCTTGGGAGTTGCATTCGTGGGTCTCCTAGACGTGGAGAGTTCTGAACCTGCGAAGCTGAAGAACAGCAAAACTGCGGCCCACCGAAGTGAGAGCCATGTCAAGAAAACTTTGCTGAAGAGCCCGGTGGTCATGAGCTGTCACGTCCACCATACTATTTGCCCGACTACGGCACATGAGAAGAAGCCGATTGGGGGCAACAAGAAGAGCTCCAGAGGAAGAGTCTCTGCTACTCCCCGAAGCTGAGTCTCAGCATTTGGGAAGTCCTTGTTGATCGGGGGCGTCCGAGTCTACTTTAATGGCCGCGGCGCCGAAGTTCTGCCAGATCGGATCATCCCGACTGTGCCCACTCACAACACCTTCCAAGTGCTAGCAAGCCAGAGGGTGAATTTTAATGACAACAAGCGAGGGATGCCAACCCTGAACTTGCCAAAGTTTAAGCAAATCTGGGTTCTCAAGAGGATCCGAGGCCCTGCACCAGCCTCACAAGGCTTCAAAAGTTCTGCGATTTTCCCAATAGAGGGGGCAAAGAGACTATGCATGCGGAGGATGTCATGATTGCAACTCCTCCACCCGCCGCCAGGGCTTGTGCAAGGCAGCCTGATATTTTTAAATACTCAAGAAACTTCAATCAAGCTGCCAAGCTGATACGGCTTTCACATGTGCCGTCTGCCTGAGTCCAAGTGTTGTCTCCTGCCATTTCTCCATAGTGTAGTCAGGAAGACATGACAAAGATGGTCGGGAATATTTTCATAACCTTGAGAACCCTTCCCTGGGCCAGCAAAGATTGCTTCATGTCATCAGGGCTAAAGAAGAAGAAGAAGACAAAATGTCACCAATGCGGGCGAATGAAGAGGAGAAGCAAACTGGGGCTAGAAGCCTTGAAAAGTCTCCACAAAATGAAAAGATGAAAATAATTTCAATATATGAAGGGCTGACTTTCCCTAGTCTGGCCCGAAGGGGAATCAGAAAGCAAAAAAGAAGAATGCAAGTTCTCACCTGCAATATGACAGGGGTAATGGGCATACCCGACACCCTGCCAAATGAACAAGAAGAGCCGGCCGAGATTGCTGGAAGAATAAACCCGGTGACAAGATGGAAAAAAATGAGGCTGAGCTACTACGAACCGCAAAGGGCAAGCAAGTTGCTGATGAAAGTATCGCTACTGTCACTGCCAGAATAGTGGCGTCTGAACAAGAAGGAGCATCTCCGCCTCCTTTAGTCGAAGGTTCTTTGGGTGAAACGCTTGGGGGCATCAGTAATAAAACAACCACGGACCCCGCCATCCTGGTGTTGCTGCAAGGATACCAGCGGGAGATAAAATTGCTGAAGAAAAAATTAAATGAAAAGGCTGAACATGCTATGGCGCCCGAAGAACCGGGGGCACGAGATAAGACATCACGGGAAGGTTTCAACCCCGAGGGTGCTCCTTCACCGGCCATTCTACAAGCTGCAGCTCAGAATCGGGCTACTCCCCAACATTATTCCCAGCGGCTCCAGCCAGCACGGCCAATGCCCCTTCAGATGCAGCGGTAGGGTCTCCTATCATAGCCTTTGCCACCCAATGCTATGGCGTTGGCCGCATTATTGATGCAGCCCACCCACCTCTGCCGTCAACCAGCAGATCTAGTTATGATGGACAAGTTGATGGTGGAGTAGATGATTGAAGCAGGGTTGGCAAAGAGGGGGTGGTGACGACTACGCCCCCTTCGACATATATGAAGTGCCATATCCAGCCCACCATGCCGCCAAAAGGTTTCCGCCAGGTGTCAATAAACCCCCAAAAGTTGACAAATACAACAGGCAGGGCTCCCCGAAAGAACACATTGCGCACTATATGATAGTCATGGGTGACTTGGCGGTGGACGAGTCGTACCTGCTGAATTTCTTTGGGTCTTCACTAACGGGACTTGCCTTTGAATGGTACTCAGACCTGGCGGCTGGGTCTATTAATGACTGGCCTGACATGCAACAGCAATTCAATGAAAGATTCCACGTCATCGAGGTAGAGGTGACCGTGGCTGAGCTATTGGCAGTCAAACAAAAAGATGATGAAACAGCTGCAGAATATATTAAGAGATGGAGGGATCTGAGCACAAGGTGCCGGCATCCCCCACATCCAGAAGATGCAATACAAATATGCAAACAAAATATGAAGAATGAGATTCTAGAAAAGATGATCGGAATAGAAATACGGTCTTTTGACCGATTAAGTGATATTGCTATGGAGGTTGAAGATTTCTTTGCAAGATATCCCTCCATTTCTGCCAACTCAAGTCATCAGGCCAGGCAAGTTAATAAATGGCCAATGCTGAAAGCGGTTCATGTAGTCAGCATCAAGGCAAAAAGGCACAAATGGATGCAAAATCCTCCTCCCAATGAACCTACTGAATGTCAAGAGAATTGTCATCCACAGAACAAAACAAAGAAGCTCTATGCCTTCCCCAGGGACAGGACTCGAGCATTATTTGAATGGGCTATCAAGTATAACAAGATCACTCTTCCAAAGTCAAAAAGACCTGACGGCGTCAGGAGAAGAGATGATCCTTACTTCTGCCCTTATCATCAAATCCTTGGGCATGCTATTGAGGATTGCCAAATATTCAAAGACATCGCCCAAGGCTTAATAAAAAGAGGGGAGCTGCAAATGGGGGAGTACAGTGTAAGACCCGCGTCTTAAGCGGATCCTTAGTGGTTCGGATCTAGATTTTATTCTGTGAATTTTGGCTATTTTTGCGGATTTTTAGGCTATTTTCTGGTAATTATTTGGATTAGTTGTGGATTTATTGGAATATATATATATATATATATCCCTCTCTCTCCCCACCGATTTCTCTCTCCCTCACTCGTTCTCTCTCTCACCCTCTCTCTCCCTCACGTGATCCCTCCTCCCCCACTCTCTCGGTCTTGGTCCGGACGGCCGCGGATCGAGGCGCGGGAGGTGTCGTTGGAACCGGCTCGTCGCGAGGAACGCGTAGGTGCCGACCTCGTCGCGATTCGTCGGGCGTGGAGACGGGACGGGGCGAGAGGAGCCGCGGCGACCCCTTGCTTGCATGCGGCCCAAACTCGATTTTCGTCTCGATTAAGGTAGGGGGATGGAATCCTTGTCTCGCTAGGATCGCATTGGCATAGCATGCATGCCCATTCATAGATGTTTTCTTCAATTTCCATGAAATTTCCATGTTAGTGTAATTTTGGGCTAAATTCTTGAAAATCACTTCATGGGCATTGTTTTTATGTTTTGATGCATGCTTTAGTAGTGTAGCGTTGTGGTTTGGTAGGTTTTATAGTTTTTCTTTGTTTCCCCGTCGATCCGGCTCAACCGGGAGAGGGCTTGGTTTTAAGCGTTTCGATTTTAGCTCCCAGTCGGTGTGACGGTCTTACCAGGAACCGTCACACGTGTAACGGCCCTCACGGGACGCGTTACAGCATTGTAACGGCCCTTAGCAGGGGCGTCACAGTGTGTGTAACGGTCAGGCCCCTGACCGTTACACTTCTGCTTGTTTTCAGTTGGCCTCGTATGGCGGTTGGCCTGACGGCCCATCGGCCGGCCGTCAGGGCGCCCTAACGCGCCAGTGCGAGCACGTTACACCGCCTGTGAACGGTTTGAAAAATTGTTCGTTGATTTTGGCCTCGGGTGGCTGTAACGGCCAGGGTCCAACGCGTTACAGTTGATGTAAAGCGCTGCACCCAGACCGTTACGCGCGGTGACGGCATGGCCGCCGACCGTTACACCCTGTTTGATCGTTGTGGGATTCGTTTGGCTTCGGTGGCTGTGACGGCTAGGGGCGGACGCGTCACAGTTGATGTAACGCGCCAGTCCTCGACCGTCACACCACTGTGACGTGGCGGCTGTAGACCGTTACATTTCCTGGGGTTTTCAAAAGCCGTCTGCTTGTTCGATTCCGATAGAGTTGCTTTCACTTCCTTGTGATGGAACCACTAGTCATAGCCCAGCGACCGAGTGTGTCATCCCACTCGGGAGAGGTGGAGGGGTGTTCCCATTGAACGGTTTGTAAGCTAGTTACCGTGGGCCCCTGCGGTTACCGTTGCGTCCAACGGGGGGGGGGGGACTAGCTAGAGACCTGGCTCTAGGCAGGAGTCAGTGTGTGCACACGTGGTCGGAGACTTGGACTGACACTGACGAGTGTTGCTCTGACTAGTACTTGGTTTGGTCCTGTTACGCCTCTCGTTTGTCGTGAGCCAGACTTGCGAGTTACCGAGACGCAGTGTAAGTCGTCAGGGGACGCATCTGGTCTTGTTCTTCTAGTGGGTTGTTCCACCTCTCACTTCACTTGGTTAGTGCTAGTTTATTCTGTTGGTAGATTTATTTCCTGTCGTTGTTATTTATTTATTACTTGTGCATATGCCAATTTATTGTTTAAATGCATGCTCTAATTGCTTTTATATTTGCCTGCCTACTTGTTTAGTGTGAGGTAGGGATCCGCGTGACCCCTACTGAGTCTGATTGTGACTCACCCTTCCTTCTTTCAGGTGAGCTGCCCCAGTCGTCCGCCGGTTCTGCTCGGGGTTGTGCCAAGCGTCGTTAGAGTGCCAACTGTGTTGGTTTATCTTTTGTTCTGTTGTGCCGGGGTATGCCCCGTGTAGTTGTATAGTGGACCTCTCTCTTTCTGTAAACCTGGACTATTGTATATATTTTACCACTCTGATATTTTAAATTACTTCCGCATTTACTTATTAATTGCTGTTCTAATTCATATTGCGCGCATGCGGTCCCAATTCGTTATGCAACTCCTCAGCAACTTCCACTAACCCTTCAGGGGCCTCATCAGCCTCTTGGGTGGCTTCCCCAGTTCTTGGTATCGATGTATCGATTTTATCGGTATATCGGTATCCGGAGCTCTGGGTCGTCACATACAGTGTCGGTCCCCCACGCCCCCATGAAATGCCTACTCTGGGGGCATCAATCAATATGATATCCATATATCAACAGCTGCCTGAAGAAGTGCCAGAAGGCTGCGCTTGGCATACTCATGAAGACTATATCCCATCACATGGAAGGGAGCAAGAGAATTGGCGAGCATCACCAACAAAGAAAAGAACAAGACTTGCTTCTCGCCTGACACTGGAGACCCAAATTCCCGGCGCCACGGTCCAGCCTACTTTGCCTCTTGCAGTCTCTACCCACCTTCAAACAGCCTCTCCAATGGCTATCAAAAGGTCAACTAACAATAAAAAGAAGAAACAGACCCTGTCACGGGTACATGAAGAAGCATGCTCAGCCATGGAGCGGTCACAAGCTATTATAAGTGGGCCTGTTAAGCATGAACAACTCAAAGAGTCAGCCTATGTAGCTCAAGAAGCATGCCCCTTAAAGATGCAATGAGCCCCACCGGCTAACAAAAAGAACTAGAGAAAAGGCAAGGGTGTTCAATGCACCGAGCAACCCATTGTGGGCGCAGATGCCAGCCATTTGGGATAAGGAAAAGAAGAAAACAAAGGCTAAAATAAGATATGTTGCTATCTCCTGCAACATGCTGTCAGCACCGTCTAGTATGGCTCAAGTTACTGATGAGGAAGATGAAGAGATTTTGTTGGAGCAAATCAAGCTGAAGCTTCTGCCTCCCATCATGCTGCTGGATCCGGGAGAATATCAAGACACTCGCTAGCCAGCAAGGAGGCGCAATACTATATTCCTCCTTCAATCGAAGGCATAGAACCTAAGGAGTTCATCTCAATGAAACTGGGTGCATCCAGCAACAATGACGGGACGCCACTAACCCCAATCAAATCGGAGGTAGAAGGCAGTACTCCCGGCCCCTCCTGACAAGACCAAGTGCACTACTGCACCAGAAACAACAAGAGATTGAAATGCTGCTGTTTGTGTATCTTTTTTTTTATATCTTATTATTTCACGTGTCGATCAACCAATTAACTAACTGGTAATTAACTGACTGATTGACGACGTGGGCGTGCCAGTCACGTACGTGACAACTTTATTGTGCGCTCGTTCTGACTTGGTCAGACGAATGTGAGGTTCGGTCGAGACCAGCAGTACGCCATACCATAAAGGTTATGACGTTAATTACATCCCCCACGAGGAGGGAACACCTTTGATTAATTACCGAGATAGTGGGCTGTCGAGGCCGGAATAAAGGATGCAGCGTTATGAGCACGACAAGATCACATGCGATTTATTTATCATGCAAGGGGGGGCATAATTCATTAAATTAGAGACCCTGGGTACGTGGCGGAGGACGTGGGTCCGAAGACCACCATCGGGCATAGCGAAAACTTCCGATCGGGGGTAACCCGACCTTCTGTCAACGCCATTTGATATACCCGAGGGTCTATGCAAGCATGCAGGCATGATGATGATAACTATACTGAGCATGGAAACAGAATTATGACAGTAAGCAATGCTCAATCACATTCGTTGATCCCCGTCAGAAGAGAGGGAAACGATAGCACAAGGGTGATGACGAAAGCAAAGTGTTCACACACATGATAGTCAACATGGTAAGGAGGTTATTCAGAGCATGAACAGCCCTTGCCTTACTTAATCTACCGCTAATTAGGGTAGTCAATATCGACCATGGGAGGCCAGGATTGCCCTGAGAGCGAACGAGAGATTAGAACGACATAAAAACGTGAAACGGCGCGAGAGATACCTTCCACGGCGCGGTAAAGTGTAGGTAAAAAGGGTTAATCCGGCGTGGTAAAGCGTAGGTAAAAAGGGTTAATCCGGCGTGGTAAAGCGTAGGTGAAGCGTTAATCCGGCGCGACCTTATAACCAGCTAAAACGGCGCGAGGGAATGGGGCGCCGGTCAAAGGCGCGCTGGGAATGGACCCAGGAAAAAAGAGGAAATCATGAGTCACATGTTAATACGGCGCGGTGGGGGGCCGCCCCGTATTAAGGCGCGCCGGTTTAGGGCCGCGCCGCTTTAGCTTATTTTTAAGCATTTCTGAAACCCTTTGAGTTTATTTAAGTTTTTATTGAAAGTTATGGAGTTATTTGGACCAACTAATCGTTTGATTGAAGTCCAGGACCCTTTAGAAATGATGCAATGAGTCAGTGCGAGGTTCCCACTCGAGCACTGAGTTGATTGGATCCAAAACAAGCATCTCATTATAGCTTAATCATTCTTAGTCTGTCTAAAATTTGGCAGCATCTCCCCTGAACATGAAGAGTTGCAGGGGAGAAACGGGGTCATACTCACTCATGGAGTACGCCCCTAAACTGCCGGTCTGCACAGTGGCATCCAGCAAAATCCCATCGGATAGGATACCCCGAGGACTAGCCTGCGAGGGGCACCAAGACTCCGTGGGTGAAGAGACAGAGGGACGAAGCCGCTGATGATGGGAGCAGCACCCCGAGGACTAGCCTGCGAGGGGTGGACAACCCACAGCTTACGGCACATCCTATGGAGGAACTAACCACCAAGAGGGTGAAGCTCCGAGGGCTGGCCTACGAGGAGCATACATCTCTTGGCCTCGATTGGGTCTCAGATTGTCGGGGCTAAGCCTGTTAGGCTAAGACCCCTGTTGCTATCTGCTATGGCCTTGGGGAAACATCTACCATCGAGGGGTAGAGTTCTCGATCGCCCAGCAGCTGTGTGAAGTATTGGGGAATGTCCCCCTCCCCGGACGATTAAGACGAAATAAAGGAATCTCGGAACGGTTCATATGACTATAATGCAGAGGGGTAATCAATGCACAGGCGAGACGAGCCAAACATAGAGGCATATGTTCGAACAGTTATGGCGCAATGTTGAGACGATGGACCCTGCAATCCCAAGGGCGACTCCCACTTCGCGAGCCACAGGGCAATATGAAGGGAGGAATCGATGGGAGTTAGTCCCTTGACAGCACGGTAGAAAGAAGCATGCGCAGAAGCGCAGCTCTGTCCACGGAGGGGATGCGGGGGCCCTTAAATCAAACATGAGAACGATCGATGGTAAAACCCTGGGGAGGGGTGTTTCTGTAGCCCACGGTGCTTCGGGGCACGATCGGGACTTCGGGGAAATCGGAATCAGAGACCACGCGCGGAAGAAGTCTGACACACACATCGATATAGATAGAGAAGGGGACAGAAGTTCCGAGCATTCATTCGACCTTGCGGTCCAGACATTCATATACATATTGCCATCCCAGAAACGGGAATGGCCTCTCATTTACACGTTAAGAATCCGACGCCAGCATCATTGCTCGATCGCCGTTCATCATTCGCAGGGGAATATACAGTAAAAGAGAAGAAATCGCAGAGGAGGGGAGGGGTCGGCTCATATCATTGCCATCGCTCCCCTCTCTTGCTTACAACTGGTAGACGGAAACCCGAAAGAGAGAAGAATCTACGGAAGACAGAGGAAGACAGGCACCGGTGCCCACCTTTTCTCAAAAACAGAGTATCGGCCCACTCCTTCTTCTTCGGCTCCGGAGGACTTCAATCGGAACGGAGGAAGACGGCCGCCGAAGGATGCTCAGACAGAACCCCCTCTTCCAAGAAAGCTCTCTCTCCCCTCGGAAGGCCTCTCTCGAAAGACTCTCTTCAACCTCTCTTCAACCTCTCTTTTTTTTTCTAATCGAACATCCCGTGTATATATATACATCGGTTTGAGACTTCATCCGGCGTGGAGATTGGCGCGCCGGGGAAGGACCCCATGCATCTTTTGCGTGCCGGAATAAGAGGGCGCCGGATAAGGGGTTCTTTGCGCGCCGGGCTCAAGGGAGTGAGATTGGGGCGCGCCGGTTTAAGGCGCGCCGTGCTAGCGCTCCTCGCACGCTTCGAGCCAGTCGATGAGTCCGGGGATGATTCCGGGGGTCACCGTGAACATTTATCTTGCCAATGCTCCTCGAAACTTCGACGAGATGTCTTGTCGAAGCTCCCAGGTTGACGTACGGCCATTCCGAGACTCCATATAGCTTTGATTTGATCATACAAGCCTTCCGCTGACGCGGCCTTCGGCTCTATGCTCCATGCTCCATGCTCTGGCTTGTGCCCAAAGCTCCTTAGGTGGTTGGATAACACTAGGGATAGTTCCGCCTGAGCTGGGCGATCATTCGGCCACTAACGGGCCCATCTTGGTGGGAAACCGTACCCGTGCCGGGTGATCGGGATCTTCTGCCGTCAGAGCATTCGGTCCTCCGTCTCGGGAAGCCAGGGGAACTCCTTCATCTTCAGGAGAGCCTTTCATAAGGCAGGAAGCCACTGGGTAGACCGTCGTCCTTGATCGGATAACGGGTGTAGTGTATGCGACACGACAGAGTCGATGCCGGTTCATTGGGCAGGCTTGATCGCACTGCCGGTTGGTTGTGAGTTTGTCTCGGCTCTCTTGAGGTGAAGTCCCCGTGTCCATACGGGGTGACTCGAGGCTCTGGCAGCTTGAGAAATCTTCAATATGTTGATCTTTATCGGCTTCCGTGCTTCAGCGGGCCGGGTCATTCGTCCTTATGGCTTGGTCGCCGACGATCATATTTTGGGTGCCAACAAATGCCCCCCAGACGTGGGTGTTGCGAGCAAGGCACGAGTGCAGCAGGGCCGATGGATGAATTTCACCCAGAACGATTCCCTCTTCGATTGACAGGAGCCTGGGATGGCCTTTAATTCGGCATGGACGTTAACCCGGCGCCGTTTAGATGTTAATACGGCGCGGGTAATCCGGCGCCGTTTAGATGTTAATACGGCGCGGGTAACCCGGCGCACCCCCTTGGCCTTAGACGTTATTCCCGCGCACCCACGCTACTCGCACGTTGATCCGGCGCGGCCTTGGCGCTGAGGGTTGTTGATCCGGCGCGCCTTTTCCCGGTGCGCCTTTTGCTTACAGGCCTTTTAACCCGGCGCGCTAAATAGCGCGCCGGTTTAACAATGGGGGGCTTCCCCTATATATTTCTTTCTTCCTTGTTTTTTTCTTCATCGCCTCTCATTTACAGATTTCCTTTCTCTCTCCTCCCTTTCTTCTCTCCCTGCGGTGCTGAGTGAGCTAAGGGCGAGAGCGGCGGCGGTTCTTTCCTTCGGGGTGAGCGAACTGCTGTCCCTTTGGGTTTCAAACCCTTTCTTTGGGCCCCGGGAGGCTTCTAGCAGGGCTTACCCTCGGAGCTATTTCCCCGGGTGTTCCTTTGGCCTCGGTGTAATGCCGATGGCTGCCTTTTAGGGGCCGTTCCTTTAGTGGACGCGTTCCCGCTTTTCTTTGGCAATCTCCCGTGCTGGGGAGACTCTGCTGAAATTTTGTCAGAAATCTGTCTTTGATCAGCTATTTCCTGACTTTTGATTATTGTTTGATGCGCTTCTTTGCAGCTATTATGGCATCCGGCTCTTCTTCTCGTGCTGTGGTGACGTGGGAGAACGTCAATTCCCTTGACTGGGGGCACGGTCAGGTGGCTATAGCTGCGGAATCCTCAGATTCGTAGACAGACACCGTGGACACCAGCCGTCTCCTTATTCTTGGGGGTGACTCCTTTCATTATGACAGGGAGGGTGTTGCCAGGAGGGATTATCCCAAAGACAAGCACCTGATGTCCCTTCTCCAACGCTTCAACCTTCAAGGGAAGTGGGACGTGTTCGTTGTCCGAAAAGTTGAGCAGGCCCTGCTGGTGGAGAGAGACAGTCTGACGAACTGCGTGGTGCGGGGAAGACCCATTTATCTCCCCGGAGAGGTTAGGAAATGGAGCGTCGTGCTGGGACTGCAAGATTTGGCTCCAGAAGACGGGCTGCTGACCAGGGCCCCTGAATTTGTACCCGCTCGGTGGAATGATTCCGCGGGCAGAGTGGATCGGGAGAAGTCGATCTTTGGCTTGTTCCTTGCCCCGCTGAAGTGGGGGTACAGAGAAGAATCATTCTTGCTGGATTGCTTGGCGGTCCGCTTCAAGCACCATATATCTGTGGGGTGGTTTGCCGAGCTGAGGGCCACCGACGCCCACGCATTCAGGCCTGGAGCAGTGGAGTTCACAGACTATGTGCTGCATCATTATGCTCCAATTCTGACCAGGGCTGGTGTATATCACAGCGTGTATGCCTCAAGGTACCGCTACCCCATCTCCCGAGGCTTGTGCTGCGGTATGATTGAGGTGTTCTGCCCCGAATATAACACTTTCTATACTTCGGAAGGAGAGACCTCTCTAGACTTATGGAGCCTCTCGCAGCTTAGCGGTCTACCCATTGATGGGGAACCGTATGAAGAGGTTTGTTGGCCTGACTGGCTGAAAGATCAGACCGACGGTGACGGCCGGTATCTGGCGGGTTACGCCTATCGATATCTGATGAAGGCGTACCGCACCCTCTTTCATTCGTCGCACGACACGAGGGAAGCTCGGAAGCCGGGCGAGAAGCGAAGGGTGCGGATGGGCACCTGGCTTCAATATTTCTTCAATGGGAAGAATAAGTATGAAGACTTTCTCTCGATAGCGCCAGTGGCTCAGAAGCGGAAGAAGAGGGTGCGACGCCAGGCCGCTTCATCATCTTCTTCGAGAGGAGGGCAGGGGGAAAACCCAAACCCTACCGGTGTTGATGCAGTCACTCACTGTGCTGCATATCTGGTTTATTGGTTCTGTTCTTTCGCGCTTTCGCAAGGTGACGAGAGCGTGATTAGGGCGGAGGCCATTTATCCGGCCTGTCTCATGGCTTGGGGTACCAAGCTGTCTCTTTGCCCGGTGGCCCTGTGTCTTATTTACAAGATGTTGGGAGACCTGCACAAGACGCGTCTCCCCAGAAGTCTTCGGACGGTCGGTCTGTTACATTTTTTTAATGCTTGGGTTTGTACCCTGTTCCCGGAGGCGGCTCCTCGGGCGTTACAGGCGGTTCCTCTTGTTCCGCGGATGATAGAGTTTGCAAGCGCCGAGCCATCTTTACTAGCGGAGCAACTCTACGCCATTCGGGGCAAATTGGCCCGTATTCCCACAGATTCACCCGGGGTCCTTCATTTTTGGAGCTTAGCTGCCCACTCTAGCCCGCTGGTGAACAGGACGAGGCAGTGTAAGCTCTTCGAGACTGAGGAGTATATTCATCCGCTTTCCGAGGCCAAATGTACAAGGCCTATTCTTGAGCCGGAGTTGGTTGATTGGGCGCTGGCTATCAGGCCGAGTGTCCTTGTATTTCGCAAGAGTGGCATTCTGTGGTTGGAGCCGTACTACCCGTTCCGCTTCAGTCGGAACTTCGGCTACGACCAGCACATTCCACATTCTTCTTCACAGTTTGCATTGCCCAACAGGCATAGGGCCGGGCAAGTTTCAAATGACGACGCCCGCATATGGTGGGACTTCTTCCATCACCGGGAGGATGTTTCTTTCAGGGTGCCAACCCCTGCCCGTTTCCCCCACGTCACGCCTGAATATATCAAGTGGTGGAACGCGCGGACGGGATTTTATAGGAGCTCCCGGCGAGAGTGCTGGGCCGTGGCGGAGCACAGGTTCCTGGATTCCCAGCCAGAGCCGGTTCTTGACATTGAATCTTCTTATTTGAAGAAGTTGAAGTCCTGGACCAATACAGAAGTGAAGGCCTATCTGGAGGCCCGCAAGGTTGTAAAAGGTCGCAAGACGAAAGTTGAACCGAAGCTGCCCCCGATCAACAAAGATGATTATGTGAAAACCCTTCGGGGTTTATGTCGGGTAAGCAGCGAGAGTGTGATTCTTCAGCAACTCCCTCTGCCGGTAGAGGAGCCTATCTCGGCTGTGGCCGACTGGCGTCCCGAGGTGGATAGGTTGTACCCCTATCGGACCTTCATTCGCAAGGAAGATAGGCGGGCCGCCTTATATGACAACACCCCGTGGCTATTCGCGCTTCTTCGCTCGCACGGTCTTTCAGTGGGTGGTTCCAGCGAAGCCATCTTGGACCGACCTCTTCATATCTCTTTCAAATATGCTGACAGATGGGGGCTGGACCACCTGAGCCTATATTATCTCCTATCTTCTCATGGTCATGAGGACCTGGCACTGCTGGCTGAGCTGAGTGAAAAGATCAGAGATTTATGCTGGCTTATTCGCGAGGCAGCTTCGAGAGACAAAACGCCATCGCTATATTATTGGCCTCTCTTCCCCTTCTATACGGGGCCGGCAAGTATGTTCCGTTTCTTCATTCAGGCCCTTCGGTCAGGTTCTTTCTTTCATTGTGGTGCATCATTCTCACCTGTGTGCATGTGCAGTCCGACCGACTTCGGAGGAGACCCGGCACTTTAGGGAGTTGATAATAAAGGCCCAGAAGCTAGCATATTTTGAAGTTCCCGAGCCGGCCCCGACTACGATGCCACTGCCTCCTGGCGATTCGAGAAAGCGGACTCGATCTCAGTTGAGAGAGGCCGTTGGGAAGGCGAAGGGGGCGGTGACCCGAGTGACACGGGCGCACCGAAAGAAGGCCGTAGAAAGAGAATCTGTAACTGTTCTTCCTTCGGTTGTATCCTTCGAAGAGTTTAAAGCTTCTCGCACACAGAGGCCAGAAGTTGAAGGTAAGCTCTTCTTCTCTTTAAAGTTCATTAGCTTGCTTTGACTGCCCTGGCTAGCCCATGCTGACGGTTGCCGACACAGTTGCCGCGGTCGTCGGGCTGGAGGCGACGGTAGATATTGCGGCTAGGGAAGGGGCAGAGGAAATCCCCACTGCTCCTGTAGAGAGAGATCTGCCTTCTCCAACACCCAGGCAGGAGATGGAAGGTAATTCATAGTTTAATTGCGATGCCACCGCGAATCTTCATATCTTCAACCGGCTTGACCTTTTCTCGCCGTAATTTTTGAGTTGATATACAACCGTCATTGCTTCCGGGCTCGGAGAGTGCAGAGGAAGCGACTATCCAGGGGCAGGGTGAACCTGTCCTCGAGATCCTACCCGCCGTTGCTTCTGGTGTGGAGAGCACAGGGGAAGTTCCTGCTGCGGATGATGTTTCGGCCGGCGAGGCTCCTATTCCGACGGTGGAACGTCCCGAAAGAGCAGAGGGGTCCTCATCCTCTGAGCAGGTAGATTACGGTGGCGGCTCCAGTGATGAGGAGTTCCCAGCTGTTGATACAGAGACTGAGGATGCCGGGGCATCCTCGGCTTATGAAAGCGACCACCTGACTTTTAGCCCGCCCCGGCTATCATGGAATGGTCTTGGACCGTCAAGCTCACTTATAAGCGGAGAGGCTGGCGCCGGAGAAGTGGCCCTTAGAGATTTGAGCCTAGTACCAGCCGAGGTAAGGCTCCATCCGTGGTCGGTGCCTGCTGCCCTTTCTTCCTCTTCCTTTCAGCTTTTAATATATATATTTCTGGCGCAGACCGAGGTGGTGCTGCCAACCATGACGGTGCAAATACCTCTCCCGGCTTTAGGCACGGGCCATGCAACTCTCCCGTCCGTCCTGCGGCCTATCGCGCTGCGATACCCCAAGGACTATGCAGCGGCAACGGCTCCAGCTGGACCCGGAGCACTTGTGAGGGTTGATAGTTCGGTAGCAGTTGTGGACTTTCAGCCATTAGAAGTCACACAACGGTCAGCTCCGGAGAAGGGTGGCCCTTCCGAAATAGAAGCCGGAGAGATCGTTGAAGAACAGACGTCCTTGGCTCTTGATATTCCTGTCGCACCTCCATCCCAGGGGGCCGGCAAGGAAATTGTTATCATTGAGGCTCCAGCCACCGTATCGGCCAGCACGGTTGTTCCCCATAGCAGTGGACTGCAGCTCATGCCATCGTCATCTTCTGGGATGGGCGACGATATCTGGGCCACTGTGGATAGCAGAGTGGAATTTGAACTACCCGAGACATCGCCGCTTGGTCTCCAGTTTTCAAGTGACCTCGTGTGGCAGTTCCTAGGGAACCTTTAGCAGACCATAATGGCCAGCAGAGATTTAACTTATGTCCAGTTGAGGGGCTTGATAGAGCATCTATCCCGCTCGCTATTGGCCTTTGGTTGCCCCATGGACGACTGGACTCCACGGGTGATCTTGCTCCTGAAGTATGTAAACCGGAGGGAATTTCTAGGCCGGGAGGCCGTTGACCAGTTGGCGGCCGTAACACTGGAGCGGGCTGAATGCCGGACAGCTCTCATTTCCCTGAAAGGAACTGCGGCGAGGATGAGAGACGACGCCGATGCCTCTTTGCAGCGACGAAGATTTCTCACGGCCCGCATAGTGGAATTACATGCCGAACTCTCAAGGGCAGAGGCTGAGCTTCAGAAGGTAACACACCTGGAGATCCAGAGGGTGGAGGAGGCAGAGATGGCCAAGGGATAGGCTGCTTCCCTCGAAGAGAGACTATCCCAGTTGGAGGCCACTGAGTTCAAGCCGTAAGAACTGACCCGTCATCCTTCCCTAGATATTCCAGCTCTGGAGGACATCTTCCAACGCCATCTGCCGTAGTCCTTTTCTATTTGCCCCCTTTTTGATGAACTTCATGTATTCCGGGGAATGCCCCGCGTAATATGTATCTTTTTATTTCAGAGGAATGAAAAGTCTCCGTCTCGCTGTTTGAAAGAAGACTCCATCCTGTTGTTATTCTTTTCTTTTCCATTTCCATTCGCCGGTCAATTCTAGTCCGAGTGTGTGAGTCACTAGGGCAGGAGAGCGCTCACGCCTTCAGCAAAGGGGTGAGATGTTCGCTCCACTGCGTCGTGACTATTCTCGGGACTAATTGTAGCACCCCTCGAAAATAAAAGAATGATGTAAGTGAAAATAAGAATAAGAATAATAATAATCATAATAATAAATAATAATAAGTGAAGGCCTATCTAGAGGCCGTACTACCCGTTCCGCTTCAGTCGGAACTTCGGCTACGACCAGCACATTCCACATTCTTCTTCACAGTTTGCATTGCCCAACAGGCATAGGGCCGGGCAAGTTTCAAATGACGACGCCCGCATATGGTGGGACTTCTTCCATCACCGGGAGGATGTTTCTTTCAGGGTGCCAACCCCTGCCCGTTTCCCCCACGTCACGCCTGAATATATCAAGTGGTGGAACGCGCGGACGGGATTTTATAGGAGCTCCCGGCGAGAGTGCTGGGCCGTGGCGGAGCACAGGTTCCTGGATTCCCAGCCAGAGTCGATTCTTGACATTGAATCTTCTTATTTGAAGAAGTTGAAGTCCTGGACCAATACAGAAGTGAAGGCCTATCTAGAGGCCCGCAAGGTTGTAAAAGGTCGCAAGATGAAAGTTGAACCGAAGCTGCCCCCGATCAACAAAGATGATTATGTAAAAACCCTTCGGGGTTTATGTCGGGTAAGCAGCGAGAGGGTGATTCTTCAGCAACTCCCTCTACCGGTAGAGGAGCCTATCTCAGCTGTGGCCGACTGGCGTCCCGAGGTGGATAGGTTGTACCCCTATCGGACCTTCATTCGCAAGGAAGATAGGCGGGCCTCCTTATATGACAACACCCCGTGGCTATTCGCGCTTCTTCGCTCGCACGGTCTTTCAGTGGGTGGTTCCAGCGAAGCCATCTTGGACCGACCTCTTCATATCTCTTTCAAATATGCTGACAGATGGGGGCTGGACCACCTGAGCCTATATTATCTCCTATCTTCTCATGGTCATGAGGACCTGGCACTGCTGGCTGAGCTGAGTGAAAAGATCAAAGATTTATGCTGGCTTATTCGCGAGGCAGCTTCGAGAGACAAAACGCCATCGCTATATTATTGGCCTCTCTTCCCCTTCTATACGGGGCCGGCAAGTATGTTCCGTTTCTTCATTCAGGCCCTTTGGCCAGGTTCTTTCTTTCATTGTGGTGCATCATTCTCACCTGTGTGCATGTGCAGTCCGACCGACTTCGGAGGAGACCCGGCACTTTAGGGAGTTGATAATAAAGGCCCAGAAGCTAGCATATTTTGAAGTTCCTGAGCCGGCCCCGACTACGATGCCACTGCCTCCTGGCGATTCGAGAAAGCGGACTCGATCTCAGTTGAGAGAGGCCGTTGGGAAGGCGAAGGGGGCGGTGACCCGAGTGACACGGGCGCGCCGAAAGAAGGCCGTAGAAAGAGAATCTGTAACTGTTCTTCCTTCGGTTGTATCCTTCGAAGAGTTTGAAGCTTCTCGCACACAGAGGCCAGAAGTTGAAGGTAAGCTCTTCTTCTCTTTAAAGTTCATTAGCTTGCTTTGACTGCCCTGGCTAGCCCATGCTGACGGTTGCCGCGGTCGTCGGGCTGGAGGCGACGGTAGATATTGCGGCTAGGGAAGGGGCAGAGGAAATCCCCACTGCTCCCGTAGAGAGAGATCTGCCTTCTCCAACACCCAGGCAGGAGATGGAAGGTAATTCATAGTTTAATTGCGATGCCACCGCGAATCTTCATATCTTCAACCGGCTTGACCTTTTCTCGCCGTAATTTTCAGTTGATATACAACCGTCATTGCTTCCGGGCTCGGAGAGTGCAGAGGAAGCGACTATCCAGGGGCAGGGTGAACCTGTCCTCGAGATCCTACCCGCCGTTGCTTCTGGTGTGGAGAGCACAGGGGAAGTTCCTGCTGCGGATGATGTTTCGGCCGGCGAGGCTCCTATTCCGATGGTGGAATGTCCCGAAAGAGCAGAGGGGTCCTCATCCTCTGAGTAGGTAGATTACGGTGGCGGCTCCAGTGATGAGGAGTTCCCAGCTGTTGATACAGAGACTGAGGATGCCGGGGCATCCTCGGCCTATGAAAGCGACTACCTGACTTTTAGCCCGCCCCGGCTATCATGGAGTGGTCTTGGACCGTCAAGCTCGCTTATAAGCGGAGAGGCTGGCGCCGGAGAAGTGGCCCTTAGAGATTTGAGCCTAGTACCAGCCGAGGTAAGGCTCCATCCGTGGTCGGTGCCTGCTGCCCTTTCTTCCTCTTCCTTTCAGCTTTTAATATATATATTTCTGGCGCAGACCGAGGTGGTGCTGCCAACCATGACGGTGCAGATACCTCTCCCGGCTTTAGGCACGGGCCATGCAACTCTCCCGTCCGTCCTGCGGCCTATCGTGCTGCGATACCCCAAGGACTATGCAGCAGCAATGGCTCCAGCTGGACCCGGAGCACTTGTGAGGGTTGATAGTTCGGTAGCAGTTGTGGACTTTCAGCCATTAGAAGTCACACAACGGTCAGCTCCGGAGAAGGGTGGCCCTTCCGAAATAGAAGCCGGAGAGATCGTTGAAGAACAGACGTCCTTGGCTCTTGATATTCCTGTCGCACCTCCATCCCAGGGGGCCGGCAAGGAAATTGTTATCATTGAGGCTCCAGCCACCGTATCGGCCAGCACGGTTGTTCCCCATAGCAGTGGACTGCAGCTCATGCCATCGTCATCTTCTGGGATGGGCGACGATATCTGGGCCACTGTGGATAGCAGAGTGGAATTTGAACTACCCGAGACATCGCCGCTTGGTCTCCAGTTTTCAAGTGACCTCGTGTGGCAGTTCCTAGGGAACCTTTAGCAGACCATAACGGCCAGCAGAGATTTAACTTATGTCCAGCTGAGGGGCTTGATAGAGCATCTATCCCGCTCGCTATTGGCCTTTGGTTGCCCCATGGACGACTGGACTCCACGGGTGATCTTGCTCCTGAAGTATGTAAACTGGAGGGAATTTCTAGGCCGGGAGGCCGTTGACCAGTTGGCGGCCGTAACACTGGAGCGGGCTGAATGCCGGACAGCTCTCATTTCCCTGAAAGGAACTGCGGCGAGGATGAGAGACGACGCCGATGCCTCTTTGCAGCGACGAAGATTTCTCACGGCCCGCATAGTGGAATTACATGCCGAACTCTCAAGGGCAGAGGCTGAGCTTCAGAAGGTAACACACCTGGAGATCCAGAGGGTGGAGGAGGCAGAGATGGCCGAGGGATAGGCTGCTTCCCTCGAAGAGAGACTATCCCAGTTGGAGGCCACTGAGTTCAAGCTGCAAGAACTGACCCGTCATCCTTCCCTAGGTATTCCAGCTCTGGAGGACATCTTCCAACGCCATCTGCCGTAGTCCTTTTCTATTTGCCCCCCTTTTTGATGAACTTCATGTATTCCGGGGAATGCCCCGCGTAATATGTATCTTTTTATTTCAGAGGAATGAAAAGTCTCCGTCTCGCTGTTTGAAAGAAGACTCCATCCTGTTGTTATTCTTTTCTTTTCCATTTCCATTCGCCGGTCAATTCTAGTCCGAGTGTGTGAGTCACTAGGGCAGGAGAGCGCTCACGCCTTCAGCAAAGGGGTGAGATGTTCGCTCCACTGCGTCGTGACTATTCTCGGGACTAATTGTAGCACCCCTCGAAAATAAAAGAATGATGTAAGTGAAAATAAGAATAAGAATAAGAATAAGAATAATAATAATAATAATAATAAAAGGATTTATTTATATACTAATGGGCCTCACTTGTGATACAAAGACTTTAAACAAATCTTAGAAGCTTAAAATCACTCGAACCCATAGATTAATATTTATAGACATAGGTATACTCAAATGGGCCTTAAAACCAAGTACCTCCGTATGAGTATATAAAACACTCACACACAAAAACTAACCCACATACGTATATGTTAAATGGTCATGGCTAAACCAAAGCCTAAGGCCCATATACGTAAAGTCAACCCATTAACTAATATATGTATATGAATATATATAATCACCAAGCAAAGCCACGTACACACCAAAAAGGGTCTTCATAGATGCATGATGTCAAAGCCCATGCACCAACTGGAAGCCAATCCAAAATCCATAAAGGAGGCCACGTTAAAATGGCCAATCCAAATGCCTGTTCGAATGTGCAGAGGTAGCCATTAGGGTTTTCATATGAAAATAGAGAAGGTGGCTGTTAATATAGGAAGGAATGGCAGTGCACGGAAGGGTTTTAAAACCTTCCCCTTGATGGCCTCGATCCCCCTTTTTTTTTGAGTCTTCAAACCAATGAAAAAACACATATATTTATATATAAGCATGCCCCCTCGAACGTACGAAAGCTAATTGTTGCATTCAAAGGGTGGGCTTCTTCATCCTACTACATCCGTTTTCTTCCTCCTGGTGCTGCTACCTGCGCGAGAAAAACTTCTTCCCCTTCTTGTTGCTGACTGCAACGAGCGTCTTCCTCTTCTTCATTCGGTGGACAGACGGGAAGCCATCATCATCATCTTCTTCCTCCGTCTTCATCCTGCAAGACTTTGTCATACTCTGTTCGAAGCATCGGTTCTTCGTTTAATCTTCAACAAGAGGTAGGTTTTCTCAAGTTTCGTAGCCCAAATAAAGTTAAAACATGATTTAAGGCCAACATGATAGATAAAATCATCTTATATCATGCATTTTTATCATACATATGATTATCGATGTGTTCTGTCGAGAGTTTAATTTTTTTCTTTACAGTAAATAACGTCCCTTTCTAGGGCGTTATTTCCTCGTCAATTCCCATTTTGAAAATGACGACTTGATATATGTCGTGTCTTCGGAAAACGACGCCACTGTTAAGGGCGTTATAATAGTAAAAGGAGACAGCCGCAGTGTCGTCATTTAATTGCAATTCAAAAAAAAAATGCCGAAAGACCGGTCGTCAATTTCAAAGATGTTAGTTATAAATTTTTCACGTTTATAGTTATACATGGGTACAGAAATATCTTTTGCCCATAAAAATTTATGGGCATACTATTGGGGTGGAGACCGAGGTGATGAAAGTGGTTGCATCATTTTTCGTGCCTCCTATCACAAGATCACCCGTCTCTCATCGAAAAATTATGTTGAATATATGGTTAGGTAGAGTTTTTCGAGCCGGTCATTTCGGTATATTATAAGCTAGATTCTGACATGGTTACGTCTAGGAACGAGTGATGTGAAAAATGGAAATTTTTGAAAGGATGACCTACTATAGGTCGTTAAAATTATTTTTAACGCCACAGGTAGAAGGCGTCAGATTTAAGTGATATATATATAAATATATATATATATATATATCATGTATGCACATATCTTTGAAAATCCATTATTATTAGAATATATAACAGAAAATTATGAAAAATATATATTTGGAATCCTTGTATTTTTCTCCTAATTATCATATATTCTTTTTCTTTAAATTATTTTAAATAAATCAGTGTGCCTTTTAATGTATGTTTTTGAATTTATTCATTTAAATAGATATAAATGCGAATGCTTGTTAAATAAATTGAGTTAAAAATTTTAAAAATTAACGTTCCCCAAGAGGAGGCTAATTAATAAATGACGTCACCCACGGGTGACAAATAAAATAAGTTTATTGGATGGACATGAATTCTATGATTAACGCATTCTTATTCTCGCAGTTTTCTTCCGTTTTTGACCCATACCGCGGGTCTTTTGGCACTCTCATCTCACGTCCGTAGATGGAGTCCCTGTTTCATGATTGGTTCACGTATACACCTCAACTCTCAGTGACATACGAGCCCTCCGTTGGACATTCCATTCCTTCAGACTGGCAAGTTAGTCATTGGGACCTCCGTAAGTCTCCTCGTAGCCTTGAATTCCCTCAAGGCCGACTGAGCTGGTTGTACCTTAAACACCTTGTACCTTTTTGATTGCCACGACTTGTGGTAAACCGGCCCTCTCATGTCGCCATCTTGGTCCATGAGAGAATAATCTTTGCCAATGGAATGCTGATATTCCACTAGGCGATATCTTGGATTGAGTCCCTTATAGATGGGGTCAATCAGCTTGATTCATGTCCCTTGATTGGTGACAGGTCTAGTCATCCACTCAAGTTATCTCGACTACCTAGCTAAGGTACCGTCTCTACCCAAGTTATCGGCACGTCATGATTCTCGTTGGTTTTATCATTGTCCATCTAATGTTCTTCCTTGAATTCCGTGGAACCTATCCATGAATCTACCTTGATATCCTACATGAGTTTATTCTTGGAAATCCATGGCTATCACTAAAGTGGTTGTCTAGATATTACATGTAATAATGTCCGCGCATATAGGGCCCGATCTGGTCCTGGGAGGAGCACCCGAAAGTACTTGTGCCCATGGGAGTTATATTGATCACGGTGTGGCATTGCACCGAAGTACTTGCTTGAATCTACGACACTCCACTATATCTCTATCTCTCTCTCACGTGCTAGACTTGATTGACTTGACATGACTTGCGTGGCCCGGAATGGGCAAAGTACTTGCTTGCTAATAGCCATTATCTCATGACATGAAAGACTTTATTGATATACTTGGTACTCGTTCAAATACTTGAAATTCCCTATCTTGGATCAACAGTTATTTCCTCTCGTTATCATGTTCAATTCCATAGCACTTCATTTTTACATGATTGACATGCTAGACTTACATTTTCATTTGAAAAAGGTAATTACTTAGACCAGTTGCTAGTTCTTGAGATATAATTCCTATTGAGTGTTCGCTCATCAAGTTCTTTTCCTCAACTTTTCGGGTAATGCAGACCCTGACTCGGACTCGGATGGGCAGGAACAAGAGTGACGAGCGTAGAACCTACAAGCGTCATGCTATTGCACTCTATCGTGTCATGTCGTCCCTAGTTTATTCTTGGAGTCTTGTTATTGGAACTTATGTCATTGCACGAATTGTAATAATTAAGGCTTGCGGGCCTGATTAGACTTATTAAGTCTTGGAATTATGTGACTTTGTTTAATGGATTATGTGTTATCAATGGTATCAGTATTTGGTTATGTTTTAAATTCTTGTCTTATTGCGCACTCTATGTTGATGTCGAAATTCTATTTGCTCTGATTGACATGATTGATATAAACTCGTCACGCTCTTCCCGGGTTCCTTCCACGCTCGGGGCGTGACAGTTTTTGTGGTATCAGAGCCTAGGATTTCAAGTCCTAGGAAACCCAAGTCCAAGGATAGGTCTATCCCTAAACCGTGATGATGGGTAGTGCCGTGGGTATAAGTCCTTGTAGGGCTTCCAACTACAAATTCCAACATGAAACTAATGAAGATTAACTCCTTGTAGGACTATGGCTGCTGAACACGCACAATGGCGTGAGATGCAACGAACTGTTCAAGGCTTGACCCAGGCCTTACAACAAGTGGCCCAAGGTGGGGCACACCATGGAGCCGGCGACCTCCATCGGAGCTTTAGAAATCTCAACCCTCCTAGATTCTGAGGTTCATCAAATCCCGAGGATGTGGAGAATTGGATAAAAGAGATCGAGCGAATCTTCCGCGTCATGCAATGTGCGGATGGTGAGAAGGTGCTCTTGGCCACGTTCCAACTAGAACGGGACGCCCGTGCTTGGTGGGAGTCCGTCAAGGCCACCCTGCTTGAAGATCATGTTTCATGGGCCGAATTTGTCGAGCACTTCAATAGCAAATACTTCTCAGACTGTGTTCAGGAGAAAAAGGCCGCAGAATTTGCTGCCTTGAAGCAACGATCCCTGTCGGTAGCTGACTATGAAGCCCAGTTCTCTAGGTTATCGAGATATGCACCACATTTAGTATGCATTGAAAAGATGAAGGCTAGAAGGTTCTTGAATGGCTTACGACCCCAGTACATCACCCAGCTCGCTCCCTTGGATATTCATGTGTACTCAGAGATGGTGCGGCGTACCCAGCTGTTAGAAGACGCCACGGAATTGTCTGACAAAATCCGTGGTAAGGATAAAAAGGGAAAATGTCACAACCCCTAACACTTTTAAACCGTCTTTCAAAAAGCGGACCAATAATGGAGGCGAGCCCTCCAAGGTGAAGAAATTCAAGAAGGGCAACAACAAACCTTTCTCCATCATGGCACCGCTAAAGGAGAATTGTAAATATTGCGATAAGCCGGGTCATCAGGCTGCGGAATGCTGGAGAAGGCTCGGAGCATGCCTTCGTTGTGGGAGTAAAGAACACCGTATTCCCGACTGTCCAATGATGAACGAGCAGAGTGAGCCGGAGACAAAGGAAGAGAAGCGTCTGACAAAGAAGCAAGGACATTTACAAGCTCTCCAAGAGACGGAACCAACTGAGGGTGGGTTGGTGGAAGATATTTTGACTGTCTGTTCTAAATCTGCTCAAGTACTGTTTGATACTGGCGCCACACATTCTTTTGTTTCAAAGAAATTTGCTGCTTCATTCTCTATGGAACATGAATGGATAGACTTGGTAATTTCTACCCCGTTAGGGAATGAGTCTGATGTCACTTTCCATTACCCAAACTGCAAGATTATAGTTAAAGGCCACAACTTACCTGCAGATTTAATCTGCTTAGACTTGAAGGAGTATGATGTAATTTTAGGGGCCGATTGGCTATCCACCCATCGGGCAACTGTAGACTGCCGAAATGGAAAAGTAACTTTTGTGGATTTCCCGGAGTTAACTTACGTTACTCCCCGGAAGAGATCACCAGTCATCTCTGCTCTTCGAGCCCACAAACTTATCAACAAAGGATGCGAGGCATTCTTAGCATTTGTAACTGCCACAGAGGCTAAGATAGCTAGACTAGAAGACATTCAAGTGGTTCGGGAGTTTCCCGATGTTTTCCCTGAAGACTTGCCAGGTTTGCCACCAGAGAGAGAAGTCTCATTCACTATAGACCTTGTCCCGGGTGCCGGACCTGTCTCCAAAGCACCCTACAGAATGTCCCCCGCAGAATTGAAGGAATTGAAGGAACAGCTAATGGAGCTATTGAAGAAAGGATTTATCAGACCAAGTACTTCTCCATGGGGAGCACCAGTGTTGTTCGTCAAGAAAAAGGATGGATCATTGAGGTTGTGCATCGATTATCGACAGCTGAACCACCTCACTATCAAAAATAAATACCCACTGCCGAGGATTGATGAACTGTTCGATCAGATTTCGGGAGCAAAGTATTTCTCAAAAATTGATCTTCGATCGGGTTATCACCAATTGAGGATCAAGAATGAGGATATTCACAAAAGTGCATTTCGAAGCAGGTACGGGCATTATGAATTTACTGTTATGCCTTTTGGACTAACAAACGCCCCTGCAGCTTTTATGCAACTGATAAATAGTATCTTTAGACTACACCTGGACAAATTCATAGTGGTATTTATTAATGATATTTTGATATATTCAAAGCCAGAGAAGGAGCACAAAGAACATTTGAGGATAACACTGCAAATATTGAGGGACAATCAATTATATGCCAAGTTTAGCAAATGCGAGTTTTGGTTGGAAGAAGTGTCCTTCTTAGGACACGTAATTTCAAAGGATGGAATCTCAGTGGACCCCGCAAAGGTCGAAGCAGTAAAGAACTGGGAACAACCGACAAATACAATAGAAATCAGGAGTTTCCTTGGTCTTGCTGGTTATTACCGGTGTTTTATTAAAAACTTCTCGAAGATTGCAGTACCACTCACCAGGCTGACTCGCAAGGAAGTACCATATGAGTGGAATGAGGAATGTGAACAAAGTTTCCAAACGTTGAAGGACCATTTGACCACTGCTCCGGTCTTGGCCCTTCCTATTGAAGGAGAGAAGTATGAGGTATATACTGATGTTTCTGGTATTGGCCTCGATTGTGTATTAATGCAACAGGGAAGAGTTATTGCATACTGTTCTAGGCAGTTAAAGAAACATGAGGAAAACTACCCGGTGCATGACTTGGAGTTGGCCGCTGTAGTATTTGCACTAAAGATCTGGAGACACTATCTCTACGGAGAATAATTCACAGTATTCTCCGATCATAAGAGCCTCAAATATCTATTCTCTCAGAAGGAGCTTAATATGAGGCAACGTCGATGGCTGGAATATTTAAAGGACTTTGATTTCACTATTCAGTATCACCCCGGTAAAGGGAATTCGGTAGCTGATGCCTTAAGTCGATAGCCGAGAGCCCTTATAGCCAGCTGTATGATACGGGAATGGAAACTATTAGAGGAATTCTCTAGATTAAATATAAGCACGGACCAGAAGGACGGGTGTATTACTCTCTCTCACATGAGTGTGCATCCGGACTTGCTATCCGAAATCAAGAAGTTACAAGATGAAGATCCTGGAATGATTGAAATCAGGGAGAAACTAGATCAAAGAACCAGGTTCAAGATAGCAATTGATGGAAGACTAATGTTTCAGGAAAGGACATGTGTTCTGGACTGTCCTGAGTTGAAAAGGAAGATTTTAGATGAAGCTCACCGCTCTAGGTATACCATTCATCCTGGAGCAACTAAGATGTACAAAGATTTAAAAAGAATCTTCTGGTGGCCGAACATGAAGAGGGAGGTAGCGGGCTTTGTATCTCGCTGTCTCACGTGCCAACAAGTGAAAGCGGAACACCAAAGGCCCGCCGGAAAGTTACACCCCCTTGATATTCCCAAATGGAAATGGAAAGGAATTGGTATGGATTTCATCATGGGATTGCCTAAGTCTAGAGGCGGACATGGTATTTGGGTAATCATCGATCGACTGACCAAGTCAGTGCATTTCTTGCCAATTAAAAGTCGATGGTCAGTTGATGTTTTGGCCGCGTTATATATCAAGGAGGTCGTGAGATTGCATGGAGTCCCAACATCAATCGTGTCTGACCGAGATCCTCGCTTCACTTCTCATTTCTGGAAGGGTCTACAACACTCCTTGGGGACAAAGCTCAACTTCAGTACTGCTTTTCATCCCCAGACCGACGGTCAGACCGAGAGAACAAACCAAATGGTTGAAGACATGTTACGGACTTGCATTATTGACTTTGGCGAAGGTTGGCATGATCATTTGCCCCTAGCCGAGTTTGCATACAACAATAGTTACCAAGCCAGTATACAGATGGCTCCATTTGAAGCCTTGTACGGCAGAAGTTGCCGATCTCCTATATGCTGGGATGAGGTTGGCGAAAAGCAACTACTAGGGCCAGATATGGTAAGAAACACAATGGAAAAGGTTGAACTTATCCGAGAAAGACTCAAAGTGGCACAATCCAGACAGAAATCCTATGCAGATAATAGAAGAAGGGAATTAGAGTTCCAAGTTGGAGACCATGTTTACCTCAAGGTCTCACCCGGTCGAGGAATAAGAAGGTTCGGAGTTAAAGGCAAGCTTACACCGAGATTCATTGGTCCATTCGAAATATTGGAAAGAGTTGGCGAGGTAGCCTATCGTCTTGCTTTGCCTCCACAACTGTCGGAAGTGCACAATGTGTTCCACATTTCCATGCTGAAGAAATATGTGCACGACCCTTTCCACGTCATTGATCATAGCAACTTAGTGATTCAAAAGGACCTCACTTACGAACAAAAGCCAATGAAGATTCTTGATCGAGAGGTCCGAGTCTTAAGAAACAAGACCATTCCCATGATAAAAGTGCAGTGGAACAAATGCTTGGAACAAGAAGCAACATGGGAAACCGAGGAAGCTATGCGAAGAAGATATCCAGAATTGTTCTAAACCGTAAGTACTCTATACCCTCCATGTCTCCATTCACGCAATTGAATTTGGGGACCAAACTCTTCTAAGTGGGGGAGGGTGTAGCACCCCTGGAAAATAAAAGAATGATGTAAGTGAAAATAATAATAATAATAATAATAATAATAATAAATAATAATAATAAAAGGATTTATTTATATACTAATGGGCCTCACTTGTGATACAAAGACTTTAAACAAATCTTAGAAGCTTAAAATCACTCGAACCCATAGATAGATATATATAGACATAGGTATACTCAAATGGGCCTTAAAACCAAGTACCTCCGTATGAGTATATAAAACACTCACAAAAAAAAACTAACCCACATACGTATATGTTAAATGGTCATGGCTAAACCAAAGCCTAAGGCCCATATACGTAAAGTCAACCCATTAACTAATATATGTATATGAATATATATAATCACCAAGCAAAGCCACGTACACACCAAAAAGGGTCTTCATAGATGCATGATGTCAAAGCCCATGCACCAACTGGAAGCCAATCCAAAATCCATAAAGGAGGCCACGTTAAAATGGCCAATCCAAATGCCTGTTCGAATGTGCAGAGGTAGCCATTAAGGTTTTCATATGAAAATAGAGAAGGTGGCTGTTAATATAGGAAGGAATGGCAGTGCACGGAAGGGTTTTAAAACCTTCCCCTTGATGGCCTCGATCCCCCTTTTTTTTGAGTCTTCAAACCAATGAAAAAAAACATATATTTATATATAAGCATGCCCTCTCGAACGTACGAAAGCTAATTGCTGCGTTCGAAGGGTGGGCTTCTTCATCTTACTACGTCCGTTTTCTTCCTCCTGGTGCTGCTACCTGCGCGAGAAAAACTACTTCCCCTTCTTGTTGCTGACTGCAACGAGCGTCTTCCTCTTCTTCATTCGGTGGACAGACGGGAAGCCATCATCATCATCTTCTTCCTCCGTCTTCATCCTGTAAGACTTTGTCATACTATGTTCGAAGCATCGGTTCTTCGTTTAATCTTCAACAAGAGGTAGGTTTTCTCATGTTTCGTAGCCCAAATAAAGTTAAAACATGATTTAAAGCCAACATGATAGATAAAATCATCTTATATCATGCATTTTTATCATACATATGATTATCGATGTGTTCTGTCGAG
This sequence comes from Amorphophallus konjac, assembly GCA_022559845.1. NCBI lineage: Eukaryota > Viridiplantae > Streptophyta > Magnoliopsida > Alismatales > Araceae > Amorphophallus > Amorphophallus konjac. Next base: position 54,840,026 of record CM040123.1, on the reverse strand, counting down.
AGTTTAATTTTTTTCTTTACAGTAAATAACGTCCCTTTCTAGGGCGTTATTTCCTCGTCAATTCCCATTTTGAAAATGACGACTTGATATATGTCGTGTCTTCGGAAAACGACGCCACTGTTAAGGGCGTTATAATAGTAAAAGGAGACAGCCGCAGTGTCGTCATTTAATTGCAATTCAAAAAAAAATGTCGAAGGACCAGTCGTCAATTTCAAAGATGTTAGTTATAAATTTTTCACGTTTATAGTTATACATGGGTACAGAAATATCCTTTGGCCATAAAAATTTATGGGCATACTATTGGGGTGGAGACCGAGGTGATGAAAGTGGTTGCACCATTTTTCGTGTCTCCTATCACAAGATCACCCGTCTCTCATCGAAAAATTATTTTGAATATATGGTTAGGTAGAGTTTTTCGAGCCGGTCATTTCGGTATATTATAAGCTAGATTCTGACATGGTTACGTCTAGGAACGAGTGATGTGAAAAATGGATATTTTTGAAAGGATGACATACTATAGGTCGTTAAAATTGTTTTTAACGTCATAGGTAGAAGGCGTCATATTTAATTGATATATATATATATATATATATATATATATATATATATATCATGTATGCACATATCTTTGAAAATCCATTATTATTAGAATATATAACAGAAAATTATGAAAAATATATATTTGGAATCCTATTTTTCTCCTAATTATCATATATTCTTTTTCTTTAAATTATTTTAAATAAATCAGTGTGCCTTTTAATGTATGTTTTTGAATTTATTCATTAAAATAGATATAAATGCGAATTCTTGTTAAATAAATTGAGTTAAAAATTATAAAAATTAACGTTCCCCAAGAGGAGGCTAATTAATAAATGACGTCACCCACGGGTGACAAATAAAATAAGTTTATTGGATGGACATGAATTCTATGATTAACGCATTCTTATTCTCGCCGTTTTCTTCCGTTTTTGACCCATACCGCGGGTCTTTTGGCACTCTCATCTCACGTCGTAGATGGAGTCCCTGTTTCATGATTGGTTCACGTATACACCTCAACTCTCAGTGACATACGAGCCCTCCGTTGGACATTCCATTCCTTCGGACTGGCAAGTTAGTCATTGGGACCTCCGTAAGTCTCCTCGTAGCCTTGAATTCCATCAAGACCGACTGAGCTGGTTGTACCTTAAACACCTTGTACCTTTTTGATTGCCACGACTTGTGGTAAACCGGCCCTCTCATGTTGCCATCTTGGTCCATGAGAGAATAATCTTTGCCAATGGAATGATGATATTCCACTAGGCGATATCTTGGATTGAGTCCCTTATAGATGGGGTCAATCAGCTTGATTCATGTCCCTTGATTGGTGACAGGTCTAGTCATCCACTCAAGTTATCTCGGCTACCTAGCTAAGGTACCATCTCTACCCAAGTTATCGACACGTCATGATTCTCGTTGGTTTTATCATTGTCCATCTAATGTTCTTCCTTGAATTCCGTGGAACCTATCCACGAATCTACCTTGATATCCTACATGAGTTTGTTATTGGAAATCCATGGCTATCACTAAAGTGGTTGTCTAGATATTACATGTAACAATGTCCGCGCATATAGGGCCCGATCTGGTCCTGGGAGGAGCACCCGAAAGTACTTGTGCCCATGGGAGTTATATTGATCACGGTGTGGCATTGCACCGAAGTACTTGCTTGAATCTACGACACTCCACTATATCTCTATCTCTCTCTCACGTGCTAGACTTGATTGACTTTTTTTTTTCACTAAGGTCATACTTGTAAGGGATAGGGGGAGTGACTCGACCCCGGCCACCTTACAAGAAAGTTTTTTATATAATAAGCATAAAAGAAAGAAGAGGGTAGGGGATACAGGGAACCACGAAGGTGGGGGGGGGCATCCTGCTAAAGAGGAGAGGAGACCCAAATACAACAAGGGGGCAAGGCCCAATACAGCCCAAAAGAGAGACGGGCCAAGGTAACATAGAAGTAGAGCGCGGGACGTGGTCGCCGGCGGCAGCAAGCATGACCGGTGGTCTGGAGCGCGCCAGGGGTGGGCCATCCACCCTGAGGATGTGATCGCATCAGCAAGCGGGAGCTCGAACAGGGGCAGCACACGGGGATGGTGGGTTGACCACGCCGGAGCAGCGACGAAGAGCCCACCAGAGGTGGCAGGCAAACGAAAAGAGCTGCATGGCGGACGAGGCCCACGGGGGACTCCGCAAATGAAGCCGAAGGAGGCGGAGGCAACAAGCTTGGCCGCCGGTCGGGAACACGCCATGGGTGGCCACCCACCCAGAAGACGAGGGCCCAACAGTAAGCGGGAGCACGAACAGGGCCAGATGCATCAACCTGCGCGGGGGCTGCTTCGACCTGAACGGTGGAGGGCGCAACGGCCTCAACAGGGGCATGGACCAGGGCACGAGGGGCAGCAGGGGAGTGGCGGGAGTAGTGACCTTAAAGGGGAGGAGCAACGACCAGTGCGCGAGATGTGACGACTGGAACTGGGGGGGCTCCGACCTGAACGGTAGCAGGGGAGAGGGCATCAACATCCAAGGCGCGAAAGGCAGCAGGGAAGCCGAGGGACCTAAAGCCTGCAGTCGACGGCAAAGGAGTGGCAGGGAGAAGAGAGACGGAGAGGGGGAGGACAGACAGGGCCAAGGGAGAACCGGGAGGGCTGACAAGGCCAAAGGGGAACCGAAGGGGAGGGGGGATGAGGTAGAGGCTAGGCAGAGGGCAGCCACGCTAGGGAGACGGGAAGGCCAAGAGGGGGGGCGGCCAGCCGAGGGAGGGGAGAGGGGACCGGGGGGAAGCAAGGGAGCCGGCAGGAGGGCAGGAGGACAGAGGGGGGGGGGAGGGACGCCAGGACGGCCGGCGACGGGTCAAGAGCAGGGCCAGAAAGATGAAAGGTAGGAGAGGGGGGGAGAGGGGAGGGGCCAGGGGGGAAAGGCCAAAGGGAGGATGGAGGGGTTCGAAGGGAGCATGGACCAACAGGCGAGGAGTAACAGGAGGGGGAGATAGGGTAGGAGCAACGGAAGGGGGGGGAGAGAGGGTAGTAGGCCAAGAAGGGTGGCACACGGGGCACACGCAGTCAAGGAGAACGGCTAGGGGCGGGAGAGGAACACCAACACCAACACGGGGTGGAACCAGAGCACCGTCGAGGCCGGTGGAGGGACAAAATCGGAGAAGGGCCAGAGAGCCCGGGAAACAGAGTATCGTTTCCTGGCCCCGTCCCATTGAAGTCAACGGCGGTTAATGCGGGCTGAAGAAGCTAGGGCGATGCGTGGATGCAAGCGAAGGCAGCAATGCAAAGCAAGCACCACCGGCCGTCGGCGACGGAGAGACAATGGCCGCAGGAGAGGTGGGGCCGGCTAACGGAGGTGACCGGCAACACCATCGCCCACAGGAGGGGGAGGAGGTGGGGAACCAAGAAGGACGGACCCAAGAGGGGCTGGGGAGGCAGACACGCCAAGGGGGGGGGGACCGAAAAGGGAGGGGGCAACGGAAGCTGGACGGAGGAGAGCAAGGAGGAGGGAATAACACGAAAGGAGGCACGGCTAAAGAGAGGAGGCTTCGAGACGAGTGCAGAGGGGTTGACGAGAAAGGGAGCAGAGGACGACGCTTCGACTGGGGGTGGCGTGAGTTGGTCGCCAAAGACGTGTCGACCAAATAGTGGCAGAGAGACGACTAAGGGGTTGAAGGAGACGCCGACAGGAGCCCCCGAGAGGCCGGAGGGCAGGCAGCCGTCGCCGGAGCAGGAAAACCACCGATGCAGTCGGTGATTCCAGGAGCCGAACGACCAGCAGGACGCACGGGAGCCCCAGGGAGGGCGAAGACAGGGAGCACGGCAGCTTCGGCGGGAGAGACACCGAAGAGGATCTGTGGGGACGAGGGACCGGAGAGGCTGCGAGGCTGCCAGACAACGCAGACGGAATGGCACCTGCAGTTGCCGGAGGAAGAAGACGACTGACGCAGACGATGACCGCAGCGGCCGCACGACTGAAAGCAGCAGCAGGAGGCCCTACGAGGGTGAGGACACGGCTGGGAGGACCTCCGCGGATGAAGGAACGCCACCGAAGAGGCATCCAGACGACGCAGACGGAGCGCCAGAAGGGAGGCCAAGGATAGCGACCGTACAAGCGGTGCCAAACGCGGCCGAAGAACACCACCGTGGGGCACAGGGGCACCGGCGACGGAGGCTACATCGAAGGAGGAGGACGCCAGAGGGGCAGAGGATCAGGATGGGGCAGCAAAAGCTCCCCCCCCCCTCCGGCCATGGCCGGAGAGGGGGGAGGACGTGAGCGGGAGGAGGAATGTTCGTCGGTGATTGACTTGACATGACTTGCTTGGCCCGGAATGGGCAAAGTACTTACTTGCTAATAGCCATTATCTCATGACATGAAAGACTTTATTGATATACTTGGTACTCGTTCAAATACTTGAAATTCCCTATCTTGGATCAACAGTTATTTCCTCTCGTTATCATGTTCAATTCCATAGCACTTCATTTTTACATGATTGACATGCTAGACTTGCATTTTCATTTGAAAAAGGTAATTACTTAAACCAGTTGCTAGTTCTTGAGATATAATTCCTATTGAGCGTTCGCTCATCAAGTTCTTTTCCCCAACTTTTCAGGTAATACAGACCCTGACTCGGACTCGGATGGGCAGGAACAAGAGTGACGAGCGTAGAACCTACAAGCGTCATGCTATTGCACTCTATCGTGTCATGTCGTCCCTAGTTTATTCTTGGAGTCTTGTTATTGGAACTTATGTCATTGCACGAATTGTAATAATTAAGGCCTGCGGGCCTGATTAGACTTATTAAGTCTTGGAATTATGTGACTTTGCTTAATGGATTAGGTGGTTATCAATGGTATCAGTATTTGGCTATGTTTTAAATTCTTGTCTTATTGCGCACTCTATGTTGATGTCGAAATTCTATTTGCTCTTATTGACATGATTGATATAAACTCGTCACGCTCTTCCCGGGTTCCTTCCGCGCTCGGGGCGTGACACTAATCAATGACCTATGCAAGTCGAGAGTCCGGAGGACCCCAAAAGGGTATATGGGCGACGAAGACCGCAACAGATATCGAACGACCTTATCGATGGTGACAAGGGTTGAAAAGGGGTAGACGGTCTTGCCGATGATGACAAAAATCGGAAAGGGGTAGCGACTGATCTTGCCGATGATGACAAGGGTCGAAAAAGGGTAGACGGTCTTGCCGATGGTGACTAGAACCAGACAGGGTAGCGACCAATCTTGCCGATGGTGACAAGGGTCGAAAAAGGGTAGACGGTCTTGCCGATGGTGACAAGAATCGGATAGGGGTAGCGACCGATCTTGCCGATGGTGAAAAGGGTCGAAAAAGGGCAGACGGTCTTGCCGATGATGACAAGAACCGGATAGGGTAGCGACCGATCTTATCGATGATGACAAGGGTCGAAAAAGGGGTATACGGTCTTGCCGATGGTGACGAAAATCGGATAGGGGTAGCGACCGATCTTGCCGATGGTGATAAGGGTCGAAAAAGGGTAGACGGTCTTGCCGATGGTGACAAGAACCGGAAAGGGGTAGCGACTGATCTTGCCGATGATGACAAGGGTCGAAAAAGGGTAGACGGTCTTGCCGATGGTGACAAGAACTGGACAGGGTAGCGACCAATCTTGCCGATGGTGACAAGGGTCGAAAAAGGGCAGACGGTCTTGCCGATGGTGACAAGAACCGGATAGGGGTAGCGACCGATCTTGCCGATGGTGACAAGGGTCAAAAAAGGGCAGACGGTCTTGCCGATGGTGACAAGAAACGGATAGGGTAGCGACCGATCTTGTCGATGATGACAAGGGTCGAAAAAGGGGTATACGGTCTTGCCGATGGTGACGAAAATCGGATAGGGGTAGCGACCGATCTTGCCGATGGTGACAAGGGTCGAAAAAGGGTAGACGGTCTTGCCGATGGTGACAAGAACCGGAAAGGGGTAGCGACTGATCTTGCCGATGATGACAAGGGTCGAAAAAGGGTAGACGGTCTTGCCGATGGTGACAAGAACCGGACAGGGTAGCGACCAATCTTGCCGATGGTGACAAGGGTCGAAAAAGGGCAGATGGTCTTGCCGATGGTGACAAGAACCGGATAGGGGTAGCGACCGATCTTGTCGATGGTGACAAGGGTCGAAAAAGGGCAGACGGTCTTGCCGATGGTGACAAGAACCAGATAGGGTAGCGACCGATCTTGTCGATGATGACAAGGGTCGAAAAAGGGGTATACGGTCTTGCCGATGGTGATGAAAACCAGATAGGGGATAGCGACCGATCTTGCCGATGCTGACAAGGGTCGAAAAAGGGTAGACGGTCTTGCCGATGGTGACAAGAACCGGATAGGGGTAGCGACCGATCTTGCCAATGGTGACAAGGGTCGAAAAAGGGTAGACGGTCTTGCCGATGGTGACAAGAACCGGATAGGGGTAGCAACCGATCTTGTCGATGATGACAAGGGTCGAAAAAGGGTAGACGGTCTTGCCGATGGTGACAAGAACCGGATAAGGTAGCGACCGATCTTGTCGATGATGACAAGGGTCGAAAAATGGCAGACGGTCTTGCCGATGGTGACAAGAACCGGATAGGGTAGCGACCGATCCTGTCGATGATGACAAGGGTCGAAAAGGGTAGATAATAGATGCATATAGGTGGGATATCGGACGAAGGCTCCGCCTCGACCCTGTGAAGGGTCTTCAGGACGGAGAATGGATCATCACTATTCATCATTCATTTACTCTTTTTGTTTATTCACATTACTGACCTAAGCGCCCTTTCGGGTTTTCACCGAAGTCAGCCCCCTCTTGCTTTTGCCCACGCGCCCTCTCGGGTTTTCACGTGGCGGGGTACCCGATTTTGCCTGTAGCGCCCTTTCGGGTTTTCGCCACAGCTGTGTTATAGCCTTTTTTTGCACTTGTCCTAATATAGGAGCAAGTCTGGCGGGGTATCTCTATTTTTAACCCCATTTTTCATTTCTTTCTCTCTTTTTTTGATTTCGAATTCAGAGTACAGAAGAACTGGACCGCTAGGATGCTGACCATCCTTGTCGATGATGACAAGGATTGACCCTGGGTTTATTTCGTCGACACTGGTTAAATGTCAAAGCAAAGGACATGGCTTATTAACAAGGATGTAGGATCCGAGTTAAGAGTAGAGGTCGACCGATCTCGCCGAAGATAACGAGGGTCGAACACGGGTTTATTAATCAGCATAGGTTATATGCCGAAACAAAGGTAGGTTTACTAACAGGGACGGAAGGTCCAAGTTAAGGGGTAGAGATCGACCGATCTCGCCGATGATGACGAGGGTCGAACACAGGTTTATTCATCAGCATAGGTTATATGCCGAAGCAAAGGTAGGTTTACTAACAGGGACGGAATGTCCAAGTTAAGGGGTAGAGATCGACCGATCTCGCCGATGATGACAAGGGTCGAACACAGGTTTATTCATCAGCATAGGTTATATGCCGAAGCAAAGGTAGGATTACTAACAGGGACGGAAGGTCCAAGTTAAGGGGTAGAGGTCGACCGATCTCGCCGATGATGACGAGGGTCAAACATGGGTTTGTTCCAAGGATTTCCGGGGCTTTTGATGATTGTCCCTTGTGGAGTTTCATTGGGTGGAGAATAGAAGAGGAATTTGAAAATTACCACTTTACTGACTTAAGCGCCCTTTCGGATTTTCGCCAAAGCCAGCCCCCTCTTGCTTTTGCCCACGTGCCCTCTCGGGTTTTCACGTGACGGGGTACCCGATTTTGCCTGTAGCGCCCTTTCGGGTTTTCGCCACAGCTGGGTTATAGCCATTTTTTGCACTCGTCCTAATATAGGAGCAAGTCTGGCGGGGTATCTCTATTTTTAACCCCATTTTTATTTTATTTTCTTCTTTATTTCTATGAAGGGTGGCAGGTCGAAGCGTGATATCCGACCCGTGGTTGACAGTAGACGGCTGTTGACCGGAGCACCGAGCCTTGTGCCGAACAGAGCGGTATATTCGTTAGCAAGGGTTGAATGCTAACGCAAAGGAATGATCTTTAACCGATTCGGACGTAAGGCCTGCAACGGCCATATGGTGTATTCTTTTGAGAGCTCGGCCATGGCGGAGTGCCACTAGACCAAGGAAAGGTAGCTCGATCAGGGCGGAATGCCACTAGAGCAAGATAAGGGTAGCTCGATCGGGGCGGAATGCCACCGGACCAAGGAGAGGTAGCTTGATTAGGGTGGAATGCCACTAGACCAAGATAAGGGTAGCTTGGCTAGGGCGGAATGCCACTAGACCAAGATAAGGGTAGCTCGATCGGGGCGAAATGCCACTAGACCAAGATAAGGGTAGCTTGGCTAGGGCGGAATGCCACTGGACCAAGGTAAGGGTAGCTTGGGTAGGGCGGAATGCCACTAGACCAAGATAAGGGTAGCTCGATCATGGCGGAATGCCACTAGACTAAGATAAGGGTAGCTCGATCGGGGCGGAGTGCCACTGGACCAAGATAAGGGTAGCTTGATCAGGGCGGGGTGCCATTGGACCAAGGAGAGGTAGCTCGATCAGGGCGGAGTGCCACTAGACCAAGGTAAGGGTAGCTCGGCTGGGGCGGAGTGCCACTGGGCCAAGGAAAGGTAGCTCGATCAGGGCAGAATGCCACTAGACCAAGATAAGGGTAGCTCGGCTAGGGCGGAATGTCACTAACCCAAGGAAAGGTAGCTCGATCAAGGCGGAATGCCACTAGACCAAGATAAGGGTAGCTCGGCTGGGGCGGAGTGCCACTGTGCCAAGATAATGGTAGCTTGGCTAGGGTGGAGTGGCACTAGGCCAAGGAAATGTAGTTCGGCTAGGGCGGAGTGCCACTAACCAAAGGAAAGGGTAGCTCGGCTAGGATGGAATGCCACTAACCCAAGGAAAGGTAGCTCGATCAGGGCGGAATGCCACTAGATCAAGATAAGGGTATTCCATCGATCACTCGGGGAATGTTGGTTGCGCTGCATGATATAGCTTTATATGCCTTCCGTTGAGGGGAGAGAACTGGATGACTCCTTTGTGGTCTACCAGGACGTAGGCACCCCCTTCATATACTCGGCGGATGATATACGGTCCGACCCAGTTTTCGACCAACTTCCCTTTGGGGTTGGAGGCCATCACTTATCTTCTTTTGACCATTACCAGATCTTCTTTCTTGAATTCTCGACCTTTGACCAGCTTATCGAAAGCACGGGCCATGCGAGCTTGGTAGAGTTGGATGTTTTGCTGTGCCCGGAGGCGTTTTCCTTCGAGCTCAGCGAGCTCTTCTAATCTTCTCTCTGCATTGATTTGTTCACCGCTGACTAGTCCATGCTGGATGGTAACTCGCAGCGAAGGAACTTCCAGTTCAATCGGCACCACAACCTCTGACCCATAGACGAGGGAAAAAGGTGAACAGCCGGTTGGGGTTTTGTAGACAGTAGGATAGGCCCAGAGTGCTTCGTACATCCTTTCTTCCCAATCTTTCTTATTAGACTTGACAGTCTTCGCCAGCAATATGCATAGTGTCTTGTTGAAGGCTTCTGCAAGTCCATTGGCTTGAGGGTTGTAGGGGGACGATGTCCTCCAGTCAATCTTGTATTTGTCGGCCAGCCGATAAACCTTCTGGTTCCTAAAATGGCTGTCATTATCAGAGATGATTCGGCTGGGGATCCCGAACCGGAATATTACGTTCTGCCGGAAGAATCTTGCAACTAGTTCCCCCGTTACATCTCTTAGTGCTACCGCCTCTGCCCATCTGGAGAAGTAATATGTAGCTGCTAAGATATATTTGCACCCTGAGGAAGATGCTGGTAGCGGTCCTACCACGTCCGTGCCCCACTGAGCAAACGGCCAGCTTGGAAGGGTCGGATGTAATGGCACTGGAGGTCTCCTTGCCACGTTAGCGTGTTCTTGACACTTCTGACAAGCTTTGGCAAACTTGCAACAATCATCAAATATAGTGGGCCAATAGTAGCCCAATTTCTTTATCTCAATTTTCATCTTTGGGCCAGCCTGGTGTGCTCCAGCTGATCCCGCATGGACTTCTTGCATCACCTGTCCCGCCTCTGTTGAAGACAAGCAACGAAGTAGGACTTTCCTTCGGGCATCTGCCATTATTCGGAACAGGGTTCCGCTTCTCATCTCGTAAGAGTCCTTGACCCTCAGGAGCTTCATTCTTTGTTCTTTTTCTTTTGGAAGTTGTTGGTGTTGGAACCACCGCAGGAGGTGTTCTCGCCAATCGGGCTGCTGAACCTCTTCGACGACTGCCACCTCAATCTCTTGTTCGTCGGCCAAGACCTCCGTTACACTGGGGACCTGCCGGCGGTTGATCACTGTTATATTCAGGCTTGTGTCTGGCGGGACCGCCAATGAACTGGCCAGCTTAGCGAGGGCGTCTGCATGAGCATTCCGGCCTCGGTTGATGTGCTTAATGCTGATGAAGTAGAATCTTGACATCAGGCGGGTTGCCAACTGGTGATAGGGGAGAAGCTCTTGCTTTCACACATCGAACTCTCCTTCCAGTTGTTTTATAACTAGCTGGGAGTCCCCGAATGCTTCCAGCATCTGAATTCCCATGGATAGAGCAATTTGCAACCCGATTATTAGGGCTTCATATTTCGCTTCATTATTTGTGCAATGTTTGTTTATGGAGCAGGATGTGTGCACCACTTCTCCTTCTGGGGATTTCAGGACTATGCCTGCTCCTGCCCTGACTCTGGCCGATCCAGTGGCAGAGGTGTCAATTCTGGAAGCGCCATCAAAATATAGCTGCCATAAGGAGGGCCACACTTGAACGGCTTCCAAGGTTTCATCTTCAGGAAGCTCTGGTTCCAACGGGTAGTCCCTGGGTACTGGGTGCTCCGCGAAGAAGTCTGCAATAGCTTGACCCTTGACGGCCTTGCGCGGTACATAGGAGATGTCAAACTCCATAAGGATTACTGCCCATTTGCCCAGACGACCTTTGAGTGCCGGCTGGGACATAATATATTTCAGGAGATCCTCTTTGGACACCAAGCTGATTTCATGTGACAACATGTAGTGTCGAAGCTTCTTAACTGCGAAGACCAGTGCCAAATAGACCTTCTCAATGTAAGTATATTTTTCTTCGGTCCTGACTAATCTCCGACTGAGGTAATAGAGAGCTTGCTCTTTCCCTTCTTCATTATTCTGGGCCAGCATTGCCCCCTGGGAGTTGTGTGTAGCTGCTATATACAGTATTAATGGTCGTCCTTTCACCGGTGCGCCCAGCACTGGAGGAGTCTTCAGATAGTCTTTCAGCTTGTTGAAGGCTGTCTGGCAATCTTCATCCCAATAAAAGGGAACATCTTTCATCATCAACTTGTGGAAAGGCTGGCATCGCCCTGACAAATTGGAGATGAACCGCCGGATGTAAGCCAGGCGGCCTTGTAATGACCTTAGCTCGGAGATATTCCTTGGTGGAGGTAACTCCTGAATTGCTTTGATCTTTGCGGGGTCTATCTCGATCCCCCGATATCGGACAATGAAGCCCAAGAATTTTCCGCTCGACACTCCGAACGCACATTTCATGGGATTCATCTTCAGCTCATGCTGCCTCAGCCTCTGAAAGACGATCCGGAGGTCTTGCAGATGATCTTCTTTTCTTCTGGTTTTGACCACCAGGTCATCTATGTAGCACTCGACCTTGTGGTAGAGTAACTCATCAAAGATTTTGGTCATTGCGCGCTGATAGGTTGCGCCAGCATTCTTTAGTCCGAACGGCATCCTCTTGTAATGATAAATGCCTTTAGGGGTTCGGAAAGCAGTATGGACCCGGTCATGCTCCGTGATCCAAATCTGATTGTAACCGGACGACCCGTCCATGAATGACAGGGCCTCATGGCCGGTTGTAGCATCTATCATGACTTCTGTTATCGGCACTGGGAAGTCATCTTTGGGGCAGGCTTTGTTTAGATCTCGGAAGTCGACACATATCCGGATCTGTCCATTCTTCTTTTTCAAGGGGACAATATTCGCCAGCCATGTAGTGTACTGGTTTTCTTCAACAAATCCCACGTCAATGAGCTTTTCGACTTCAGTACAAATTTGAGTGATGAGTTCTGGCCTCATGCGCCGTGGTGGTTGCTTCACCGGTTTGGCCTCGGGGCTGATTGCCAGCTCATGTTGTGAGACAGTGGGGCTTAGACCCGACATTTCTTTGTAAGTTCAGGCGAAGCAATCTCGGTACTCTAATAGCAGCTGGATGTACAACTCCTGTTCTTCTGGGGATAGTTGGGCGCTGAGGAAGGTAGGCCTAGGGTCCTCCTCATCTCCCAAGTTGACTTCTATCAGTTCATCGACTGTGGCTTGGCATCCATCTTCTATCTCCGGAGGTGCCGGTTGGAGGTCAACGAAATCTGGAATACCGTCTTGAGGGTCGAGTACTTCGACTCAGACACCACCAGAGCTTCTTGAGGTTTCCCTATTTCTTGTGCCAGCGGCTGCGCGGATGGTTTTATTAGCCAATATGCTGCCGTTGCAGCTCCCAGGGATGAGAGAGCAGCTTCAGTGTTTGTAGATAAGGTTGCAGCCGCGACAGGCTGGTAGTTGTTTATTACCGGGCTTGGACAGCATCCCGATTTTGTAGCAGAAGTTGAGGAGGTCTCGCCTTCTGGAGCAGTTATACCTTCCGTGGAACTGGCTTTTCCTTTCTTGGTAGCTGGTTCCTCTTGATTGGAGTTGACCAAGGCTTCCTTGATTGGCAGAAAGGGTGTTGAAGTTGTCATTAGTAGGACTCCGCTGGAGGGAGAAACTCCTGCTTCTTCAATGTCTTCGGCTTCACTGCTGCTAGCCATATCAAATTTGGCTTGAAGGGCCGCTTCTTCAGGGTGGACCTGCTCCCAGCATCGGCAGGGGGACCGAGGTCTCTATTTCTTGATTTTCGGATCGAGCCAGTTCAACATGTTCAGCTTCCACTGGGTATTCATCAAAAGTTGCCCCCAGAGGGCTATCTTCAGTATGATAGAAGGCGGAGATAGTGTCCACCTCGTACCGCCCACTGTAATAATATTCCTCCAGGGTGAAGCCCAACCCTGGATGTTGAGAGACACGTCTCATTTCCTTGTCCAGATTTGCGGGATACCACATCTTCTGGAAAGCTTCCTTGCGCTTTTGAGACTGATCGGGAGGAATGTGTTGCTTCTGAAACATCCTGGCCATCCGATCAGTTGTAAATGCCAGACCCTGGACAGGAACCGGCGGGTTGCTTAGATCTTCGGGGATGCTGCAGTCTGTGTCTTCTCGAGTGGAATGCTCCTCAGCTGTATAGAACAAGCTGTTAGGTCCATCTTCCTGTGTCACCTCCCAAGTCTTGAAAGGCTCGACAGTGGGGTCATCGAGGCCGAGGACTGGCTTGATGAGGCCGGTTGGGACTCCGATGTAATTGTGCTGCCGATTGACCTGCACTTCATTAGCTTCAGGGTAGAATGCTGGAGGTGCTGTTTTGCCCACGTCCCCGGATGCTGTGATATGGGAGAACACATTTGGCTTGACATATCCGCGCGGCGGTGGTGGATACCAACTGTCGCCGGATCTATTCTTAGATGCCCCCACAGGGGTCTTAGCTTCAGAAATCTTCCGGGGAGGCCCCGTATATAAGTTGGCGTCCGCCAAATGACACTCAAACACCTCAAACGGGTGGGGGTCTGCAAATATCCTCTCCTCCTTCCCTTGGAGACTATATTTGATGCATTGGTGGAGCGTGGAGGGCACCACCATGTTTTCATGCAGCCATGGGCGGCCGAGCAGTGCCTTGTAAGAGGTGCGAGAGTCAATGACATGAAACTGCACCGTCGTAGTGAAATCTGCCAGGGTCAGTGTGAACTCTGCCACTCCCATCGACACTTCGCATTATTGATTGAAGCCGGCGATACGCATATCCTCGACTTTCTCAAGATGCACGTTAAAGTGGTGTCTCTCATATATTCTATATGGCAGGATGTTGACCGCTGCACCAGGATCAACCAGAATCCTGTTCAGCTCCCTTCCATTCAGGTGCCCCTTCATATACAGCGGCCTGTTATGGCTGATGGTAGGCAGTAGCATGTCTTCTGGAGTGAAGGTCATACTGGCTTCCGGTACAGCTTCAGCTATGCAAGTCTCGAAATGAGCAGGCGTTTGCAGAGCAGTAATAATCGCCTGTCGAGTCTCTTCACTCAAAGAAAGGATCTCCCAGATTGTAAATCGAGCAGGGAGCTTCTTGAGTAGCTTCATTATTCGGCTCCCAGCTCGGACATTGGAGAGCTTCATCTCTTTGGCCCATCTGGGCTTGGGGAGGTTTTGATTTGCGGGCCCTGACGGACCTGCTTCATCTTCCTCAGATTCGACGCCTTTCTGGCTGGTGCCGACTTCTGGGTCTTCTTTGTTAGTTGCTGTAGGGCAAGCTCCATCTGTATTTGGCTCTTCAGCAGATTGTGCGAGCTGTGGGTGAACGGTCCCGGGCATAGGGTTAGCCTCCTGGAAAGGCTGTTTGCCCTTGGACATCTTCATAAATTCAAGAAATGAAGGGACCCCCTTGCCCCCACTCTTGTTATATAGGCCTGACGGAGGAGGGATTTGGACTCCCTTGACCTCCGGCGGAGGTGTCGTATAGGGTTGCTCCCCTCTGAACATGATGTTGTGGTTGGGTGGCGGCTGGCGCCCCCATTTTCGGCCTGACTGGGTGGCATGTGCAGCAGTTGCAGCCTTGGCCTTGCCTCCCCCAGCATGGGGTGTGAAACAAATTTCCTCGTCTTCCTCCTCTCCGGGTAGGTTGAAGAGTGCTGATAGGGTATTACATGAGACAACCTGCACTTTATTGGCACTAGCGGCCTTATTTTTCTTCTTCTTTTGTCTCTTCTTCTTTTTTGTTTCTGCGGGCGGGTGCCCCCAGAATAGACTGCCCTCTCTATCGGGTGCCTCTTCAGCTTCCTCCTTTTGTTCAAGTGAGAGCTGCTCTAATTCTTGCCACGGGACATGATCCCGCACCAGTAGAGGTTTCAATTCGGGCTGCACATATTCATCTAGCCCTTCAATGAGGTTTTGCAGTCGAAGGATTCCAGGATTGGTTTCCTTAATCACTGGCAGCGGAGTTTGTCTCCTCTGATTATGTGTATGTATCCTGATAGCTGTAGGTGGAGTGACCCATACGGGTGCTACCACTGACGGAGCAGGCCGGGGTGTAACACCACGGATATGTGCCCCCTCTTTCGGGCGGGGTGCCCTCTTCTTCTTGTGTTTCATAGGGATATGTTGCCACCCCTGCTGTTCTTTCGCGGGCTCCAAGAAATGAGCTTCGTAGGTGCTCTGCATGCTTGCTTCAGAGATCTCCTCAGGCAATGCCTGGTAGAGGGAGATCATGTTGACCGTTGCCCTCCTCCGAGGGGCTTCATGTGGCTGAGGAGGGTCCACTTTGTACTCTCCCAGCTCAATTTCATTCTTCTTCACCATCCCTTCGATGATGTCTTTGAAGACATAGCAGTCTTCGATCGGATGTCCCAACATCTGGTGGTAGGGACAGAATCTTGGGCTGTCTTTTCTTTTTAGGTCCTCCGGCCTTCTTGGCTCAGGCAGGGTGACCATGCTGTATTCTGTTACCCAGTCGAACAGAACTCGGGTCTTGTCTTTTGGAAAGGAATAGGCCTTCTTCATTTTGTCCCCGAGCGAAGGACCTTCTTTGCCGTCTGGGGCTTCTGCAGGCTGTGGGGTGACTCCCTTCTTGCCTTCACTTTTCTGTTGTTCGAACTCCTTTATATCAAGAGCATTCGCTTCTTTAGGCAACGAGCGCCGGTCCACTGCCTTGCCCTTCTGGGTCATGCTGGCAGCAGATGTAGGGGTAGGTCTGGCCAGGAAAGCTTCCACTTCGGCCACGACATTATTCAGCCGGTCGAACGACCGTATTTCCATTCCGATCATCTTTTCCAAAACCTCCCTTCTGAGATTTTGTTTGCAGATTTGCACAGCGTCCTCCTGATGCGGGGGCCGCTTGCACCTCATTCCGAGGTTCCTCCACCTCTTGATATAATCGAGGGCTGTCTCATCGTCCCTCTGCCTTGTTGAATAGAGTTCAGCCACTGTGACCTCCCTCTCTGTGACATGGAATCTTTCCCTGAACTTCTTCTGCATATCTGGCCAGTCGTTGATCGACCCGGCCGAGAGGCTAGAATACCATTCAAATGCGAGCCCTGTCAGCGAGGACCCGAAGAACTTCAACAAATATGACTTGTCGGTGGCCAGATCACCCATGACGGTCATGTAATATGCAATGTGCTCCTTCGGGGACCCCTTCCCGTTGAATTTGTCGAACTTAGGTGGCTTGTTGACCCCCGGGGGAAGTCATTTAGCCGCATGGTGTTGCGGGTAGGGCACCCGATAGGCATCAAATGCGATATAGTCGCCTTCACTTTTCTCTGCAAGCTTCAGCTCGATCATCCTCTCCACCATCATCCGGTTCATGACCGTGGGGTCAACTAGCTCCGGATAGAAGTGGGCCGGCTGTAGGTAGGGAGTGACCAGGGTGGTTGCCTGTGGAGGACGCAGCAGCGGAGGTGTCTGGTGCGCTTGAGGGAGCACCGGAGGTAGCAGCGGCTGGAGCTATGGTGGCCGCTGTTGCATCGTCGCCATGCTTGGCTCTGACGACTGGGGCAGTGTGTAGAGTGGTGGAGGGCTGTCACGACGGACTGCTCCCCGAGATGATTCACCCTGGACTTCGGGTGGCTTTGAAGCTGAGGATTGTTCAGTTTTCTCCATCAGCTGCTTCTTCAGTAAGTCTATCTCTTGCCGATATTGTTGAAGTAATATCAAGACCGATGGGTCTATAGTGGTTGTAGTGGGGATAACTTTTGCTGTATCCCCGGACGTACCCTCGGGCAGGATGTCGAGGGGGACGTCGTCTTCTTCCTCTGCCGTCACTACATTAGCTGTCAGGACGGGGGCCTTGTCATCCCACTGGTGGTAGACTTGGGGCTGTTTTCCTTTAGTCATCATTAGGAGCTCCCTTGCTGCCTCTGTTCTGCGAGTACTCGGCCCCGGCCGTGCGGCCAGCTGAGCCAATTCTCGGGGGTCTTCGGGAAGCTCCCCATATCAGTTGGATATACCAGCCATATTGCAGGTGAAGACCTGCTTCCTTCTCCTCTGTCAGTGGACCCTCCTTCTAGTTTCCTACGGGAAGGTCAGCCTCTTGAACACAGAAACTCTTCTTCTTTCTTCCCGCTCGAGGACAACTTCATCGGCTTTGATCTCGAAGCCGTTATCATATCCATTATCGTCGACTGACGACACCATCATTCTTTCTCCCATACCCTCTTCATCTGCCATTGATGGGCAGTAATCTTCATCAGTGGCGACTATTTGCATCAGTCGCTGTTGCCCAAATGAGGGGTTGCCTAACCCTCGAAAATAGTTTCTGACCAAACAGGTCATCTCTTCTTGACCCCGTTCTCGATGTAATACGGGGGATAGTTGTCGACCTCCCGCAGGAGGGATATAAGCTAGCCGAGCTCTGTCGGCAGGTTGTTGGAATCTTCGTCCCGCAGCTGGGACGTTGGCTTAACGGGCAGCAGCCCAGAAACTTTCGCGGCGCGGAGGGTCCGCGACCACTTCTTCTTCCTTCTTCGGGGGCAAGCCTCTTCCTCTTCTCTCTTCCACCCCGTCATACATAGGACGGCGGTGGATGGGAGTCAGCTGGTGGGCAGGTTGGGTCCGCTTGGGAACCCACACCTGTTTGACCTTCCTCGGCCTGGGGGCCATTCTTCCTTGGCCATAGTGGCCGGTTTCTTCTCTTTCTGCCCTCCTTCCAGCGAGGGCCTGGTATGCATTGTGGACAGGGATGGTGGGGATGACTCGATCCGGAGCCACTCGTGTATTGCGTCTGTTGAGGAAGACGCGCATGCCGCCGACCATCATAGACTTCCCGGACTGAGATAGAGTCCCGGTGATCACAGCAGCACTCCTTTGAGCTTGGCGATGTTGACGTCCTCCAAGGTGCTTGTTGACGATATTGGGGCGGGTCCCACGTATGACGTGGTGCACCAAACAGCTAGCGACCGGGGCCAGACTCTTGGATGAGTCGTTGCAGCAGGGAGCCTTCAGAGGCTCCATTTTTTCCACGGCTTCCTCGACAGGTGCTGGGGCTTCAACTTCCAGCATATCAACAAAGGCCAACCCCAAGAAGTTGGGGAAGCCAACAGCGGCAGGGAAGCTACCGAATTCCATGGGCACCGCCAGGTACCCTTGGGCATGTTCAGCGATGATCGAAGGACCGAAGCCAACGCCAGTTAACCCATTGGTTGTCATCGTGCGCCTGTAAAGACAAACAAGCCAATGATCAGTAGCCTTTGAGAGGGCCTCGAAGCCCAAGTATCTCGGCAAAGAGATGAAAGGTGACACCAGTCCCACCGGGCGTGCCAGACTTGTTTGCATATCTTTTTTTTTATATCTTATTATTTCACGTGTCGATCAACCAATTAACTAACTGGTAATTAACTTACTGATTGACGACGCGGGCGTGCCAGTCACGTACGTGACAACTTTATTGTGCGCTCGTTCTGACTTGGTCAGATGAATGTGAGGTCCGGTCGGGACCAACAGTCCGCCATACCATAAAGGTTATGGCGTTAATTACATCCCCCACGAGGAGGGAACACCTTTGATTAATTACCGAGATAGTGGGCTGTCGAGGCCGGAATAAAGGATGCAGCGTTATGAGCACGACAAGATCACATGCGATTTATTTATCATGCAAGGCGGGACATAATTCATTAAATTAGAGACCCTGGGTACGTGGCGGAGGACGTGGGTCCGAAGACCACCATCGCGCATAGCGAAAACTTCCGATCGGGGGTAACCCGACCTTCTGTCAACACCATTTGATATACCAGAGGGTCTATGCAAGCATGCAGGCATGATGATGATAACTATACTGAGCATGGAAACAGAATTATGACAGTAAGCAATGCTCAATCACATTCGTTGATCCCCGTCAGAAGAGAGGGAAACGATAGCACAAGGGTGATGACGAAAGCAAAGTGTTCACACACATGATAGTCAACATGGTAAGGAGGTTATTCGGAGCATGAACAGCCCTTGCCTTACTTAATCTACCGCTAATTAGGGTAGTCAATATCGACCATGGGAGGCCAGGATTGCCCTGAGAGCGAACGAGAGATTAGAACGACATAAAAACGTGAAACGGCGCGAGAGATACCTTCCACGGCGCGGTAAAGCGTAGGTAAAAAGGGTTAATCCAGCGTGGTAAAGCGTATGTAAAAAGGGTTAATCCGGTGTGGTAAAGCGTAGGTGAAGCGTTAATCCGGCGTGACCTTATAACCAGCTAAAACGGCACGTAGGGAATGGGGCGTGCCGGTCAAAGGCGCGGCGGGAATGGACCCATGAAAAAAGAGGAAATCATGAGTCACATGTTAATACGGCGCGGTGGGGGGCCGCGCCGTATTAAGGTGTGCCGGTTTAGGGCCGCGCCACTTTAGCTTGTTTTTAAGCATTTCTGAAACCCTTTGAGTTTATTTAAGTTTTTATTGAAAGTTATGGAGTTATTTGGACCAACTAATCGTTTGATTGAAGTCCAGGACCCTTTGGAAATGATGCAACGAGTCAGTGCGAGGTTCCCACTTGAGCACTGAGTTGATTGGATCCAAAACAAGCATCTCATTATAGCTTAATCATTTTTAGTCTGTCTAAAATTTGGCAGCATCTCCCCGGAACATGAAGAGTTGCAGGGGAGAAACGGGGTCATACTCACTCATGGAGTACGCCCCTAAACCGCTGGTCTGCACAGTGGCATCCAGCAAAATCCTATCGGATAGGATACCCCGAGGACTAGCCTGCGAGGGGCACCAAGACTCCGTGGGTGAAGAGACAGAGGGACGAAGCCGCTGATGATGGGAGCAGCACCCCGAGGACTAGCCTGCGAGGGGTGGACAACCCACAGCTTACAGTACATCCTATGGAGGAACCGACCACCAAGAGGGTGAAGCTCTGAGGGCTGGCCTACGAGGAGCATACATCTCTTGGCCTTGATTGGGTCTCAGATTGTCGGGGCTAAGCATGTTAGGCTAAGACCCCTGTTGCTATCTGCTATGGCCTTGGGGAAACATCTACCATCGAGGGGTAGAGTTCTCGATCGCCCAGCAGCTGTGTGAAGTATTGGGGAATGTCCCCCTCCCCGGACGATTAAGACGAAATAAAGGAATCTCGGAACGGTTCACATGACTATAATGCAGAGGGGTAATCAATGCACAGGCGAGACGAGCCAAACATAGAGGCATATGTTCGAATAGTTATGGTGCAATGTTGAGGCGATGGACCCTGCAATCCCAAGGGCGACTCCCACTTCGCGAGCCACAGGGCAATATGAAGGGAGGAATCGATGGGAGTTAGTCCCTTGACATCACGGTAGAAAGAAGCATGCGCAGAAGCGCAGCTCTGTCCACGGAGGGGATGCGGGGGCCCTTAAATCAAACATGAGAATGATCGATGGTAAAACCCCGGGGAGGGGTGTTTCTGTAGCCCACGGTGCTTCGGGGCACGATCGGGACTTCGGGGAAATCGGAATCAGAGACCACGCGCGGAAGAACTCCGACATACACATCGATATAGATAGAGAATGGGACAGAAGTTCCGAGCATTCATTCGACCTTGCGGTCCAGACATTCATATACATATTGCCATCCCATAAACGGGAATGGCCTCTCATTTACACGTTAAGAATCCGACGCCGGCATCATTGCTCGGTCGCCGTTCATCATTCGCAGGGGAATATACAGTAAAAGAGAAGAAATCACAGAGGAGGGGAGGGGTCGGCTCATATCATTGCCATCCCTCCCCTCTCTTGCTTACAACTGGTAGATGAAAACCCGAAAGAGAGAAGAATCTACAGAAGACAGAGGAAGCCAGGCACCGGTGCCCACCTTTTCTCAAAAACAGAGTATCGGCCCACTCCTTCTTCTTCGGCTCCGGAGGACTTCAATCGGAACGGAGGAAGACGGCCGCCGAAGGACGCTCAGACAGAACCCCCTCTTCCAAGAAAGCTCTCTCTTCCCTCGGAAGGCCTCTCTCGAAAGACTATCTTCAACCTCTCTTCAACCTCTCTTTTTTTTTTCTAATCGAACAGCCCGTGTATATATATACATCGGTTCGAGACTTCATCCGGCGTGGAGATTGGCGCGTCGGGGAAGGACCCCATGCATCTTTTGCACACCGGAACAAGAGTGTGCCGGATAAGGGGTTCTTTGCGCGCCGGGCTCAAGGGAGTGAGATTGGGGCGCGCCGGTTTAAGGCGCGCCGTGCTAGCGCTCCTCGCACGCTTCGAGCCAGTCGATGAGTCCGGGGATGATTCCGGGTGTCACCGTGAACATTTATCTTGCCAATGCTCCTCGAAACTTCGACGAGATGTCTTGTCGAAGCTCCCAGGTTGACGTACGGCCATTCCGAGACTCCAGATAGCTTTGATTTGATCATATGGGCCTTCCGCTGACACGGCCTTTGGCTCTATACTCCGTGCTGCTGGCTCGGCCTGGCTTGTGCCCAAAGTTCCTTAGGGGGTTGGATCATTCGGCCACTAACGGGCCCATCTTGGCGGGAAACCGTACCCGTGCCGGGTGATCGGGATCTTCTGCCGTCAGAGCATTCGGTCCTCCGTCTCGGGAAGCCAGGGGAACTCCTTCATCTTCAGGAGAGCCTTTCATAAGGCGGGAAGCCACTGGGTAGACCGTTGTCCTTGATCGGACAACGGGTGTAGTGTATGCGGCACGACAGAGTCGATGCCGGTTCATTGGGCAGGCTTGATCGCACTGCCGGTTGGTTGTGAGTTTGTCTCGGCTCTCCTTAGGTGAAGTCCCCGTGTCCATACGGGGTGACTCGAGGCTCTGGCAGCTTGAGAAATCTTCAATATGTTGATCTTTATCGGCTTCCGTGCTTCAGCGGGCCGGGTCATTCGTCCTTATGGCTTGGTCACCGACGATCATATTTTGGGTGCCAACAGCTGCAAAGGCGGCTAAATGAAATGAATCTAAGTCCAACTATGCTGCAATCGGCTGGACACCTACATGTGGCGACACAAGGTAGTGCTAGCTCACTTGAAGCTTCAACGCGGCCAGCCATGCCCCGAATAGTACATGATCTTACAGGGGGCATCCTCCCTCAACCACTCCAACGTACCGCCCCTCGGGCATGTAAGGGGGAAACTAAAGCAACTCAAAGGATGGTGCCAATGAGACCGCACATGCAGTTGGACAAGCCAAGGGCAGAACAAACAATGACTGTGAAGATGGCCGAAGGGGAAGTCACCGAGGCTGAATTACAAGCAGCCAAACAAAATGATAATGTGTCTGTCATGGACTACATAAGAAGGTGGAGGAATCTCCGTGAAAATTGTCGGCATCCTCCTAGCTACGGGGATTCTGTTCAAATCTGCAAAGAGAATTTGAGAACGAAAATTCTACAATGGGTCATTGACATTGAAGTCACGACCTTTGAACAACTAGGTGACATCGCAGCCAATACCGAAGCAGTTCTTGCAAGACTCTGCCCGGCTCCGATAGCCTCGAGCCAAAAGAATGAGCCAACCGGCAAACACCTGGCACAATAAGAGAGTTGCGCCTCAAATTTTGAAGCCTTCGAGCAATAGAAAAAGAAAATGCAAGAGGCAACTAGTTTTTCTGCCGCCGAATCGATAAAACAAGGGCCCTCATTAAGGGGTAAAATGATGAAACCATACTCCTTTCTGAAGGACAAGACTGGGGCTCTTTTTGAGTGGGCTCGTGAATGCGGCAAAGTGGTGCTTCCGGAGCCGAAGAAACCAGGCGATGCCGAAAGAAAAGATGATCCACGTTTTTATCCTTATCACCAAATGTTGGGGCATCTCATTGAGGATTGCTACGTGTTCAAGGACGTTATTGAAGGCCTGATCAAAAAAGGTAAACTGTAGATGGGAGAGTACAAGGTGGACCCACCGCGCCCTCACCAGATGCCTGTTTGGAAGAGAGCTGGCCCGCGCGGCGTCACTGCTTCAGTTGCTCCTCACAAATCCGACTGAAGCCAATGTCTAACATGCTCGCATAGCTTGAATGCAGATGCTTGCCAACAAAAAGAAGAATGGCAAATGACACAAGATATGCCAAAAAAAAAAAGAAAGAAAAGAAAAGGGCCTGTTCTGGGGGCAGGCACCCAAGAAAAAAGAAGAAAAGAAAAGAAAAATGAAAAAAAAAGAGAGGGCAAATGAAATCTGCCTATACAGACATTGGGCTCCACCTACTGAATCATCTCTCAGGAAGTTGGATCCTTCCAAAAAAAAATAAGAAAGAAGAAAAAAAACATAAAATAAAATGAAGGAGGCCTTGATGGCTACATCTACCAAGGGAGATATCACTCCCTCACGTCCTGGTCCGTGCCAAATAAGGAACTACCATTGTGGGGTTGGTATGGTGGAGCAAACCACTTATCCCCTCTTTGAGGTGGTGAGCGCTCTCCTATGCACCCGCCTTGGTTTATTTAGAACAAATGGATGAAGGGTAACAGCTCTGTGCTGCACTGCACTCTCAGCGCCATTTGAGCTACCCGCTCAAAAAAAGGAGATAAAAAAATGAATGCAAAATAAAAGAAGCAAATAAAAATTATGAGGTCAACATGGCCTCCCCATTCGCCCCCATAGGCAGGAGGCTCCCTAGTAGCATTGCATGGTTAATGCCCAAGGGAGAATAAAATGACTGCACCATCTGCGGAGGTGGGAAGACCCGACAGTCGCAGCCTCTAAGAAAAAAGGGCCAAGAGGATGACACTTGGCAGAAGCACCGGAGGCCCAAACCGAAGCTATTTGGAGCGTCTCTTGAAGAAATCAATGACGAAAGAAGATAGCTGTCGATCTGATGCATAGCTATCACTGAATATCCCCAGGGGGACTATGCGATCAACAGTCTCACCGACGCTAAAGAGCCCTCATTGGCCACTAGGCCGCTTGTTTCGAATATGGGTCCATGCCCATTGAGGGGAATGAAAAGAACCATCCTTACTGAGTCGGCTACACCCTCGACTCCTTATCAAGCTAGCAAATAAACGCCTTTTGGCTTCTAATGGCCTGTCTCAGTACCCCTTGGTCCCGCGGGATTCATGGTGCCTTGCCATCTTCCCATCCTATGGGGATACTCCCCACTTCTCCCACCAGGACTAACCCTCTACCCTTGATCTGGGACCCGTGCTCCCAGCCAATGCCCTCTCATTGCCTTTCGGCATTCAGCCGCAACAATGCCATATTTGTCCCATGGGACTCTCATATCACTGCCGGTTCAGATTCCTTGCCCAATGTCGTCCCAATAAAATATCATTTTCCTTGGCATAAGGCGCTCTACCCTTATCAAACTCAATAATTTGCCCATTAGTCCCGTCGGGCTGTGTCCATAAAGCTTTCCCTTGGCCAAAGGCGCTCCGCCCTAGCCGAACTTGAAAATTACCTTCTGTCCCATCGGGCTGGGTCCACAAAGTCTTTTCCTTGGCCTGAGGCACTCCACCCTCGCCGAGCCCTAAAATTACCCTCTGTCCCACTGGGCAGGATTCATAAAACCCTTTTCCTTGGCCTAGGGCACTCCGCCCTCACCAAGCCCGCCAGGCTCTTGGACATCGATCCCTAGCCCCACTAGCAGAATAAACAGTCAAATTCATCAATAGTCCCACCGGATAAAATATCTCGCATCATAGACGAGACTGTGTTAGGGAGCCCAACAAAAAAAAGAAATAACAAAAAATAATAAGAAAAAAAGAAATGAAAAGAAGAAAGAGATGAATAAAAAATGATGAAAATAAATGAAGAAAGGAAAATGATGATTTAAAATAAACTTAATGAATCAACAAACTCAATAGACCTAACAAAATCAATAAATTCAATTAAATCAATCAATCCGATGAGCTCAATAATACTAATAATGATAAAACCAACCAAATTTAATAAACCTAATAAGCAAAGCAAAATTAATCAACTCAATAAATCAATAAGCCTTTCAAACCAAATAAACCTTAATAAACCCAATCAACTCAATAAATCGAACAAACCAATAAACCCAATAAATCAACAGACTCACCAAACTAAATAAACTCAATGAATCAATAAACCCAAAGCACCCAATAAACATAATAAACTCAATAAAACCAATGAAATCAATTGAATCAACAAAATTCAACAAACTCAATAAACCCATCAAAATCAACCCAATGAATCAATAAACCCAATAAACCCAATAAACCCCAACGAACTCAACCAACAAACTTAATAAACCCAACAAGCTCAACTTAACCAATAAATCCAATGAACTTAACAAACTCAATAAAATCGATAAATCCTTGTTGGCACTCAAAATATGATCCTTTGGCAACCAAGCCGCAAAGATGAATGATACGGCCCACTGAAGCACAGAAGCCGATAAAGATCAACTTATCAAGAAGACCCCTCAAGCTGACGAAGCCCTGAGCCACCTTGAAGGGAACGTCGGGGACTTTACCTCAGGAGAGTCGAAGTAAACCCGCAACCAACCGGCAGCGCGATCAAGCCTGCCCAATGATCCGGCATCGACCTCATCGTGCCGCTACCCCACATCCGTCGCCCGACCAAGGACGACGGTCTACCCAATGACTCTTCTAAGGAGGAAGAATGTCCTCGGCCATCCGTAACAAGGGGCCGAAGGTTCTGTCAGCAGAAGACCCCGATTACCCGGCACGGGTTCGGCTTCTTGCCATAGTGGGCCCATTAGTGGCCGATTGATCACCGATTCAAGGTGGAATTGTCCAGGATGTAACATCATCCTGCAAGGAAGCTTCGAGCACGAGTCCGTCTCAGCCAGAAGCACAAATCACAGTGCCGAAGACTGTGTCAGTAGGACACCCGTGTGCTCGGACCGGACACACATGAAGTCTTGTTTAAGGCCATTCGTCCTATCAAGAGCTTCGTGAACACCCCATCAAGGCCCTTCGATGGACAGGGTGAGAGGAACAGTCGACGGGAGCTTCCGGAATCATCTCCGGGCCCACCGGACTACACGCCAAGTGAACAGGTTAAAACGGCGCCGTCAAACCGGCGCGCCAAGAACAATGGGGGGTGTTCCCCGGCGCCGTCAACCCGGCGCAAAAGCCCAATGGGGCCTTCCCCGGCGCCGTTGAACCGGCGCGCAAAAGCCCAATGGGGCCTTCCCCGGCACCGTCAACCCGGCGCGCCTCTTCCTGGGGCGCCGAATTAACCCAAGGCTATATATAGCCTGCCTTCGATAGAAAAAAAAAGGGGGGAATCCGAAGAAAAAAAGAGGGAGGGGAGAGGAAAATCAGAAGAAAAATAGAAAGAGAGCTAATCGTCCGAGAGCGAGAAGTCTTGGGGGAGAAGAAAGGGTTTCCACTGAGGGCCACTGCGATCCTCCTCTATCCGTTCGCTCGAAGCCCTCCGTAGTCGGAGAAGAGGAGCTAGTTCCGATACTCTGCTCTGGAGAAGAAGCTTAGGTGGGTTTCGTGATTTGCTTCTGACGATTCTCTCTGTTTTCTCTCTTCTGATGTAATGTAAATGAAGCGGGAAGGGAGATGATACGAGCCCTCTCCCCCTTCATTATCTCTTTCTCCTCCACTTTTCTCGGAAAACCCCTGCGCAGGGTACGATGCTGTAGCATCCTGGGCGATGATATGAGCCCACGATGCCCTGCTTCTTCTAACTTTGTTTATCCCTCCTGCTTCCGGCTTGAATGCTGACTATGGGATGCGGAGCATTTGTAATGAGCCATCTGGGCATTCGCCCTTTCTATATTTGAATAAAATCATCAATACCTATATATACACCCGAAGATTCGTTGCCATATACTGGATCGAGGTTTCTTTCCGTGGTTTCCCCGATGCATACGCCCTAATGATTTCAAGGGCAACAGTGATATCACCCTCTCCCCAGGGGTTTCTTCTCGCATCAATTTCTATTCCGTGGAGGGCCATTGGCCAGAGGAAGGCACCTCGATGCTCCCCTGGTCAGAGCCTCGGGACCTTCTCCCATCGCCCTCCTTCCGTTCCCAGTCATGAATGGAGGGGGATGGGGGTATCCCCATAATCAAAACGCATCGTCTGTGGGTATTAATATCTTTCTGTTCATTATGCTGATTGGTCAGTGGTTTGCCCTCCCTCGGTTGTGGAAAGCTACAAGCTAACAAGCTACTCTCTATGCTAACAGGCTAACTCTGACATCAACGTAATCCCCCTTGCTAACTAGTCAACTGGCTGGTTTATCATGTGCATAGTCCAATTAACTCCTTTCTATCGAATGCATCCTGTCCTGTCCTACTCATGACGATTTTCTCGAAGAGTTTGTCCGACGGGGAGAGGGGACATTCCCCATGAATCACCAGTGGATCACAGGATCATACCCCTTCATGGTATGCACCCTCATGATCTGTTCGGTGAATATAAATAGGGCTTTGGCCCAACATCAAATCCACTATCCTCAAGGATATCGTGGTGGCCACAGGTTGGAAACCTCTCACAGGCTAGTCCTCGAGGGCTTCTCTTCCCTATTGGCTGTCCCTTTCGATCATGATTTGGCTATGAGTCGAGTGCCCCTCGTAGGCTAGCCCTCGGGGTTACCTTCTCTTATTGGTCATCTCGTCTGATCACCTTTTAACCCACGGAATGATGGTGCCCCTCGTAGGCTAGCCCTCGGGGTTTCCTATCCGTTTGGGTCTGCCGGCCGCCGTTGCGCCACCCGGCTTTTTAGGGGTTTACTCCGCCACGTGAGTACTCCCTGCGTCTCCCCGATAATCCTTTGGGATGGGGAGATGCTGCCGAAATTCCGGCTCGAACGAGTTTAAACTCGGAACAATCGCCGCGCTCGAGTCCGGACCTCGCGCGAGCCCGTGATTCGACCGCTGGATAGCTTGGGACCGATTCGATGAATGATAAACTCAATAAATTCTCAAAATCCTCCAAAACCCTTTAATAAATCCATGAATAAACTAACGAAGCTCATGTTTCCTTGAAATCGGGTTAATTCGGCGCGCCCTTCCCAGGGCGCCCTTTCCGGCGCGCTCTCCCCGGCGCGCCCTTTCCGGCGCGCCCTTCCCGGCGCGCCCCAGCTCCCCACACCGTTTTAACAGGCTGCCCCTTTTACCTACGGTTCTGGCGCCGTTTTAAACCTTTTACCTACGTTTCAGGGCGCCGTTTCAAGCGTTTCAGCCCCTGTCTTCGCGAGCACTGCACCGGTTTCGTTCCGAATCGTGTCGTCGCATCATTCCAACCCTTCTCCCACTTATGGGATGACTTCCTATGCTAATTACAAAGGGATGCAAGTTCCTCAACCAAATAAACTAAATAAAATTGGCATGTTCAAGCTTGAATCGATACGCCTCGAATCCTTGCCGTTATGCCCTAGTCCACACACTCATATCGCATTAACGCATGCCCGAATGTGTGTATCCTTGGTATATCAAATAACATTGCCAGAAGGTCAGGTTACGCCTGATTGGAGGCTTCGTTACGCGTGAAGGTGGCCTTCGAGCCTAAGTCCTCCACCATGTACTAGGGTTCACCCCAATAAATCGTGTGTAGTCAACCGTATCATCCTGCATGATCACTTGCCTGTTCCGTATCCTTTATCCTGGCTTCGACAGCCCGATATCTCGGCAATTAATCAAAGGTGTTCCCTCCTCGTGGGGGATGTAATTAACGCCATAGCCTTTATGGTATGGCGGACTGCTGGTCCCGACCGAACCTCACATTCGCCCGACATGGGTCAGAATGAGCGCACAATAAAATCGTCACTCATGTGACTGGCACGCCCGCGTCATCAATCAGTCAGTTGATTACCAGTTAGTCAAATGGTTGATCGATACGCGAACGAAAAGAAACGAACGAAAAGGACGAAGGAAAGAAAAGACCCGCTAAACATAGTCTGGCACGCCCGGTGGGACATCTAGGCACGCCAGTAAATAAATCAAATATAAAAAAAATAAATAAATAAATAAACAAAGTAAAAGAAAGAAAAAGATGTGTGAAACATAGTCTGGCACGCCCGGTGGGACTAGTGTCACCTTTCATCTCTTTGCCGAGATATCCAGGCTTCGAAGCCCTCTCAGAGACTATTGATTATCGCCTTGTTTGATATTTCAGTGCAAACAATGACGACTCACGGGATAACCGGCGTCGGCTTCAGTCCTGCGATCGTCGCCAGACACGCGCAAGGGTACCTGGCGGTGCCCATGGAATTTGGTAGCTTTCCTCCTGCTGTGGGCTTCCCCAACTTCTTGGGGTTGGCCTTCGTCGACATGCTGGAAGTCGAAGCCACGGAACCTGTCGAGGAAACCGTGAAGGAAGTGGAGCCTCTGAAGGCTCCCTGCTGCGATGGTTCGCTCAAGAATCCAGCCCCGGCCGCTAGCTGCCTGGTGCACCACATTGTACGTGGGACGCACCCCACTGTCATCAACAAACCCCCTGGAGGACGTCAGCGTCGCCAGGCTCGCAAGAACACTGCTGTGATCACCGGAACTATCTCTCAGTCTGGAAAATCAATGCTGGTGGGAGGCATGCGTGTCTTCCTCAACGGGCGCCCGGCACGGGTGACCCCAGACCACGTCATCCCAAACGTTCCTATCTATAACACCTATCAAGCCCTCACTGGAAGGAGGGCAGAAAGAGAAGAAGCCGGCCCCTAT
This sequence comes from Amorphophallus konjac, assembly GCA_022559845.1. Lineage (NCBI taxonomy): Eukaryota > Viridiplantae > Streptophyta > Magnoliopsida > Alismatales > Araceae > Amorphophallus > Amorphophallus konjac. The sequence goes on along the minus strand of CM040123.1, from coordinate 54,810,324 downwards.
GGCCAAGGAAGTTCGGCACTCAAGCCGAAAAAGTTCAAACAGGTGTGGGTTCCCAAGCGGACCCGACCTGCCTACCATCTGACACCCATCCGCCGCCGTCCTATGAACGACGAGGCGGGAGCGAGAAGAGAAAGGGGCTTGTCCCCGACGAATGAAGAAGAAGTGGTTGCGGATCCCCCGCGCCGCAGAAGTTTCCGGGCTGCTGCCCGCCAAGCCAACGTCCCAGTCACGGGACGAAGATTCCAACATCCGGCCGACAGAGCTCGGCTGGCCTATATCCCTCCTACTAGAGGTCGACAACTATCCCCCGTACTCTATCAAGGGCGGGGTCAAGAGGAGGTAACCTGTCTGATCAGGAACTACTTTCGAGGGCTGGGCAACCCCTCGCTGGGTCAGCAGCGACTGATGCAGACAGTCGCCACTGACGAAGACTACTTCCCATCAGTGGCGGATGAAGAAGATATGGAAGATAGAATGATGGTGTCGTCGGTCGACGACAATGGATATGATGACGGCTTTGGGATCGAAGCCGATGAAGCCTTCCCCGAGCGGGAAGAAAGAAGAAGAATTTCTGTGTTCGAGAGGCTGACCTTTCCGCAACAAGCAAGGCGGAGGGTCCATCGACAAAGAAGAAGGATTCAGGTTTTTACTTGCAACATGGCTGGCGTGTCCAGCCGATATGGGGAGCTCCCTGAAGACCCCAAAGAACTAGCTCAATTGGCCGTACGGCCGGGGCCAACTACCCGCAGGACAGAAGCAGCAAGAGGGCTTCTGACAATGATGAAAGAGAAACAGCCCCAGGTCTACCTCCACTGGGATGATAAAGCCCCCGTCTTGACCGCTAATGTGGTGACGACGGAAGAAGAAGACGACGTACTCCTTGACATCCTGCCTGAGGGTACGTCATATCAACGGGAAATAGATTCCCTGAAGAAACAACTGATGGAGAAAACTGAACACTCATCGGCCTCCAAACCACCCGAAGTCCAGGGTGAATCATCCCGGGGAGCGACTCGTCGAGACAACCCTCCACCGCTCTATACACTACCCCAGCCATCGGAGCCAACTGTGACGACAGCACAACAGCGGCCGCCACAGCCTCAGCCGCTGCTACCTCCGGTGCTTCCTCAGGTGCACCCAACACCCCCGCTGCTGCATCCTCCACAGGCGACCACCCTGGTCACCCCATACCTGCAGCCAGCACACTTCTATCCGGAGCCAGTCGACCCCACGGTCGTGAACCGGATGATGGTGGAAAGGATGATCGAGCTGAAGCTCGCAGAGAAGAGCGAAGGCGACTACGTCGCATTCGATGCCTATCGGGTGCCCTACCCGCAACACCATGCGGCTAAGCGACTTCCCCCGGGAGTCAACAAGCCGCCCAAATTTGACAAATTCAACGGGAAAGGTTCCCCAAAAGAGCATATTGCATATTATATGACCGTTATGGGTGATCTATCCACCGACGAGTCATATTTGCTGAAATTCTTCGGGTCCTCGCTGACGGGGCTCGCATTTGAATGGTACTCCAGCCTCTCGGCCGGGTCAATCAGTGACTGGTCAGATATGCAGAGGAAGTTCAGGGAAAGATTCCATGTCACAGAGAGGGAGGTCACCGTGGCCGAGCTCTATTCAACAAAACAAAGGGCAGATGAGACAGCCCTTGACTACATCAAGAGGTGGAGGAACCTCGGAATGAGATGCAAGCGGCCTCCGCACCAGGAGGACGCTGTGCAAATATGTAAGCAAAATCTCAGGAGGGAGGTCCTGGAAACGATGATTGGTATGGAAATATGGTCGTTCGACCGGCTAAATAATGTCGTGGCTGAGGTGGAAGCTTTTCTAGCCAAGCCTGTCCCGACGTCAACTGCCAGCATAGCCCAGAAAGGCAAGGCGGCGGAACGGCGCCCCGTACCTAAAGAAGCGAATGCGCTTGATATCAAGGCGTTCGAACAACAGAAGGAGAAAGGCAAGAAAGCGGCTCCCCCGCAACCTGCAAAAGCTCCAGATGACAAAGAAGGTCCTTCGTTGAGGGACAAAATGAAGAAGGCTTATTCCTTTCCTAAGGATAAGACCCGGATCCTGTTTGATTGGGTAACAGAATACAGTATGGTCACTCTGCCTGAACCAAGAAGACCAGAAGACCTCAAAAGAAGAGACAGTCCAAGATTCTGCCCCTACCACCAGATGTTGGGACATTCAATCGAAGACTGTTATGTTTTCAAAGACATCATTGAAGGAATGGTGAAGAAGAATGAAATAGAGCTGGGAGAGTACAAAGTAGACCCTCCCCAGCCACATGAAGCTCCTCCCAGAAGAGCAGCAGTCAACATGGTCTCCCTCTACCAGGCATTACCTGAGGAGATCTCTGAAGCAAGCACACGGAGCACCTACGAAATCCATTTCCTGGAGCCCGTGAAGGAGCAGCAGGGGTGGCAGCAAATCCCTGTGAAGCACAAGAAGAAGAGGGCACCCCGCCCAAAAGAGGGGGCACATATCCATGGCATTACACCCCGGCCTGCTCCGCCAGTGGTAGCACCCGTATGGGTCACTCCACCTACAGCTGTCAGAATACATACACCCAACAGGAGGAGACAAACTCCGCTGCCAGTGATCAAGGAAACCAATCCTGGGGTCCTTCGACTGCAACACCTAATTGAAGGGCTAGATGAATATGTACAGCCCGAACTGAAACCTCTGCTGGTACGGGACCACGTCCCATGGCAAGAACTGGAGCAACTCTCACTCAAGCAAGAGGAGGAAGCTGAAGCAGCACCACCTCAAGAGAGCAACCTGTTCTGGGGGCAAGCACCTGCAGAAACCAAAAAGAAGAAAAAGCAAAAGAAGAAGAAAAGAAAGGCCGCTGGGGCCCATAAAACATAGGTCATCTCCTGCAATACCCTGTCAGCACTCTTCAACCTGCCCGGAGAAGAGGAAGAAAAAGAAATTTGCTTCACACCCCATGCTGGGGGAGGCAAGACCGAGGCCGCAACTGCTGCACATGCCACTCAGTCAGGCCGGAAATGGGGGCGCCAGCCACCACCCAATCACAACATTATGTTCAGAGGGGAGCAACCCTACAAGACACCTCCGTCGGAAGTTAAGGGAGTACAAATCCCTCCTCCGTCAGGTCTATACAGCAAGACTGGGGGCAAGACAGTCCCTTCATTCCTTGAATTCATGAAGATGTCGAAGGGGAAGCAGCCTTGTCAGGAGGCTAACCCTACACCCGGGGTCATTCACCCGCAGTCAGCGCAACCCCCTGAGGATGCAAATGCAGATGGGGCTTGCCCTACAGCAGCTAATAAAGAAGACCCGACAGCCGATGCCAGTCAAGAGGGTGCCGAGTCCGAGGAAGGCGAAGCAGGTCCGTCAGGGCCCGCGAATCAAAACCTTTCCAAGCCCAGATGGGCTGAAGAGATGAAGCTCTCCAATGTCCGGGCTGGGAGCCGAATAATGAAGTTGCTCAAAAAGCTCCCCGCTCGATTTACGATCTGGGAAATTCTCTCCTTGAGTGAAGAAACTCGACAGGCGATCATCACTGCTCTGCAGACGCCTGCTCATTTTGAAACCTACATAGCTGAGGCTATACCAGAAGCCAGTATGACCTTCTCTCCAGAAGACATGCTACTGCCTACTGCCAGTCACAACAGGCCGCTATATATGAAAGGGCACCTGAACGGAAGAGAACTGAACCGGATTCTGGTCGATCCTGGCGCAGCGGTCAACATCCTGCCATATAGAATATACGAGAGGTACCACTTCAATGTGCATCTCGAAAAAGTCGGGGATATGCGTATCGCTGGCTTCAACCAAAAATGTGAAGTATCTATGGGGGTGGCAGAGTTCACACTGACCCTGGCAGATTTCACTACAACGGTGCAGTTTCATGTCATTGACTCTCGCACCTCCTATAAAGCACTGCTCGGCCGTCCATGGCTGCATGAAAATAGGGTGGTGCCCTCCACGCTCCACCAATGCATCAAATACAGCCTCCAGGGGAAGGAGGAGAGGATATTTGCTGACATCCATCCATTCGAGGTGTTTGAATGTCACTTGGCGGACGCCAACCTATATACGGGGTCTCCCCGGAAGGTTTCTGAAATTGAAGCCCCCGCAGGGGCATCGAAGAACAAATCGGGTGACGGTTGGTATCCACCACCGCCGCGCAGATATGTCAAGCCGAAGGTGGTTTCCCACATCACGGCTTCTGGAAATGTCGGCAGGGTGACACCCCCAGCATTATACCCCAAAGCTAAGGAAGTGCATGTTGATCGACAGCACGACCGCATCGGAGTCCCGGCCGGCCTCACCAAGCCAGTCTCCGGCCTCGATGGTCCCACTGTCGAACCTTTCAAAGCCTGGGAGGTGGCACAAGAAGATGGGCCCAGCAGCTTGTTCTATACAGCTGAGGAGCATCCCACTCAGGAAGACACAGACTGCAGCCTCTCTGAGGATCTAGCCGACCCGCGGGTTCCTGTTCAGGACCTGGCATTTACCACTGATCGGACGGCCAGGATGTTTCAAAAGCAACACATCCCTCCCGATCAATCTCAAAAACGCAAGGAAGCTTTCCAGAAGATGTGGTATCCTGCAAATCTGGACAAAGAAATGAGACGTGTCTCTCAACATCCGGGTCTGGGCTTCACCCTGGAAGACTACTATTACAGTGGGCGGTATGAGGTGGATACCATCTCCACCTTCTATCCAACTGAAGACAGCCCTCTGGGGGCAACCTTTGATGAATATCCGGCGGAAGTCGAATATGCTGAATTGGCTCTATCCGAGAATCAACAAATGGAGACCTCGATCTCCTGCCGATGCTGGGAGCAGGTCCGTCCTGAGGAAGCGGCCTTTCAAACCAAATTTGATACGGCTAGCAGCAGCGGAGCCGAAGACATTCAAGAAGTAGGAGTCTCTCCCCCTACAGGGGTCATACTAATGACGACTTCAACATCCTTTCTGCCGGTCAACGAAGCCTCGGTTTACTCCAATCAAGGGGAGCCGGCTACCAGAAAAGAAAAAGCCACTTCTGCGGAAGATTCAACTGTCCCAGAAGGCGAGACTCCCTCAACTTCTGCTACAAATCCAATATGCTGTCCGAATCCGGCGGCAAACAGCTACTGGCCTGTCACGGCTGCAACCTCATCTGCAAGCACTGAAGCTGTTCTCTCACCCTCGGGAGCTGCAGTGGCAACAGAAGTGTCAATAGATCCATCCACACAGCCGCTAGCACAAGAGAGCAAGAGACCCCATGAAGCTCTGGCGGTGTCCGACGAGGAGGTCGAAGTGCTCGACCCTCGAGATGGTATTCCAGACTTCGTCGACCTCCAGCCGGCACCTCCGGAAATAGAAGACGGAGGCCAAGCCACAGTCGATGAACTAATAGAAGTCAACTTGGGAAATGAGGAGGACCCTAGGCCTACCTTCCTCAGTGCCCAACTGTCCCCAGAAGAACGGGAGCTGTACATTCAACTACTACTAGAATACCGGGATTGCTTCGCCTGGACTTATAAAGAGATGCCAGGTCTAAACCCTGCTGTCTCACAACACGAGCTAACAATCAGTCCCGAAGCCGAGCCGGTGAAGCAACCACCGCGGCGTATGAGGCCAGAGCTCATCACCCGAATCTGTGCTGAAGTAGACAAGCTCATTGATGTGGGGTTTGTTGAAGAAAATCAGTACACCACATGGCTGGCAAATATCGTCCCTGTGAAAAAGAAGAGTGGACAGATCCGATTTGTGTTGACTTCCGGGATCTAAATAAAGCTTGCCCTAAAGATGACTTTCCGGTGCCAATAACCGAGGTCATGATCGACGCTACAACCGGCCATGAAGCCCTGTCATTCATGGACGGGTCTTCCGGCTACAATCAGATTTGGATTGCGGAGCATGACCGGGTCCATACTGCTTTCCGAACTCCTAAAGGCATTTATCATTACAAGAGAATGCCATTCGGACTGAAGAATGCTGGCGCAACTTATCAGCGCGCAATGACCAAAATTTTTGATGAATTGCTCTACCACAAGGTCGAGTGCTACATAGATGACCTGGTGGTCAAAACCAGAAGAAAGGAAGATCACCTGCAAGACCTCCGGATTGTTTTTCAGAGGCTGAGGCAGCATGAGCTAAAAATGAACCCTATGAAATGTGCGTTCGGAGTGTCGAGCGGAAAATTCTTGGGCTTCGTCGTCCGATATCGGGGGATCGAGATAGACCCCGCAAAGATCAAGGCAATACAGGAGTTACCTCCACCAAGGAACATCTCCGAGCTGAGGTCACTACAGGGCCGCCTGGCTTATATCCGGCGGTTCATTTCCAATTTGTCAGGGCGATGCCAGCCTTTTCACAAGTTGATGATGAAAGATGTTCCCTTTTATTGGGATGAAGATTGTCAGACAGCCTTCGACAAGCTAAAAGACTATCTGAAGACTCCTCCAGTATTGGGCGCACCAGTGAAAGGACGGCCGTTGATACTGTATATAGCAGCTACGCATAATTCTCTAGGGGCAATGCTGGCCCAGAATAATGAAGAAGGGAAAGAACAAGCCCTCTATTACCTCAGTCGGAGACTGGTCAGAACTGAAGAGAAATATACTTATATTGAGAAGATCTGCCTGGCACTAGTCTTCGCAGTCAAAAAGCTCCGGCATTATATGTTGTCGCATGAAATCAGCTTGGTGTCCAAGGAGGATCCCCTGAAATATATTATGTCCCAGCCGGCACTCAAAGGTCGCCTAGGCAAATGGGCGGTAATCCTTATGGAGTTTGATGTCTCCTACGTACCGCGCAAAGCCATCAAAGGTCAAGCTATTGCGGACTTCTTTGCTGAACATCCGATACCCGGGGAAAGCCCGTGGGAACCGGAACTTCCCGAGGATGAAACCCTAGAAGCCGCCCAAGTACAGCCTTCCTTATGGCAGCTATACTTTGATGGTGCTTCCAGAATTGACACTTCTGCTACCGGGTTATCCAGGGTCAGAGCGGGGGCAGGCATAGTCTTGAAGTCCCCAGAAGGAGAAGTGGTGCATACTTCCTGCTCCATAAACAAACAATGCACAAACAATGAAGCAGAATATGAAGCCCTGATAATCGGGTTGCAGATTGCTCTGTCCATGGGAATTCAGATGCTGGAAGCCTTCGGAGACTCCATGCTAGTTATAAAACAGCTGGAGGGAGAGTTCGAGGTGCGAAAGCAAGAGCTCCTCCCCTATCACCAGTTGGCAACTCGCCTGATGTCAAGATTCTACTTCATCAGCATCAAGCACATCAATCGAGGCCGGAATGCTCAGGCAGACGCCCTCGCTAAGCTGGCCAGTTCATTGGCGGTCCCGCCAGACACAAGCCTGAATATAACAGTGATCAACCGCCGACAGGTCCCCAGCGTAACAGAGGTTCTGGCCGACGAAGAAGAGATGGAAGTAGCAGTCATCGAAGGGGTTCAGCAGCCCGACTGGCGAGAGCATCTCCTACGCTGGTTTCAACACCAGCAACTTCCAAAAGAAAAGGAACAAAGAATGAAGCTCCTGAGGATCAAGGATTCTTACGAGATGAGAAGCGGGACCTTGTTCCGAATTATGGCAGATGCCCGAAGGAAAGTCCTACTCCGTTGCTTGTCTTCAGCAGAAGCGGGACAGGTGATGCAAGAAGTTCATGCAGGATCAGCCGGGGCACACCAGGCCGGTCCGAAAATGAAGATAGAGATAAAGAAATTGGGTTACTATTGGCCCACTATATTTAATGATTGCTGCAAGTTTGCCAAAGCTTGTCAGAAATGTCAAGAGCACGCTAATGTGGCGAGAAGACCCCCAGTGCCACTGCATCCCACCCTACCAAGTTGGCCGTTTGCTCAGTGGGGCACGGACGTAGTAGGGCCACTGCCAGCATCTTCATCAGGGTGCAGATACATCTTAGCAGCTACAGACTACTTCTCCAGATGGGCGGAGGCAGTAGCACTAAGAGATGTGACCGGAGAACTAGTTGCAAGATTCTTCCGGCAGAATGTAATATTCCGGTTCGGGATCCCCAGCCGAATCATCTCTGATAACGGCAGCCATTTCAGAAATCAGAAGGTTTATCGGCTGGCCGACAAATACAAAATTGACTGGAGGACATCGTCCCCCTACAACCCTCAAGCCAATGGACTAGCAGAGGCCTTTAACAAGACCTTGTGCACACTATTGGCGAAGACTGTCAAGTCTAACAAAAAGGATTGGGAAGAAAGGATGTACGAAGCACTTTGGGCTTATCGTACTGTCTACAAGACCCCAACCGGCTGTTCACCCTTCTCCCTTGTCTATGGGTCGGAAGCTGTAGTGCCGATTGAACTTGAAGTTCCTTCATTGCGAGTTGCCATCCAGCACGGATTAGTCAGTGGTGAGCAGACCAATGCAGAAAGAAGATTGGAAGAGCTCGCTGAGCTCGAAGGAAAACGCCTCCAGGCGCAACAAAACATCCAACTCTACCAAGCTCGCATGGCCCGTGCTTTTGACAAGTTAGTCAAGGGTCGAGAGTTCAAGAAAGGAGACCTGGTGATGGTCAAAAGAAGAGAAGTGATGGCCTCTAACCCCAAGGGGAAGCTGGTCGAAAACTGGGTCGGACCGTATATCGTCCGCCGAGTATATGAAGGGGGTGCCTACGTCCTTGTAGACCACAAAGGAGTCATCCAGTTCTCTCCCCTCAACGGAAAACACATTAAGCTGTATCATGCGGCGCAGCCGACACACCCCGAGTGATCGGTCGGAGCTACCCTTTCCTTGGTTTAGTGGCACTCCGCCCTAACCAAGCTACCCTTTCCTTGGTTAGCGGCATTCCGCCCTAATCGAGCCACTTTTCATTGGTTAGCGGCATTCCGCCCTAATCAAGCTACTTTTCCTTGGTTAGCGGCATTCCGCCCTAATCGAGCTACTTCTCCTTGGTTAGCGGCATTCCGCCCTAATCGAGCTATTTCTCCTTGTTTAGTGGCATTCCGCCCTAACCGAGCTACCCTTTCCTTGGTCTAGTGGCACTCCGCCCTAACCGAGCTACCCTTTCCTTGGTCTAGTGGCACTCCGCCCTAACCGAGCTACCCTTTCCTTGGTCTAGTGGCACTCTGCCCTAACCAAGCTACCCTTTCCTTGGTCTAGTGGCACTCCGCCCTAACCGAGCTACCCTTTCCTTGGTCTAGTGGCACTCCGCCCTAACCAAGCTACCCTTTCCTTGGTCTAGTGGCACTCCGCCCTAACCGAGCTACCCTTTCCTTGGTCTAGTGGCACTCCGCCCTAACCGAGCTACCCTTTCCTTGGTCTAGTGGCACTCCGCCCTAACCGAGCTACCCTTTCCTTGGTTTAGTGGCACTCCGCCCTAACCAAGCTATCCTTTCCTTGGTCTAGTGGCACTCCGCCCTAACCGAGCTACCCTTTCCTTGGTCTAGTGGCACTCCGCCCTAACCAAGCTACCCTTTCCTTGGTTAGCGGCATTCCGCCCTAATCGAGCCACTTTTCATTGGTTAGCGGCATTCCGCCCTAATCGAGCTACTTCTCCTTGGTTAGCGGCATTCCACCCTGATCAAGCTACCCTCTCTCGGCTCGCATTCCGAATAAAAGGGAAAAAGAAAGAAAGAAAAGAAAATGGGGTTAAAAATAGAGATACCCCGCCAGACTTGCTCCCACATCGGGTCAAGTGCAAAAATGGCTATAACCCGGCTGTGGCGAAAACCCGAAAGGGCGTCGCAGGCAAAATCGGGTACCCCGCCGCGTGAAAACCCGAAAGGGCGCGTGGGCAAAAGCAAGAGGGGGCTGGCTTCGGCGAAAACCCGAAAGGGCGCTTAGGTCAGTAATGTGAATAAAAATGAATGCTGAATAGTGATGATTCATTCTCTGTCCGGAAGACCCCTTTCGAGGTCGTGGCGGAGTCTTCATCCGATATCCCGGCAATATACATCTATTGTCATACCTTTTCGACCCTTGTCACCATCGGCAAGACCGGTCGCTACCTATCGGTTTTTGTCATCATCGGCAAGACCGTCTACCCTTTTTCGACCCTTGTCACCATCGGCAAGATCGGTCGCTACCTATCCGGTTCTTGTCACCATCGGCAAGACCGTCTACCCTTTTCGGCCCTTGTCACCATCGGCAAGATCGGTCGCTACCTACCCTGTCACCATCGGCAAGACCGGTCGTTACCTATCCGGTTTTTGTCATCATCGGCAAGACCGTCTACCCTTTTTTGACCCTTGTCACCATCGGCAAGACCGGTCGCTACCTATCCAATTTTTGTCATCATCGGCAAGACCGTCTACCCTTTTTCGACCCTTGTCACCATCGGCAAGATCGATCGCTACCTATCCGGTTCTTGTCACCATCGGCAAGACCGTCTACCCCTTTCGACCCTTGTCACCATCGACAAGATCGGTCGCTACCCATCCGGTTTTTGTCATCATCGGCAATACCGTCTACCCTTTTCGACCCTTGTCACCATCGGCAAGACCGGTCGCTACCTATCCGGTTTTTGTCATCATCGGCAAAGACCGTCTACCCTTTTTCGACCCTTGTCACCATCGACAAGATCGGTCGCTACCCATCCGGTTTTTGTCATCATCGGCAAGACCGTCTACCCTTTTTCGACCCTTGTCACCATCGGCAAGATCGGTCGCTACCTATCCGGTTCTTGTCACCATCGGCAAGACCGCCTATCCCCTTTCGACCCTTGTCACCATCGGCAAGATCGGTCGCTACCTATCCGTTTTTGTCACCATCGGCAAGACCGTCTACCCCTTTTCGACCCTTGCCACCATCGACAAGATCGGTCGACTACTCTCTAACCTGGGCCCTCCGCCCTCGCTGACCAACAAAACATCATGGCATCAACATTTGACCCGTGTCAAGGGTCATAACACACCTCTCATCACCAGCGGCAAGGTTCGCTAGGTGCATCTGCCTACGCTACCTATGTCCCACATTGGCAAAGGCCCCGTTCCGGGAACGGCTACATCACGGTGGAGCGAACACCTCACCCCTTCCTTGAAGGCGTGAGCGCTCTCCTGCGCCATCAGCAAGTATCCCTAGGTTCGGGTGACCATCCAGAATAAAGAAAAGAAAGAAGGAAAAGAAGTCGCGATTGATGGCGACGAAAAGAAATATTTCCATTTAATGAGAATGGGTGGAACACATTTTTTGCCCGGGGCATCCCCCGGGGGTACATGAGCTCCGAAGACAAAAAGGAGCATTACAAAAAAAAGAAAGAAAGAAAGAAAAAGCAAGGTCACGGCAGAGGGCGCCGGAAGATATCTGCCAAGTCTAAAAGGCCCAGCGAAGGATATCGTGTCAGCTCTTGCAAACGGGTCTCGGTGGCTGTCAGCTGAAATAACCTCTCGTCTAGTGAGGCAAGTTGTCCTTCAGCCAGGTCAGCCTCTTCCGTTGTCTGGACCTCTAGGCGCTCGCCTTCCTGCAGCTCGGCTTCGACCTTAGCAAGTTCCGAGCGCAACTCGTCCATCCGTGCCGTGAGGAGCATCCGACGTTCCGAGATATTGCTGGCAACATTTCTCAACTGTCCCACTATCATCCTCAATGAACTAACGACGGTGCAGCAATCTGCCTTCTCCAGCTTCGCGGCAGTCAGCTGATCAGAAACCTCTCGACTAAGGAACTCCCGCCTGTTGGCATGTTTTAACAACATCACGACCCGCGGGGTCCAATCATCCATTGGGCAGCCGAATGCCAAAAGCGATCGGGAGAGATGATCTATCAAGCTTCTCAGCTGCAGATAAGTCAGGTCCGGAGAAGCTAACATGGCCCGCTGGAGGTTATCCAGGGACTGCCACACCATGTCTCTAGAAAATTGTAGGCCTAGTGCCGAAGTCTCGGGGAGCTGAAAGTCTACCCTGCTATCTACCTCGGCCCAGATATCGTCGGCCACCCCGAGGGACGTCGACGGCATAGTCTGTACGACGCCCACATCCGGCCCGACTATTGCGGCTACATCAACTGGAGGAACCTCCACGATGGCAACTTCCTTGCCCGCCCGTTGCGGTGAGGCTACAACAACCGTGTCGGCGACGGAGGGCGCTTGCTCTTTCTGAGCAGTCTCACCGGCCGCTGAGGCAGGAGAGCCCTCTGTGATCGACAGAGTTTTAATGATATCGGCCTCGCCTGCAAT